>BSBK01003747.1:7500-1230981 GCA_027943335.1 Chamaecyparis obtusa | reverse complement strand
TATCTATATATATATCTATATATATATATATATATCTACATATATATGTACATATATATGTAGATATATATATATATAGATATATATATATATATATATGTACATATATATATATATATATATATATATGTATGTATGTATGTATATATATATATATGTACATATATATGTACATATATATATATCTATATATATATATATATATATATATATATATATATATATATATATATATATATATATATATATGTATGTATGTATATATATATATGTACATATATATGTACATATATATATATATCTATATATGTATGTATACATATATATGTATATATATATATATATATATATATATACATATATATGTACATATATATATATGTACATATATATGTATATATATATATATATATATATATATATATATATGTATATATATACATACATATATATATATATATATATATATGCACATATGTATATGTATATATATATATGTACATATATATGTATATATCTATATATATATGTGTGTGTGTACATATATATGTACATATACATTTACATATATATATATGTATATATATGTACATATATATGTATATATCTATATATACATATATGTGTGTGTATATATGTACATATACATTATATATATATATATATATATATATATATATATATATATATATATATATATATATATATATATATATATATATATATATATATATATATATATATATATATATATATATATATATATATATATATATATATATTGTAGGCTTTTATTATAGACCTATAGGTCTATTCTTTATATTGCCTATTTTCAATGTGTATGGACTTATTTATACATTTTGTAGGCATTCATTTTAGACCTATATATAGGTCTATACATTATATAGTTTTTTATGTGTTTTGTCTTTTGTAGACATATAGGTCTATATTTAATGTATAGGTCTATACTTATTTATATATCTTATAGGCATTTATAGGCTTATATATAGGTCCATACATAATAAAGCTTATTTTTATGTATTTGGACTTTAATATATATATGACTTTTGTAGACATATAGGTCTATATTTAATAAACCCCCCTCCCCCCCCTTCCCCTTGTATGTGTTTGGCCCTAGATAGATATATATTCATGTAGTCTTTTATTTTGTCAACCTATATACATACATATATATATATATATATATATATAATATATATATATATATATATATATATATATATATATATATATATATATATATATATATATATATATATATATATATATATATATATATATATATATATATGTGTGTTCCCTTTATTATGTGTGTTTTTTCCTTATTTGTTTCTTTGGTGATTTTATTTGCTTCCATTCTTTGTTGTTTTCTATTTTCTTTTACTTTTTTCCATCTGTTTGTGTTCTTTAGTAGGTTTTGTGTTCCCCCTACCTTGGGGCTTTAAATTTTTTATTCATTTTCTCTTTCTCTCTCTTGAAGTTTTTATGGTTTTCATTTTCCTTCTCTGCCTAGTTTTCTATGTCATTTTCTCTTCTTATATCTATTGAGACTGGCTTGGTCAGCACCTTTTGTTTTTACAATTCTTGGCACTCTCTCTTCTTGATGATGGATCACAGAGTATGATCCGAAACGTTGATGCTAAAAATAAACACACAATCAAATCTAGAAACGCACATGCATTTAGATATGGATTGTGGAAATTTGATAGTACTATCTTGGTCTATTTTAGACCTATAACTACCTTTCACTACTCGGACAGACTTAGACAAATTGTTGTCATGACAACTTTCAAAGTTGTCATGACAACTTTTACATTTTGCTTGACAATTTTGTCTAAGTTGTGCCATGAGGTCTAAAAAGACTCTCTAGCCTATCCTAAGACTCCTAAGACCCATTCTCCACTTTTTTTCACTCATTTAATTCCTTTTCATAGTCAAAACACACCTTTGACTGATTCACAACATCCAATGGCATACAAGCCATATCCCTTGGGTCTTCACCTAGTCTAATGAGACCATCACTAGGATTTTGATTTCAACTACCTGAGAACCTTATTGGATCTCAAACACACTCACTAATACTAAAACACAAAACTAAAAGTCCTTAAAGGAGAGTGACTTGGCCAAGGTCACTACAAGCAAAACTAGGTGTCTAGGAGCTAGGTTGGCCAAGAACCTAGGTGCTCCTGCACCAAAAAGCATCAAATATGCATATTAAGGGAGGAGTACATCATGGATTTCAAGTGAAGATCATAACATCACAACATGGTTGACAGCCCCAAGGAGGCTCCATTTCATGCAGTGAGTAAGATACATCAAAACAAAGAGGTACACAAATCTGCATCATCTATACATTAATGAGCTATGGCATGGAGTATATTTGAATATACATTTTAAAGGATAAGTAAGAAAGTTGCATGATGCTAGTGAAATTAAAAAAGGTATAGATCTAATGAAGTAATGCAGCTACCCACATTCTATGTGCTTTGAGCCAATGAAATTTTTATCATCATGATAAAGTAATAATGCATTAAATGTCTTACTGATATCCCTATTTGATTGGATGGTGCTTTGTTTGTTATATTGCTGCTATCAAAATAGAATGGCAGTGGTGATTCAATGCATCTACAACCTCAACAACATGGCAACATTGATCCAATAACATAAAATACATTACAAATTCCAAGCTCACGGTCTCAATGAAATAAATAGTGTATAAAACAATATATGGTGCACAACAATAGGAAGCATGCAATGACAACAATAACATTGCATGATGCTCGAGCTCAAATTCAAAACAATAAGTGTATTAATGTATGATCTAATAGCAACAACCTCATTGATCATTACCTTTGACTCATCCATCATTATATAAGAGATAACTACCTACAACTATATTTCATAATTCCTCCTTTGAAGTCATAGGTTAGTTTAAAATGGAGAAAGTATACAAACTCACCAATTTAATCTCAAAACATCATATAACTAGAATTAATCACATCTCACAAATGTATAGATTACACTACATATCATTCTATTATATATATCAAGTATAATTATGAGTTTACATCATATATTTAGTCTTAATAAAATCTTATAAAACAACATAAAACTAACCCAAAATACTTTGTCTTAATAAAATCTTAATAAAACAATATATTTAGTCTTAATAAAATTGTATAAAACAACATATATTGTGTGAAGTGTTTGATCTCTCTTTATTTTTTTTGTTGTTGATATTCACTGTGTGGCATTCCCCATTTATGATCATTTCATGAGGAAATATCTTGATGACTCACGGGCTTTAAAATAGGGCATCATGCATTGTTTATGAGCTCACTGTTTGCGCACCTCATATCCCTATTTGATTGGCCGGTGCTTTGTTTGAAATATTGATGCTATTAGATCAAATAGGGACATCAGTAATAAAATAATACACTTACTATTTTGAATTTGAGCTCATAAAGATTAAGATATCCCTATTTTATTATCGATGTCCCTATTTAATCAAATAGGGATATGAGGTGCTCAAACAATGAGCTCATAAACAATGCATGATACCCTAGCTTGCAGCCTGCGAGCCATCAAGACATTTCCTCATGAAATGATCATAAATGGGGAGTACCACATAGTGAATATCAACATCAAAACAAATAAAGAGAGATCAAACACTTCACACAATGCATTGAAGGTAATAGAAACAATACCCTAGAGCTCTCAAAGCTCATGGGTCATCAAACATTCCAAATGAAAATATGTAAACAATGCTAGTATTAAACAGTGAGCTCATCAACAATGTATGATGCCCTAGCTTGCAGCCCGTGAGCCATCAAGACATTTCCTCATGAAATGATCATAAATGGGGAGTACCACATAGTGAATATCAACAACAAAACAAATAAAGAGATATCAAACACTTCACACAATGCCTTGAAGGTAATAACAACAATGCCTAGCTCTCAAAGCTTGCGGGTCATTGAGCATTCCAATATTAACATTCATATTATGGCATTAAATCAACAAATGCCATCAAAATGAAATTGAGTTAATGAGAAGACAAAGCTCGAATGCCTACCTCAAGTCATGGCTACCATATGAAGATCAAATGCTAAGGAACTATGCTTTATGAGCTTTATATTTTTTTTAAAGTGAAGACAAAGATTATCTTAATTTTTTATCTTTAAATTTTATTCATTTATGATTTTTAAAATTGAAATAAAAAATATAAACTTTTAATAAACTTTTACATCTTTTCATCAAATGACCCAAAAACATCAAGAATTGTCCTATATGGTCGCTAATACCCAACTTTCAAAAGAATATGAATGAATGCAAACATACGTAAGTGGATGAACATAAATAATGAAGATACCAAACATTTCTTGAAGTAATGAAGTGTTGACCCGGGGTTCAATCCAATATGCTCTTGTATGATCCAAAACATGCAAGGAAGGAAAAGATGGGGTTAGATCCAAAGGATCTAAGAAATGTCTTTCACCCTATTACTGATCCTCATCTACAAGTATGCATGTGCATAGTCAAGCCATACACTTCTAAAATGAACTGTGCTACAGAACATGTACATGCAGTGAGTAAATTAAGACCAAAATGGAGCAAAAGGTATGATGTCAAATGTGTTATCAAGAAACACCTCATGGGCTGCGAGTCAACATGGTATATATGTTGTTTATACAAGATCAATAAAAGGAGATCTACAACCTCAACAACATGGCAACATTGATCCAATAACAACAAATGCATTACAAATACCAAACTCACAGTCTCAATGAAATAAATAGTGTATAAAACAATATATGGTGCACAACAACAACAAGCATGTAATGACAATAATAACATTGCATGATGCTCGAGCTAAAATTCAAAACAGTAAGTGTATTAATGTATGATCTAATAGCAACAACCTCATTGATCATTACCTTTGACTCCTCCATCATTATAGAAGAGATAACTACCTACAACTATATTCATAATTCAATCTTTGAAGTCATATATTAGTTTAAAATGGAGAAAGTATACAAACTCACCAATTTAATCCCAAAACATCATATAACTGGAATTAATCACATCTCACAAATGTATAGATTATACTATATACCATTGTATTATATATATCAAGTATAATTATGATTTTACATCATATATTTAGTCTTAATAAAATCTTATAAAACAAAATATATTGTGTGAAGTGTTTTATCTCTCTTTATTTATTTTATTGTTGATATTCACTATGTTGTACTCTTCGTTTATGATCATTTCATGAGGAAATGTCTTGATGGCTCGCAGGCTGCAAGTTAGGGCATCATGCATTGTTTGAGCTCACTGTTTGAGCACCACATGTCCCTATTTGATTGGTTGGTGCTCTTTTTGTTATATTGATGCTATTAGATCAAATAGGGACATTAGTAATAAAATAGGGACATCAAATAGGGACATCAGTAATAAAATAATACACTTACTATTTTGAATTTGAGCTCATAAAGATTAAGATATCCTTATTTTATTACTAATGTCCCTATTTAATCAAATAGGGACATGAGGTGCTCAACCAGTGAGCTCATAAACAATACATGATGCCCTAGCTTGCAGCCTGCGAACCATCAAGACATTTCCTCATGAAATGATCATAAATGGGGAGTACCACATAGTGAATATCAACAACAAAATAAATAAAGATAGATTAAACACTTCACACAATGCATTGAAGGTAATAGCAATGATGCCCTAGCTCTGAAAGTTTGCGGGTCATCAAGCATTCCAAATGAAAAGATGTAAACAATGTCAGTATTAAACAATGATCTCATCAACAATGTATGATGCCCTAGCTTGCAGCTCACGAACCATCAAGCCATTTCCTCATGAAATGATCATAAACAGACAGTACCACATAGTGAATATCAACAACAAAATAAATAAAGAGCGATCAAACACTTCGCACAATGCCTTGAAGGTAATAACAATGATGCCCTAGCTCTCAAAGCTCGTGGGTAATCTAGCATCCCAAATGAAAATATGTAAACAATGCCAGTATTAAACAATGAACTCATGAACAATGTATGATGCCCTAGCTTGTAGTCCACGAGCCATCAAGACATTTCCTCATGAAATGATCATAAATGGGGAGTACCAGATAGTGAATATCAACGAAAAAACAAATAAAGAGAGATCAAACACTTCACACAATGCCTTGAAGGTAATAGCAACGATGCCCTAGCTCTCAAAGCTCGCGGGTCATCAAGCATTCCAAATGCAAAGATGTAAACAATGCCATTATTAACATTCATATTGTGCCATTAAATCAACAAATGCCATCAAATTGAAAATGTGTTAATGAGAAGACAAAGCTTGAATGCCTACCTCAAGTCATGGCTGCCATACGCCAGCAAGCTTCCAAATCATCGAGCTTCACAGTTAGGGCCCTCTTCGCGCACGACACAACTTGATCATGCAAAAATTAGAAATGAGCCTTTATCTTTTTTTTTAATAAGAACGCGGGTGTCGATATTACAACAGTCGTCGTCACTATTATGACACTGTCAGGGGCACTTGCAAAAAAAAATACAAAAATCAAATGGACATGGTAGTGTCGTTGCAAATTGGGGTCAAAATTTGACTCCAAATGTTGTAGTGAAACATAGCCACAAGGATCAAAAGCCCAAACACAACACCTCTTTGTCCCTAAAATAATGTTACATACCTTCTCCATGTACTACACAGTTGTAATATGAGAACAAGAAATGTATGAAGCCCCAAGAAAACTTTGCCATTGACCAGTTTGCATCAATGGAGACACTAACAAAAATACTTCCCAGACCTCTCCAAACCATCAATATATCAAAACCCCTCATGGTGAAATCATCAACAACAAGGACAACAAAAGGTAACTCTTGATCAGACACAACCCACCCATAGGAAGTCCACTCTTGTTCAACCCCGTCCCATAAAAAAATTGGGTCAAACTTAACACAGGAAAAAAGAATCCAATAAACATCACATAACTTGATATCATGCAATAGAAAGGTACTCAAAATAGCAGAAATGCCATTGTGGAAAAAGATCATCTATAACAACCTTCAGTAGCAAAAGCATAAAAGGGGGATGAAACCCCCACATAGCCCCAGACCAGACGAAACAAACAACATCCAAGAAGAAAACAATCCAATAGGGGAGGTAAACATTGCCACAAGGGCAAACTAGGAAGCCATGCAAGAAATAGATCCATCACACAACACACCACCTAGATCATCATCATCACTGTCAGCTTCCTCCCCTCCTAAAACTCTAGAATTTGAATTCCCTACCCCTGTCCTCTTCTCTCTCATCACTCTTCAATATATATATATATATATATATAGTTAAGATTTCTTTATTTATTTTTAGATTATATATAATTGAATATCATTTCAAAAAGGATATTTATTAATAGTAGTTAAAATATTAAATTATATTATTTTAAATAATATTTAACAATTAAATAATTGAAATAATATTATAAATGAAAGTAAAATTCCACTCCAAACTTCTAAATATTTTACATTATGCCTTCTTTGCAAAACCCTACTTTGCCTCATAATGTCGTTGTGTTTCTACAACAACAGTCTAGATTGTTTGACTTCAAGGTGGCACCGGGTGATGGCTTCTCCCCCTGAATGCGAATCTTGTCTAAATGGAGACTTTGGGAAGATGGATAGATTTAATGGTTCATGTTTGGTTTATAATGGGTGGGAGGATTTGATGAGTGACTCATGATGATACTCTAGGTATGGGTATCATAAATCAGATTCCAAACATATTAGTAGTATGGGTTCTATCGATACTGACAATGCTCCTACAATGTGGGCTAGTCTCTTGGGTAAGACTACATAGAACAATGATTCTATTTTTTCTCTGTGCAAAAAGGCTTCTGATTCAACACAAAACTCCTAGTTGAATTTGTGGGAGGCTTTGAGAAAGGATGTTCCATATTTGGTGGAAGCCCACAAAAGACTAGGCCCAATGTGATGCGCTCCCATATGCCTGCAACATACCTAAGAAATGCTACTACAACTAATCAGAACTATAAGGCTACATTGTGTTCTAGGGATGATGGGGAGCACAAGTCTAATAAAGGGGTAGATTTGTCTAGCTTAGACAATGTTCCCTAATTGCACCCTATTCAACCTTCATCCTCAATTTTTGAGGTATGTTTGGAGGATTTTCCCATAGATCGGAAATAATTTTTACAAATTTTTTCCCTGATTTGTAGATTCACAAAGGTGTAGCGTAAAATTTATAATATGCATTCTTGGATTTCTGGGAAACAGAAAACATTCATGAAATGTGAGATTTGGATTTACCCCTATGCCCAGGGATTCTTTATTCTAGAATTTTAAGTATTGAATTCCAAAACACCACCTATGCTTGAATATGTGTCGAAATAGAGTTGTCCAATGACATACTTGCTGAAATACTATTGAAGATGGGTAGTAGGGAATGAAATCAATAGGTGGATTATAAGAAAGTTGCATTTTGATACAAAATATGCTTCTCAACAGATCACATCACATCCTAATGTAAAAATCAACATATTGTAAGAAATTTAATTACTTCCCAAAACCCTTCTTGATAGACTAGGGCTGAGCCTCAACACTTTGTCATTCCTCCTACCTCTCAAGATTTAAACCTTTCTTAAGATCCTAATAAAAATAAAAATGCTTATTTTCATCCAACTGGGAATCATCCTCCTCTTCAACTATTCACCATAATAAGGTACTCATTATGGATTGTCAAAGTTCGCAAAGGACACCCACACTTTCAATCCACCTCTGCTTGTTCTCGAGAATTGCTGGAAAATAAGTTGGTGTTAGATACTCATGTTCGTTTAAAAAGTGAGGGAGCCCATCCAAATGATTTTGGATGGACATAAGTAAACGGGAGGAAGCATCTTATGGCCTCGAGGTCTTCTAAGAAATAGGAAAAGGTGAACTTTTTATTATTTCTTCTCATACATTTGGCTGGGTGTTTTGCAAGCTTTGTGCCTGCAAATTCACATAAGCGATTTGTTTTCTTTTACAATAAGCATTGATTATGTTACTATATGTGGTAAAAGTAACCATTTTGACTTGGGAAAGTGCCCCCCCTGTTTTTTTTTTTTTAATCATTCCCAATTTGGGACTAGTTTTGCACCCCTATTTTTGGGCTGTTGAATTTTCTAGTTTCAAATTAATATATATTTTCTACGCACCCTTCTATCATAAGCACCGAGTTTGAAGTAAAATATCTCTGCGAAGATCTGGTGTGACAGCATTGCAGGATAGTCTTGCTGAAAGGAGAGATTTTGGAGCAGAACTTGCAACCTTATTCTACAGTTATCTCCACCTTTGCTGGCATGCATTAACCGAGGACGCTTTTATTCACTTACACGCTGCCAAATACTTCCAAATTCCAATCCTTAAGATTTCCCATGCCTTTACCAAGCACTACATAAGACGACCTTCACTTAACTGTGAACACCGAGATTTGATTTTGAAGTCAATTTTACTATATATATATATATTTATTGTAGCACAACACCATTTAAATCAAATATACATTGACATAACTTCTACTCTTCAATTTATTTTCTGTTTTCTCTTTATATAACCTTTTGCCCTTTTCTACTTGTGACAGTGTAACTACTGTTTATTAGTACTTGCCCATAGGCTAAGCAAGTATTATTGCATCGTTTTTAGATTTTTTCATTAACTAGTGATTAAATGAACTGTTCTACACCAATGAAAATAAATTCAATTTTATATTTCATTATAAGTTTTTTTATTTGTAAAATATAGATGCAAACTATTTAACTTTATAATATCTAGAAATTAATTTTTGATCATCTCATTGGATGAATGCGTTTGAAGTCTTATTAGAGGAGTGAACCAATTAAAATTTACCACGTTTTTGTTTATACTATTAATTTTTACAATATATTATAATTTAAATAACAACCTTGATATTATAATATATATTTATTTTTATTCATATTTTAAAAATTTTTTAATTTTAATTTTTATTATATACTAATTATACATTAACAACTATTTATGTAAAAAAATATGTGATTTTATTTGCTTATAATTTTTATTTTTTATTTACAAAATATTAATATTTAAATTAAACTATATTAAATTAATATTTAATATTATTATAATAGTTTTATTTTGAAAAACTTATTAAAATTTAGTTTAAAAGATCAATTTATTTAAATTTATTTATTTATAATAGCTTTAATAAAAAAAAATTTATAAATTTTTTTTATTTGTATTGTAACTATATAAAACATAATAATTAAAAAATTAATATACTATTATTTCTAATATAACTTAAAAATTTATAAAAATTTATTATTTTTACTATTACTATATAAAACATAGTAATTAAAAAACTAATTAAGCCGATAGGCTTTTTTGTGGGCATAGCCCATTGATGGAAAATTGTCAGCTGACGGAAAAGTGTCAGCAAATTGGTCAGAAATAATTTTTGATGAACTTAATTTTCATTATTCATGCAACTGCATCTCTTTGAAAATTGCAATATCTTCTTTGCATGTCATAACCATTTTTAAAATATAATTAAGCCGATAGACTTTTCACTGTGGGCATAGCCCATTGACGAAAAAGTGTTAGCTGACCAAAAAATAGGAGAAAATTCAATATTCTTCTCGGAATATTGTTTCATACCGGAAAATTGTTAGTATTGTTCCCTTGGTAAAATCGGTTTTAATGTAGCTTACAAAGAACTGTTTAAAGGGAATGTGTATGGATTCACAGATAGAAGCAAAATGGATTTGTTCACATCTTGCAATGTAAAAGACGGAGATATGTCCACATGACTTGCTCAAAACTGCATGCAATCAGTTAGACCCATATGGCTTCCATGCAAACCAATCGAACCCAACACACAACTTAACAATCCATCCCTCAAATTCTCTATTCTTTTGTTTTCATCGGAAAAAAGAACAAGATTACCGTTTAAAAAATCACATTTCATCCACTTATATATATGTAGTTTATTTGATATGCAGGGGAAATTTTGGTTTTGTTTCCTTTCCTTCTATGGGTGTAGAAATTCGGATGCATGTGACTGATAAACATTTTGTGTAGTTCATTCGATGAGATGAGGAGCGGCTGAAAATTACAGACTCGGTCATGTCTATACTACTCGAGCTTGACGAAATTCAGGTTTACATTTTTTTTTTTTCCTTTTATTCTTTTCTAATGTAGAGGAGGAAAATGCTTATTTTGTCCTTAATTAAGTTCTTTTACAATAGGTCAGTTCCAGCTTTTAAGATTCTATGCCGCCTTTCTTTTGACAGATTTTTTTATTCTTTTCTTTGTTTTAAATTGAATAGGTTTTAAAAATTATTTACAAATGTTCTGAATTTGGTAGATTTTTTGTAACAGAAGAGGTGAGGTGAATAATAGTGAAATCTTTACACTCTATCAGATGTTTTACAATGGGACTTATAAATTATTTGTGAGCTATTTCTTTTAGGGAGTTCCAGTTGAATCTTATCCATCTAAGCTTGTTGGCAGTCGGGGTTCTTATAACTGTTACTTTGATTTTGATAAACTAGGGGAGGTCAGTTTTTTATTTCTATTTTGCAAAATATTAATTTTTCTTTGCTGGACGATTGTATTGAATATGTCTTTACAGTTCTAGATATTATATCTTTGATTTTTACAATGTTGCAATAGGTCACAGCCATAGTTATTGCAAATTTGAACAAAATCATCAATGTGAAATACTATCCTATGAAAATTGCCAGATGATCTAACATGCGACACAGGCCAATAGGCATTAGAGTTCAGGGTCTTGTTGATACATTTATCTTGCTTGGCATGCCATTTGATATGCTAATCATAAGGTCTCACAATCTATGTTGAAGGGACAAAATTTGAACTTTGATATCTTTGATACAATCTATTATCATGTACTGAAGGCATCTACAAAGCTTGCAGCTAAGGAGGGCCCCTATGAAACCTATGCTAGAAGTCCTGTGAGCAAGGTATGTTTGAAGAAAACATGTTTTATTTCTTGTCTTGTATGAGTTTTTTGAAATTTGTTTAATCTTGGTTATTGGAGTCTTGGTTAATATTAATTGAGCTTTTTGAAATTTGTTTAATCTTGGTTATTGGAGTCTTGGTTAATATTAATTATCATAAAGGGTGTGATAAGTATACTGAAATGAGATGCATTGTGTTATAACTATCTTATAAAATGTACTACAAGGTTTTTTCTTTTGATTCATCACGTTATACTTTTCCTACGCAATGATACAGGGTATACTTCAACCAGAGATGTGGGGAGTTAAATCTTTAGATAGATGGAATTGGGATGCCTTACGAGAAATGATTGCAAGGAATGGAGTTAGGGATTCTCTTCTACTCGCTCCAATGCCAACAGCCTCAACCGGTCAAATTCTTAGGAATAATGAATGCTTTGAGATTTACACATCCAATATCTATGTTGCTGAATTCATGTAATCTGTTTATTTGCAACTATGAATGTGAATGGTGGTTTAAATACCAACAAATAAATCATTAGCAAAATAAGATACAAAGCTATTCCATTCCTACATAGTTGAAGTCGTGTATCTTATTAGTATCAATAAATTTTACTGTAGGAAAAAAATTGAATAAGCTGATCAGAACATACCTTCTTCCTCTACTTTTGTTTCGATATCTGAGTCTGATAGGCCATTCCATATGTGCTCGTCTTCTTTGTAAAGGCAAACTGCTAGTGAAGGAAAAAAGGTTTAGAGTGTTTTAGCCAGGAATAAACCATGCACTTTACTGCGAATAAGAAAACAAATCTAGTAGTTGTTGATCGAATTTGCTTCTGAAATTAATTTTAAAAAGTTTCAAGAATCTGTGTTGTAGTAGTTGTTCTTTTTATTCAAAATTATTTCAAGAATCACGTTGTTGCGGAAAAAATTGGCCTTTCGAAATGTCAATTGTAGAAAGAAATTTCCTTAATCTGACCTTTATGTAATGTGGAAATAATTGGTCTTTCGAGATTGAATTGCTTTTTCTGACAATGTCCACAAGTTAACTGTATATAACTTAAAGGGTTTCATCAAATTATAAGTTAAGATTTTTTTGACTATGGTTTTAGTGTGCATAAGTGAAATCTGAGAACATTTCTAACAATTGTACAATAAATTTTCCTTCTATGTTTTAAGCTAACCGTTTTTAAATTTTATTAAGTTCGTTATAACTTGTTCATATATACTTGTAAATCTTAGTTATTAATTAATTTTAAGTTACAATATCAATTGTAATATAGTTATTTAATTTTTATATTCATTCAATAATATAAATTAATAACATGATTTCATGTAATTTTTATTTTTAATATTACTTTACATTGAAAAAATACATTTATGTTTTGATATTCTTAGTTCAATTTAATTTTAATTTTATTGTTAAGGTCTCTTTATTATAAGAAAATTAGAATTAAAAATAATTTATTTATATATAAATATTAAATATAGATGTTATTACAATGATAAAATTTATATATTATAATGTAATTTTTAAATATAATACTATTTTTATTTAAGAAAAACAACTTGGAGGAGGAGGAAGAGGAGTAATAAGAAGAAAGAAAGGAGGAAGAGGAGGAAGAAGAAGATGACAAAGAAGAAGAGGACGAAGAAGGAGAAGAGGAGGAATAAGGATGAGGAGGAGGAGGAGAAGAAGAAAGAGGAGGAGGAGGAGGAGGATGAAGAAGAAGAGGAAGAAGAGAAGGAAAAAGAGGAAGAGGAAGAGGAAGAGGAAGGAAGAGGAAGATGAAGGAAGATGAAGAGGAAGAGGAAGAGGAAGAGCAGGAGGAAGAAGAAGAAGAAGATGATGATGATGATGACAATGACGATGATGACGAAGGGGAAGAAGAGGAGGATGAGGAGGAAGAAGAAGGAGAAAATGAAGAAAAAGACGACGAGGAGGAGGAGGAGGAAAAAGAAAAAGAACACGATGAAGAAGAAGACGAGGAAGAGGATAAGGAGGAGGAGGAAGAATAAAAGGAGGAGGAGGAGGAGAAGGATGAAGAAGAAGAGGAGGAGGAGGACTATAACATATTGAATATATTTGGATGATATGTTATTGTATTTAGCTTGGATATTAATACCAGATTGTTTTGAATTTAAAGTATAAACTACTCTTTTTCAAAATGACAAAAAATTAGATTTTATAAAATTTGAATACAAGTGTACTTTTCAAATACCACACAACATATGTTACTATCGACGTAAACATTGCACCTCGTTGGTGCAAGTGCTAGTATACTATTATAGTTTCTACTATAATTAAAGGCAAGTACTTAGCCACTACGTGACACTTGTTCTCTTTGTAAAAAAAAGAAAGGAAATATTAAATTAGAACACAAAATTTGTGAAAGTATTTTTATTTTACCCTAGTTTACAAAAGGAAAGTAATTCCATGTCCCCATGCGGCTGCTTACCCATGCGGTTGCTTAAGTCTATGGAGCAGTTGCTGCTTATAAAAAATAAATAAGTTGTCAAAAAAAAGAGGGGCTCAAAATAAGCAGCAGCTACATATTAAAAAAATGACAAGTGGCTGCATAGAAAATTTTCCCTCATTTTTTTTCATTTATTTATTATGTATGTTAAAATATATAATAATTAATTAAAAATTAATTTTAAGTTGCTTAAATATAAGCAGGGAAAATAGTATTCATGGGACCACCCACTCCACAAAATGCTCCTTAAAATATTGACCAATGGCTGCTAGCCAAAATAAGCTAGTCATTGGAAAGTTCATTCCATCACAATTCTAAGGACTCGTTACATGGTCAAATTTGGTCTTTTGCAATCCTATTTTTAATTCTTCAAATCAGATGGTAATTAAAATAAACCTATTCAATGACAATTTGAATTTGAATTTGAATTTGTAATAACTTTTAAGTGATAACTGGAAATTTAGTGTCCTCTTTTTTAAAAGTTCATACATTAAGTTATTCTTATTATAAAAATAGGAGCACTTGATATTGTCTCATATTTTAACTTTTTTAATTTTCACTATTTTAAAAAACTTATTAGTAGTTCAAAAAATCTATTTAGAGTTTCAGCTATCTTTAATATTTTATGATAATTATTTTAATTTTTTTCAGCGTTCGAAATTTATTTTATTGTTTTCTGTCATAACTCCTGTGCTAAAAAGTTAAATTATATACGAAATTATTGAACTATCAAATTTTATGTTTGAAGCAAATAAGAATTCTTTTTTGCATGACTCGTCTACCAAAGCATGCAACTGCTGACAAAATTCTTCATATCAATTTTTAAGACACAAATACTATATCTAAAATATTTCCCTGTTTGTTCCTTGGACTCTGATATTTCTTTTCCAATTTTTTTATATATTATTTATTTATTTTTTATTTTCAAAGATTTTTAGGCCTTGTTTATTTATTTCTTTTTCTTTTCCAAGATTTTTTGAGATTATTAATTTTTTTTTTTTTTCCAAGATGGTTTTTTTAAGTTTGTTGAACACCAAATCACCAGTTGGGAACAGCCTGTACTCATTTACTCCTTGATTTGATCAGTTCAAAACGCTATAAAAGCTCTTAAATGCAATTAACTACAATAAACGCATAGAGTTCATAAGAGGTGGGCCCGACCAAGAAGGCTATATTTAGAGCAAGGGAGCATCTGTACTGTCTGTGGAAAGATCACATTGAATTTCATGCGATTGCAGTCTACTAAATTTAGCATACTGGAAACTCACATTCACTGATTCTTTTTATTCCTCCTAATCAGCAATACTTTTGCAGTACAGTAGCCATGGAAGGCGGTTCCAGTTGGTACTCAGCCATGCCCAACACTGTGGAAGAAATATACGAAGACTTCAAATGCCGCAGAGAGGGCATAATAAAAGCTCTCACACAAGATTTTGAGGAGTTATACAGGCAATGTGACCCAAAAGATGAGAGTTTTATGGGGCTTTATGGGCTCCCAGATGAATCATGGAAAGTTTTTTCTGAAGAAGAGGGGTTTCCAATGCTTCCAAATCCTGTTTGGGGAATCAATAACAAGAGAATGGTGATGTCTAAGAAGAGTTGGAAGCTTTCTGTTGCTGAGAACAGCCATGTTTGGCTTCATGCAATGGTTATTTTTCACAGTGCAAGAATTGGATTGGGGGAAAAGGAAAAGGGATTGCTTCTCAGTATGGTTGGGGGCTTTCAGGCAGTAGAAGAGGCTGTGAAAGATGGTGAAGAAGAGGGAGGAAAGAAGATTGTTATCAGGAAGGCAGGGAGAAAGAGGAAATTCTACAAGGCTCTGGTTCTGGGCAGTGTGTCTCCTTATCAGAGTGATGATTACAGTGATCAGGGGTGTGAACCACATTGTCCAATTTGTGGAGAAAAGGATGGGGATGAAAAGTGGATTTTGTGTGATGTTTGTGAAGGATGGGTACATTGCAGATGTGTGAATGTTAGTTCACAGGAGGCTGAAGATATGGCTCAGTACATTTGCCCATTCTGCTCCACCTGAAAAGTGGGGAAAATCTCTTACATGAGGGATACTGGTACAGGGCTTTTTTGGGTCAAATTCTTCATGTTTACAAGACGAAAACTTTGAAATTCATAGGATTCTTTTGATGTTTTAATGCAGATGTCTCAATTGGGTTTCTTTTGGTTATTTAGTGCAAATCTTTCAATTGGGTTTGTTTTGATGTTCTAGTGCAGATCTCTCAATTGGGTCTTTCATGAAAATATACTGTCTAAAAGCCATGTTTGCCCTTCTTTTTTGGGGCTTAATTTTGGTGGAAGGGGTTGATAAACATCTTTTTGCAGAAAATCCCTCATTAAATGCTAAAATAATATTATATATATAGTCTCGTGCACATACATTGCAATTTTTTTCGGTTTTTCTTCTGGTTAGTAGTGATTATCTAGAAGCTATTTTCTGCTAATTTTATTCTTAAAGATACTGTACGTTCTGGGTTCTTTAGCCAATTCCAAAATTCTTTTAATACTATTACTGAGTACCTAAACAGACTAAACCAGTTTTTCCTATTGTTGAAGGCATTGTCATCTTACTGAAGCTATATGAATTATAGCTGATTTTTTTGTGCCACTTGATGTTCTATTGCAAAACCCTTGAAATTTAGATTTGTTTTTATTGTTGAAGGTATTGTCAGTTTAACAAGCTATGAATTGTAGTTGATTTTTTTTTGTGGGACTTGATGTTATTGTAAAGCCCTAAATTTAGAATTGTTCTCACTGCTTGTAAATATCATCCTAACTTTTTTGGAAACATGTCATATAAGACTTAACTTGAACTATTAGGTCAGGTCTTTATGTGGCTGCTCTGCTTAAGTCGCTGCAACATTTCTAGCAGCAATTCGTGGAGCTGGTGGCCCCATGATTAAAGTGCTTATTCAGCCTCTTCTTTTTTTCAAAGCTTATTTTAAAATGTTAAATAGTGTCTGCTCTACAAAAGTAAAGATAGATTCCAAATTATCCTTTTCACGTTATTAAAAAATGACATGAAGACACTTCAGCTGCTTAAATTTAAGCACAAATTGTACTCAAACAACCTCATAGAAACATGGGTTAATAGACTTTTTTAAAATGAAATCTGTGATAATTGTCAAATCTGTACATTAATTCCACCACCTTTGTAACTTATCATAAACATTATACCTTGAAATCTGAAATTAGCACTATTGTCAATCTTGGAAATTGATTCCCACTTCCTTAATAGCTAATCACAGAGTGCACTCACAAAGCAGTTGAATTCTGCATGTTTTAGGCTTCTGGGTAATCTTTGTTTTCAGAGTTACACTGGAGTGGTGGTAGCTTTTTCCGGGTGTCCAGATATTTTTCTTGGAAATAGGGACGGAAATTGGAATCACTGTCTTAACTAATTTTAAAAAATGAACTCCAATATAGATGTTTTTAGTAGATTTAAATGCATAATTTTTAAATAAATTGTTATTTATTTATATTTTATAATAATTTAATTTTTATCGTGTGAAATTCACTTCATATTTATTGAATGGAGCCGCTATTTATAGGAAGTGGGGTCTTCAGATTTTTTTGGGTGATTGAATGGTGACGAGATTTCTGCCATATCTCTTACTTCAGTTCGGATTTGATTTTTGTTTAGAGGCTATTGGCAATTTTATAAAATCTTTTTTTAAAAAAGTACATAATGATTAAAGTTTTTAAAAAATCTACTAATAATATATCTTATTTAGAAAATATAATATTTAAAAAAATGAAAATATAAAAAGTAATTTTGTAATGTGATTTTTATTTATTTAAAATTTTATAAAATTAAATCTAAGATGAAAAATATATAATTTTCTATTTTTTTATATGATGAAATATTTGAACAAAATAAATAAATTAAGATTTTGAATTTCATTTTTTTACTTATAATAGAAACAAAATCTTCCAACTGAAAAAAATCTTTATAAAAAAATATAATAAATTAAAAAATCTTGGTTTTTAAGATTTATATCTTCACAATAAGTTATAATATCAACTTTAAATTTTTAAAGATTTATTTTAATGGATGTATATTAAGACAAGAAGAAATAAAATTTACTTTTTCAACTAGAAACATGTTTCTTTTATGTTTGTATGAAAAGCATTGGAGTTTAAAATTTATACTATCATTTGTTTTATATTCTATCTTATAAAAAAAAATTATAAACTCTAACTACTATACTTGAATTCTTCAAAATTTTAAGCCTCAAAATGAAAAATGAAAAATGAAAATAAAGTATCATAAGGTTTTCTACCAATCAAAATGTATAATTTATTCTCCATGTGGCATAGAATTTTATAGGTGAAAATCAAATCTCCTATGGGCTCATTGTTGCATGCACAAAACCATGCCATGCTAGTTATTAATATCATCACCCTCACATAGCCACACTTTTTCTAAATGGAAATGTGTTATTTAAACTTAAACTTTAAATTTTTAAATTTTCTTTTATTATTACCTCTTTTAACATTTTTCTATATATTTAGCATTAATAGACATTATTTAAACTTAAACTTTTAGATATGCATTACCCATTTTAACATTTTTAACAGTAGGGTTTGATGCCACTGTAGGGTTACGCCTCTCTAGGTGCTTGACCATATAGACATCCTCTTCTAGTATCCCATTTAGAAAAACAGACTTAACATCCATTTGATAAACTTTAAACTTTTTATGTGCTACATATGCAAGTAACATCTGGACTCCTTCAAGTCTAGCAACAGGTGCAAATGTCTCACCATAATTTATACCTTCCTCATGTGCATATCCCTTGCATACAAGTCTAACTTTGTTCCTTGTAACCTCTCCATTCTCATTAAGCTTATTTATGAAAATCCATTTAGTACCGATAACATTCTTATCTTTAGGCCTAGGTACTAAAGTCCATGTCTTTTTTTTCTCTATCTGTTCTATCTCTTCATTCATTGCATTTATCCATTCTTCATTCTCTAATGCAACTTTAACATTTTTCGGTTCAAACTCACAAACTAAGCATGTACCTTGTCTCAACTTACTTTTTGTCATCATGCCAGCTTGCTTGTCTCCAATGATTTGGTTCTCAGGATGATGCCTTTTGACAAATCTTGCTAGTACTTCATCTCTTCTTTGTTGTTAATCCTGTTTAGATTCATTTCTTTGCTCGGTAGCTCCTTCCCGATTGTCAGTTTTCCTTTGTTGTTCCTCGGTGTTATTTTCCTGGTGCTCGATCGACTCAGCCTGCGGCTTCGGTAGGTGCTTTAGATGTTCAATGTAAGTGAATCTACCATAGTCTTCCTACTCTTTATTGTTTTCTTCACCATTCTTAGTATCAAATTCATCAACCCTGACATTAGTAATTTCAATCATTTTATTAATAACTTTATTCAGACACTTGTAAGCTTTTCTTTTAGTAGAATATCCAAGAAATATCCCTTCATCCCCTTTAGACTCAAACTTTCCATTTCTATCATCAAGTTCAGAATAAAATATTTGCTACCAAAAATTCTGAAGTAACTTACAGTCAGTTTGTGACCAAACCATAACTCATAGGGTGTTTTGTTTGTGTCCTTATTTAGTTGTACTCGGTTCAGAACATATACAGCTATACTAACTACCTCTCTCTAGTATGTCTGAGCCACATTCTTCTTTATCATTAGTGTCCTTGCACAATCAACAATTGACCTATTCCTTCTTTCATCAATTCCATTTTGCTATGGTGTTCTCAGTGTAGAAACCTATCTTTTTATACTATGCTCATTGCAATAGTTAGTAAATTCATCAGAAATAAATTCATCACCTCTGTCGGATCTCAAGCATTTCAGTTCCTTACTAGTTTCTTTCTCTACTTTTGCTTTGTACCATTTAAACATCTTAAATGCCTCTAATTTCTTTTTTAAGAATATTACAATCATTAATTTAGTGTAATCATCAACAAATAGAATGAAATATCTATCTCCATAGTAGCTCTGTGTTCTCATGGGACCACATAGGTCGGTGTAAACTAGCTCTAAAATTCTCTTTGTTGAATAGTCTTTACTCTTAAAACTAGATTTTGTCATTTTACCCTTTTGACATCCATGACACATAACATGATTAGGCTTTGCTAGGCTAGGAAGACCTCTAAAATTTCTCTTTCTACTGATTTTAATCATGTTATCAAAGTTTACATGACACAACCTTTTATGCAATAACCATGCATCCTCATTTTTCATCATTAAACAGGAAGACTCAACATTGTCAAGATAAAACAAGTTACCTTTGGATTGTGCTCCTGTGCCACCAAGTTTTCCTCCATCATCAAATATCTTTACCGTTTTGCTCTCAAAAGCTACTTGATGACCTGAGTTGTTAAGTTGTGCCACACTTAGCAAATTGTAATTTAGTCCTTCTACCCAATAAGCATTATCAAATCTTATTTTGTCATTTATTAGTAAAGATCCTTTTCCTCTAACCATACAAGGTGTATCATTACCCATTTTTACAAATCCTCCATTATATTGCTCAAGATGATCAAACTTTTCCTCATCACCAGTCATGTGATGTGTACAACCACTATCAATAATCCATGTATCATTTTTATTAACTTTAGAAATGAGGCGTTGTCTCTACATATCTTTCTTCTTCCTTAGAATCATCCTTCATCGCAACAAATACTACCTCCACATCTTCATCGGTGTCGATATCAGTATCATTCTCTTCAGCAATGTAACATACTTTTTTGCCTTTATCATTGTTGTCTCGGTTATCCCTGTTGTAGTGTTGGTAACTCCTGTTGCTTCTCCTCCCATAGCTTCTTTCACCAGATCGGTCTTTGTTTCTATCATCTTCTTTCCTATTTGGGCATCTAGCAGCAATATGACCAACTTCTTTGCAATTAAAACATGCTAAAGGTAATTTACCCTTATATCTACCTTTACCTTTAGGTAATCTCCTAGCCATAAGAGCTTCAAGCTCATCATCAGTATTACCTGTCATTATCATCTTTATTATTTCTACTACTAGACTTATCGATCTTTAGAGAAGACATAAAAGTAGATTCAATAGATGGTACGACACTATTATCGAAGTTGTTCAGCTCAAAAGTTGTTAGCTTACCAATCAGATTATCAAGAGTAAGAGTACTGCCAGGTGCAGACCTCATTTCATGTATTGCAGATATTCTGATTGCATAAACATGCTATAAGGTTCTCAAAATTTTACTTACTACTATATCTTCTTCAATGACACCACCAGATCCTCTGATAGCATTGACTACCTCCTTTATTTGGTTTGTATACTACACAATGTTTTCTCCTTCTTTCATTTTGATATCATCAAATCTCCCTCTTAAACTTTTAGCTCTGGCTCTTTTCACATTTGCATCATCACTATAAACTTGAGCAAGTTTATCTCACATTTCCTTTGAAGTAAGACAATCTTTGACATCTTCAAATTTGACATTAGATAGAGCAGCGTCAATCTCTATCATAGTAATATTATGCTCATGTCTATCTCTCAATTGATCAAGAGTCAAAGGTCCTGTAGGTGGTGCTAAGTAGCCATTATCCAATAGGGCAAGGGCAGAATTCCCAATACCAGATATATGCAGTCTCATTCGGCTTTGCCATATTGTGAAGTTGTCCTTGTTTAGCTTTAGCACTTCCCTCTTATACATTTTGTGATCTTTTTGCTGAAGTCCTTAAAACTCTGTTCCAAGCAACCAATGTGCTCTGATACCAATTGTTATAATAACTAAGAGGGAGGTGAATTAGTTATCCACAGTCTCAATTTACAAAATGTATCACTTAAAAACAAATTTAGCTAATTCTGCAGCTCGGTAAACAAGAATACTAAATTGTCTGTGTCTTTACCAATTACCAATTAATTACTCATAGTGATTACTGACCAAATCAAATATGTAACATGTAAAGTATGATATCCAAACAATCACCACATAAACACATAACACAAAGATTTAACGTGGAAACCCTGTAAAGGGAAAAACCACCTGGGACCGGTAACACAAAAACTTTTCACTCTTCTGAAATGAGTTAGGTGAAGAGCCAACCCTGTTAAAGGTTACAAAATACATTGTAAGGTGTGACCTTGTTAGAGGATTTAACACTAACAATTATCGTCCAACCAACATTCACTATGGGGTTGACAGGATAACAATGTACATTCTATGAATGACATTTAAGACTTTCAAGTCCACTCGGTTAAGATATTTTATCTGTTTACAATGGTTAAACTATAAAAGTAGGTGATCATATTACAATACAACTTGATTTTACAGATGTTCAGATCTATTCTAAGTCCATACAAATCCTCTGATCAATATTTCACTTCAGTTCTTCAATATTAAATAACTTATTATCACTCGGTAATAACTCTCTGATGCTCGGTTAACTCTACAATTCGGTTCTTCTTCAACCAGTCTGATCAAGCATGCATGAAGCTCTGTTCATGTGATATCTCTGCAGTCTCCTTCTTTCGGCATCCTTTTCACAATGAAATCAATGTCTCTTAAATAGACAACAAAACCATTTTCTTTTCATCCATCAAATTTTTTTGCTTTATCTCCTTCGTTGATTTTGCTGCTTAAACCTTCCTTGATAGATGTGTCAATAACTCATTTCATTTATATTCTTTAGATCTTCTTTGAATTTTGTTAGCCGTTGATCTCGTAACAAACTTTATCTTCCACCTTGAAATCATACACTTTATAGCTCATCAATTTCTGTCGGCTAAACTAATCATTTAGTTATTTTGTCAATACTCGGTTAATTAAGAAATGTGTCGGTGAATACAAGCTCGGTTGATACTATCGCTTAGTATACACTTATACACTAGCTCGGTGTATACTGAAATGCTTTATTAACCAACCACACTACTTTGTAACATTTTTTTTTCTTTTTCATAACAAATTAATGCAACATAATCAAGTCAAAAATATATATGAAGTCATTTCATCAATAAGTTACCCAAAGTATTCCTTATCCTTATCTGTCATATCCATCTTCCTTAACGTAGATGTCTTGGTTCTTCATCTTTTCTCTCCTCTTTACAGATATTTAGATATTTGTAACTGTACACACTAAAATGTGCACTTCTCTAAATCATTGCTTTCAAGAGAATTCATGGATTGGAAACTTTGAGAAATTGATTTAGAGCTCCCTAGGCATGGAGTCACAAGGATAGTTTGAATATTGCTCTCAGCTAGAGCTAGTTAAGCCTATAACCTTGCTAGTAAACCATGAAATGAGAGATTCAATGAAGACAAGGGCAAGAATGCCAATATCCTCTAGAATAAAAAATGAGAATGCAAATGCAACTAAGCTAGAAAATGAGAATGTAAGCTAAGCTCTGGAAATGAAAGAACAAGCTAAAGTATGAAAGGAAAGATGCAAGTATTACAAAGCCTTCCTAGTTAAGCTATGTGGGTTAATCTATAGCATAAAAGAAACTAAGCTAAGAAAACATAAACATGAATCTAAGCTAAGAATGCAAGGAATGAGGGCTAAATGCAATAAGATCTCCAAGAATGCTCCAAATCTTCAAAAGCTCCAAAGTGACCTAGAAAACTTGCAACATAACATTAGCATAAAAAGTTGGAGATCTAAAATGAAGAAGAGAGCTCTCCTTTTATAAGAAATGAGAAAGAATGGACCATGGAGATTAAGAGGCAAAAGATTTAATCAACAATAGAGCATCAAAGAGGAGCAATCCATATGTACAAGTATCCTCCAATGAGAAAATAAGAGTTGACTTTTGTGCCCATATGAGACAAAAAATACTTTTCCTCTTTTTGTAAAATAGGAATAATGCTTTATTTGTGCAACATAGGATAAGAGGAAAAGTGGGGGCTTTTTATTTAATAAAAGAGGAGGAAACTCCTTTTAATTAAATAAAGACTTGGGATAAAATGGTTAGCCCATAGAAAATAATCAAATAAATGATAGAACTAGGATTTGATCAAGAATAAACAATTGATAATTTTAGCAAAAGGGGCTAATAGTCTAGATGACTATTTTTAGATGATTACAGTAACTAACATGATAAGTACTGTCAAAACTAGTTGACATCAATGACAACATAACGACTGATTCAATTATCTTACATAACCATTAAGTGCTCGGTGATCTCTAATCACTTGTAGTTCATCAATCAAGTTCTCAATAAGTTGTAGCTCATTATACATGACATTATTTGATCACTTGGTACTTGATTACTTAGCACTTGGTTGATTAGTGACACTTGATTGATACATATTTGATGCATATATGTGGTACATTGATCATTTTACTATATGGGATACATTTGATACATGTTAGTTTGATAATGACAGTGTTACAAGATAGTGTTACATCTCTTACATGACATTAACATGATGTATGATTGAACCTATCTGATATGATAGTAACACAACACACTTATATGACATGATAATGACATGAGATTTGTATATACATTTCAAATATGTTAGAAATTTTTTTCCATCTTGGTGATTGCCAAAGTTTGAGGTTTTACATATTATATCCTAAATGCATCTTGTATTATATAGTCACTTTAAGTGACTAAGACTTCTCATGGCACCTTGAAATACTGGCCAAGGCATGACTATATTTTTAATATACAAAGGCAAGTCTTTGGGACAATATTGCATAATGTAAAGCATTAAAAAGGTGAATGACATATGTTAGACTTATGTCACACATGGTTGATTAAATTTGATATCTTTAGTGATGAACATTTGATATATTTTGAATATCATTTTTGAGTTACGTCATTTGAAACCCTAAGCTCGAATGAGCAAGGGCACAACCTGAACTAAGCTAAGGGCATCACTAGGTGTTGCTTGGCGGTAGACAATTCTATAGTTACAAAAGGAAATATGTTGGTTGTGAAGAGAATGAAACATGTTTGAACTAAGTGATACAAAGGAATTTGAGGAGGATCTAGAATGAAATAATATGATATTCACAAGCAGTTAATTGACAAGAAATTTTACTGGAGGTGTTTTATTTTCCTACTTTTGTTTTGTTTCTTCTAATCCCATTTTTTCACTTCTTTTCTACATTTTTTAAGTCTTAGGTTTTTTTTTAATCCTTTTGTCAAAGCTTTATCTTATGGTTCTCAAATCTTGTTTGAAAGAGTGTACTCATAGTCCTTAAAAAGTATCATGCTTAATGTTGCATTTGGTGTGTTGTCCTTAATTCTTGTATAACCCAAGTTAAAGGCTTTTGACATAGTTATTTTTTTAAAAATATCAGTTGTATTCACCTGAGTCCTTGTGCTATATAGTTAAAGTTTGTAATTCCCACCCTTTACTACCATTTATGTTTATGAAGCCAAACCTTTTTTAGACCACTTTTTATGTGTATATTAGATCTTCAATTGAAGTTAATGATTCAGTGCTATGATAATTTGATAATTTGATTTATATCATGGGTATGCCAAAAAGTGGCGATGTGAAAATAAAGTCCTGATCGATGGACTCTTTGAAAAACAACTATAACTTTCAAACAATATAACATTTTTAAAATCTGAAATATACATCACATTCTATGTTTCACCTAATACAATAATAATAAAAAATTCTTTCAATTTGATGAAGTTTAGACTAAGTTAAAGTGGTCAGACGCGAGAGTTTTTATATTCAGAAAAAATTATAGTAGAAAAATCATAATTAATTATTTACTTGTTAAAAAATACAAAAAAATATACATCAAATCCGGACATGAGTCTACTAATTTTACCTAGAATCTTATTAAAAAATATTATAATTTGATTTTATTTAATGTGGTCAAACATACACCTACTTGTTATCTTTCTAGTCCTAATTGATAAACTTATTGAAAAATAGCTATAACTTTCAAACTATATAACATTTTTAAAATTTAAAATATGCGTCACATTCTATGATTTTCCTACTCCAATAAAACTAAAAAAAGTTTTCAATTTGATAAAGTTTAGGCTAAGTTAACATTGTCAGACACGAGAGTTTTTATATTCTAGAAAAGTTGTAGAAGAAAAATCACAATTAATTATTTACTTAGAAATAAATTATAAAATAATATGTCACATCTAGACATGATTCTACTACTTATATCTAGAATCTTGTAAAAAAATTTTATCATTTGATTGTGTTTAAGGTGGTCAGACATACACCTACTTCTTATTTTTTCTTGAAATTTTTGTACTATTACATTTAAATTTAAAATTTTCAACATATAGAATAATTAATTTTTAAAAAATGACTAGTATCTTAGAAACTAAATTAAATTTTCTACAAATTCTCTTCTTACATATTTTTTATATAATATTTATAACTTGTTCAATTTTTTATGTCAACTTGCCTAAACCTAATTTTCTAAATTTTCATTGCCACTTAAGGGCCTAGTTTGACATACCATGATCTTGCACATACCCTCATGTTAGTTAGATGATGATGGTTATTTGCATATGATGTTGTTATGTATTATGTTTTACTGATCCCATACCCACATGTGTATGGTTGGCGTATATATTTTATATTTATTTTTGATGTGCTTGATATGCCGGTTGAGGGATAGAGTCATAGCTACTTGCTTGCAAGATGCACATGATGTACTGATCGCTACCATTGTCTTCTATATATATATATATGTATGCGTGTATATATATATATATATATATATATGTATGTGTATATGTGTGTGTGTGTGTGTGTGTGTGTGTGTGTGTGTGTGTACATGTGTGACTTTGTGACACAAGTTTACTGATACCAGACATCGACTTTCCTAAATTGTTAGGATGAGCATACCCTATCACATTATCTCAATGGTAAGAGAGGAGATATATCATCCAGGTCTAAATCCTATCTTAAGCCATTTATTGTCTTGAAATAGAGGACAAGTATCTGATTGATTATCCCTTTGAATTCATCAAGGTGACGCAAATTCATGAAGCCTTCCTTTGATCGTGATTACTATATTTTGATGTACTCAGTTTTCTTCATGTTTGCATGCCATGTGGTTTGATGTGGTTTTGGTGTTAAAGTGGATTAAGGATTTAATTTTTAGATTAAATAATTATATCTTATATATATTAAAATACTAAATATAAGACTATTTAATTAATAAGAATTATTTAAATACCTATGTTTATTAAAAAAAGAATTAATTAGAAAGTCTAATTATAGAAGTTAGAGATTTAATTAAATATTAAATCTAAATAAAAAATTTAATGCACAATTAAATATAAAATGATATTTATTATCAAATTGCATATTTTGAATATGCTAAGAATTTTAATTTAATTAAAATATAAAAATTAATATTAAAATACAAAAAGGAGTTAAGTGGTTTTTAATGTTGAGTTGTATATTATCATTAATTATAATTAATCATGCAAAAGTTTGATAAAAAAAAAGGTGAACTTAAATTAGGAGTTCAGTTGTGCCAACTTTAGAGGAGTTGATATTTGAGTTAATTGTTTTATTATTTTTAACAGTTGAGTTCTATTTCTGTAATTTGGAGTTGTGTTCTTTCCACTCTGGTTTTTGGTTTTCTATATTATAGCTTTAGGAGGCCATTTGAGAGATTATTCAATTAGTTTAGAAGAATTCTCTCTGACAAATTTTTGAGTCAAATAATTTTATTAAAGGCTTGGAGTTTTTTGAGTTTGAATTTGGTCATCATTGTTCATTATATGTTAGTGTTGTGATTCGAGGTAGGTTTCCAGATCTTTTATCTTTCAATTAAAAAGATTGTATTCTATGTGCATGATCTCATTGGTGTGAATGTTGGAAAATAATAATTTTTATGTTATATTTGATTTGTAAAAAAGTTGATTTAAAAAGGAAATCAGATCTAGGGTTTTGAGAAACATCATATTAGAGAAAAATTTAAGATCGACCCCCATGGGAATAGTAGCATCATCCTGACGAATTTTATTTCTTTGGTAATTGGTATAGAACATGCATTTAGTATATATTTCCAATTGGAAAAACTCAAGCACTTATCTAATGAATCTATCTAGACCATATGTTTGAAAAAAATTAATTTTTAGTTATAAATACTCAAATTCAGCTGTGATGATAACTTAACCTGAAACATGACACAACTTTGTGTTTTTACCCACTGTACATGATTTTGGTCACACACAAAACCCTTGGTTAGAGGAATAAACTACGGTGGTGATGACAACCACAATCCTTCACTACTACAACATAAAGGTTGCTTAGTTAAAGAATACAAAAGTATCACTTCTGGTGATTTACCTTGTTAGGAGTAATACAAAAAATACCTGCTAAAGTCTACCTAGTAAAAAGATTTTGCAACACTCATTAAGTGTGCACTATGTTAAGATATTTACAATATAAAAAGGCTTGTTAAGGCCTACCCAATATGTGGGATTTGAGAATACAAAAATAATAATATATTCCTATAATAACTGATCTATAGTAATGCATCTAGATGTGTGCTAGGTTGGATCCTTTATGCTCTCTCCAGTCTCATCACCTTTCTTTTAATGATTTCACCAAAATCATCCACTTCCTCTACTCGGTAGCCTTATCTTCTTTATCTCTTTTATGTGCTCTCTACTTCACTCTTTTCTCTCTCTCAATGTTTCCTCGATCCATCCTCATATATTAATTGTATAGCTTCCTAATTAATTGATCTAATTAGGTTTTGGATCCTTCTAGAAATATCAGACAATTAGATCAACAATCCATATTCATTTTCTCTTTCTATGAAATATTTACTTCATTTTCATTGGTTCAATCTTTTCTTTGGGATAATTTTCAATCATGTTTCATTCCCAATAAATCTTACCTAACTTTTTCCTCAATCTTCGTAAACCATTTTCTTGCTTAGTAGAATCTTCACAAACTTATATGTTCATCCTGTATCTCTCGATAGTCTTTGTTGATCTTCTCAGTTATCATGTTGTTCCTACTTGGTAATAATCTTCCTTGGTTAACATACTTACTCGATAATCTTCCTAATCGGTACTCATTGTGCTTGGTTAACTACATTTGTTCAATGTCCATTCTTCTCTATATACACTATTAGGTAAAATATTTTATTTATGCTTGGTAACTATTTTTCCTTGTCTTTACCAATTGACTTGGTTTTCAGCAACCTAATTCTTCACTCATCATAACTCATATTTTCTTCATTAATGACAACACTTAATGAATTTATAAGTAACATTCTCCCCCTTTGGCATTAGTGACAAAAAGTTTCATTACTTAGTCAGAATTTGATATCTCCAATATATTTGATAACTCCCCCTCAACATATACTTCTCCTTTCTCTCTTATTTCTTGTATATATATACATAGTTAAAAATTACCTTCACTATCTTCACTATTTGCAACCTACTATCCACCTTTTTTGAGAATAATGCCAAAAAAAATTGTAAAGTACAATGAATACTCATGATTTATCAAACACTCCTTTATAATAAGATTTAGCACTGTCATAGGTAGTTTTCCATGTTTTATTTAGTACCTCAAGTGTTGAAAGTTGTGCTTGGAGTTGTGATTAAATATCTTCCATATGATCCATGACTGACATTTCAAGTGTAGCAATTAGTTCCTTGGCTTTCTTTACATTTACCTAAATGACCTCCAAATGAGGAATGATTTGTGCTTGAAGTTCATGTATTTCTACTCTAATCTTCTCCTCTTCCTTGCTCAAGTCTATTTGTAAACTCATTAAAATGCTTAATCTTTGAATAATGAACTTGGAATGTCCAAGGTTCATTTGTCAACTTATCTACATTGTTCTCTTGCTCTTTATCTATCTTTTTCATCTTATCTAGGAAATATGTAAAATGAGAAACATTTCATAACTATTGGAATAGCTTGATTATTACCTTAATGGTGTCCTCCAACTTAGTAGCAATGATATGGTTAAGAGTTTGGAGTTGGGGGACAATTCCGTGGAAGTCTTGTAGAAATGAGAGATGTCACTTGACATGGGCGCCTGTTTTAGGTTCAAGCACCCGATCTTAAATTTAAAAAATGGGTGCCCGTTTCTATTTTATTTTGTTTTTTTTAGAATTAAAAATGCATTTTAACGCTTTGATTTTATTTTTAAAAAAAATGGGCGCCTATTTTTTGAATTCAAAAAATAGGCACCCTTTTCTTAAGACATGAGTGGGAAGCACACATCTGCCTCGAATTTCATTCCAAATTTGGTTTGGTTTAAGCTTGGTAGAACCAAGCCTATGCCTTGACCTCCAAAAATTTGGTTAAGGCACTGGAATGCCAGATTTCTGTCTTGCCATAATTTTTTGAGGGCCTTCCCAATTGTATCATTTTACGAAAAAAAAACCCATTAGAGTTCTCATTGTCTTGATTTCAAAAATGTAAATTTCATACTGATGTGATTATTTTTACGATTTTTGCATTATTTATTAGTTAAAAGTGGTACCTAAACGTAAAATAGCGAGGTTCACTAAAATGTTAATAACTTTTTTATTTTTAGGTTTTTTGGAAAATAAATTATATGAGACCAATCTAGATACAATTCTTTTGAAGATTAAAAAAAATAATTTTGAAAAAATATGAAATTATCATCAAATTATGGTGTCCGTACACCATAATTTTTGAAAACATATTTTATAGTCATTTAAAAATTAATAAAAAAATGTATTCAATAAAAAAATAAGGAAAAATATGCTGACCAATATTTGGTGTCTTAGGTATATTTCCCTAGAAGGATTTGAAAAAATTCATTTATTTAAGTCAAAATATGGTGTTCGTACATGACTATGGTATGGTCCTGAAACAGGCAATTTGAAAACATAGTTTTTAAACATTCCTACTAAAAAGCAATTTATACCATGTGGGTATTTAAATAAATTACATATTTGAAAAGTAGACTCTGAGAACTACATTTTCTATTACTAGATTTTTTTGAGATTCAATCTCTAAGTGTCTCAAATTTAGATATCAATTGACAAGAAATTTGAAAAAAAAGGAAAACACTTCCACTTTTTGCCCAAAAATGGGACTCAACTTCTTGCAGCCACCCATATAAAGTGCAAATTTCTATTCATCAATCTTTTGCATAAGTTTTTACACTAACTTTTGTTCAATCTTTTGCTTGGTTATCTTCAACATTCTTTCTTCAGCATCAACATCTGATTCATTGAATTGATTCACAAGTGAGACTAATTGATCAATAATAGGTGCATTCTCATTGAGTTGAGTCTGAGGTACAATTTTTAATAAGATGTCTTTCACATTTGATAATACTTGTTTTTGTTTCCTTTCTTGTTTAAATTTATCTTGTGTTGCTTTTCTCTTCAGCAATTCACCATATTTCATTATTTTATTCGAATTCAGTTTGATTGGATCACAAATTGGAATCACTAGATCTCTTCATCCAATGATATCTTTTCCTTTCTACTTTTCTTCTTCTTCTTCTTCTTCTTATTAGGGGAACTGAGTACACTTCTGCTAGGTGAAATATTTGGAGGAAATGGAGCCTCGGTATGCTACTTAGTGGGTTCTTTATCCTTATTATTATTATTATTATTATTAGGGGAACTGAGTACACTTCTGCTAGGTGAAATATTTGGAGGCAATGGAGCCTCGGTGTGCTACTTAGTGGGTTCTTTATCCTTTTCTTTTTCTCCTTCCTTTTCAGTACCTTTTTCTTCTCCTTGTTCCTATGCATCTAATTTTATGTTCGTAGAAGAAGTATCTGTTGTCTCTGTAGTAGTAGTCTCTTTATCTTTCTCAGTGGTTGTGGGTTCATCACCCTTATTTGTTTTCTTTTAATTCTCGGGTTCCTTAGTTGTTTCCTCAGTATCTTTAGGAACATTAGTATCAATTGTAACATTTATGTCAAGTGTTACCTCAGTAGGTGAAATAAAACTAGGTGTAGGATCTAGATATTTATGCACTTGTTGCAAAATAGTTGCATCCTGCATAAGTTGTGCAATAGATGGCTCAGTAAATGATGTATCTTTAGGAGGATCCTTGGTAACGTCCATGAGATATTGATCCTTTTTACAGTTTCATTAGGATTTTGTTCAGAGATGTCTTCTATTATAACCTCTTCTTCTACATCTTTGACCACGTGAGGAATATCATCATTTAATTTATTTATAGTATCCTTAGGGTCTTCTAGCAGATTCTCCACTTGTGCATCGGTTGGCAGCTCGGTATCAAATATATCTACCTTTTCAGGTTCACCCATTTGGAATATCTTTTTCCATTATTTTCTACTTTCTTATTCCACCTCTTGTGTCCTTCCCATCAAGATTCTCAATGCTCACTTTTTAATCATGAATCTCTTCTTGTAATTAATTAGGGCTTCATCAATTTCTTACACTGGATTACTCAAATAGCTCAAACTACTAATAGATTCACTTGTTTCAACTCAAAATCCAAATGCTCATTCAAATTGCTCAAATTTCTCTTCAATGATCTTTGAATGCAGTCTATCAAATGAAATGTCTATCCTTCTATCTATAGTGAAAGGGCATTTAGGGTTTGATAATATGCAATAAATGGTCTTTCATTAATCTACCGACTAATAGTCATACTGACCATCAATATTCACTCAGTTACAAAATACTTCTCCACTGACCATCCAACTTACTCGGATATGCTTACCGACCATACTAACTTTCACAATTATAAGATTTATCCTCTTGCATCTTTTCATATTCTGATTTGGATATTAATTCATGATTGTGAGGAACTGATGTATGACAATAAAAAAATCAAATATAGTTCCCATACCTACCTGTATGGTTTAGTTTGTAGTTTTGGAGTCACTCGATCTATATGATGAGGTGTCATCGACTGATTCAACTGATGTTCCACTATCTTCAATCTATCTTTTCCATATTATGTTCATCTGATTACGAATTTCATCAACATTTATAGTACCTTTTCCTTTAGAGTCTTCATCATTGGGTGCATACTTTTAGTATCTACAGTCTTTTCTCAAGTGACCAACCTTGTGACATTGACAACATGCCATGGCAAAAGTCTTCCAAGTACTAGTATTTCCTCCCATGTGCAATATTCTACAATTTTCTGCAATATGACCATATCTTCCACAAGTTGTACAAGTAATCCTTGTGTTGTAATCCCAGTTGATAGTATTTACTTGTCTATTCATTGTCTACTTATACTTCTTCTGTGATCTACAATCTTGTGATTTGTGTCCATACTTATTGCATGTGTAGTAGTAACCATAATTTTTTTTTGCCTTGGAGTCATGTCAAATTTGGATCTACACTCAAATGCTTTATGGCCATACCTACTACAGTTATAATACTATCCATCAAATTTAGGAGTAGTAAATGACTTACCGACCTTGCTCCTGCATACATTTATTGTGTGACCTAGTTTTCCATAGTGATAGTATGTTGCCTTCTTGTTTTTTAGAGTTGTATACATATTTACCTACTCGACTTGATTAGATGATTCCCCTCTTTCATTTGTAGATTCCTCGGTAAAGCCTAATACACTCAGATATCTTGGTCTTCTTTGATATCTCAACTATTCATCCAATTTCCTTATACTTTCCTTAGATCTCTTTAGTATTTTATTGGTTTCTTTTTTAGTTTTCATCTCATTCTTCAGATGTTCATTTTCTGATCTCAGTCCAGCAATCTCTTCAACTTTTTTTGCAATCTCATGACTAACATTGAAAGTAACCGATTAATCATATTATAGTGATTTTGTGTCAACCTCTTTATCTCCACATCTTTCTCATCTAGTCTTGTACTCATTTTCCTTTTCTCTTCTTCTATGATTTGCTTATCATCTTCAACTTTTCTCTTTTTTCCCAAGACTTCACACATTCTTACAGATTGAGCTTCGTGTTCCCTCTTCAATAATTTTACTTTCTCAGTTAGTGTTTTGTTATTTTCAGTAAAATCTGATATAGAAGCTTCAGATTGATTGAACAAGCTTCCCTCTGATTGTTCTTCAAGTTCTTCAACCTAATCTTGAGTATCTTTCAATTGATGAGATAACTCCTTTCTCTTTCTTAGTGATTTCTTCAACTTCCTTCTTAGTTCATCAATATGATCATTTGCAAATTTTAGTTCCATGTTCATATTCTCAATCACCTTTTCATACCTATAGCTTTCCATCTTTTTATATCTTTCCTCTCAAGTGGTTAAACTTATAAATAAGAGATTAAGGCTCTAATTATACCAATTTTTGGAAAGTTAAGGTAATGAGAGGGGAGGGGGGTGAATTAGTGACTTATAAAACTTTATCCCTCAATAAGTGTTTTACCTTTGAATCTTAAATCTTGCTTTGCATGCTTAAACTTAACAACTTATTACTAAATGAAATCATAATAAAGTAAACTCTTTCAACCATAAACACATAACACACATGAACACATGATTTTGGTCAGGTTAGAGGGAAAAATAATGTGGGGATGATACCCACAATCCTTCACTACTATAGCATAAAGGTTACTCGGTTAGAGCATATAAAAGTATCACCCTATTAGGATTAATACAAAAAAGACCTGCTAAAGTCTACCTAGTAAAAGGATTTTACAACACTCATTAAGTGTGCACTCTGTGAAGAGATTTACAATATAAAAAGGCTTGTTAAGGCCTATAATAAGGTGAATGGGGATTCACCAAAATGTAATAAGGAGAAAAGTGAGCACTAACGGTGTGTGAGTGTGGGTAAGATGAAATATGTGAAGTTTATGGAAAATGTTGTGGACATATAAACTTAATAAAACATAAATACTTATCTTGATGAGGAGAAGATTTGGAAATCACTATTTTCTGATGCCTGTGTGAAGTTTAGGGAAATTCTGCAACTAGATTTGGCCTAGAAATACAGAAACAGAGAAAACCCAGAAACATTTTATCTTTTTGAGAAAGGTCATCCTTGACCCAAGATCGGGGTAAGATCTTAACCCACGGTACAATCTTACCCCAAAAATTCAACCTTGACCTACATTGTTTTGATGAAAATGCTATTCACAGATCTTGAAAGTTCATCGAAAAAGGTACTCAGATCTGAACTGCAATTCGTTGTCCCACACCTATACCTACAAGAAAAAGAGGGTTTTTGTTATTTGGATGAGGGGTTTGCCTTGGTCAAACCCCGGTTTGGAATCAACCTTTAAAATAGAATTGAAATAGAGAATGCTAGAAAGTAGTAGAAATAGATCTAACAATGAAGCTATGATACTCAATCGATATGCAATTGTATTTGAAATGGAAACAAGTATGTTAATATGAAAGATTTGATTCAATAGTAACAAATGTAAATCAAAAACTCCATAATTGTATGCTTGGAATCCACCTTGAAGAAAGAATGAATGGATCTTGAAGATGAACAAAGGATTTGAAGGAAGATCACACCACCATGATGGATAGATCTAGGGTTTGAATGATGAATCTTGAATGCTTGAACCAAATTCCTCCAAAAGAATTGAAAGATTGAATCCTTGATCTTCAATGGAGAATTTGAATTCTTTCTTGAAGGATGATGATGAATTGAATTCTTGAACAAGAGATGAAACATCTCACACTTGATTGATTGATGGAATGAGAGAGGAAGGCTTCCTTTTATACTAGTTAGGGCACAAAATTCTAGAGAGGCTGAAATATGAGAAATAAATTCTCATTAAGTGAAAACCCCTAGAAATGGACTTAGATTAAATACAATTTAAGATTTTACCATTCCAAAACCCGAAACAGCCGACCCAAAAGTGAGAAAATAAACCTTTGAGTTTCCCCCCGCATCCGGAAAACTTTCCAATGAAAAGGGGGACCTAGGTCAAGGTTGAGGTCAAATTTGACCTAGGTCAAGGTCGAGGTCGACCTTGACCCATGGGTTTAGGACCCTTGAAAAATGTGCCAGGTGAGGAAAATAGTGCCCAAAGAGGCCCAAACAGAGCCCTAAACAAGCACAGAAGATGGGAAGGGGGCAGAAAATAGATGACAACATGATGATGGCCCAAAAAACCCCCTAAGGAGGTCTAAACATTCCTAACATGGAAGTGCTTCCATTTTAAGATGATACAAGGCCTACCCTATATGTGGGATTTGAGAATACAAAAATAATAATGTATTCCAGTAATAACTAATCTATAATAATGCATCTACTTGTATGCTAGGTTAGATTATTTATGCTCTAGATGCAATATCATCACCTTTCTGTTATTGATTTCACCAAAAACATCCACTTCCTCTACTCGGTAGCCTTATTTACTTTATCTCTACTCTATGCTCTCTGCTTCACTCTCTTCTCTCTCAATCTTTTCTTGATCCATCCTCATATATTAATCTTGTAGCTTCCTAATTACTTGACCTAATTAGGGTTTGGATCATTCTAGAAAGCTCATACAATTAGATAAGTGATCCATATTCATTTCTTCTTTCCAAGAAATATTTACATCATTTTCATTGGTTCAATCTTTGCCTTGGGATCATTTACAATCATGTTTAATTTCCAATAAATCTTACCTAACATTTTCCTCGATCTTCATAAACCATTTTATTTCTTAGTACAATCTTCAAAAACTTATATGTTCATCTTGTATCTCTCAATAGTCTTTCCTGATCTACTCGGTTGTCATGATGTTCCTACTCGGTAATACTTTTCCTCAATTAACATACTTAATCGATACCCTTCCTTCTCGGTACTCATTATGCTCAATTAACTACATTTTTTTGGTGTCCATTCTGATCGGTATACACTGTTAGGTAAAAGCTTTGCTTTATGCTGGGTAACTGTTATGTTTTGTCTTTACCAAATGAATTTATTTTCACTAACCTGATTCTTCACTCATCATAACTCATCTTTTCTTCACTAATGACAACACTTAATGAATTTAGAAACTTAGCATTATCTAATTGGGGATGATTTAAAATGATAGCTACCTATCCTTTTTGGTCTCCATGATGCTGACCTAGAAAGATGTTTCTTTGTAACTCTTATGTGACATTCTTTCATTGTGCTTGTAGTTCTACTGCCTTTCAGGGATAATGATAGTTTTGTTTGATATAATATCTCATGTATAGTATCATATGATCATATTGAAACCAAAGTTAGTATAGATCCCTTTTATGCTCTCTTTTCTTATGTATTCATTCCCTTGATTTGTCCATTCTTAGACACATCTCATAGTGGAAAAATTTTTAGTGGGTGTACATATTCTCTATTAAAGCCATTTCTCCCATTAAGGTGTTTGAAATTTCTATAATGAGGGAGCATACACTCCACACTGTGTTTCAAATTTTTTATACATGTACATGATTATTCAATACAATCTCTCTTGCATATGGCCAAGGAGATAATGCCTTCATTATGTTTAACCCTTTCATTGGATCCCTTAATGGAAACAAGGCTTTCCTTAAGGACTGATCCTTCTTCTTTTGATCCCTAAGGATACAATGTTTTCCTTAGACTTGATTTATTTTTTTTGATCCCTAAGGAGAGAATGCTTTCCTTAATCTTGATCTCTTTTATTGATCCCTATGGAAACAATGCATTCATTATTCCTGATCATTCCTTTTTCAAATACCTTAACAAAGACAATGATTTCATTAAGGACTAATCCTTTTTAATGGGCTAACTAGCGTAACACAACTTGCTAGATCTTTCAAGCCATCTTTTGTAACTTTTCCTTTGTGTGATCCTTAGTAAGTCAATCTATTACTAAGATAGTGATCATACTTCTTTCTCCATTTCTTTCTTCTCTCTTCTGAGTGATGCCTCTCTTATCTTGGTTTCAGATTTGATGAAGACTTAAGTCACTTTGGGGCTTGATGTTTCTTCATCTCCTTTAACTTGGTATGATTTTTCTTATGCATCGATGTACTTTACCATGAGAATGATTTCATCTCATACACCCACTAAAGTGGGGGATAAATGTATAGTCCTATCCTAAAAATTTTACACCCATAATTGGATGGTCTCGGACCTATTAAGAAATATTTTGGTGATTTCAAGGTCTGAATATCCATTATGCTTGAGCCTAATGACTTATTCTATCTTCCCCCACACCTTTTCTTTGTTCCCAATCTTTCGATAAAATTTGAGCCCATTTTTACTAAGACACATCACTAATAGAGACCTATCATTGGGACACACCACCAATGGTGACCTATCCTCAAGACACGTCACAGATAGCAATATGTCCCTATTTTTTTGGGCCAAGACTTTCCCAAGATCCCAATGTCAGGGACTTCTTTCAAGGTTTTCAATTGTGGCTTGCTTGAATCAAATTTGAATCTTGAATTGAGTGATTAGTGTATAAATGAAACTCCTCTCCCCTCATTTGGTAAGAACCAATAATCAATTTTTGAATCAGTTAAGTGCAAGCTATCTATCAACAAAGTGAAATCAATTAAGAGAAATTAAGGATTTGGATTCAAGATTTGAAGGCAAGCATCCAATTCAAGATCTCCAAGTCTCCATTTCTTCAAGATCCATCAAATTAAAGGAAATATTCTCTAATTGATGCAATTATCTCTACCATGTTGGCCAACTAGAGGAATTCTCAATCAAGCAAGAAGATCCATTCATTCATCGTTCGCTCTCTCTTCTTCTTTATATGTGGTTATCAAACATATCTACATTCTAGATCTTCAATTGGAAATCATAAATCTATACATTTGTGAGGGCATCCTTGATTCTACATCACATTCGTAGGTCAAATATTTGTCTTCCAAGAACATTCAAGCCTTTTAATGTATTTGAGCATTTTTCTACATCCGTTCATGAGGGTTTATGCAAGGTAAATTGACAATTTTTCTTATTACATTATTTCCTTTATGCAATTTCTATTATATTTCAAGGTTGATTCCAAAATAGGGGTTCGACAAAAGAAAACCCATTTTCCCAACCTTTTCCCTATTTTTCTATGTGTAGGAATAGGTTATGGAGCCACAAATTTAGATCCGGGTAGTACAAGAATAGTTGCAGGATCCATGAAAGTTTTAGCCAAAAGTGTTAGGAACACATTGTCACTTTCACTCTATCCCTAGGAACATGTTGGGTTTCAACTTTTCCCTACCTTTTTAGTTGAAGCTTTTGGAGGACCTATGTTTCATCCTCCGATTTATGTTTCCATTAGTTTCAACTTATTAGATCAATTGGTATCAATGTTTTTTTACTATATTTTTAGTGACTTCTTAATTAGATCTATTTAACCACTTAATAATTCTCATTTTATTCATTACACCTCTTAAGGAAGGACAAACCTTATTCCTAATTAGTGCTTGAGTCACCTCTTGAGCATATTGGGGACATTACTCCTTTCTAATGTAAAATCAATGACTTGGGTAAGTGATTCACTTAACACATTATATGTTGCATTTCTCTTCCCATTTCCCCATTGCACAGGTGGATCTTCCCAATTAAGGATGTCAAATTTCATAATTCTATTTTAAATTTTTCTAATTGATAAATTCTTACTTGGAAGGCTAAATTTCAAAATTCAAATTTGAATCATGGTTAACTATTATTTCAATGGCTAATAGATTATGGAAGTATTCATGAAGGATTCAAAAAAGGTTATTTGCAGTCTAGATGGTGGTTTATGATATTGATAGCTCACCACACAAGAAAAGTGGTGCTAAGGATGGTTGAGTTTTCATTTCATGATGAAAAGGATAAAATAATTTTTATTAATATTATGGAATAAGCTAGATAATTAAGTAAATCATTGACATCTCACACATAATGCGCATTAATGAATTTTATTCATAATGATACCTCAAAGTTTGCCTCAAATTTTATGCTTAACTAAGAAATCTTTTGAAGGATGCATCATTTATATTTTTTCCAAAAAGGATTTTATAAACATTTGTTAGGTTTGAGAAATGGAGTCAACTCTTTTCTTCAAACCACTAATAAGTCTCAAGAAAATAGCCTTCTTGGGTGAAGTCACTGAAGAATGATAGAGTCTAATAGTTAATGACATTGATGATTTGGAACTAAGAGTGGTAAAAAATGTTTTAGGGGATAAATTTATAGAAATAGACCATACTTTTATGGTTAACACCGATATCATGATTGCCTTTATCTTCATTTTATTAGTTATGGGAATGCTCAAGTTAGACACTATATAGTTGTGTCAAGGGGTATTTGACAAGAATATGCTAGGTGACATGGAGAGGGATATAGAAAATGTGGATGACAAACTAATGGTCCCATATGCTTGGGATTTTGATAATGTAGATGGATTTGAATTCCCCATTGAGGAAGAAATCAAAAGGAAGTCAATTTTAGCCATGAGGGACAAGAGGGATTTTGATGCATGTAAACCAACTATAGAAAGAAATATTAAATTTATTTAAAAGTGTTTATGACAAAAGGTAGCCTTAGAGCTTGATTGGTGAAGTTATCTTATTGAGGAAGGGTATGTTCATTTTCAAGTAGAAATTGAAGAAAATGAAGACTATGAAAGGCAAGAGTCAAATGAGGAAAAGAAGTTAGATAAGACCAAAAAAGTAGACTTGTAGAAGCTGGGGAGGAATCACCAAATCACAAGGAGATCCAAATAAAGTCAACCAATAAGAAGATAGGATCCAAAAAATTATCCTCAAATATTCTATAGCTTTTCTAAATCAACTCCAAGAATTGCAACACATCACTTTACCAAGTTGGCTATGACCTAAATGAAGAAATGTCAACATGCTATAAAAATAACATGCATGATCATGTTGATCAATGAAAACCAAAAAAAAGGTTATAACACAATCCGAGAGTACCACCAAACCTTCACATCAACTAAATAAACCATACCGATTCTCACCAAAGTAATAATTTAACCTCTGTCACAACAAGAACATTGAAATATTGGTACCTGATAAATCAGTAATATCTTCCTCAAACTATCACCCAAACTTCTATGGACCTCTATAGAAAAATTACAAACATATTTCAACCATACCTTACACTCGCAACACAAGATCTTCCATGTAGTATCTGAACACCTGAAATCTTTTTCATTGAACATACTGAACACCTTGTGCACAACAACAATTAGTATGTTGAAATCAATGAAAAAACATTAATGTCAGCACACTTAAACACAAAACTTTGGCATTCTCAAAAATTTTCCAATATGTTCATAGTTAGGATTATCTATAGGGTTATGATAAATTTCAGGGTTAAGGTTAGAGGTATGATAAATTTATTAAGGTTAGGTTTTGAGTTAGTATTATTCTTATGGTTAGGTGAATAGTTATAGATAGAATTAGGATTATGCATAGGAGTAGGGTTATGATTGGGATTAGGGTTAGGGTTAGGATTAGGATTAGGATTATAAATATGTACAGGGTATTAATTAAGGTGAGTTTTATAATAAATTAATTATGTCTAGTATTTCAGTTAGTATAAATCTAGGGATAGGGTGAGTGTTAGTATAATTTTAGGTATATGGTAGGGGATAGGGTCAATATTATGATTTAGTTTTGAGAAAGGATTAGAGATAGAATTAGTATGCACGATGTAAATTTAGGGTTAGAATTATGGTTATGTTTAAGTCTAGTATTATTATTAGGATTATGTTTAGGGTTAGGATAAATATTAGAGAAAAAATAAATTATTCAAGGTTAGGCTTTGAGTTGGCATTATGCTTACAATTAGGGTTAGAGTCGAAGATACAATTAGGATTATGTGTAGGTGTATGGTTAGGGTTATGGTTATAGTCAAGGTTAAGATTAGGATAAGTTTCATAGTTTGGGTTATGGTTGGGATTGACATTGTGATTAGGGTAAGGGTTACAATTGGTTTTGAGAAAGAATTATGATTAAGGTTTGAGCTAGGCATAGAGATAAAATTAATATTAGGGGCTATTTTAGGGTTAAGATGATGTTCAATATAAATAAAATTTAAGTCCAAATTTAAGAATTTTAATAAAATTTATACCTTTAAAAAATCTTTTATTTTATATTCATGCTTCTCAAATATTATTTAAGGGTTCCTTTTAATCATATTTCAATCCTAATCCTAACCTTAATCTTAACTATAACCTTAAATATGACCCTACTTACAACCTTAACCATAACCATAATTCCAACTCTACCCTAACTTAGATCACTTCTATAAGTATGAAAATGACTCTTTTTTCTTAAAATTTGATTTAACTATCATAGAACTTCTTCTCTTTGAAAATATTTGAATCACAACTAAACGGTTATATATTCTTAAATCCATCATTTGTATCTAAATGGGGGTATTTTTAAAATATGTTTCTCTAGCTTCCATTGGTTTGAATTCAAGTTAAATTATATCTAGGCTTATTGAAATCTAGTTAAAGTGGAGGGATTTTATTCAGAAACAACATATAGTAAAAGACTATACGTAATATGATTTAAAGTAAAAGATCATTGGATTAGCTCCAATCTGATTTAAATTAAAAGATCATTTCTAAAATGTTCATAAGTAATATAATTGTATATAAAATTAATGGTTGTAATTCATATTTTGATTGTTTTCCTAAATAAATTTTAGATTTGCATTAATATATATCTGGTAACTGTATCATATTTACTCAATAGGCTCTGGTGGAATTTCAGACAAACTTAAAGAGGGAGAAATACTGAATGGTACAAAGAACGCCTTCCTTGGAACACTATCGACAGTATTTTCAGCAGTGTAACCTGGCAACACACTCCATTCCAAAGATCTCAAATCAAGTGTCAAGACATTAGGGCTTCCTTTAATGGTAAGCCAGATCTTATCCAATGAAGCGGCAACCACAAAGTCTGTACCATGAGATGACATGACCGTGTCTTGTAACAAATCTAGGGGAGTAAAAGAAAGAAGAGACCAAGTATAATCATTCTACAACTCCCATATCCCCATGGAAGTGTGCATGATGAAAGGCATACCACCCCATACCACACCTCCTTCTCCGACCTCATCTTTTATCCTCCCTACCATAAGCAGTTTCCCATTGCATGACACCAAGGCAGGTAGAGACGTGCAAGAGTTTTTATAACGATGGTCAATATCCAGGGGCCTTAACCCCCCGTTAATCTCCTTATACTGGAACTCTCGGTGCGCAAAGTCATAACAACCCAGATAAGCACCGTAGGTGTGTATAAAGTAGGCTTTGCCATTGTGTACTGTGCTCTTCGTAGCATGTTTAGGTCTCCCATACCAAGCGAGGGCAAAACCTTCGTCGACGGGGATTTGTATGACCTCATCTGCAGTGGAATCGTAGAGCAGAAGTTCATGGTCGTGGGTTAAAGTAACAATTTCAAAGTGATCGGCCTCCACCATCACTTCCACTGCATGTCTGCCAATCCTGCCTTTCAGATGAGGCAATAATTTTTTTTTTAATGAATAGAGGTCTTTTCTATTAATAATATAAAAGTACAGTATTCACAAAAAAAAGGGTCGGGGGAGAAATCACTCTGCAAGTCACACAACACTTAGGCCGGAATTATATAACTATCAATCAAAAAATATATAAAAAGAGAAACCTTCAAGCCGTAAGAGCAAGCAGAAGAGGGAGAAGGATCTTTGTCATCAGGATTGCCCCAAACATTGAGTCCAGGAGTCTAATCAAGAATGACCCAGCCGTCTTCTGGATCTTCTTTTTGGCCTCCTGTGCTTGCCTCTACTGCTGCTGCTTTTGCTCAGTCCTCAGCTTCTGTTCTTGCTAATCAAGACAAGTTCCCTCGCCTAGCACTGACTATCTCGCCCAAACAGGAGGCAACAATCTTTGCTGTTTAGTTAAAACATTAAATATCATGGGCTCCTCACGGTAGCGATAAAAGAAAAAAAGACCCTTCGCTGCAGCACAGAGGTCCCATTTGTCCTTACCCCATGGTAAAGAGATTGCAAACCACCGGTTGAGAGCGGCACAGAAGAAGGCGATTCCATGGTGCTTCTGCATGCTGGGTCACAAAATGGTCTGTTTCGAGATTCAAATTGAAAGTGTTGGCTGATATTGCCGTATTCCAGAATTTACAAATATTTTTGATCCTCATCAAAGAGGGCACAGGAAGTCTTCTTATAATCTCCTCCATTGCATCCAAATCTAAATTGGGATTGTTATCATTATTATTGTCCTCCACTGTATTCCATTCTGTAGGAGGGTTATTTTCATTATTATTATGAGATGACGGGTTTCGTGGCTGGCCTGTTTGAGGATATCTCTGTTGATACGCCCTTCGTAATGTTGAAAATGAAAGATCTCTGCTTAATTCAGAAATCATGTTGCGCCACTGGGGATCCCATTGGGGATCCGAGGCCACATCTCCAAAACGATATGTTTGCCCGCATAAGCACGATAGGTGTTTGTAAAGTAGGCTATGAAAGTCCGCTAATCTGAAATTATTTATTATCTTCTTCGTGACTGCACTCTCCAACATCACTGTTTCTTTCTCCAAGTTCTAGGTTCGTGTTTTGAAAATGTTAATAATATTCATGTATATTTATACGTAACGTTTTATTATAAATGAAACGACACTACTTTTGTAAAAGCTGACTTTCATCACAAATAGTTTTAACTGAATATTATTAATTTTTTAATTACATATATATATATGGAGAATATTTAATTTAAAGAAAAATTCAATTAATATCTAAAGGCCAAAGTTTATTAATTCACAAATACTTTCTTTCAAGCAAGTATACTACAAAGTCCTCACATTTAAAAATGAACGTCGCTATCTTTCAGATAGAATGTACTATTGACCAAATTTGAAAAATCTGAAAATACAACAGATTTTTGTGAAAATTTAAGTATCTCTTCTTCATGATCTGATTGTTCTGAATTGAAAACAACAAAAAAAATTCAAAAAAAAACTCTGCATTTTCACAGATTTGAAAAAGAATTTTTTTAATATATAGTGCGTTTTATCGGGAGCTTAGCCGCCGCCTTTAAAAATAAGACAGATCTCTACAAGTCTAAGTTACCGGTTGTCATCAGTGTATTTTATATGTAATCCAAAAAAAGGTCTTTTATGAATGCCACGCTTAACTATCAATTTCAAAGATGTCATGTAGAAATAATAAAGATGATAAGAATATGATGTAATGCAATATAGATTAGACACTAAATCAGATTTATAAAGAGAAAACATCTACATCTAGATGCATATAATGTAATAGTGATTAACACAATACAAATTTAAATCTAGGAGCTCAATATGAATATAAAGGAGATCCAACTAACAAAATCAATTGAAGAAATGTCATATATTAGGTTCACCAAAATGTACAATAGGAAAATGGGGAGAGGAATGCAACATATAATGTATTAAGGAGAGTTGGACATTTGGTATTTAAAGGAAAGTAATGTCAAATGGATTGTCTCAATAATTTTATGAAAATCACCATGTGATGCAACTTTCAATAAATCGTGGTGTCATCTGTAACTTTGAGTGGATTACTTGTACATGTACTATAGACTCTAACTTTTTCATCCTCATTCAAGAAGCAATAGAAGCTAATAAATCGATAGGGAAAAAAATGGATCATATTTAAGAATGATGACATGATATAATATCTTCCATAAAATTACAGAGTACTCTATGCAAATGTCTGAGAAACCTCAATGTAAACATTTTCTCCAAGCTATGCATGCAATATCTTTGTGCAATTAATTTTTGAAGAGCGATATAAGATTTATTAATGGGTTGATTGTGCTTGCTATATCTTGGTGGCTATATCTATTACATCGATAACATTTTCTATATAAGTATTTCATTCCTTTATTTTCTTAAGCCTTAATGGTAGAATACTCTCCTATTTTATTTTTAAGCAGGTATTACTGTATCTTTGATGCTACCTTCATTCGATTAAGATACTTCAGACATACGGTTTATGATTAAAATTTGAGTACTGCTATCTTACGTGAATAGAGCTATTTTAATTCTACTCTTAAAGATACAATAAGTTCATGGGTTCTGTATTCAATTCTAGAATTCAATTAATACTAATCCTGAGCACCTAAAGGAACTATGTCATTTTACTCTATTTTTTTGGTGGGATTGTCAGTTCAATGAATTGTAATTATCTTTTATGGGACATGATATTGTTGAAATATTGATTTGTTTTCATTGCTGGTGAAACATTTCCCTAGTTTTTCATCTAATGTATATTTCATACACACATGTATGAAAACTTGAATAATGAATAGATTTGATTTTGATTTTTTTTTTAAATTTGCATTAAGCAATGTTATTATCAAACCTGTACATTAATTCTAGCACCTTTCTAACTAATCATAAATACTACACCTTGATAAATTAGATTTGGAAATTTGGGATTAGCACTTTTGTCAAACTTGAAAATGAATTTAACAACTTAAAACCAATAAAAATAAAACAATCAACGCAACATCACCACGGGGAAGAACAACTTTGTATCGATTCCAACAAGCGTAGGGAAGATGAGACAATGTATACACAACTAGAACAAGAAGACTAGTCTGGAAAAAGGGATTTTTCAAATAGGAATCATTCTGAAAATGCAAAATCTGGATCTAGGGAAGGAGGGAAATTACATTAGATATAGTCAAATATTAATTCAATCTGATAAAGATGGGATCTATTTTCTCAATTGAGGTGAGGATTTTAATTGTAGGTCAAAACCCAATCTTAATATTGAGGAAAGGGACCAAATCCTTACAAAAATCCCAAAGACAAAAAGAAAGGGATATGTAAAGAATTGAGACCACTTGGCAAACTAACTAGAGCCAAGAACCAATAAAAAAGAGAAACAATAGAATTGACCAAGAAAAAAAATACCCAAGACTAGAGAGTGAAGGGAAAAAGGCTTTACCTCCTTCAAACTTTGATTGATCTCCTTTAGAAGATTAAAAAAGAAGCACTTTTTCTTATTTCCTTGAGTAGGGGGAGGGGCCGTGAGGACCTCTGGCACTGAGGAAGACACAGTATCCTTCCTTTTCCTTTTTTCTTTACTATCCTCAAGCTCATCCTATAGAATCTACAGAGAGCTAGTAGTATTGGTCATCATTTTTGTGTTGTAATACACAACCTCCCTCACATTTAATTTGAGAGCCTCCTAATTATTTTTTATTTGCAATGACATAGATGATTTCTTTTTTCTCCTTGTTAGAAGGCACTTGTTCATAAAGATCTTGTATTTTATCCTCAGTATTTTTCCACTTATTGAATTTGCTGGACAAATTGTAATCCACTTCCTAAATTATCTCATCATGTACAACCTTAGCCTAGACTCTTGTACGAGCATCAACATCACTCAAGATCTCAAGTTTCTTTATATCTTATTTTTAGATGTATGTAGTTGGGCCAATAACCATGTGCTAATTTCATTTTTTTTATAAAGCACACACATATTGTTAAATTTCTCCACCACCTTTAGGAAATCATGAAGATAAAACTCCTTTGATGAGAAAACAAGGGAATGGTGAGGAGAACAATTCTTGAGGTCTAAATTTTTTTATTTTGGGGGAATTATGAAGATTCTATTCTAACTTAGTGGTGGAGGAAGATAAGAACAATTAGAAAAATTAATAATTTATTCTTGAATGATCTTATTATCCTTATAAAATAGGGAGCATGTACACAAATTGGACAAGGATCCTTCTTTATAATATTTTAGATTAGAAACCTCAACAATAATTTTGACATTCTTGGATGAAGATGCATTAGGGCTTGTAGATGGGATAATTAATAAATGGAAATTATATAAACCAAGAATAAGGCCCTCGTGAAGAGGGAGCCTACCCTTAACCCTAGTGGAGACCATAGACTATGACAACGAAGAAAAGATCCAAAAGGGGGAATTTTAACTTAACCCCATGGTAAAAGTGATTCAACTTAAAAACATATGGGAATGGAAACACTTAAACCTATCATCTATCATGATGTATTTCAAAAGGATGAGTGCCACATCTTCCCATTCCCTTGGAATCTCCTCTAAATATTAAACCCATTTTGGAGATGGAAAAGCTTCTCACTAGGAAGTAGAACCTTTTGAAATCGGGGTTGTAGTGTCCCTTAAAGTTCTTTTTGAGGGATACAACCTAAAAAATTACCCCCATTACCACAAAAATCATCTTCGTAAATAGTGCAAATCAAACCCCACTGGTAGAGATGGAACCATTGTCCCACTTTCACAAAATTCTCTAATAAGTCAATATTTCCTTTAACCAAAATTAACAAAAGAGTAAAGTTATTTTAGAAGACATCATGCTTGTTTGGTTTAGATCGAATGAGATCACCAAATATAGCACTTTTAATGGTGGAACACATAGTTATACAAAGAACTAGCCAAGAAAAAAGATAAATTTTGCAATACAAACTATGGTAAAAACTGGAAAACATACCCATGAAAATATATATTTCCAAAGCATAATAATTAATGAGACTAATATCATAGGTGATCATTGAAATGGAAATTATCATATTTTTAGATGATACGCATGAATTGATCATTGAGGATGGAATAAGAAGCTTCCTTAGCGATTTCATGCAAAGAGGTCCATGCCTAAATAGAGGATGTGAAGTAGCCAATTTTAGCCAATTTGTTCACTGAGTTGTTCCCTTTCTTGAGGGTATATTGAATCTTGACATGTACAATAGTGGATACAATATTTTAGCATTTAGATATGATATAACTAACTAATCATTCATGATTTTTTTCTCTCTAAGCATCATTATAGAATTCTTAACATTTCCTTCAATGATTGTGCTTTTAAATCCTTTTGAAATGTAAGGACAATACCACAATACACTACTTACAACTTAGCTGAGTTGGCCATTTGAATTCCTAAGTTGGCCATTTAATCTAATACCATGTTGGCCCTTTCATATCTTATAATATGACTCTCGTGTTCAACCTAGGTTCCCTTTAGAGGAACCATCAAAACTATTTTTTAGCCATCAAGGGTTGGGGGGACCATTTGATGATATTCCTAAATCCCATAGGAAAAATTCATGAGGAGAGATATGATTAGATAACCCCTAGAATATTTAGAAATTTTCCAATCTAGAGAGGAGGGAGAAAACTTGTGCTTGTTTCCAAGAAAACACTTAATATTTTCCTTAACATTGTTGATTAATAGAAAAAGTGAGATCTTCCTCTATATATTTTTGCGCTCTAAATACCCTATTACTACAATCTTTCCATAGGGGCTTCTTGTGCAAAGGAATGTTTTCCACCCAATCTCCAAACACAAAGGGTTGTGAGCTTGGAGTGGTCCATCAAGAGGAATTCATGTGAGGGTATTTATGCTAGATCCACTAAATAGAAAAGAGAGCCATAATCATTTTCCTGAAAATCAAAGTGTACAAACAAAATAACATAAGATGGTTGCCACTTTCCATATCCTTCTCACAAAGAACACATTTTTGGCTAAATGAATCCCCCTCTATGTAGATTATCCAATGTAAGTATTTTCCTATGATAGATAGTTCTGTAGAAGAATTGAATTTTAGGAATGGTTTTTGGATCTCTAGATCTTAAACCATTTAAATGAAGCACACTAATGAGGGGAAATAATATTTAATTCAAATCTCACAATCTAGATGTCATTTGAAGAGGAAATCTAGCTTAATTTTTCTTCATACTCCATATAAAATCTTATACTTTTCAAAAGAAGAAAAATTTCTTGAGTTGTAGTACAAAGAGGCATGTTAAACTATAGTGGATCAATTCTCCATGAGGAAGTACTAGAAGTATTCCATTAATCTTACACAAAATAACCAAGTCTTTTAGTTAAATATTCTTCAATGACTGATAAAATTGGGTGAAATTCAAGTGGGACCGAAGAAATATAAGGATATATCTTGAAGTAGACTCTTCTATAGTTTCCAATATTCCACTAATATACTTGCATAAGAAGAGGTTTATTTTTTATTAGATTTTTCCAAATAAAAGAGCCAAGAGGCAGCTAGTATTTATAAAGAAACCTCAACCCATTAATATTCTTAAGGTATTTTGAGACCATAACTTTGGACCAATTTGTTGCAAAGTTAAGGTGCTGAGAGGGGGGGTGAATCAGAACATTATAAAAAATTTAACCTTCAATAACTATTTTATCCCCTTTTTCTTTGCATGCATAAAACTTAACAAACTACTTGTTGAATGTAAATAAATTAACATAAACTCATTCATCCATAACACATAACACACATCAACACATTTGACACATGATTTTGGTTACACAGAAGCCCTTGGTTCTAGAGGGGAAAACTGTGATGGGGATGACACCCACAAGCCTTCACTACTGCGGCATAAAGGTTGCTCAGTAGAGCATACAAAATATCACTTATGTTGATTTACCGTGTTAGGAGTAATACAAAATAAAACCTACTAAAGTCTACCTAGTTAAAATATTTTACAACACTCATTAAGTGTGCACTCTGTTAAGATATTTACAATAGAAGTTTGTTAAAGCTTATCCAATTTGTGGGATTTGAGAATATAAAATAATAATATATTATAATAATAGTTGATCTATAATCACGCATCTACGTGTATGTTAATATAGATCCTTTGTGCTCTCTATAGTATCATTAACTTCCTCTAACTAATTTCACCAAAACCATCCACTTCCTCTGCTCGGTAACCTTAAAAACAAGTTGTCTCTATTGTATGTTCTTTGCTCTCTCTCTCTCTCTCTCTCTCTCTCTCTCTCTCTCTCTCTCTCTCTCTCTCTCTCTCTCTCTCTCTTTCTCTATCCATCCTTATGTATTAGTTATGTAGCTTCTTAATTACTTGACCTAATTAGGGTTTAGATTCTTCTAGTAATCTCAATCAAATAGATCAACCATTCATATTCATTTTCTCTTTCCAAGAAATATCTACTTTATTTTCATTGGTTCAATCTGTGCCTTAGGATCATTTACAATCATGTTTTATTCCCAATAAATCTAACCTAATGTTTACCTCGATCTTTGTAAACCATTTTCTTCCTTTGGTAGAATTTGATCAAAAATTTATTTTCATCTTGTATCACTCAGTAGTCTTTCCTTATCTACTCGGTTAACATGTTATTCCTACTCGATAATTCCCTTTCTCAGTTAACATGCTTGCTCAGTATTCTTCATGTTTGGTAACCATTGTGCTCAGTTAAGTTCATTTGTTCGATGTCCATAATGCTCGGTATACACTATTGGGTATACACTTTTTTTGGTTCTTGGTACAGTTTTTCCTTTTCTTTATCGTCTGTCTTTCTTTTCACCGACTAACTTATTCACTCATACTGACATGATCTTTTCTTCACTAATGAAAACACTAAACAAATTTAGGAGTAACATTCTCCACCTTTGGAATTAGTGAGAAAAATTGTCAAAGCTTCGTCAAAATTTATTTTCAATGCAACTTTCAATGAATCACGCTGTCAGCTGTAAACTTTATTTTCAGTGGATTATTCGTACATGTACTTCAAACCGTAACTTTTTCTTCCTCATTCAGGAAGCACTAGAAGATAATAAATCAAGAGGAAAACAATTGGATCATATTTAAGAATGATGATACATCTTGGAATATCTTCCATAAACATCACAGGGTATTCTATGCAAACGTCTAAGAAACGTCAATGTAAATATTTTCTCCAAGCTGTGCGTCGAACATCTCTTTGCAATTAATTTTTTAAGAATGATATACGATTTATTAACGGGTCGACTGTGCTTGCTATATCTTGGTGGCTATATCTATTACATCGATAACATTTTCTATATAGGTATTTCATTCCTCTATTTTTTAAGCCTTAATGGCTTTAATACCCCCTTATTTCATTTTTAAGCGGGAATTATTAGTCCATGCCTTATAGGCAGGAGACTTATGTTTTCACTGCTTTATCTCTATTAATTTTTTTTGGGGAAAAGGTGAAGACATAGTCTAAATATAAGTGTTTTGCGAAAAATTTTATTAATGTCTAATATTGCATAATTTAAAGTTGTTTTTTGATTGGCCATCTCTATTTTTCCTAGTGGTTAAAAACATTTTTGTAAGGAAAAATTAGATAATATATGTTGAGTCGGTGCATTTTGTTTCCCGCCACTATTTCCAAGACACGTTAATTGCATATTCAATGCAGGAGCCGTCGAAAGGACAAGACATAAATGTTGCAACTTTTATATCCTTTATTGTCTCGTCCTTCGCATTCCCATTCTGTTATTTTTATTCTCGGCTTTCTTCTGAGCTTTCACATTTTGTTCTTTTGTTTTGAGCTTTGGCATTTTGTTCTTCTGTTTCAAGGTTTGGCATTCTGTTTGAAACAAGCTCTTGGAGTGTTATGTGCGCTCTTCTACTTTGTGGGCTTTCGCATTCTATTTCAAACACTGTTCTGTGCACTGGTGCTGGTCCTTGGCTCTTGGAGTTTGGCATTCAAAGGTAATGTGATATAGTTTTTTTTGGAATAAGTAAAATTTATGGGAAGCCCATTCATTTTCATTTGCTAACTGAAGACTAAAGATTTTATTAATGAATATTTACTGACTATTATGTGCGCTCTTCTGCTTTGTGGGCTTTTGCATTCTGTTTCAAACAGGCTCTTGGACTGTTCTATGCACTAGTGCTGGTCCTTGGCTCTTCGAGTTTTGGCATTCAAAGGTAATCTACTATAGTTTTTTTTGGAATAAGTAAAATTTATGGGAAACCCATTCATTTTCATTTGCTAACTGAAGACTAAAGATTTTATTAATGAATATTTACTGACTAAAGATTTGTTTTACTTTTCATTTTATTTTGTAAAATAGCAAATTCTTAAGTTTTAGGCAACATATTTATGAATTTTGGTCCAAAAAAATAGGCTATCGCAAGTTACAGTGAATTCAACAAATACAAGCTTTGATATATTTGATCACTTTAGAGTTTAACATTTAAAAAATGAATTATTTTTTTTCCTGAAATTTTGTCGTTCAGGTAAAATCTATTCTCAGGCTCTTTGCTTATTTTTTCAGTTATATTCGATAACTTTAGAGTTTAACATTTTAAAAAATGATTTATCTTTTTCCCTGAAATTTTGCCCTTAGGGAAAATCTCTTCTGAGGCAAAATCCAACATATGTAGTAAGTCATTGTGTGGAGTCCCTGCTAGTAACCACAGGGAAGCTGCCTAATACATTTGTGCAAGACGTCATTGAACATTACTATTTACATGCTACCATTGAGAGACTAGGCATTGTCTCCTATGGTAGCCAACTTCTGGGTCAGGAACACAGCTACCCACCGAATCAATACCGATTTTCAAAATGTATAGTAAGAATTGAAAAAAGAGAGAACTAGGTATGATAAAAGCCTCTTGCCCAAGATGAAATGCAAGTGAATAATCAATTGCTCTTCATATGGTGAGAATGCTCCTCATTTTAGGTCAGGCCTGAGGTAGTTAATCCATCTCAGCCTACAGCTCTTTCCACATCTTTGCAGACCTACGAATTGCCAACCAACCACAAAGCATTAAAAATCATCTATTTTTTCTAAAAATCTTGAACAATACCACAAAGCATTGAATATCATGTAAATAATCCTTCACAGAGCTGCTCTTCTACCAAATTTCTATTTCTGCAAACTGGGAGCTAACACCCTGTATGGACTCAATGGTTTCACAAAATTGTTTTCTGAAACTCATTTTGGTATAAACAGTATATAAATTTTGATTTATTAAATAACTTATAGGTAATCACTGATAGACAGATAAAATAAATGACTTATGCGAAGATAGAATAGATAGATAAACTAATGTCATCTACCCAAGATTTTTCTATTTCTACTAACATAGCTTCCAATGGAATCAGAGAGTTGCAATGCAGGTCTTAATCCTCATCATTCCACATATAATCTCATAAGCATACCCAAATTTTGAAACTATTTAAGTGCTATTTGAAATGTAAACTAAACATACAAAAAGTCCTTTACAAGAAAATGACTCCCACAAAATGCTTTGTCATGCCGAACAAATTAAACCCCGTAAAAGTTATTTTCAGTTTGATCAAATTATTGGCAATCCCATTTATAATTTCGAATCATTCTATGAATAGGCATTTGTTCTCTATGATATCCAGTCTTAGAAATCTTCCTAAAATCAACCTTAACAAAAACTTGGGACTCTAGTAGATTTAGAGTTTTTGCGCTATTGGATCCATGATCTGAAGACATCTTTTCTCTTCAACTCTATAAATGAAAATATTAGTAATAGCAAGAACAGAGCGTCAACAATGAACTGAAGTTTAGAATACATCTATTAAAAATGGTAAAAACATAGAAAGACACCTATATATACATGCATGTAAGCTGTAGGAAATAAGACAAAGCACGTGTCAAGGACTGTTCGATTATTTTGGGTCTTTTTTTTTGCCATTTTAGTTTTTTATTTACGCTTGTTTTGTTATTAGAAAGACACCTGTATATACATGCATGTAAGCTGTAGGAAATAAGACAAAGCATGTGTCAAGGACTGTTCGATTATTTTGGGTCTTCTTTTTTTTGCCATTTTAGTTTTTTATTTACGCTTGTTTTGTTATTCGCTGACACATCTATCCCACGAACAAATCTATATAATAAAAAATAAAATATATTTGTCTAGTGTCAATTCTTTTTATATTACTAAATATATAATTTAAATTATATAATATTTATATTCAAAATATTTCTAATTTATTTTAAATTAGAATATAATTAAATTAAATTTTATCTATATTAATTTTTAAAAATAATTAACTTTAAAATTAATAGTAAATATATATATATATATATATATATATATATATATATATATATATATATATATATATATATATATATATATATATATATATATATATATATATATATATATATATATATATATATATATATATATATATATATATATATATATATATATATATATATATATATATATATATATATATATATATATATATATATATATATAATTTTACTTACTTAATGTATCTATAATTAATCTAAAGATACAAAAAGAAAGATAGTAGACGCACAAAGAATAATGTATTTAATGATTAAATTTAAAATTATTTATTATTATATATTATAATTTTCTAAATAATTTTCTAACCATAAATCATTAATTTAGTTCAAAATGTAAAATTTAAAAATATGAAATAGAAACCAATACATATAAGCATATTCTATATTTTCTATAATATAAATTATTATATATCAAATATTTTTCTATATCATATATTCAATTTTCTTATTATAAATGAACATATTTTATTATATTCTAATTAATTGTGTCTACAATAAATAACAAAGAAAAGTATTATAAATATTTTATTATACTAAATATAAATATAATTGAATATATATTATATATACACAATTCTATAAATATTATTTTATCTTATAAAGTTTTATGAAGATTTAGATTTAAAGAATTATACCTAATTATAGACAATCATTTGTATTTACTATTCATATTGACCAAGTATTTACATTTTGGTCATGTTCAGATCCTTATAAATGGATATATAAGATGCTTTGAAGCTATAATTGTTAGGATTGTTATAAATGGATGCATAAGTTGATTTCAAGTTATAATTGTTCAGATTCTTATAAATGGATACATAACTTTTAGTATCTGAACACAACTAGCCCTCAACCTGATGGCTCAAATACAAAATGTCGATGCATTGACAAGGGATGTGAGCTATTCTAGAGAATGCCACATAGCAAAACTACAACCTAACCACCCTCCCTCCAACCAAAGGCATGGAGAAATTCTCTTGTGATGTGCATCTTTAGTTAATATTTTAATTTTAGGGTAGTTAGATTAGTAACAAGAGTTTAGAATGCTTAAAAAATGTTTACATGTAAAGGGTTGTAAAATTTTAAAAATAGAATGATGACAATAAGGATAACATAATTGTAAATGAATATTCAATTTTTAAAAGTTTAAATATTTGCAGAGTAATAATTATTTTCATATTGGAATAAATGAATGAGTTGATTTTATCATAGAATGAGGCTAAGAAATTTTATCATGGTTGGGGATGTATTGATAAATATGAAAAATATCTAAAAAATTAGAAATAATTAAATATAAAAAATAAGAAATAGATAAGAATAAATAAAATTAAATATAATATAAAAAGGTATTAACATTGGAAGAAGTCTACAAAATGGAAAATACTATCTCTAAAGTTATGCTATGGGGATGCACACTAAAATATGTATAAAATGTAATATCAAATTTATAAGGCTTGTAAATATATGACAATACAATAAAATGTCAAATGCTAAATTTATCTAATTTATTGTAAAAAGGGCACACAATAGTGTTTGAGTGGACTTATTTTTCCCTTGCACTAAGATTTGCAAAATCAAATTTAAAAAAATACAACAAACATGTATATTAGGAAAATATGATCTAATTCACATAACATGTTAGAACTATAAACCACAACAAACATGTTACTAAAACACATGTAATAAGACACACATAATATATGAAAAAAATAGTAAAAATATGCAAGGAATATGAAAATATATATTCTATTTAAATAAACACAAAAAAAAAATGTATGGAGTTGATTTCAAGGTGATATAAGGACATATGTAAGGAACCTCATGGAGTCAAAATTGTCTCTAGAAATATCATGAACTGGGATCATCCAAGTCTCATTTTTGCACATCATAGATTGCAAACAGAATTGCACTGGTAGCAAACAGAATGAAAATCCTTAAGAGTGGTCACAATATGAATTATGAAATATATGGATAATGAAATGCAATGAGCCTCAATGGAAGTATGAGATAACAAAGGAGACATCCTTATAGGGTAAGTTTCTGGAATCCAGATTGAAATTATATAGGTTGTAGGATGGCAATCAGAGGTAAGTCATGTTTCTGTAGATAAATAGTTATCTTATTGAGACTAGACTGCATTCCTACATAATTGCAATTCCAACCTATATATATGTAAGTTTGTAGCCTATCAAAGATCGGACCTCATACTATATACATTGGTCTGAAACTGGAGAGGGATTATTTAATATTTGCGGGTGGCCAAAAGTAGTCAATAACACTTGTGGTATACATAAGATACTATATAGCATGGAGATGACAAATATATTGATTGGTCATTATTCATACAATGAATTTAGCTTATAAATAGGGAAATCTCTGCTATCAATATTTAAGTTCTTCAAATGATTTGTAATCGACTCATTTACCATACAAAGAAAATCCTTACAGTTGTATAGAAGTTGCAATAAGACCAAAAAACACAAATTAAACCACACTTGAATGATATTCATGAAAATAATTGATAATTCTTTCAGGCACTTGAATGACACACCTATGACCAAGACTATCCCAGTAACTATATAGGTAATCTCCAATGGTTCATCTACAAAAGGCCATAAATAAACATCAATAAATTATGTCCAAAGAAATTATGTGACATTCTATTTTTTAGTGTATAATAGCACCACCATTACTAAACTATAAGGCATACTTTTCATATTCTTTTGTTCATCCAACCATTGTTGTCATAGATGCTCACACTCACTCTAATCCTTCACCCCTCGATCTCTAAAGTATTGCCCTGAATTCCATTAAGGTCACAATTAAATATTAAAGGAGGTGTAATTAGTATAAAAAATGGTAGACCAGCGTAGAAAAAATGACAAAAATGGTTCATTTAGTCTGAACTTATAATGATACCTTGCTTTTGCAATATTCTACTAGCCCAAATTTTGTCTTTAGTCTAACCTCAAAACCATACCTTGCTTTTGCAGCATTGTATTGGCCTGAATTTTATGCTTCTAAGGTCTACATTCAGTTCTTAGCAATACAATAAGTAGATTTGAATGTCATGGTATGTCAGACATCTCATGACAAAATAGATGAACTATTTCTTTGAAGGACTATTTGTCTTCCACGGCCTATAAGAAGAGATATGTGATAAATCAACAATTAGATCATAGGTGATTTGCCATGTATATTTTTAATTAAAACATGTTTTAGTACATATGATTTTGTTTACTTTATATGCTTTATGTTAATAAAATATTTATTTTAATTGAGCATATAATACTTCCATACCTGAACCTTATATCTATATATGTTCTTATCTAGATGGTGACTTAGATTACGCCCTATGTAATAGAAATCTGGCTCAATTAATTCATTGAATACTTCCCACTACTTAATAATAGGACATTATATGCTTTATGTTAATAAAATATTTATTTTAATTGAGCATATAATACTTCCATAGCTGATCCTTATATCTATATATGTTCTTAACTAGATGGTGACTTGGATAATGCCCTATGCAATAGAAATCTGGCTCAATTAATTCATTGAATACTTCCCACTACTTAATAATAGTACATTATTCCTCTTTTCACATTTTGAAATAGAGCTTTCCCACCAAAATGTGTACTGAAATATATTTTAAGTGGTTTGATTCATGCAACCATTCATTTCTTGAACATAAGATTTAATTTCTAATTTCGATCATTTTATATCATTTTATTTACTTTAATTTGGTTCTTTTAAGAAATCTTCCTCTTTAATTTTGTCTTCTTCACTAATTCCAAACTTTTCATGAACTACTTTAATCAAGTTAGTTGGAAGACTGTTCATGCACCTAAAATTCATACTTAAACTTTTCAATTGGAATTCAAGAATCAACAAATTATTTAAATTACTTGGTTTTGTCAATACAATTGAATTTTTTGACTTTTCCTGTAACAAATGAAAAATTTGTTGTTCATGTGTCAAAAGACAATTTTATGTATTTTTGGGTTCCCTAAACAAGAAATATAATTCAGAAGTTGCAACACCATACTAATACTGTTATATCAGTATCCTATCATCCAACAAAAAACAAAATTGCTTCTGATGCATTAGAAACTGATAAAACTATAAAAATTTGGGTTCACGACAACTAGAAATAATTCTTATGGTGTTGATTCTATTAATTGTGCAACTTTTACATCTTTTGAAGGCATGCTTTTTAAATATAAATATCAAATATTAACTATAGATATACATATTAAAGTTTACATATTGTTCATTTACATATTTATTAAACTAACTATATTTAATTAGATTTGACCATATAATTATCATTTACATCTTACTTTTTTGGTTGTGAATAAAATAAATATTAATTTATAAATTTGTTATAAGCTTGCTTTTTATATATAGTAAAGAAATCATATGTGTTTACAATCTGACTTTTCATTTCTCTTGCAGGGCCTTCGGCACATGCACAAAATATAAGAACTCTTGCTCATCTGCTCTTCAAGGTTAGTGGATATTGTTATAGCTTTCTGATATAGAGTTTTTGAGTGTATTTGCTACTTGCTTTGTTCACACATTTACACTTCTAGAGAAATTGTCATTAGAATCAGCTTCTGATCAATACTTTCCCTATGCACATTTTACGCTAAAAGATTCAAAACGAGTAATAGCTACAAGCTCTTTTGCATTGTGCCTTCTTTGTAAATATTTAACATTTTTTTGTCAACGTATATTAAAACTGCTACAGGTACAAATTCAAATTCCTTCATCGCTCAATCAAGCAATACATATCCAAATGCTTTCCATTAAAAAAAACCAAATGTCGGATAGCCCAATAATAGTAGAAACATACAAAATAGAAGACAATGTACAAAACATAGCAATTGACGAAGCTTTGGACAATGTGCACTGCTTTCAAACTGATACATTCAACTTTAAGGTTGGTGATTACTTATTTGATGCTCTTCATGTATTGTGTTAGGCCATTTTTCTAGTCATTGCAAAATCCTTTAAAATGGCCTTTTCTCTGCAAATTTTGAGGTTGCCCTGCTTGACCTGCAGTCACAGTTTTGATGTGCGTTGAAGATCCATAATGATTCAAGGTGTGCATGTCTTTCCCTGTGTGTTTCAAACCTTGCTTTAGCCCAGGTCACGTCTGCTAATTTGCAAAGCCCAGGGAATTTTTCAAGTTTTGAGGTCTGCGGGAAACAAACTTTGAAATCTACCACAGTTTCGAAAACCTGCAGTGTTTTTGAAAAATCATGTTGTTTTCGGCTTCCCTGCTACCTTTCGGTCTGTCATTATTCTTGTGTGTTTTTGATCTTTTTCTGAAAACCTGCATTGTTTTCAACCCTTTGCCTTCAAGCTTTTATGCACTTGTCTTTTGGTGCCGAAAACTTTGTGTGTTTTCGCCCTCGGTCTTAATTGTGCAAGTTTGACTAAATGGTGGGTCCAAATTCTTCCTGATTGGTTATCACATGGCCGCATGTCAGAATTTTTTGACATGTGATCATGCGACTGCTTGCCACCTAGCCATGTGGGTCCTAGTTCTGTTCAGCTTCCTGGCAGTCTACTTTTCCTTAGTGCGCAAGTGCGATGTGTGGTGGGACCTAGTTTTTGGATTATTCAGAGGGTCTTGACATGTCAGAGCATCAATAGTTTTTGTTAAAGCGCGAAGGATTTGTCAAGGCTATGCGCTTTTGCGATAATCATCCGATCCTCTAAAAGGTAAAGTAGCTCTGTGGTCCCAGAGGTGGTGATGTGGCAGCTTTGGGTTGGCTGTCGCTTGATCACATAGTTCGGGCTATGTGATCATGTGATAGGGCACCACGTGTGCTGGGGCCCGTCTACAGTTGTTTGGTGGTCCCGTTGGCAGGTGAGGTCGTGGTGATCTCCGATTGGTCCGTGTTGGCGGGATGTTAGGGTTTGAACGCGGGCCCAGGTGGGGGTATCTCAGTGGTAACATGACAGTCGGTAGGTTGCATGTTTGTGGCTTGTCGTATGTTCGCATGAGCTAGCTTTCCAGCTTGCGAACATGCGACAAAACCTTTTGTGTCCATGGTCTAGTGTCGGTGGTTATGAAGAAGGCAAGGGGAAATGGCGTGTCGCATGTTCACATAGCCCATTTCTGGGCTATGCGATCATGTGACCAAGCATAAAATTGGAGCTCGGACTCCTATGGCGGTGAGAGTTGTGACTGCGCAATTGCGCGACTGAGGGCAAATAGTTTGGGAACTTAAAGCCCGCAAAGTGTTGGTGACCGTTTGAACTTGCTGAGAGTCTTTTGTGATAGGGGGTAACAAAATTGAATGCTTTGGTGGCTAGATTTGACTGGTTTGGTGGTGCTTGTTGCTGTGGTTTGACCCCTGTCATGTTTGTGTTTATTCCTCGATGGGGTTAGGTGATTTTGAAATTTTGAATTTGAAATGATCATATGCTTGCATTGTAACCCTAGTATAAAGGGATTTCTGTGGTCATTTGAGATTATTGGGAGTTAGATTTTCAAGCTTTTCTGGTTGTGAGTCTTCTGCCAGTCTGAATTGTAATGTCCTATCTTGATTTTTGGCAATTTGAAAGAAAGTTACAGGTCTAAGCAGAGTTTGCAAGCAAGGTTCCCTTGGATGGATTGTATGCACTTGAGGTTTCTTCACACTTAATGCAGGCACCTGATTCTTATCTCTCCTTTGTTTGAACTTAGATAAATTTTGAGCTTTCCAGTTCATTGCATAACCAGTTTATGTATGTGCCCTCATTCTTGAGTTCTAATCTAGGATTAGATGAAATGATACTCTAGATGGGACATAAATTTATCTTTTGTCTCTTTAAGGATACTCTGTAAGTAGTAAAGGAGATGGTAAATGTGTTTATGGCTTTGAATCTTAGATATTCTAGTGTGTGTGTGTAGTCTATCTAAGAAACCTTGCCCAATGGATGAGGCACTAGCCTAGATAAGTATTTCCTTGTTGAAATATCCTGATTATGGTTGTTATGATTCAAAAACATAAATTAAGAACCATTCCTTAAATTTTCAGCATTTGGTTGTGTGGTTCTACCCATAGCAATGGAGAGTCAATGAGTGTGTGGTTAATACTTAGTACTTTCTTGCTATTCTATTATCTGTTATTCAAACCTAGTTCTTGGTGTATGAAGTCTATTTTATACTAGGTTAGGTGCACCCACCTTGGTTTTGCAGAGCCAGAAGTAGAAGAGGGCAGTCTTGTCCCTAGAGTTGGTCCAGTTATCCTAAGAGCTCATTACATTTTGGAGCTAACCATCCCTAAAATCTATCTGAGGGTATACTGGCAGCCTATTAGAGCATAAGCATCATTTTGGACACCAACAAGATGGCGACTCTACTGGGGAGAACAATGAAAAGGAATTTTATCTGTTAGAATCTCTGGTTGTTTCAAAATTTTGTAGTATCTTATTGACCAGATTGATTTGCCCATTCGAGTCACCAACAAGATGGCGACTCTGCTGGGGACTGTTATACATGTTCATCTTAACCAATAGGTCATCATTGGAAGAAACAGAGTTGTTCTTCTCCCTTGTCTCTCTAACTCATTTGAATATTTCTAGAGTGAAGAAACTATATTGTAATATTCCCAATACACTTGGGTGGTGGCTCAAACATCTCTGAAGCAGTGCTAGTAAATATTTATTTTGCAGGATGAGTTATAGAGGTTCCAGGTCTCGGAGAAAGAAGCATCTTGAAGATATAATGGAAGAAGGCATTCCAGGGACTTCTGGGCCTAGTCAGACAAGGGGAGGAAAGAAGAGAAGAGGTGTTTCTCATACTTGGAGAAACAAGAAAGATACCAAACAAGAAACCCAAGCCAGGCCTAGTCAAGAAGAAAATAATTCAGAATATGAAGAGGCTATTGACTTGGGATTGAACCAGTATGAAGAAGAGTTTCAAGTGGGAGATGATGAGTCAGAGACCACACTCCCTAAATCAGAAGAGATCTTTGAGGAGGTCTATGAACTAGAAAGGAGAGTTCAAGAACAGCTTGCCATTAGGCAGCAAAGAGAAAAGGACAAAGAAGAAAAAGTAAGACAAGCCATGATAAGGGCTGATCAGCTAAAGAGGCAGTTACTGGATTTGGAGGCAATTAATTATGTCCCAGAGCCTGAAAGAGTAGACAAACAGCCTATTGTTCAAAAAATATGTCAAGAAACTAGACCAAGAGATAAAGGCAAACAGAAGGCTGTTGGGATTCAAATCAGTGAACAAGTTATTGTGGATGGGACATCAGATCCAGGACTGAGATTAGATTCAGATTTGGAGATAGCTAGAAGGAAGAAAGAAATATTGGATAAAGAACTGGAGAAAGCAGAGTTGGAGGCTTCTGCTGTAGAAATCAGAAAGAAGATAGATTTTCTTAGGCATGCTTCAGGACCTTCAAATATTGCTGCTTCCTTTTTAGGACAAGGTGGAACTCATGGTAATAATGCAGCTCAAGCAAATGGTGTACCGGGTGCCGCTAGAGTTCCTGATGGTTCAAACACAAGGACGTCTACATCTCAAGGAATGGATCCACTGCATGGAGCTCCTATTCATGAAAGGTACAAACAACTTGTCTTCTTCGGTATTTCTGGTTATCCTAATGTAATCCCTGATGAAATTAGAAAGAAGCTTCCTAAATTTATTGGAAATAATGTCATCACATGTGAAGAACATCTAAAAAATTTCATGGATGTAATAGATGATTATAATGTAGAGCCTGATGATGTTATAATGAAGCTATTTGTACAATCCCTGATTGAGGATGCTAGGGATTGGTTTAGAGGGTTACCCCATGCTAGTATAGGGTCATGGAATGAATTTAAAAACTATTTCAAGGGACATTATGGAGATAAAACTAATGAGGGTTTTATCCTGAATGAATTCAATAACATAAAGAAGAATCAGAATGAAGAGGTCCTTGAATTTAATATAAGATTCCAAAAGGCTATGCATAAGCTCTTGCAGGTTATCAGACTAGATGACAGGGTATGTCTTGTGACATAATTGAATGCCTTTGATGCAAAAATGGGTTACCTCTTGAAGGAAAAGAACCCTAGAAATCTTGGGGAAGCTTACAAATTGGCCATCAACATAGAGAGCAATAGAAGAATATCAAGAAAGATAGGAAGAAGAGATGATTGCAGGCCTCAAATGCAGAGTAAGAAAGAAATGGGAAGGTCTGCTGACTCTAAACCCAAAGAGGATAATAATCTAAGACAAATTTTAAAGGCTTTGGAAGGTTTAAAGCTTGGAGAAAAGGGAAACAATAGAGCTATGACTATGGAGAGGTCAGCTCCAAACAATTTTAGTAGACAACCAAGAATGCAAAATTACCCTTACAACACTCAGTGGAAAGATGGCAGGCCCATTCTCCCAACCAAGAAAGAAAGACCTGATGGAAGGATCCTTGATCCTTTGCAGAGGAATTCAGTGAATTTAGCTGATGAGGTTCCATGGTGTGTTGTTTGCGAATATCCTCATAGTCCAGAGCATTGTGTCATTGCTTTGAATTTACCTGATAATCAAGAAGGTGAGGAGTAGTATGATAAGGAAGGATGTGGTATGACTTCTTCACATCTGTGGGATGAAGCCAACTCTACTGATGATGAAGAAGAAGAGTTTGATGATGTTGGATGTGGTACAGTGAGGGGTGAGGAGAAAGTTTCTTTAAGAAGACCATTAGATGAAGAAATTGCTCAGATCACTGCAGACATGGTTACTCAAGCTAGAAGCAATTATAACTTGAGGAATAGGACAATTGGAAATGCAACTGGTAAGCCAGGTAGTATGTTCATCAAGAGGATAGAAAATGGTACACAACAACATGGCAAAAAAGGAAAGGGTGCCGATGATACTAACCAAGTGAAGGTAAAAAGGAAAATTATGCCTGCTGCAGCACCTGGGAATAATGAAAAAACATCAGATGTTGTGGTCCCTGTTTCTCAAAATGGAGAAGAATCTTCTCTCAAGAAAAAATCTGCTTTCACAAAGGATAAGGTTGTCACTATCTTTGAGGAAGACATGAAAAACCAAAAGTATGTTCCAATTGATATGTCCAAATTGCTTTCACAAATCACTGTCAAGGTTCCACTGTTGGAAATGATGAGAATAGAGGAACACAAGGTTAAGGCCTTAAATTGGGTAAATGGTGTTTCTTCTGTAGGAATCCAAGAAGTGAGTAGAAATGACAAACATGTGGCTTCCTTGGAAGACACACCCGATAGTAAGAGTGAAGAAATTATTTCTGAGATCCCTTGAATCTTCTTGGATACAAATATTGTAAACAATGCAGTAGGGACAATTGATCCTTTCTTTTTGTCCCTTGTGATTGATGGTAAAATATTGAAGAATTGCATGATCGATTCTGGGACATCAAACACTGTCATGCCTACAGAGATCATGAAATCATTAGGGCTAAAGGTTGACACACCTCATGGGAGATGCCAAGCTATGGACTCAAGAGAAGTGCCAGTTATTGGTACCATCAAGGCTTTGCCTTATAAATTAGCTGCATTTCCTAACAAACAGTTGACTATGAGTTTTCTTCTAGTTGACATTCCTCCTCAATATGGAATGTTGTTATCTAGAAAGTGGAGTGCCTCCATGGGAGGAAGTATTCAATGTGACTTGTCGTTTTCCACTTTTGACATTGAAGGAGAGAGTGTGAAGGTGTCAAGGGAAGCCAGGACCCCGCATATGATTGAGGAAAATGAAAAGGATAGTATGAATTGTTTTGTTGACACTGACATTGGCTCATTCCAAGTCCAAAGGAATGATATGCAGGAGAAGGTCAGGCCTATCCTTTTGGCTGATGATGAGAGTAACATGGCAGAGGGTAATGTCTTATGGACATTATATTTTGATGGAGCAAATTCTAAGGAAGGTGCTGGAGCAAGAGTGTTATTAATATCCCCAAGTGGTAAGAATTTTAAGTTTTCTTTCACTCTCCTATTTTCTTGCACAAACAATGTTGCTGAATATGAGGCCCTATTGATTGGTTTGAGACAAGCATCAAAACATGGGATCAAACATCTTAGGGTGATTGGTGATTCTGAGTTAATAGTTTCTCAGATTAGATCAAAGTATGCATCTAAGAACCAAAGGCTGAAACAATATAGGAATGCTATATGGGATGAAATTGAATGATTCAGTGCTTTTGGAATTGATTGGGTGGATAGAAGCTATAACAAGATGGCAGATTTACTAGCAAACATAGCCTTAAGGCCAGGGGATGTTACCTTTGTAGGGATATCCAGAATTGAGTGTAAGTCCAGGCCTTCTATCCCAGATAATGTTGAGAATTGGCAAGTATTTTTTGATGATCAGGATATATTGAGGTTCTTGTAGTGTGAGTCTCACTTTGATGGTCAGGAAATGGATTTTAGCACCTATGTAGACAACAAAGATGGAAAAGAGAATGTCCTTGGGAAGGAAGTGCTGCAATTGAAGTCAAATAGGATCCCAAGGGGATTGGTTTCTCTTGAGAGAGCATTTGATGATAAAGAGAGGGCTTGTGTAGCTAGACTTGCTGACAGGGTAAGTGATTTGGAGGAGGTGAATCTAGGGACAAGCCAAGAACCAAAGAACGTTTACATAGGTAAATGTTTATCTCAAAGAACTAGAAGAAATTTGATTGATCTTCTCAAAAAATTTAGACCTGTCTTTGCATGGTCTTATGAAGATTTGAAAGCTTATAGAGAAGATCTCTTTCAACATGAGATACCATTAAAGGAAGGAACTAAACCTTTTAGGCATAAATGAAGGCCTGTGAACCCTACTTTGGCACCAAAAATGCAAGATGAACTTAAAAAGATGATGGATGCTGGCATTATCAAGCCTATCAGACATTCTACTTGGGTGTCAAACTTGGTTCCAGTTAGAAAAAAGAATGGTGACATTAGGCTGTGTGTTGATTTTAGAAATCTGAATGTCAATTCTTTGAAAGACAACTATGGTCTCCCTAATATGGAAAACATGTTGCAAAGAGTCACTAGATTAGAGTTGATGTCCATGATGGATGGTTTCTCTAGGTATAATCAGGTCATGGTTAAGGAGTCAGAACAATTCAAGACCGCATTCACTACTCCTTGGGGAACATATGTTTATGTCAGAATGCCATTTGGTCTGACAAATGCAGGAGCTATCTTCCCAAGAGCTATGGATGTGGCCTTTGCTGATTTCATAAATAATTTTTTAGTGGTATATTAGGATGATCTCACGGCATATTCAGAGAAGGAGGATCAGCACTGTGAGCATCTTGAAAAGAATTTTATTAGAGCTCTGGAATACGGAATTTCTTTGAATCCAAAGAAATGTTTTTTTTGGTGTGGTGGAAGGCAAGCTCTTAGGACATGTTGTGTCCAAGGATGGAGTGAGAATTGATCTTGAAAGGGTTATGGAAATAGACAAGATTTCACCACCAAGGAATGTTAAAGGAGTACAGTCTTTCTTTGGGCAAGTAAATTTTCTAAGAAGGTTTGTTACTAACTTTGCAGAAATTTGTATTCCCATCTTTGGAATGTTGAAGAAAAATGCAAAAGTAGAATGGAATGAAGAAGCAAATGAGTCTTTCAAGAATATCAAACAATCCATCAAGGATGCCCCTATTTTAAGGACCCTTGATTATGGTAAACCCATGCAAATTTTCTCCTTTGCTTCTTATCATACAATTGCATCTATCTTATTACAAAAGAATTCAGAAGGGTATGAACAACCCATATCCTTTTTCAGAAAATCCTTACATGCAGCAGAACTAAAGTATGATATAGTTGAGAAGTAGGCTTATGCCCTAGTCAAAGCAGTCAAGGCTTTTAGGTGTTATCTAGTGGGAGCTAGGGTGGTTGCTTATGTTCCTAGTGCTGCTGTCAAGGATATTCTAGTGCAACAAGAGGTCTCAGGTAAGAGATGTAGATGGATCAACAAGATCCAAGAATTCAATATAGATATTCAGATTACAAAATTGGTAAGAGGCCTTGGTCTTGCAAAGTTGATGGCACAGAGTAATTTGGTTGCAAACCATGTGAACATGTTAGAGGAGGAAGAAAGGCCATATGTTTGTGATTTGGACTATTGTGATTGGTATAGGGATGTCATCAATTACTTGCAAAAATTGTTCCTTCCCTCTGACATGAGTGAAAATAAGAAAAGGACTATCAGGCTACAATTTGTGAGATATGCCATTATACATGGTGAGTTATGGTGGAAAAGCAATGAAGGTGTATTGCTAAAATGTGTAGACTAGGAAAGGTCTAAGTCTTTGTTAGAATCAATGCATCAAGGTGTATGTGGAGGACACTATATGGCAAAGACCACAGCCCAAAAAATCCTTAGATCTAGATTTTGGTGGCCTACAATTTTTAAAGACACACATCAGTTTGTAAGGAAGTGTGATGCATGCCAAAGGTTTGCAGGTAAGCTAAAATTTGGTGGAAATTTACCACTCAAACCAGTCTTAGTTCAGGCCCCTTTCCAACAGTGGGGTATTGATTTCATAGGTGAGATTCCAAACAAGTCTAGTGGTGGGAATTCCTACATATTAGTGGCAACAGACTATTTCACTAAATGGGTTGAAGCTATTCCCACTAGGAGGGCCACTAGTAAAGTTGTTATTGATTTTATGATGCAGAATATTCTCACTAGGTTTGGATGTACAGAAACAATAGTGGTAGACAATGCGATGTGTTTTAGATCTTAGGAGTTTGATGATTTTTGTAAGAATTATGGGATACACATTTCATTTTCTTCCCCATATCATCCACAAGGAAATGGCCAGGCTGAATCTAGTAATAAAAGCCTTATTAAGATTCTCAAGAGGGTGTTGGATAGAAATAAGAAAGCCTGGGACTCAAAGTTATGGTGGGCATTGTGGGCTGACAGAGTGACCATCAAGAAGGCCATAGGTTGTGCCCCATTTGATCTAGTCTACGAGATTGGAGCTAGGTTACCTCAGAATAATCTATTGCAAATGTATAAATTCATCCAGGCATATGATGAAGACTTAGATGATGAAATGAGACTAAGGATGGATGAGTTAATCTAGTTGGAGGAGGTAAGAAGAGATGGACATGAAAGAAATGAAACACTTCAGACACAGTGTAAGAGCTTATTTGATAAAAGGGCCACTCAAAGGAGTTTTGGGGCTCGTGATCTTGTTCTAATGTGGAATGCCAGATTAGAGGATAAGGGACGGCATGGTAAGTTTGATCCTATTTGGTTGGGCCCTTATCTCATTGAAAGTAAATGGGGAGTTGATTCATATATTCTGAAAGATCTAACTGGTGGCACTTTGGAATTGCCTGTTCATGGACAATTCCTAAAGTTTTACTTCTCTTGAAGTATCTTTTTCCATGAGCAGTAGTTAGGATTCTTCCCTAGGTCTCTTAGGGTTGTTTTTGGGTCCGAAATTTTGTGGTCTGCTCTTCCAATAGATTTTGTTTTCTCATTGTATATGCAGGAGATACATGTCCCCAACTACAGCCACTGTTAGGCCATTTTTCCAGTCATTGCAAAATCCTTTAAAATGGCCTTTTCTCTACAAATTTTGAGGTTGCCCTGCTCGACTTGCAGTTACAGTTTTGATGTGTGTTGAAGATCCATAATGATTCATGGTGTGCGTGTCTTTCCCTATGTGTTTCATGTGTCACCTTGCTTCAGCCTAGGTCACGTCTGCTAATTCGCAAAGCCCAGGGAATTTTTCAAGTTTTGAGGTCCATGGGAAACAAACTTTGAAATCTGCCACAGTGTCAAAAACCTATAGTGTTTTTGAAAACCCATGTTATTTTTAGCTTCCCTGCTACCTTTCGGTCTATCATTATTCCTGTGTGTTTTCGATCTTTTGCCAAAAACCTACGTTGTTTTCAACCCTTTGCCTTCAAGCTTTTATGCACTTATCTTTTGGTGCCAAAAACTTTGTGTGTTTTTTACCTCGGTCTTAACTGCGCAAGTCCAACTGAATGGTGGGTCCAGACTCTTCCTGATTGGTTGTCACATGGCCGCATGTCAAACTTTTCTGACATGCGATCATGCGACCGCTTGCCACCTAGCCATGTGGGTCCCAATTCTGTTTAGCTGCCTGGAGGTCTACTTTGCCTTAGTGCACAAGTGCGATGTGTGGTGGGACCTAGTTTCTGGATTGTTTAGAGGGTCCTGATGTGTCACAGCATCAATGGTTGTCATTAAAGTGCAAAGGATTTGTCAAGGCTATACACTTTTGTGACAACCATCTGATCCTCTAAAAGGTAAAGTAGTTCCGTGGTCCCAGAGGTGGTGATGTGGTAGCTTTGGGTTGGCTGTTGCTTGATCACATAGTTCGGGCTATGCAATCATGCGACAGGGCACCATGTGTGTTGGGGCCCATCTACAGTTGTTTGGTGGTCTCGTTGGTAGGTGAGGTCGTGGTGATCTCCGATTGGTCCATGCTGGCGGGATGTTAGGGTTTGAACGTGGGCCTAGGTGGGGGTGTCTTAGCGGTAACATGATAGTCGGCAGGTTGCATGTTTGCGGCTTGTCGCATGTTCGCATGAGCCAACTTTCCAGCTTGCGAACATGCGAAAAAATGTTTTGTGGCCACGGTCTGGCATCAACGGCTATGAAGAAGGCAAGGGGAAATGGCGTGTCGCATGTTCACATAGCCCATTTCTGGGCTATGCGATCATGTGACCAAGCATAAAATTGGAGCCTAGATTCCTGTGGCGGTGAGAGTTGTGACTGCGCAATTGCATGACTGAGGGCAAACAGTTTGGGAACTTAAAGCCCGTGAAGTATTGGTGACCGTTTGAACTTGCTGAGAGTCTTTTGTGACAGGGGGTAACAAAATTGAATGCTTTGGTGGCCAGATTTGACTGGTTTGGTGGCGCTTGTTGCTGTGGCTTGACCCCTGTCATGTCTATGTTTATTCCTCGGTGGGGTTAGGTGATTTTGAAATTTTGAATTTGAAATGATCATATGCTTGCATTGTAACCCTGGTATAAAGGGATTTCTGTGGTCATTTGAGATTATTGGGAGTTAAATTTTCAAGCTTTTCTGGTTGTGAGTCTTCTGCCAGTCTGAATTGTAATGTCCTGTCTTGATTTTTGGCAATTTGAAAGAAAGTTATAGGTCTAAGATGACTTTGCAAGAAAGGTTCCCTTGGATGGATTGTATGCACTTGACGATTCTTCACACTTAATGCAGGCATCTGATTCTTGTCTCTCCTTTGTGTCAACTTAGATAAATTTTGAGCTTTCCAGTTCATTGCATAACCAGTTTATGTATGTGCCCTCATTCTTGAGTTCTAATCCAGGATTAGATGAAATGATACTCTAGATGGGACATAGATTTATCTTTTGTCTATGTAAGGATACTATATAAGTAGTAAAGGAGATGGTAAATGTGTTTATGGCTTTGAATCTTAGATATTCTAGTGTGTGTGTGTTGTCTGTCTAAGAAACCTTGCCCAATGGATGAGGCACTGGCCTAGATAAGTATTTCCCTGCTGAAATATCCTGATTGTGGTTGTTATGATTAAAAAATATAAATTAAGAACCATTCCTTAAATTTTTAGCATTTGGTTGTGTGGTTCTACCCATAGCAATGGAGAGTCAATGAGTGTGTGGTTAATACTTAGTACTTTCTTGCTATTCTATTATCTATTATTCAAACCTAGTTCTTGGTGTATGAAGTCTATTTTATACTAGGTTAGGTGCACCCACCTTGGTTTTGCAGAGCCAGAAGTAGAAGAGGGTAGTCTTGTCCCTAGAGTTGGTCCAGTTATCCTAAGAGCTCATTACATTTTGGAGCTAACCATCCCTAAAATCTATCTGAGGGTATACTGGCAGCCTATTAGAGCATAAGCATCATTTTGGACACCAACATATTGCTTCATTGCCGCTATACATCCAATGAACTTCGCAATGGTCTTGTTACCCATTTCTTACACTATCTTCATAGAGGGTGTGTTTTAGCTTTGAATTATTTCAATCATGAGTTACACCCATCAATACTCTATGATTTGCATAGAGTTAATGAGCAGGCCACATACTTGCACAGAATGAGGCTTTCCATAGTAGAAACTAACACAAAAGGCAAAACTAGCCTTTAGGGTGACACGTTTTGTATCTGTTGCCTAGCTCGTTGGTTGAACATATCCATATGCATTTGGTTTGTAACAAGAAAGAAACCATATTTTCATTTCAATAAAGATGCTTCTCATTTTGAAATATCTATTCTTTTCCATGATGCTAATCCATTAGCTGGGCACTATGAACCTATCTTCTCAAGAATACATACCTATAATAGAATACAGATTGTGCAACCACCTTTGTCAATTGTACCTTGTGAAATCATGAGCATATCCACCATAATAGCAGCAGAACTTGATCAAGTCAGCCTTCAACAACTACCTGCATTTGTCACTTCATGTGGTGAAAGCATGTTTGTTGCTATAGCTGCCTTGATTAATACTTGGTTTGATGCACTTGCTTTACGACTATTGATGGCCTAGTCATTGACCAATGCGTTGGTAGTTTAAGATAGATTTTCTTTGCGTTGCTTCAGCATGCTTCAACACCTTGCAATGTCAAATGACCAATTGCTCTTGCAACAAAAAACACTAATTAGCAAGATGGGAATGCCATATGTTTGCAGCAACCTAGAAGGTTATGAGTTTTTCTTGTTACGGATTTCATACATATTTTAGACAACTATAGACATATGGAAAATCATTCCCCAGTCTAAAGTAGAGGTCCTATGCAATTGCATTCAGCCCAAACAGCACATAAACTTATTCTGTTACGAGAACAGTTCAGGCCATTGCCATTACACACCACTACAAGAAAAACTACATTTGTCAAATGAAGCACTTAAGAAAAGAGATGACTTGTTTCATGTCAATGAAAATGAATTTGCAACCAAAAAAACAATACCCTTTTCAGCAAAAATTTTAGTAATTAAACAAAATACAGGTCTCGCTATCAAAAGGAAAAATACACAATGTTCGTTACGATGTCTAAAAGCAGCAATTCGCAGCAAAGGCCATCTCTTGTCAAACACCGACCAACAAAAAAATTCTCCCGCAAACAACATTGTGTAGAAGACAACAACGTGTGCCAAGACAAGGACAAGATATGTATTTTGAAAAGCAAGAACAACGCACCACCCACTAAACCATACAGATGCTATTGCAATCAGCAATACAAGTCAAAAATCTATTGAACAGTACCTAGAGGCAATTAATGATACACCTACTCAAGTGTGTGCAATTTTTGAAATGTTATCTTTCCATAAACAAATTTATAAGGTAAAGACTGCATTTGTTAATGCTTTCTCTTTGCTTTCCACTGCAACTAATAGAAAAACCATTGTAGTGGGCCAGCCAATTTGCAAACGATGCATAGAAGCTGTTAGGCTTGGCAAACTACCCATGTTCGTTGCACCATGGAACATAAGACACAATAAACAAATAGACATTGTTCATTCCTTAACTAGCCTGGAAGAAAGACTAGTTTCCCTACGTATTTCTTTTGCACAAATTAGGCAATTGGGATACAAAAGAGCATAGTATGGATTGAATGGTACAATAATCAATGTTCTTGTCAATTTTGATAGAGTTCAACAAGCATTGCCTAGACATATAGAAGAAACCCAAACAATTGCAATAAGATTGAAATGGAAACTTGAATACAAAAATGCATATGCACAAGGCAATGTTAGGCCTGCTTTAGTGATGAATGCTTTAAACTTTCTATCTAAAACACCATTGTATACAAAAGAAAATATCATAATAAATAAAGATTGGGAAACCCTAATAGCAAGAAAACATGAACAAATGCAAATAGACGTTGACACAGATACAGACACAGGCTCTGATATTGACATGCAAAAGGATTTGTATCAAAATCAAGAAGAGCCCATAATTGAATCGCTTATACATTGGTTTAATGAGTCACATTCAATCAAAGACCTTGATACAACCATTATTGAAATTGCACCATCTGAAGGATTTAAACCTCTAGGAATTTTCCAAGATAGCTATTTGGAAGAAATGAATTTCCCAACACTTTTTTATGGTTCTGCACGACCGAAAGACATCACTAAAAAATTTAGCTACCAGAACCTAGTAAAGTGGGAGCTCATGCACTAAGACAATGACTTTTCAACACATATAACAAATATATTTTTCAAAGCCATTAAAATAATTATCCATCAAATATCCTCACTAGGATGGGTTTGTATAAGGAAAGCTGAATTGAAAGGTGAAAAATTGTTTGCAAGGGATGTGCAAAATCTTGCAAATCTAGAAAAAAAATTTAAGTCCCCATTAGGTTTTAGGTCGTTGAAGAGTATTCAAACATCTCCTGAATATCTAGAAAATAATAGAAAAAAAATATTTGCAATGATATGACAACTAGGCCCTCCAACTTTCTTTGTGACACTAACAAGTGCTGAACACTTTTGGGAGTCATTGTGCAAAGCATTGCAACATATATCAAGTGCGCAACATGATAAACACAATGAAGCTATAGAGGAAAAAGACTTGGACTTTGAAATAAGGAAAAATCCTGTCCTTTGTAGCCACTATTTCAATCACAGACTTGATGCATTCCGAAAATTAATGCTAAAAAACCAAGAGTTATTTGGTAATGTATCTAACTACTTTTTCATTATAGAATTCCAGAATAGAGGAAATGAACACACACATTTCATGTTATGGTAGCAGATGCACCTATATATGGACACTGCAAAAACATCGATATAGAAAATTTCATTGACAACATCTCATGTGACTCTACATTGCTGGACACAAATCTAATCAAAATGCAAACACATCACCATACAAAAACATGCAAAAAGTACAAAACATCAAGTTGCCGATTTAGCTTTCCCTTGCCTCCCATGAGGTAAACAATGATTTTAGAGCCTTTGTAAAATACTGGCCCTACAATCAAGGATAGAGCAAAACTATTCTTCAACCAGCTAGAAAAAAAAATACACAAAAGAAGTTACATTTGATGATTTCTTGCACGAATTTGATATTGATGAAGCAAATTACATTGAAATGTTACAAGAAACATTGTCACAAAGAATCATCTTCTTAAAAAGAGATCCTACAGATATTTGGATAAATTCATTTGCTAAAAAGGTGCTTGGACTATAGTATGCAAATATAGATACCCAATTTATATTAGATGCATATGCTCTTGCATCTTACTGTAGTTCATACATGACAAAGCAAGATAAGACACTGTCACTTGCATTTCACCAAATACACCAGCAATGTACTTATGCTTACAATGATAAGATACATTACATATGAAAGCTAGGCAATGCATTGCTAAACTATCAACAAATGTCTAGGTGCCAAGCAGTTCACATTGGTCTTTCTTTGCAATTACGAAAAAGTTCCCGAAGAACCATTTTTATCAATACAGGACCTCTCGAAAATAGAATCTTGATGTTAAAAAGCCCCAAACTACTGGCAAAGGAGCAAGTAGACTCTGAGAACATCATGTATGCCTCTGCAATAGACAAATACATACAACATCCACAGTTTTACGAAAACTTGTCTATCGCAGAATAAACTACTTTTTACTCAAACAATCCATCACCATCGCAAAAAAGAAGAGCAAAGACACTAATCATACGCTTTGTACGATACAATCCACATAAAGATCTAGAAAATTACTATAGAGAAATTTTTTTACTTTATGTTCCTTTTAGAAATAACGAACAATCATTGTTACTAGGACATAAAACATGGAGTTCAGCATTCGATGCAAACAAGTTGCAAATTGCACATGTTGAAAAAATGTTCACATCACAAATATCTAGTACATGGGGTGACATTGAACTAGCCACAGCAAAAGCTACTAATGATAGCCATCCAGTAATAGACCTCGACAATGACAGTGACAATGACCAGAACCAAAATGAAACAAAAATAGAAAAATATGACATCATCAGTAACCTAAAACATGCTAAATGTGGAAAAAAAAAGCAAGATATTCCCCACTCACTGTTCATAGAAATAGCTCACCCATTCTTGCTCAATAACCAAGAATATTTCATATTGCGAAGATAATTAAATGAAGAACAACAATCAATAGTCAAAGATGTATTGATGACAAAGAGACTTGCACTTGACAAACCACTATATTTTTTCTTGACAGGAGGGGCTGGCACCAGGAAAACCTTCATAGCAAAAGTGCTCTTCCAAGCAATGATTCAAAACTATGATAAGCACCTAGGAAGTGACCCGTTCAAGCCCAAGGGAATCATTATCACTTCAACAGGCAAAGTTGCATACAATGCAGGTGGCACAACTACACATTCTATTTTCCACTTGCCATGTAGCTCTTCAAAGATGCTACCTTTGGACTCAAACACACTCAACAATCTATCCAAAAAATTGGACTAGTTGCAAATTTTGTTCATTGATGAGGCATCGCTATTAGGTTCTAGAATGTTGTACAATATAGACAGGTGGCTATGCCAAATCAAACACACACCAACAAAACCATTTGGAAATGTCGATATAATGTTTTGCGGTGACTTGTACCAAGCACAACCTGTATGCGATGCTTGGATATTTGAAGAGCCAACCATAAGCAATGAAAAAATCCCATATAGATTTTGGGTGGAAAATGTCCTCTGCTTTGAATTGCACAATGTAATTAGACAAACAAATAGACATTTTATTTCTATTCTAAACCATACAAGAATTGGCGAACAAACTGATGAAGACATGCCCTATTTAAACAAAACATGTTACAAGATGCCTCCTAACGATCTAAAATTCCCATACTTGTTTCACCAAAATACAACCGTCGATGAACATAACAAAATAATGTTGAACCTCTTGCCTACTAAGCTTTATGTATTTGACGCTATTGATGGAAAATAATCTCCCATTGACAATACCCACTACCAAGTTGAGTATTCATCATTGCCTGACACAATCTATTTAAAGCCAGGAATCTTGGTTGAACTAATAGCTGGCAATCTGGATACACAAGATGGTCTAGTCAATGGTGTTGATGACATTTTCCAAATGCACACATCTACCCCTGATGACATCCTATGGATAGAATTCAATGACCCTACTATCATAAAATCATGATGCCAAAGAAAGCAAACCATATACATAGACTCTATTTTACCTTCTTGGACCCCAATAATGAGAATAGCTAGAAAAGTCAAAACAGCTACAAAAACTATTACTTGATCACAATTCCCTATTCAGCTAGCATCTACACAAACCATTCATAGATCCCAAGGCTTGACAATTGATTCACTTGCTTTTGATCCTTCTAGAGTGTACCGGCATGGCCTTGTGTACACTACCCTATCTCATGTAAGAAACATTGAAACCCTATAATTGATACACAAATTACAACATCAAAACTTCAAAGTGTCCCAAAAAGTGCAAAAAGAAATGCAACGCCTCCAAAATTTGGCACAATGGAAACTACAACATAGTCTTTCCCTTGTATCAATGGAACATCTGATTGTATGCTCTCTAAATACTCGAAGCTTTGTATTGCATGCGCAAGATATAGTCCACGACTATGATTTTCTTAAAGCAACTATACTTTGCTTCCAAGAAACAAAAGACAAAACACATGAGCATCTTCACCTACTAGATGACATATTCAATTTCTATTCTTCACTATCTATTCATGGAGTGCTGACTTGCTATGCGAAAATGTTGACTTTGTTGAGAACGGATACTTTTGCAACACAATTCCTAGAATCCGTAACTATTGATATAGTTCATCTTGGCAATACTGTGCGCATAAAAAATGTTTACATTGCCCCAGGTGCACCTATGGATGACATACTAAATCTAATCATAAGCATCTTTGCCACATTGCCTATGAATTGTAAACTCATAATTATCGAAGACTTTAACATTGACATGCTACATTCCTCAAAAACACAAACAATGCTTGCAGAACTTATGGAATAGTACAAATTAACTTTTCTTGTAGACAAGCCAACAACAAATGTAGGTAGCTTGTTGGATCATTTTTGGTTGCACAACATTGATCTTTCCCTTGTAAAATTCACTTTGCTAGATACATATTGGTCAGACCATCTTGCAATAGCTCTACAACTCCAACTCTAGGTTGGACAATTACAAAGTTTCTTGGTCACAATAAAAGAATAGGTTTGATGCCCTCATTATGCTGTACAAAACTCTTGTCTAACCACTTTATTTTAAAAGCCTTATGAACCTATCTAACATGTTACTGTATTAAAATCTAATTTCTTTGACCTTTCATAGATCAAGGTGCGATCAAAGCAAAAACTGTTAGGCAATTTGCATTTGTTCTAATTCCCATCTTTAGCATTGTGAACACTTCAACATAGTTATTCTGTAAGCTCTGCACATTTTCCAAAGTATGTAATGTTTAAATCTCTTTCCTTTCCCCCTATTTCATTTCTTGAATTTATATTTGTACAGACTAATTTGTCTTGAGTGTCAATTCTAGCCTTTTACATCTGCCTTGAAAAAGACTAGAATGTGTTACAATTTATTTTGTCCTCCACCTCCTTTCTTCTCATTGCTCTATTAGGTTTTATTTGATTAATTTAAATGGAACACCCACTATATACCATGAGTTAGCCTGTCGTCACTTGACTATGCATTATCTATTCTTATCACTGTAAGTTTTTGTGCGTCTTCTATTCTTTGAAGAATCTTCAAATCTTACCTGACACTCCCAAATTGATATGGCTACAAGATAATATGCGGTGTCCTATGCAATATCATATGCAAATTTTCACCATTTTAGATGCCAAAAAACATGTTGGAAAATGCAGGCCAAAAGTTAAAAAAAACAAGCTTTCCTATGGCTTGAAATAAATTTTAACACTAATCACAGTCTTCTCTTCGATTTAACCTTCTTTATTGTCCACCCTCCCTTTTCTATATGTAGCCAAAAAGCCCAAAAATACATTTTCTCTTGATTCATTTCTCTCATCTTATAATAGATTCTAGTCCTGCTCTGTGTAAGAACTAAGAAGCCCCTCATCATGAGTTGTGACGATCACCAAAATTTTCATATTGAAGGAGTCTACATGTGTCCTAGGCCATGCAACTGCTCCCAAGCATCAACATTGTCTATATAACTATAAGGACCTTAATTCATGACTCCTTTCAAGATTATCCTTGATAGCTACGATCCCATAATCTTTGCTAGGAATAGTATTTCCTTTCAGAGAAAACATATATTTGACAAGCTACGCTTGCAAGGAACTTAACTCACCTTTGACATGCTTTCACCACACATCAAACAAAAAATTTGATCTACTAAATTTTAAACTTTTGCAATTGAACAAATATTTTTCTAGCCATGTCTTGCCAAGCCCTCCCATTCCATTGATGCCAACTACTTTATCTCTAATCTCTCCATTTCTCTGGCAATGGTTGTTGAAATCATTAACTACTTCATAAAGTCTCACCTCATACTTAGCAACTTGCAAAGGAATTCTTCCCTTTTGCTTCTCCTTAATCACGAAAGGCATGATGTCATTACAGACCTTTTCCTAGTTGCTGGAAAGAGGAAATGTAAAAAAAAAAAAATGAGATTCTAAATTTGTAACTAATTAAGTTTCTTGTCTCTTTTTAAAATTTCAAATTTGAAAACTTTTATTGAATCAAAAACCTTGGAGGTCTCGGATAAAATATAGTATAAAAAACTAAAGCCTAAAAAGCCAATACACAACAAGAATCACATGTATAGGAAAGAATGTTACCACTGGTGCTCTAATAGAATGTAGTGTAATGTGTCTAGTGAGGATTAGTGACAAGTCATATTCAAGTTAAAAAAAAGCACTAGCTCCTGTAGGAGACCAATCTAGTAGTGAATAGAAGATGATCTCAGTTGATCCATGAAATGCTTGACATGATAATCAAATATTAAATATCATATTAGTGTCACGCAAAGCTAGGAGTCCCATGCATTTTATAATAGTGGCTAAAGACAAAGCATTAGAAATAAATCGTGTTCAAAAGTCAAAGATGGTTGTATAGAACTACTGCCTCAGTGATAGAACTGAACATATTAACGAAGAATTACCTAAGTTTAGGCATCATCTATGATATGAATCAGTCCAATCCAAACAATGCATAAGCTTTCTTTATGCGTAGCTTTAAGTTTACTTTAGGATAAATCTATGCAATAACCTAGTCATGATCAAAAGTTTCAATCTCTATATATGTCATCGACCTTTCAATTTTTCCTATGTAGTTGTCAATAGTCTTTTTTTAGAGATATAGATCTGCATGATTTAAGAACACAACATTGTCTTTTTCAATTTTCACAGTATCTTTTCCATTTCTTATTTACTGTGAATGTTTTTTTCTACTTAATTATTATTAATTATCTTCTTGCTACTGTTCAAAACTCCACAAGAACTATCTAATAGAAAAATATTACTCTTGAATCCTAATTAGATCAAGAAAAAGTTTAGTATAGTATCAAAATCATGCCATACTAGAAGTCCCAAACATCCTATTAGGGGTTTAAAACATATTTTTAGAAATATGCAACACCTCAACCAAGATCAGCTGGTCTCTTAGACTACTAGCTCAATAATAAAAAACTCCAATAACAAATAAAAAGTCCCCAATTCAAATCATAGCAAGTTAATGAAAAATTGAATAGTAAATTGTCCAAAAACCTCATATACTTCAATTGCTCTTTAGAATACTAGTAAACTTACAACCAAAAACTCTAATCTAGGAGTCATACTGACAAAGACATGAAAAGTCACACATCAAGAAAGGCATTTAACCACAGAAAAATCCAAGGTCTTGAACTTAAAATAAGCAACAACCATATAGAGATAGATATGAGACGCATAAGGAAATCAAAGTAATGTTTTGAAATTGACACATCAGTTACGTATGAAATTTACTCTGAAGTCAATTTTTAATTTACACTTCTAGTTAAGTGTTAGACCTGAGAAACTTAAGTTAGGTTGACTTCCAAACATCGTACACATTTTAGGTGATCATGCTTGATGAAAATGATCATCAGATATTATACAAAGCAATGGAAACAAAACCTAGCTCGTTCCTATACCTGATGGACTTTATGCCTCCATGAGGTCATTTTCAAAATATTTTGCTTCACATTATGTCTAGTTCTATTAGTGCCTCGGTACTCATATCTTCTTAGACTAATATGACTATTTGATGTTGACACCCATGCAACCCAAAAGGAAAAGAAATAGAAAGAAGAGTTCTGTATTCATTTCTTACCTCACAAATGTTCGGCTATAGTCTTCAAATTACAAATTTCTAACATCATACTCCGTATCACAATGTCATCGCTTCCATCTCCTTCAATTCTCAATTTTACTAATATTCCCCCTCCCTTTTGTAGAAACTTTCAAAGAGCAACATCACTACCACTACAACCTATTGGGAGTTCCCTTTGCTCTTCAACTTGTAGATTTATACTTTGATGGATAACTTTAATATAACTTTGACTCTATCACCACTCCAAAGTCTATAAGGGAGAGGGCCAATTAACAAGGATCAAGAGAGATCCTCCTACACTTTGAGTCTTATTGCTCAGGCGAGTGTACCCATGATTCACTTCTTCAAAGGAATCATAAAATGTTATGCCAATATACTCTTTACTAATTGATTTAAGATTTTATCATTTAATGTGTGTGTGTATGGTTGACAACAATGAAATGCCTCCAAAGGATGGACCAGTGCCTTAACCTAGGGCAAAGAGTCACCCAATTACATACATCAACTGAATACCTTAATTCAAACACAATTGAATCCAAGATAAGTGCTTTGCCTATTACCCCTCTCCCTTAGACACAAGGACATTAGATTCCTGCTTGGTTGCAAACTCACTGAACCCACCTAAAAGACTTTAATCCTAACTTTGTTAGGAACTCAGAGATGACTTCACAATACTCTTTGTTTACCATATGCTAATACACTTTGTGACATTAACATATATGATCTTAGAACCAAAACAAGAAGACATGCACAAATGCAAGATTGGAACTCAATAACATCCTCATTAATATATTCAGAATCAATACACAATCAAAACAACACAAGGATAGGAAAAGATACAAAATCCAACTCCTCTATCAGTAAAACACCATGGACAACCAGCCTGGGACCAAAGAAATTTTTGGAACCCCTACAAAATCAAAATTTCTGCAACTTATACTCCCTAGTCATCTTGGAATCCTCAAAGAGAATGCAACAAGCTACAGATGACTATGGTTAGGGTTTCAACCACCCAACCAACTGGAAATGGCTACAAATTTATCACAGGGGAAGAAACCCAGGCAATCAGGAGAAAACAAGCCCCGGATTGATCCTCAATTATGAAAATCTCACTGAGAAGGTACTGAGAATCATGAACAATGCCTAAATGTCAACCTTTATGGCCACTTGCAACACACCTTGAGCACAAAACCACATAGTACAAACCCTGCAAATGATCACTCAACACCCTCGACCACACTACAACAACAAGCGCCACCAAACCAATCGAAATCAGCTGTTAAAACCATAAATTCTAGTACTTCCTATCGCTGGAAACCCTCTGCAAATTCAAATTTGAAAATAAATGGCTACTTTCATGGTGTTTGTAGAAAATTGATGGTCGAATTTGAAATTAGGTTAACTTTAAGCCGTGGCCATTAGATCTTCATGTTTCACGGGCTTTTAAATCTTAAGTCAACTGCCAAAAGACTGAGAAACTTTGACTGGGCCCACATCAAGAAGATTGACGATCGTCTGAAGTTCACATACCCATCTGAGATTATATCAGATTACATGCCCACTGTTAGATTGAGAATCTCCTCCCATCTCTAACAACCATCTGACAGGAAACAAAATCAACGGTCGTCGCAAGATCTTAAGCCTCTAACAAAACCCATAAGATTATACGTTGTTTGTCGATTCACTAATAGGATCAGGATCCACTGACACATCTGAAAGCTTAGGTCCCACTGACAACAAGCCACTTCATACTCTTGTCGACCAATAAGATACCGCCAAGTCAGCTTACATGGTAGTGGACCCACTCGAAAAGAAAAGCTACGTCATCAGGAAAATCAATGATCGGCATAAGATCTCAAGTGTCTGACACATCCTATGAGAATTTGCACTGACCATTGGATGGAGATGGTGTCAGAGAGGGGCCCAAGAAAAATAAAGGCTGCCAAAACATAGGAAAATATTAAAGCATGACTTAGGCTAAATATTTCGGTAGGGAACTATAGGAAAATATTAGAGGCCACTGGGGTAAAGACTTAGGAAAAGTTAACACTGGGGTCGACCAAAATATAAAGCACGTGCATATTAGGACCCTTAAGTGACCCACAAAAAGTAACATCAAAATAGAAAAGGGCTAGGATTTTCAAAGGGGTTTTGCATGTAACGGCTAGTTTTTGAATTTTTTGCTAAGGGCTCTTAGCCAGAGACATGAAAAATGACATAGAGACTAGGGGAAAGATGTCAAGGCCATGAAATTTTTTGCACATACTAACAGTGGCTCTATCTACAGATGTATGCCTCCTGAAGGCATAGAAAGGACTTAGAATCACTGGTTTAAAGTAGACCATCCCACTGGAAAAATTGCAGACAACAGGGAAAAAGCAAGGCAGAATAGGTAATAGGACCAAAAATTGACAGACCAAGACAAAATAGGTCAGGGGCAAGCATCTTATTTATAGAATCTACAATATATACAAACCTAACTACTATTCATGGAAAACAAAATACCTTCATTTGAAGTATTTCTTCAAGAATTGTCCATGAACTGGCAATTCCTGAATATCACTGTTTAATTCCTTGACCATATATGAATCTTGGCCCCATTTCTCATGAATTAGATATGGCCCTGGCTAGATGGGATCAAATTTACCATGTTTTCCCCTATCCTCCAGTCTAGAATTCCAAACTAACACCAAATCACCAGGTTCAAACCTTCTGTCAATAGTCCTCTTATCATATAAATTCTTAACCTACAACTGCAATTTGGCATTTCATGCAACTGACTCTCTTCTAGTCTCATCTAACCTAATGAGGTCCTCAATTCTCAATTGCATCTCATCATCTATGTCATCATCATATAACTAAACAAATTTACACATTTCCAACAAATTATTCCGAGGCATTCTTGCATGTATTCCATATACTATGTCAAATGGTGCACAACTAATTGCCCTCTTCATAGTAACCCTATTAGCCCATAGGGCTAATGGCAGCTTTGAATTCCATGCCCTCTTATTCTTTTCAAGAATCCTCTTTAGGATTTTAATCAAACTCTTATTAGTAGATTCTTCCTGTCCATTTCCTTGTGGATGATAAGGTGAGGAATTAGAAATCTGAATTCCTAAACCTTTGCAAAAGTCCTTATATTCAGCAGACCTAAAGCACATTGCATTATCACTAACTATCTTCTCAGGGCAACCAAACCTTGTAACAATATTATTCAATAGAAAATCAATTACCACCTTACTAGTTGCATTTCTTGTAGGTATAGCCTCTACCCATTTTGTAAAGTAATTAGTGGCAACTAAGATCCATGAGTGTCCTCCACTTGACTTGTTTGGTATCTCCCCTATGAAATCAATTCCCCATTTTTGGAAAGGAGCCTGAACTTCTAGTAGTTTTAATGGCACATTACCTGAAAATTTAAGCTTACCAGAGAACCTTTGACAAGCATCACACCTCCTCACCAACTGTTCTGCATCCTTGAAGATTGTGGGCCACCAGAATCCCACTCTCAAGATTTTATGATTAGTTGTTTTACCCATATAATGTCCACCACAAACTCCCTCATGCATTTCCTTCAACAACTTGTTAGCATGATCTTCATCTACACATTTCAAAAGTATGCAATCCAAATTCTTTGTATACAATTTACATTTCACAATTACATACTTGATGGCTTGTAATTTCAATGTCCTCTTTTGATTATCATTCATATTATCTAGACATTTCATGTTTCTCAAGTAATAGATGATAACATGATACCAAATACAATCATCCATGTCACATGTATAATCAACTTCATAATGATTTACCCGATTTGCATCAAGGTTGGATTGAGCCATTAGTTTTGCGAATCCTTGTCCTCTAACCAATTTAGTAATCTAGACATCAACATTGAATTCTTGAATCCTATTGATCCATCTGCATCTTCTTCCAAACACCTCCTGCTGTGAGAAAATATCCTTCACAGCTGCACTTGGCACAAAAGCAATCACAACTGCCCCCATCAAGTAACACCTAAAAGCCTTGATTGCCTTCACAAGTGCATATGCTTGTTTTTCATTTATGTCATACTTCAATTCAGTAGCCTGCAAAGATTTACTGAAAAATGCAATAGGCTACTCAAAACCATCCTTATTCTTTTGTAACAAAACTGTAGCAATAGTGTGAAAAGATGCAAAGGAAAAGATATGCATTGGAACATTATAATCAGTTGCCTTAAGCACTGGTGCATCTTTGATAGCCTACTTGATATTTTTGAAAGCCTCATCAAGTTCACCCTCCCAATTGATTGCAAATCCCTTCTTCAACATCTTAGAAATAGGTCTAGTAACCTCTGCAAAATTTGTCACAAACCTCCTTAAGAAATTAACCCGACCAAAGAAGGATTGAATCCCTTTAACATTCTTTGGCCTCTAAATTTTTTCAATAGCTGCTACCCTTTCAGGGTCAATTCTTACTCCTTGCTTGCCAACCAAATGGCCAAGCAACTTACCTTCTGTGACACCAAAAGAACATTTCCTTGGGTTTAATGAAATGCCAAATTCCAAGGCCCTCACAAATATTTTTTCTAAATGAATATAGTGGTCTTCTTCCTTCTTGGATTAGGTAGTTAAATCATCTTGATATACAACAAGGAAATCATTTATGAAATCTGAAAAGGCAACATCCATTGCCCTCTGAAAAGTAGCACCAGCATTTGTGAGGCCAAAAGGCATTCTCACATAAACATATGTCCCCCAAGGTGTTGTGAAAGCTATCTTGAATTGCTCTGATTCCTTGACAATTACCTGATTGTAACCAGAGAAACCATCCATCATAGACATCAATTCTAATCCGGTTACTCTCTGCAACATAGCTTCCATATTGGGTAGACAATAATTATCCTTTAATGAGCTGATGTTCAAATTCCTAAAGTCTACACAAAGCCTGATGTCACCATTTTTCTTTCTCATAGGAACAAGGTTTGACACCCAAGAAGAGTGCCTTATAGGCTTATAATTCCAACATCTCTCAGCTTGATTAACTCTTCTTGCATCTTGGGTGCCAAAGTGGGATTAATAGGCCTTTGTTTTTGTCAAAAAGGTTTAGCATCTTCTTTCAATGGAATAATATGCTGAAACAAATCTTCTCTATAAACCTTAAGGTCATCATATACCATGGCAAAACATGCCTAAATTTTCTCAATAATTCAATCAAAGATTTCTTTACCTTTTGAGACATATCTCTACCAATGTGTACCCTCTTGGGTGCCTCATGTGTTCCAAGGTTTATCTCCTCTAGATCAGCATGATCTTCTCCTTTGATATTCTTTTGAACTCTATCCTGGTTATCAAAGACAGTCTCCAAAACAACAAGTCCCTTTGGCACCTTGTTAGTTCTAAGTTGAATGACCTCATTGCCAAAGACAACTTCTTTTCCTTCTACTAACTCAACCAAGGCTAAACAATCAAATTCCTGACCATGATACTGATCTTCACAACTCATAAACTTCAAGATATCATTATCATCATCAAAAACTTGCCAATTTTCAATATGGTCTAGTATGCTAGGCCTAGCCTAAATTTCAACTTTAGAAATACCAAAAAATGTAATATCATTGGGATTGATTGCAATATTGGCTAACAAGTCAGCCATCTTATTATTACTCCTATCCTTCCACTCAATATTGAAGGCATCAAAATGTTCAATCAAATCCCAAACTACATTCCTATATTGTTTCAACCTCCTATTCTTGGAAGCATATATTGACCTGACTTGGGACACTACCAACTCAGAATCACCAACAACACTTAAACACTTAATACCATGTTTTTGTGCCAACCTCAATCCTAACAACAAAGCCTCATATTTTGCTATACTATTGGTACAAAAGAAATTCAATGTGAAAGAAAAATTATAGGTGTTTCCATTAGGAGAAATAAGTAAGATACCTGCTCTTGTTCCATCTTTGCAATTTGCACCATCAAAGTACATTACCCACAAATCACCCTTCACAGAATTAGCACTTACCTCAACAGAGGTAGGTGACAAAGTAGGTTCATTTTCAAATATAGGGATCTCTGCCCTAAAAGCATTAATATCAGTATCCACAAAACATGTAGTTTCATTATCAATATTTCTCTCTATCATGTGGCATACCCTTGGCTCTCATTCAATCTTGACAAACTGATCATCAATCTTGAAAGTGGCATAGGATAGATCACACTGTAAACTTCCACCCATGGCAGCACTCCATCTTCTAGATAGCAGCATCCCATAATGAGGAGGGATGTCCACTACCAAAACACTCATTGTCAACTCTTTCTCTGGATATGCTGCTAGCCTATATGGCATTGCATTGATAGTCCCAATAACTAGTACCTCCCTTTGATCCATTGCACAACATCTGCCTTGAACTGTATCAACTTTAAGGCCCAAATTCTCCATGATTTTAAAAGGCATAACAGTATTAGAGGCACCACTAACAATCATACAATTCCTCAACTTCATTCCATTCACAAGAACACTTAAAAAGAATGGATCAATATTTTCGAGGCTGGCGTTGACAGAACTATCCAAGTATATTGGAGGAATTTGAGACACAATTCCCCGAGCAGGAACACCTTTCAAATCTTTATCTTGAGATCCATTGCATGAAACACCATGGTTATGAACATTATCTACCCATGCAATAGCTCTATCTTTGTGTTTAGGGATCCTCAACAATTCTGACAATGGAACCTTAACTATAATTTGGGACAATATAGATAACATATTAACAGGAGTAGAAGAAGGAATCTCAATCTGCACTGCCTTAATATCCTTTTTCTTATCTAATATATTAGGTGTATTGGCCATCCTCATTTTTTCAATCTTAGCCATTGTGTTAACTGACCTCTCAATCTCACTAGAAATCTTTTCAATTCCAACTCCCTTAGGCTCACAATTCTTACCTTTTACATTCTTGAATTTCACCATGTGATCACCTTTTGATTTGTTCTCATTAGTCTCTTTGATGTTGGTACTATTTATGAACATTCCTATAGCTTTCTCATTTGTATTCCTTGCCACCATGCCTCTAGTTTTCACTTGTGCAATCATTTATGTAGTAATCCTATCCATCTCTTCTCTAGAAGGTCTTCTTAAATTTATTGCCTCAGAAGAAGAGTTCATGTTACATGTCTTCCTATCAATGTCTTCACTATCAGAAAAAACTTCTTGATGAAAAAGGGCCTGATTGTGTCTCTTCACATTTACATCTATCTCTTCATCAAAATTAGAATCTTCTTCATATCCTAGATATGAAGAAGCCATGTTGCATCCAACATCATCTTGATCTTCTTCTTGATCTATCTCCTCATTGCCACAATCCTGATTTGTAGCCATAGATTGTGCAACTACACAATGCTCTGCAGAATGAGGGGACTGGCATGCAACACACCAAGGTATGTCCTCCATGACATTTATTGAAGCCTTTTGTAGAGGGTCAGGGACACCTCTATCATTGTTTCCTCTCACAGTAGGGACAATAGGCTTTCCATCCTTCCATCGGGTGTTGTAGGGGTAGTTCTGCAATCTATTCTATTTGTTGAAATTGTTGTTGAATTGAAGTCTTTCATTGGTAGGAGCACTGATGTTCCTATTTGCAGGTGCCTTCAAATCCTTCAATGCATTGAGCACCTTATCCAATTTATCTTCTTCTTGACTCCTAGCTCGAACATTCTTATCATTTTCCCTTTTGTATTTCTTATCCCCAAACAACTTAGGGTCATCTCTCTTTCCACCCAATTTCCCTAATATTTTCATATTATTCTCAATGTTGACAACAATCCTAAAAGCATCCCTAAGAGTTCTTGGTTCTTTGTCCCTCAACAAATATCCCATCTTTCCATCAAATGCATTAAAGTATGTGGTTAGACAGACATTGTCATCTAACCACATAACTTGGAACAACTTATGCATACCCTTCTGAAATCTCATGTTGAATTCAACTGCAGTCTCATTCTAATTTTTCCTTATGGTATTGAATTCATTCAACATTAAACTATCATTAGGCCTATCACCATATTGCTCTTTAAAACATCTCTCAAAAGAGTCCCAAGTATCAATACATTTATCAGGAAGTCTCTTAAACCAATCTCTAGCATCCTCCATTAGAGATTGAACAAATAATTTCATGACTACAACCTCATGCTCTACCTCATAATCATTAAGCATATCAACAAATAACCTAAGATGCTCTTCACAACTGATAGCATTATTACTAGCAAACTTAGGTACCTTATCTCTTATATCATTTGGAAAAGCATTCGGGTAACCAGGAATTCCATCAAAACTAATTTGCCTATAGCCTTCTAATTGCATAGGTCTTCTTTGAAAACTTGAACTAGTGTTAACCCTAGGATCAACATTAGCATTTACATTTCTATCTACTTGTGCATTTGAATGTTGCCTAGGATCAACACCTATCCTAGCAGATGAAGAAGGAATTGAACTAGTAGCATTACTAAGTGGAACAGTAGTGGTCATAGATGGCATACCTAGTTCAGTAGCAGATGGACCAAGAGTATTAGTTGATGAAGCCTTCAAGAACTGGATCTTTCTTCTCTTTTCTGCAATGGAAGCTTCAATTTCAGGCTTCTCTAATTCTCTTGCAAGGTCCTCATCTTCTTTTCTTCTTCTTTCTATCTCTATGTCCTTACTTGAATTGGGTGGTGGGACCCCGGTATTGTCAATGGTTTGCTTGTTTGATGTCCCACCATCTTTTGCTTTCCTCTCTCACCAGTGGCAACAGTAGGCCTAGTGATCTCAGGCCCATTTTTATCTTTAGGCAAAGGAACATAACTTTGCACTTGTCTAACCATAGGGCCCTCCCTATCAAATTCATGATCTTGCAGTAAGCACTCTTGCTCACTCCTCAAAGCTTCAAGATCACCAAAGACATCATGTTGCAAAGTCTTAGGAGCAGAAGCAAGCATCTTGTTTCTCTCCTTCATTTCATTAATTTTTCTAAGGAGAGACTGTCTTTCTATTAGAGCATTTACCTTTTCAGCTTCTCTCTCCTCTTGTAACCTCTTATGTATGGCATCCTGCTCTGCCAACTGTAACCTTAATGCATTTAAATCATTAGGATCTACCATAACGTCATTAGAACCTGATGACACATCCATATGAGAAAGATTTTGATATGGGAAGTGCACTTGCCTTGGTCTCATGGGTTCTCTTATGAAATTATCTTCATCAAGATCTAAATCAATCTCCAAACCCATCTCTCTAGTTTGTTCATCTTGACCAGCAGGCAATGGACCCTTGTCTTGAAATACAGCCTTTGGGGTATCATAAAATCTATCCTCAGAGCGACCACCATCTGATCTAGAAACTCTATCCTGTGAACCTTCCTCACTTGAGGAAACATGTGGTGCTCTACCTCTAGTACTTCTTTGTTCTCTGATGGGAGCACTAGTAGACTCACCATTCCTTCTAATCCAACTCTTCTTCTCCTGTCTAGGCAATTGCTCCAGAGTGACCTCTAGATTCTTTCTGACAAAGGACCTAGTATTCCTCCTCTTGTCCATGATTTACAATATATAGCACTGGTTCTTACCTTTTGAGTCACCACCCACCTAGATGGGAAATCTTCTAATTGAGTACAATAGGAAGACAAGAGTGCACTTACAACCTTTATATCTATCTGGTCAACAAAAGATTTTTTCTTTACAATGTGGCCCAACCATAAATCCTAACAGATATACTGCTTCATTGTTGTTCTCCCTAGCAAAGTCGCCATTTTGTTGGGAGTTCCCTTTGATCTTCAACTTGTAGATTTATACTTTGATGGATAACTTTAATATAACTTTGACTCCATCACCACTCCAAAGTCTACAAGGGAGAGGGCCAATTAACAAGGATCAAGAGAGATCCTCCTACACTTTGAGTCTTATTGCTCAGGTGGGTGTACCCTTGATTCACTTCTTCAAAGGAATCATAAAATGTTATGCCAATATACTCTTTACTAACTGATTTAAGATTTTATCATTTAATGTGTGTGTGTATGGTTGACAATAATGAAATGCCTCCAGAGGATGGACCAGTGCCTTAACCTAGGGAAAAGAGTCACCCAATTACATACATCAACTGAATACCTTAATTCAAACACAATTGAATCTAGGATAAGTGATTTGCCTATTACCCCTCTCCCTCAGACACAAGGACATCAAATTCTTGCTTGGTTGCAAACTCACTGAACCCACCTAAAAGACTTTAATCCTAACTTCGTTAGGAACTTAGAGATGATTTCACAATACTCTTTGTTTACCATATGCTAATACACTTTGTGACATTAACATATATGAGCTTAGAACTGAAACAAGAAGACATGCACAAATGCAAGATTGGAGCTCAATAACATCCTCATTAATATATTCAGAATCAATACACAATTAGAACAACACAAGGATAGGAAAAGATACAAAATCCAGCTCCTCTATCAGTAAAACACCATGGACAACCAGCCTGGGACCAAAGAAATTTTTGGAACCCCTACAAAATCAAAATTTCTACAACTTATACTCCCTAGTCATCTTGGAATCCTCAAAGAGAATGCAACAAGCTACGAATGACTAGGGTTAGGGTTTCAACCACCCAACCAACTGGAAATGGCTACAAATTTATCACAAGGGAAGAAACCCAGGCAATCAAGAGAAAACAAGCCCTAGATTGATCCTCAATTATGAAAATCTCATTGAGAAGGTACTGAGAATCATGAAAAATGCCTAAATGTCAACCCTTATGGCCACCTGTAACACACCTCAAGCACAAAACCGCATAGTACAAACCCTGCAAATGATCACTCAACACCCTGGACCACACTGCAACAACAAGCGCCACCAAACGAATCGAAATCAGCTGTTAATACCATAAATTATGGTACTTCCCATCGCTGGAAACCCTCTACAAATTCAAATTTGAAAATAAATAGCTATTTTCATGGCGTTTGCAGCTAATCGACGGTCAAAATTTGAAATCAAGTTAACTTTAAGTCGTGGCCGTTAGATCTTCATGTTTCACGGGCTTTTAAATCTTAACTCAACTGCCAAAAGACTGAGAAACTTTGACCGGGCCCTCATCAGGAAGATCGACGGCCATCTAAAGTTCACATACCCATCCAAGATTCTATCAGATTACACACCCACCGTTAGATCAAGAATCTCCTCCCATCTCTAACAACCATCTGACAGGAAACAAAATCAACGGTCGTCGCAAGATCTTAAGCCTCTGACAAAACCCATAAGATTATACACTGTTCATTGATTCACTGATAGGATCAAGACCCACTAACACATCCGAAAGCTCAGGTCCCACTGACAACAAGCCACTTCATACTTCTGTCGACCAATGAGATACCACCAAGTCAGCTTACATGGCAGTGGACCCGCTCAAAAAGAAAAGCTACGTCATCAGGAAAATCAATGATCGGCGTAAGATCTTAAGCGTCTGACACATCCTATGAGAATTTGTGCTGACCGTTGGATTGAGATGGTGTCAGAGAGGGACCCAGGAAAAATAAAGGCTGCCAAAACATAGGAAAATATTAAAGCATGACTTAGGCTAAATATTTCGGTAGGGAACTATAGGAAAATATTAAAGGCCACTGGGGTAAAGACTTAGGAAAAGTTAACACTGGTGCTGACCAAAATATAAAGCACATGCATATTAGGACCCTTAAGTGACCCACAAAAAGTAACATCAAAATAGAAAAGGGCCAAGATTTTCAAAGGGTTTTTGCATGTAACGGCTAGTTTTTGAATTTTTTGCTAAGGGCTGTTAGCCAGAGACATGAAAAATGACACAGAGACCAGGGGAAAGATGCCAGGGCCATGAAATTTTTTGCACGTGCTAACACAACCTTAAACTAATATTCCCCCTCCCTTTTGTAGGAACTTCCAAAGAAGAACATCGATCCCATTACAACATTGACCAAGCAAAGATTGACATAATTGTTTTGGCCTAACCAGTTTCACAATTAACCTATCAAACCAATTACCATTTGACTTAAATCCAAACTGGTGTTACCTTCATCCAAACTGTCATTGTTTTGTAAGTTGCAAGAAATGAATATCTATTAACTTACAATCTGTACAATGTTATAATTCTGAATATATAAATATGTTCACTATTTTTCAAAACAAATGTTATGAATACTGCACAATGCAATACCAAGCTTAGAACATCTTGTTTCCGATGATTAATTTCTGCCTAGATTTGAATACATTTTTTAAGATTTTGCTTATATGTTCAGATTTCTTACTTTGGTTGTCTGAAAAATTTCCATCCTCCTTATTTAATTTTACAGGTTTAGCTTGGATATCAGGTCAAAAGTTTGTATTCCTCACCTGATAACATATTTTAACCTCAGATTTACTATTATATTTGAAGAAGCTGCAGATAACATTGGTAGAAGTGATCCCAAAGCCAAGACTTTAGACCATCATTTCATTGACCGCAAAGGTAAAGTTAGAATTTTATAGTGTTCAAATCACATCTTTGGCTTCATTCTTCTTTATAATTTTTGATATGCAGATAACAAATTAATTTTTTGTTAGAGTACACAACACTATAGTAAGGCTGTCCTATTCTGTTTCTTTTTTTTAAAAGTAGTGTTATATATTTGTACATTAGTACACAACATATATAAAGGTATGGAAGGAATGAGATTAGGCCTTGAATTTGGCAGCCATTCCAGTTTTCTATATGTAAATTTTATGATGGTTTAGTTATCTTATCCAAAATAACAGATCATCAAAATAGAATTTTACATTCTATAAAGATATATGATTGTGAGAATGTTTAAATGATTTTAATAAAAATAGTGTTTTTGTTTTAAATTTTATGATGGTTTAGTTATCTTATCCAAAATAATAGATCATCAAAATAGAATTTTACATTCTATAAAGATATATGATTGTGAGAATGTTTAAATGATTTTAATAAAAATAATGTTTTTGTTTTAAATTATGAGAAATTTATCAAGTATTAATTATATAGGTTATAATCATAGAAATATTTTTCTACAAAATTGATTTATAGATGTGAAATGCATAGTTTTATTATTAAAAAATAAATAACAATAGTATATTTAAGATATATTTTGCAAATTGTGTGGAACATAACCCAACTTAAATTGCAAAATGAACTCCCCAAAATACTATGACTTGGTCACTAGATTCCTGATTTTCTTTGTTAATTTTCTAAATAAACTCGCAAATTTACTGGAAGCTTCCCAGTGCACAACATAACTTAAATAGTATACTCTAAGCTTCGACTTGCTTAGTTGACTCATTTGAAATCACACTCTCTTCTCTGGTAGAACTCATCTATTAATATGATTTAAACTCAAGCACCTAAACTTTAAAAACTATTATTTAAACTAACTAAACTACTGAATTTTTCTTGCTATCCAAAATTATTGACACCTAATTATTTTACTACTGAAAAGCTTAGGAATATTGAAAAAAGTAACGAAATTTCTATTAGAGAGCTAAAGTACATGTAGTTTGAGAAAGTTCCACATAAAACAGTAGAATGTTGTCTATGAATACATTGTGCCTCCAAGTTCCAATATAAAGCAAACTCCATATAAGGATGTCTTTCATCTTGGAATAAGCATCTTTATATAAAGCTAGTGTACAATGTGAAAACCATGCTTACAACTAAAAGCATTGAAAATCTCTTTTGTCCACCCTCCACATGTTTCTTTACTCCTTAATGTATTGAACTATTATGAATTTATAATATGTATATTTGATGTACTCATAATTGTTAACATTCAAATGAGGAACAAAGCTTGGGATATTAAAACATGGTTTTCTCTAAATCAATAATGGTAATGAAATATCGCTGCTCTAACTTCTTGATTATGCCTTTGCTATGAATTTCCTTCCTATTGATGTCCTTGTTGCTCATGTAGTTGCACCTGTTACAGATCGAACAAGCTGCATCTCCCAAAATGGACCCGTCCAAAGCAAATGCAATAGGCACTGAGGCTGGATATATCACCAATCAACCAAACAAAAAAGCTTCTAATACAAGCCATATGAAGCATCAACTATCTGACAGCTTGATAGATAAAAAACCAACAACACCTACGAAAAGGTTTTTCAATCACCTCTACTTACTTACATTACTTTGCTTCACATATATGCAAACACACTTGCATATGCTTGTCACTGCATTTAGTATCAACACTAAATTTACTAAAACCATTAACCAGGGCATTATTCACATCCTCCACTCAACAAGACAAGCTTCTAGAAGATGGCAACAACTCCAACGACACTCAACAAGCAAAAAGGTAAAATTAATCCTAGACTCGTTTACTGTTTCCATTGCATTTCATATAATCTTGTATTCTAATAGGCTGGAAATAAAAGCAATCCATATATCTAGCATCCTTGAAATTTGTACAACACAGTCCGCCACTGCTTTCAAAGGTGATGTCCTTGTCACTTATGGTCCTGCATATGCCAAAACCCTGCAAGCCCAACAAAAGCACTGATTCTGTATGTTGACCTCGTTGACATGGATGGACAAATGACCATCATAGAAAACATTACCAACCAATTAGTTGATAAATACCTTTCCCAGCTGCTTCCTGGAGCAAGTGTACATATAGAAGGATTTGAGATAAAGAAAAAATCACAGTACGAAAGGGGTGATGCTGATTCTTGCCTGCAGTTCACTACAAAGACATCCGTACAAACCATTAGCAAAGTATGCAACAAACAAAAATTGATGCCTAACACAAAAATCTCTCAACTTATCCACTCGGCTAACAACTACTCAGTCGCTACATTGGGTGTTATAGTGGCAGCACACAACCATACCCCGAAAGAGCATCAGCTCCATGTCGAAGATGGAGAATATGTCTCAGACACAGCTACTGTAAGCTACTCACTCCATACATCAAACCCATTTTTTCACTTTTTGCACATAACAATCAAGTTTCTACATAATAACCAACACATTTCTTTCCTTTGCAGGTTACAGTACCAAACTTCCACACTCGCGCTTATGCAACAGTGGAAGATATCCTTGCATCTACACAGACACCATTCCTGCTCCTGAAGAATGTTCTCCCTAATGGTCCAAGGGGGACACCACTCATAAAAACAACACCATCCACATTCATTGGCAATCTCAATGATGAATATGCAAGGACTGGTCTACAAAATATTATATTCTTCAATCTCCAGGTAAGGAACAAAACCATAAACTATTTCAAGCATTTCTAGAATTAGACTACATGTAACTAAATACAAATCTCAAATCCATGCTTACATGTTCCTTTAAATTGTAGGTGATAGGTACTTTGAAACCAAAAAATGCTTACCTCACACCGTATCAACTCCTGTGCACCTTATGTCACCAGCCAACATCACTAGCACTATCATCAACCACTAACAATGCCCACTACACTGCATGTGCCAAGAAAACAACATTTTCTTACGAACCCTTTTTGCAATGCATAATACAGACTGAAGATGACATTGTCGATTGCAGTATGCATGGACAGCTCCTTGACCAACACTTCCCCTGACTTAAAGAAATACCATTTGAAAACTACAAAGCAAACCTGTCTGAAGTTGTTTACCTGATGCGAACCTTTGAAATTGAAGGCACCTTTACAATTGCAATGAACAACAACATCATGTCCATTGCAACACAATACTAGCACGTAAGATCAAAATAGCTTCTCATTCATATTTCTTGCAATTTAAAAAAAACTATCATTTTAGATCATAGTTTTCCGTCTTTTTGCCCTTAACATTATTGTTTTTGCTAAAATGTAGGTGCATTAAGCCTCTCAGAGTCCACTGCAAGTTATTGTTGTACACATATCCCTCCTTTCCTTTTCACAGTACAATACATAGTGCAAAGAAAATAGATTTATCTTTTGCGCCTTTCCAATTCAATGTCTAGAAACCAACAAATATAAAACTATGTTATAACAAATGCATTCATGCTCAAGAACCTACATTTAGTTTTTAGACTTCTACAGTGCAATGTTTTGGAATCTAAAAAATGAAACTATCTTATAACAGATACAGTAATGTTGTTCATAATCGCCTTTTTTGCAACCGACACTTAAAATTAGTTACATGTGCAATATGATATAATAATGCTTTGTATATCTCACATCTATTTTCTTCTTATAATTCTAGGTTTAGCTTTAGGAATTTTAAATTACTGTAATGCAAATGCTTATCAGCATTCCACTATATCTTAAGATGTCTATGCATGCTATGATACGTGATAACAATTCTCCTTACATCCTTGACTCTAGATAATGGAACAGGTCATTATAATAGACGTATGTTGTCACTGTAATGCCCTGTTTATAATTTTTCAAAACTATCTATGACTAGGACATACTAAAACTAAAAACAGCAAATGTCAACGTACAAAACAGCCAAGATCGGGATACAGAACATCGAATTGTTCCAGTGATTTTTTAAACTCATTTGAAAAATCTATTATGTCATGGGTTATTTTGTTGTCTCGTTCAATAGATTGTTTAGCGTCTGAAGATACTAGATGTAAGTTAACTTCTTTTACAAGAATTGTTTTGAGCTTTATCATAATTTTGTTTTGTTTTTTATGTAAGTTTTTATAATATTTACAAGTTTATTAAGGTGATCACATATCAAAGACGAGATCCTCGATCTCAAGTTGACCTTTTTCATTTGCTGCTCTCGAATTTGTCCATTCATCAGAAGCTGTGCACACTTCCGTGAACTAGTCTGTTTTTAGTCAGAAGCTTCCTAAACTCCCCTCTTCACTTGAAAATGTATTCTTGTTATAGATGGGCTAAGGGGTAGAAACAACCTTCTGTTTTTTATGATCGCCCCAGTCCTTTCACACTTTTTAAAGTTGCATTCATTCTTTCCATAGGATCCTTAACCTGCTTGATCGTTTTATACAAGGGAAGAATCTATATATTATCTATGCCAATATATTCTCTCTCAAGGCTTCTATTTGTTGGAAAACCTTGACACTGTCTAGTTATTTAGTATAAGAATAGATTTTGGATAGTGCCCAGATTAGTCAATAATTATGCTCGGAAATTAGGTTCAATGAGCTGTTTCATCAAAAAAGACATTTAGATTTACATGAAATGTCTCAACACTACTATATGAATTTGAAACTGCACTTTTAAAGCCCTAAATGATTATTGTCCACAGCCTTTAAATTTAGAGGATAATTTTCTGATATAGTTATCAAGTTTGTTTATTTCCCACATAGGCTTAACCTACTAGGGATCATCTCATCGTAAGCTTAGAACGTACTTCTAGTAGCCTTATGAGTGGAGCCACCAACCTATCTATTCAACTAATCCTCTATAGCTGACTGGATTCCCTCCTAAGTTCATGACTTTGTCCTCCCATGTGCTACTAAAATCCTCACCTTTTTTCATCCTAGCACTACTTATATCCTTAGCTAAATCCTTGTATGATGAAACGCCTTTACCATCATAGATTCCAACCCCATAGCCAACATTGAGAACACTGTCATATCTTAGCTTCTCTCTATTGTACACTTTCTCTCTTGTTTCTTCCAACTCTAGCATTTGCTGCACCGTCATGTTTTCCAAAGCCACAGCCTCTGTTTCTTGGCCCAAGTAATGCTTTTTCCTTTTTCTTTCTCTTTTACCAACAAGACAATACTATCTCCATTCTTCACAGTCATGAACATGATTGTCTCTGTAACAGCTTCAGTACGTTTCCCTCCTGTCCCATTTCTGTCATTGTGAAAAGATCAAAGCTACTCAGTGCTGATATAAGCTGTTTCTCTCTGGTAGCAGAGAGAATAGAGAAAATTCCAGAGACAAAACTAAAGAGATTTAGCAGGCAGGCTAAACCCTTTGCAACTTAGAAGTATTCTAATCATCATATAGTATAGTTGATCAAGGATTTAAAAGTTGATGTGCTAGCCTTGTTCATGTCATATATGAAATATCTAGCACTAGAAGTATATTTACCAAAGAAAACAGAGTCGTATTCCCCAGGGCTCTGAATTTGGTCATATACTTAATAAGTTTAGGCCTTCAAAAACTTCAGATTTTCACTGCTAGCAATACAAGTACATGTCTATGGACAGAATCTACCGTTTGGAGACAACTTGGGTAATTATATTATCAAGGATATAGGCCTGGTCATGTCATATTCTTGCAAATATATTGGTCAAGGCATTCACAGAAATCGTGTATCTGATCAAATTCATGCAAAAAACCTTTGCAGCAGAGAAGCTTACTACCCATATGGTGCATTTGATCAGACCTAATGCACAAAGCTTTCTCATGCCATTGTCGTCTATGTAGAAACTAGAAAGTATATTAATCAAAGAAAATAGAATATGTTTCTTCCATGCTAAGGATTGATAGCCTAGTTATACACTAAAAGGGTATATAGTTCTCAAGTTATACGGCTAGAAAGTATATCCATTTCAAATATATATATATATATATATATACAAAAAGATTTGTACATGCTCAGAGTTCATCTTCTAGTGCTGGGGAGCCCAACAACTACCACCCATCTCAAGAAAAGGATCAAAATATGTGACTTTTAGTCCAGATACATATAATGCTGGTGAGAAAATAGGTTGTTCTCAGAAAGGCATTAAGTCTAGCAGTGTCAAGAGCAAAAAAATCAAAGGAAAATCATCTGCCAGGATAAGAACCAAGCTATGCATTCCAAAGCTCAGGAGCTCCAATATGTCCCCAATGAAGATCATTGGGAAGTTTGTACATGCTATGAATAGTTTTACCTAGCAATTAATCCCCTTCTCTTGTTTGAGGTTGGATAAATCACCCAGTCACCACATTGATTTCCACAATTCATGTAAAATGCAGATGCCAAAGTAGAAAAAACTCCATATATACGATGACAGCTGTGAAAACCCATCTTATGGTCCAGGTTAGAACTCGTATAGATTTAGAAAAGGACAAGGTTTAAGCCGAGCATCACCAGCTCCAAATCAATGTACCCGTACAGTTACATGTCATTTTATAAACAATAAAGCATGCAATATGAAATGCATGTACATTGTTGATAACACATTTCCACATTTCATGTAAAATGCAGATGCCAAAGTAGAAAAAACTCCATGTATGATGGCAGCTGTGAAAACCCATCTCATGCTCCAGGTTAGAACTCGTATAAATTTAGAAAAGGATAGGTTTAAGTCGAGCATCACCAGCTCCAAATCAATGTGCCAATACAGTTGCATGTTATTTTATAAACAATTAAGCCTGCTATATGAAATTCCTATACATTATTGATAACAAACTTCCACAATTCATATAAATATTAATTGTATGGATGTCAAGCCATTTTTCCATACATATGGAGAACCTATCATATACTAACCTAGCAGTACAAATGCATTGTTGAACTTTTGAAAGTTATTTTCCTGGCATGCATAGATTAATAAGATGTTTGATATCCATGTGGGTTTAATTAATGTCCTAGTTCTGTTATGATCCTACAGGTAGCCGAAATTTGTCCTTCAATTACTCTTAGAATGATATTTCTTTTCCTAAGTTGAATTTGTGTGAGTTGAATTTAATAAAAAAATATTAATTAATGTCCTAGTTCTCTTATGTTGTACGTAAGGGATAAAATTAAGCAAAAATTTGGGAACAGCTACTTTCCTATCCAATACCTCTGAAAACTCATGGCTAGCCGAGTAAAATGAATTTGAAATAATTTTGAATTAAAAATTGACTCAAACGAATACACTCTGCCACTGCAACTTAAACAACTGTTTAATTTGGTCGAATAATTTTGAATGAACATAATATGAGAGAGGCGGCCATTTCCTAAAATTTGACTCTTCGTAAAAACTTGTTTATTACGACAAAATATTTGAGAGTATTTTTCTGCAATCTTCAATTAGATGCAATTTTGAAATAATCGAAGACATGACAATTAAATATATTTAAGAGCAAAATAAGATATGATTAATGTATATATAAAATATGTAGTGATATGTCTTTACGTGTCTACTATATCAAGAAAATTTGATAAAAATAGGTGTAAAAAATTATATATATCTTGATATATTTTATATATACTAGGCTAGCAGTACAATATAAAAGATACTATATATGTATATAATAATATAATATCGTTGATCTTAAAAAAAATTTATAATATTATTAAACTATATATATTTTTATACTGTTATACAATATTATTAATATTTAGCTATGTTAGAATATTTAATATTTATAGTTAATATTAAGATTAGGATTATAATTCAAAATACAAATAAACTTCAAATTACTATTAGTCTTAAGTGTAGGTTATGATTAAGGTTTTAGTGAGAATTGCATTCTGATATAGAAATACACTTAAATATTACATGAATTAGAGTTAAGGTTAGAATTAGGATTGATTTAGATTTAGGATTACAATTACGATAATTGCAAGATTTTGGGTTGCACTTAAAAATACTAGTTGTTTACTATTAGGATTAAAGGATTTGTTTAACAAATACATTGGACAATGAATCAATACATAACTACTACAATTATACTTTAAAAAAATAAATTGCTACAAATCTATTAGATCAAAATAACGACTATAATAGGTGAATAACGAAAAAAAACTAATGACTATACTGGTGTATTAGATCAAAATATGCAAAAAAAATGATGTGAAACAATAATAAAAAATTTCAATAGATGAATAACAATAAGAATCACATATAACATAGAGATGCAGACGTATAATATGTCAAGACAAACAAAGAATCTATGTATTTGCATGCACCAACACATAACTAAAAGTGAATAATAAGTTTTCTAATTCATTTTACAATTGAAAAATGCAAATAACCTATTGATAAATATATGCTTTATCCACATGCATTGCATAACGAAGACTTCAAATTAGTAATCAAAGCTTGGAATGTTGTCAGATAAATCTTTATTTTTTTATGCTCTTTTGGGGCTCGCTCATAATATTTATTTAATTAATATTAATTCAAATTCCCCATCTGATATTGAAAAACTTAGGGTGAACAATCATATCTCAAAATAGTATACTACACTACAAAAGTGACTTATGTATCCCTTACACTATTTATTATGTAAAGAAATATCGTAAGGCAAATATTGTGATACAATGGTCTGTCAATGCTTTACAAAAATCCCTAAGTGAAGGAATAATTGTTAATAACATGTGAAACATTCACAAAAAAAGTCAATAGATGAAGAAGAACAATGTACTTTAAATGACTAGCCTAAATTTTTAGGAACAACTTAACAAAAAAGTTGTACTAATTACAACAATAACCAAAAAGCCCATAAATACAAAAGAATACTAATCACAAGTAACACATGTTATAATGTTACAAGTAAAATAATCAATAATATTACTGTTATAGTTACATTATATTGGTTCTCATATTTTAAGGACCAAGACACATAGGTATATGCAATACATGTGATTTTTTTTAAACAACTTTCCCCTATCTCAACATAGATTCACAAGCATTTTCCCGCTTCTCTCTAGATGATGTCATAGGCATCTATAAAATGACACATAACTTTATTGCCATATTTTTTTGCAACTATTGATGCTCAACTTGAATCTCGACCTTTCCTTGTACTGAAGTAGTTGTAAACCACACAACTACACAAGTCTTCACAGCTACCACCACATATCGAACTTTCCCTGCCTTTGCTTCTGCATTTAAAATGGAATATGCAAACTCAATCATTTCTCCAACCCCAAACAAGAAAAAGACATACACACCTACATAACACTATTCCCACCACAAACATCGATTATTAAGATTTAAGAGCATACATACCAGTTACTATGAAAATATCAATCATTCTTGATCTGTACATGTCTACAATATCAACAAAAACTGACACTTTACATATTATTAAAATTAATAAAATCAGATTTCAAATTCATTCATCCACGCTATACCTGTCCACTGCAAAGTCTTAGCCAATAAGTTAATACATTGATTTCAGTCTTCTATGAATGAGGCTTAGTTTGTGACAGTACAATTCTTTGAAGAAACCAGCACACTATGATGTTTGTACATGACATCGGCTCGCAATGTTAATTAAATTCATGCGAAAAAGAGATAGACTATCATGGTATGACACTAAAATATTCTGTACCATATTTAGTTAAGAGACAAGACCTTGCTAAAGCATAATGTGAGTTACCACAGTAGAAGTTCATGTCTATGGTTATAATGAACTGAAGTGTATGTGAATAGGTGCTTCCCTCACCTTTGGACCTGCACATGAAAACTAATGAGGCATGTGGGAGATATTGCAGATAACTAGGTTATTGCTAAGTTTATACACATCCATGACTAAAAGCCAAGAAGTTAAGTTTTACCCAATCTTACCAGTACAAATCAAAATTTATTAAAATGCGCCCATGAATAATAGATCAGCATGGTGCACCAAAAAAAAGTAAACTACCAAAAAAAGATTATTTTAAAGATTTAAATTTTCTTATCCAACACTATACCTACTATGCTTGATGATGGTTTGTTTTCTTTAAAATACTACTCAGGACACTATTGCAAATTATATGTTTGTCGTCATTTGACATAGTGCTGTATCAATCCTCTACTTTGTTGCTATCATATGTTCCTTAGGAGTTGTCCACACTGTATGAAGGCGTTTATAAATTTCCAGCATTTGACATATTGCTAAATTAATTCTTCTACTTTGTCGCTATTTCTTCTTAAGATATCTGCACACTGTGAGAAAGCAATTGTAATCTATTAGCATTTGACAATTTCCTGAACCAATTCCTCTACTTCTTTGCTATCATTGATTGTCATTTGTCATCGAAATTATCACCACACTATAGAAAGGGGTTTGTATATTGGAGGATGGCATAATTCCAACCGAATTACTCTCTCAGGTTTCTTCCCTTTATTTATTTCTGTTAATCACTTTTTTAAGCATATTATCCACCCAACTTTATCCTTTCATCTTTACATCATTCAACAAGGTTATAAACTCATTCATACTTTCGATCATAAGTTATATTTTCCTTTGCTATCATATTAAGCATATGTTAGAATTAGTATTATCTTTGAAAGCTTTAAGTTCAATTGTATGGAAATAATCATTTACAATTTTCACTGCCAAAAGGATTCTATCTTGGTCAGTCCAATAATGGTTTTCTAAAGACAATATTAATGCATTAACTTTAAGGTACTGACCATAATCATCTTAGCGCAATTAGATTCCTTCATAAACAAATACGTTTTAGAAGGTCAAATGTATTAATATATTTTTTTTACAATTATAATAAATTGACTATTTTTAGATGAGGATTTAAAAATAAATTGTTCTTCGAAAGAAGTTATACTTTCAATAATTAAAATAAAAACCAAACAAATACAAACAATAAAAAAAAAATATAATAGAAGTCAATTCTTTTGAACAAGTACTACTCAAACAATGGATCAATAAAAACTTGACTCAATACCATGTCTAGTTAAATTCTAGCAATATGTTACGGAATTCCACATACTAAAAAAAATATTGCCTTAACATCAAAATAAGCTACTAAGTTTTATAACAAATTATTGACATTAATGAACAATACTTGTTGAAGTCCTTACAAATTATAATGCATTCTTCAATGGAATAACACGAATTCAACATTTTGTAAATGGAATACCCAATTAGTTGGGCCTTATCTAGCACCAAACTCCATACTCAAGTGTGGTAGAGTTCGACGAGTACTAAAATGGGTGCCGTCTTAGCAAGTCTCAAGCATTCGCCCCTATAAGCATACTGCTACTCGTACTAGTCAAAAAAAGTTATTGTGAACTACTACTTATGAAATATGGATCAATAAAGATTACCAAAACTATGTAATTAAAACATCATATCATTTATGTTTTGCATCATGCCTCTTATCCTACTATTAGGCAGGGACTTCTGCTGTACACAGCTCTTGTTGTATTTTAGAAATGATCATGTGATCCCTCACGAATATAGATGTGTTTATATTTCGATGCTACCTTAAGATACTTCATTAAAATAAGATACTTTAGACATACAGTTTATGATTAAAATTTGAGTATGACTATATCACGTGAATAGAGCTATTTTAATTTTACTCTTAAAGATACAATAAGTTCATGGGTTCTTTATTCAATTCCATAATTCAATTAATACTAGTACTCAGTGCCTAAATAGACTATGTCATTTTTTTTGGGTGGGAATGTCAGTTCAATGAATAGTAATGATCTTTTATGGGACATGATATTCTTGAAATATTGATTTGTTTTAAGTGCTGGTGAAACATTGCCCTAGTTTTTATTCGTCATCTAATGCATATTTCATATGCACATACTAAACTTGAATAATGAATAGATTTGATTTTTCTTTTTTTAAAATTTGTGTTAAGCATTATTATCAAACATGTCCATTAATTCTATCACCTTTCTAACTAATCATAAATACTACACCTTGATAGATTAGATTTAGAAATCTAGGATTAACACTATTGTCAAACTTGGAAATGGATTTAAAAATTTAAAACCAATAAAAATAAAAATAAAACTATCAATGGAGCTTCACGGCATGGAAGAACAACTCTCTATTGATTCCAACAAGCATAGGGCAGAGGGGACAACGTATAGACAACTAGAACAGGGAGACCAACCTTGAAAAAGGGATCTTTCAAATAGGAATCATTATGAAAATACAGAATCTGGATCCAAGGAAGGAGGGAAGGTACATCAAATATAGCTTGATATTTAGTCAAATCTAATAAAGATGAGATCTATTTTCTCAACCGAGGTGAGGATTTTAACTGCTGGTCAAAACCCAATTTTTTTAATTTCTATTTACAAAAATAAAAGATGATTTTAAATGGGAAATTAAAAGGTAGAAGTTGAGGTGGGAAAGGAGATCATTTTTCAAAAAATTTACCAACCACAACAACTTCATTTAGAGTTTCATCTCTTCCTCCATTGTCAAGAAAATTTGGGCCTCTACAAATTTGTAATGTTTTCAAGTAGAGAAATCTTACCATGAAGAAAAGATCTCAATACTATTAAGGATGAAGGGCCTCAACTCATATTTTGGAGAAATTAAAGTAAGGAGGAAACCTTTTTTAATTGAAGAAATATTAAGGGAAGGATTTTTTTAAATAAGTGGCAAGAAAGAACGGAGAATATCCTTTTAATGAAAAAATAGAATCTTAATGAAAGGGTTTGGTCTAATCAAAGACACGATAGAGTGGGAAATGGCGATCTAAAAGGAAATTGTGATGCTCAAAATGGTATTTCGGTTCATCCTTTTACAAATCAACATTTTTAGATGACTAAAGGTAAGAAAAATGGAAGGAGGGAGGTTAAAATTTGGAGAGAGAATGTTAGTAAAAGTAAAATATAACTTTATATAAGAAAGGAGATTTACAAGAATCATATTTATCTAGGATTCCATGGAAAAATTATCAAGCATGGATAAATTGAGTAGTCCTAAAGTCCCAAAAGAAGGGCTCCAATCACATCCTTTTAGAAGAAAGGATATCAATATCATATTTGCAGAAGAGACATTACAATCTAGAATGAAATATTTGCATTGTCAATCTCTTATATGTAAGTTCTTTAATATAACCATTCATATTTATGAATTGTCTAAATGAGTAAATGAATAATAAAAGAAAATAAAGGAGGTTGTTGGAATCATTTTTCATTGCACCAAAAGCTTAAACTTTCAATGCATGATAAAAATGCCAAATTTAACCTGGCCCATAGGAGGCGGTTAAGCCATGTCATGAATCTCCAAGGAGATGTTGACCACCAAGTCAACAATCTCCTCCTTAACATCGACTAAGCCTTCAACACCCACTGAAAGGAGACTCGAACCTATGACCCAAGGCTCTGATACTAATAGTTGGAATCATTTTCCATTGTACCAAAAGCTCAAGCTTTCAATGGTCAATACAAATGCCATATTAAACCTGACCTACAGGAGGCAGTTAAGTAGTGTCATGCATCTCCAAAGAGGTGCTAACCACCAAGTCAATAGAGGTATCATATTTATACAACTACCAGGATTTTTAATTATTTTCTTTAAAACAAAAGATGTTACACTAAAACATATGATGTGGCAATTTTCCACAGAAGATACACTTTTTTCTGAAAATGGGTTTTTTTGTAATTATCCTTGACAAAGTCAAAATTCAGACATCTATTTAGTAGACCGTCATAATTACGAAATTCCTGGGATATACAAGAAAAAAAAAGTGAAAATGAAATCATTTTGATGTTATAAAGTCCTTCGTCGCCCTACTCACATTTTGAATTAGAGCGGTCTCACTTGCAGACCTGTTGCATTAGCGCATGGATAGCTGATCAAGAATACATTTGGAGCCCAATAGACCCAATAAATTGTCTTCAAGTTGTGTATCAAACCACATATCCATTAGCGGATGTAATACCAGGTCTGTGACTAATCTTTATATTTTGTTTACATGCCCTAAAATATGCCAACATAATTTGGTATGGAAATAAATTATGTTGGCATGTTTTAGGGCTCCCTACACTATAACTACACCTTGACCATTACAAAGAAAGAGAATTAGAAATAAATCAACAGGACTCTATATTTTAATGTTTGGTATGTTATCTCAAGTGAAAAAATTTGTCTATGTCTTGATCAAACTGAACATTGGACTACCAAATAAATGCAATTATTCAAATAGGTTTGTTGTGTTATCAAACAGCTTGTGTCATTGTCAGCTCATGTGAGTTGAAGATAAAAAACCTCCTTAAAAAAACTAGACAAGAAATCCTTGTGTGAATATTGAACAAAATTATAATTGTGACAAGAGTCAACAATGACACAATTATAGATCTTTTCCACTTCCATAAGCCCTATATTGATCTATACCATTTCTAATAATGCTCCATCCATGTTCCTTGCAGTGGCTTTCATTCCCATGATGAACTAATAAGAGGAAATAATGGATAGTTTTATGTTTTGTCATGAAGAATGTACTTTTACTAGACAGATTGCTAAAAGTTTAAGCAAAGGGTAAGTTTGATGAAGAGAAGCTAGAATAGTGACATTTCCCTTTTGATAAGTCAAGCTAGAAGGATAGTCATGTGAAAGACACCATAGTAGGTCACATGAGGACATGACTATAAAAGACATAAAGGTCACGAGTAGGTGCATAACTATTCATAAAGATAAATATACATAAAAGGCTACAATCAATATACATCTTCACACAATCATGTTTTTTCCACAACTACATAATCTCTTAACTTTTTCCAAGACGAGTAGATGAAATTAAGGGACCTAGATAGGTCTATAGGACAAACATAAAGGTATTTTAGGTATGGAATATTGCACAATTAATCAATTATTTTTTACTATCACTTAGAAAATATATTATAGAGAAGAGGGATACACATTTAAAAACTTGAGGGGTGATGTCTAAATGGGGTAGAAGTAGGGTTTTGTCAAATGGTTTGTGTTTTGGGGATTATTTAAAGACCAATTTTAATGTAATAAAGGTCATAGATATCTAGTTGTCAAGTTGTCAACTTTGTTGTCAACTTGAAAACATTTAAATACCTTTGTAATTACTAAAACTATGGGGACAGTCAATTTCTAACTGACTCTAGTCAGTTTTTGGCCAGTTACAAGTGTGGTTGTTATTTCCAAGGGACTAGGAGAGGCTTATTTATGATGTAATAGCCTGAGAAAAGAAAGATTAGTCATGTGATAGAGAGTTTGAAAGTTTTGAGTTCATAAAGATAATATTTTCTTTGCATTTTACTAGTTTTTTCTTATAATAGTCATCTTAAGAAGGATTTTTCTCCATCTAAACGTGAGCATTCTAAAAGTATATGGATGTGGAGTTATAATAGGTTGAGTTAAGATTGTTTTGGCTTTTGAAGGATTTCATTTGATTAAGTATTGCAAAAGATATCGACATTTTTGTAAAGATTATTTTAAACCCTCAAATAGGGTAACCCAAGAGGCCAAAATGTGAAGTTTTTAGTAGATTCATGTCCAATAAGCATCTCATACTTGATAGTGATGAGGAGGAAGTGTACTCTACCTGTCTTGGATGTTGTAGAGCACCATGCAACATAAGGAATGTACTTGAAGACAGAAGAAGATTGTTGGGATAGGAAAGATATAGTACTGAGAGGGGAGGGATGAATCAATACCCTTAAAAACTTTTATTACTTATCAATCATGCAATATTAGTGCTTAAATAAGTGACTAAGTCCATTGTTTGTAACATACATCGAGATATATTATTAATGTAATATGCATGAAAACAAAACAATAAATCATACATGAAAATATTAACTCATGACTCAACTATTTTGGTTACGCAAAAACCCTTGTTAGAAGGTAAAAATTACGATGCCTGGATGACACACACAAATTCTTCACTACTGCAGTAAATAAACTATACCGGTTAAGGCTATAATTATTGATCACTTTTGATGATCTTACCCTATTAGGAGTAATATAAGATCGACTAGATATACCCTTGTGATATTGCTATCAGGATTTATACCCTTGTGATTTGACTTGCTATGGAAAATATCTCCTACTTATCAATAGATATACCCTGTTAAAGGATTTTATCAATACAAATTATGTATACAATCGGTTAAGAGATATACACAGGATGGTTAAGTCTACCCTGTTAAGAGATTTACAATCTACTACAATGGTTAAATTGATAATAGTAGGATATTTGAAAAAATGATAACTTATGCTTGCCTGAATCAAATCTATGAAATATCAAATGAATATCACCTCAATGTGTTTAGAATATAACCTTCTATCCTACTCGGTAGCCTGATATGTTTCTGATAAAACTGATAGTTGTCTCTGATTAACTTCTTTGTCATGTAATGATGAAGGGTGCTCCCCTTAATACCACAAACACATAACAGAAATAGAGAAATAATGATATGCAAGAACAGAAAATTGGCTTCTTATTATCCCCAAAAATGTGCAATTACAAACTTTCAGAATTAAAATATGCAAAGCCACATGGGCATTCCCTTACAATATTTTGTAGGACAAAGCCTCGAATCAATACCCAGAACTGCACTAGACAACACTACGAACCTTCTTTATATAGGCATTTTCCACCGCCCGCGAAGGTTCAAAAAATTTAACCCTTAGGGCCGACCAAATTTAGAATTATTTTATTTTTCAATTTATTACATCAAAGTCGGCTCAAAATAACTTTTGAAACTCGAACAAAAATTTTGAAGAAAAATTATTTTCCGCTGTTTCAGGTGACCCGACTTTCAGAGACCATAAGTCATCACCAGTTGACCCGATTGACTATTATAACCCCATTTTGAAAAGGCCACGAAGTGCTCTATAGGCTTGACTCATGCAAGCGCCTATCACCCAAATTTTCAACCTCATCTGAGGCCTCTAAAGCCTTCAAAACTAAGTTCAAAGTTTCTGTACCCTACTGCCAATACCGAAAATCTTCAATATCTTCAAAACTAGACCTGATCTAGCCATGACACTTTATTGGTAGGCTGATATGACTGAGATGAACCTCCACATGTAAAATTAGAACATTCTGAGATCGTATGACCAACTTACTAAAAATAGAAAGTTTCCATAAATAGCAGCTCTGCACAAGATAGCCCTTACTGAATATAAAAATAAAAATATTTTTGGATGATGCAAGATTGCTCTTACACCCTGGATGCTCCTGCATCAGACACCTGGGGTAATTTGAGAAGTGACCCCGTCACGTCTCAGGTGTGTAGAGGAAAACCAAGACGGTTAACCTCCTCCTTTGTCAGCCATGATGAATCTTCAACAGGTCATCCTTTCCACTTGACCAGATATTCTTCATATGTCCTATTCCTTGTGATTCTGCCAACATGACTATCCATTATATCCTCAATCTCCTTGGTATCTGAACTAGTTGCTGAATACTCCACTGTGTTGTTGTGATCTCATCTTCAACACCTCCCTCATGATACTCTGTTAGATCTGAAATGTTAAACACTGGTGAAATATTTAGCTCAGCAGGCAATTCTACTTCATATGCATTTCCTGAATCATGCTTCTTCAATATTTTACATGGCCCAAACTTCTTCATTTTCAATTTGTTATATGTACCAATTGGAAATCACTCCTTTCGCAAATGAACCATGACTTCATCTCCAACTTGAAATTCCTTATGCCTCCTTTTCACATCTACCTTAGCCTTATACTGCGCATTCATCTTGGTAATATGCTTCCTCACCTCCTCATGGATGTTCTTCACGTGTTCTTCAAAATCCTCAGCTTCAACACTACTTATTTCTCCCTTATCTATCTTTCTCAACTCAGATGCATTTCTGGGACTACTCCCATATACAATCTGGAATGGTGATTTACCAGTGCTCATGTTGACATAATTATTATGTGAAAATTCTTCCTGTGGTAAAATCAAATCCCATCCTGCTGGCTTATCTCCAACCAAACATCTTAGCAAATTTCCCAAACTCCTATTCACCACCTTTGTCTATCCATCAGTTTGTGGATGATGTGATGAACTGAACTTCAAATCTATCTTCAACTTCTTCCACAATGTACGCTAAAAATATCCAATGAACTTAGTGTCCCTATCTGAAACTATACTCTTTGGCAAACCATGCAGTCTCACTACTTCTCTGAAAAATAATTCTGCTACATGAACAACATCATTAGTCTTCTTGCAGGGAATAAAATGTGCCATCTTTGAAAATCTGTCAACTACCACAAAAATTGAATCATGTCCCCGCTGTGTCCTTGGTAAACCAAGAACAAAGTCCATACTGAGATCCTCCCAAGGATTCTCTGGTACAGGTAATGGCTAATATAGCCTTATATTCTGCTTCACTCCTTTCACCATCTGACATACTCTGCAACTCTGTACAAACTTCTTGACATCTTGCTGCAACTGTGGCCAATAATAATTCTCACTAACCAAAGCAAGGGTTTTATCATGACCAAAATGTCCAGCCAATCCTCCGCTATGCTTCTCCTTGATGAGATTCTCCCTCACAGAACTTCTTGGAATGCACAACTGACTCCCTCTGAATAGCATATCATTCTGAATGATGAAATCCAACCACTTTGTCTTGTCTAGAGTAACAGGTTCTATACAAGCTTTTCAAGCTTCACCAAAATTAGGATCCTCTAGATACAAATTCTTGAGTTCCTTGAACCCAACCACCTCAATCTACATCTCTGTCAGCAATAGTTTCCTTCTGCTAAGTGCATCTGCAACCCTGTTAGACTTTCCACTTCTGTATTTCAAAACAAATGTATAACTCTGCAAAAACTCAACCCATTTCAAATGCCTTTGATTCAACTTTCCTTGACTATTCAAATATTTCAAAGCTTGATGATCAGTATACAAAACAAACTCCTTAGGAAGTAGATAGTGCCTCCACTTCTTCAATGCCTGAACTATAGCATATAATTCCTAATCATAAACAGAATATTTCCTCTTGGCATCATTTAACTTCTCACTGAAATAAACAATAGGTTTACCTTCTTGGCTCATAACAGTTCCTATTGCAGTACCACTAGCATCACAGTCTACTTGAAACACCTTATTAAAATTTGGAAGTGCTAAAATAGGTTGTTCTGTAACTTTCTATTTCAACAGTTTAAAACTCTTATCTGCCCCATTAGTCCACTTGAACTCTTTTCTATCCCCTCTCATTGTTTCAGTCAAGGGTCCACAAATACTGCTAAAATTTTTGATAAAATTTCTGTAAAAAAAAGCCAAACCATGAAAAGATCTTACCTTAGTAGCACTCCTTGGGTAGGCCATTCAAGGATAGCCTAGACTTTCTTTGGGTCCATTTTTAGACCTTCTACTGAAACTACAAATCCCAAATACACTAGCTCTTTCTTCACAAAACTGCACTTTTTCAAATTAATCAACAATTTCTCATCTCTTAGCTTCTCAAAAACCATACAAATATGCATCATATGCTCTTCCAATGTCTTACTAAAGATCAAAATATCATCTAGGTACACAATGACAAACTTACCCAAAAATTATTTCAAAACCTCATTCATGAGCTGCATGAAAGTGCTCGGTGCATTGGTTAGCCAAAAAGGCATGACTAACCACTCATACAATCCTTCTTTTGTCTTGAAGGTAGTCTTCCATTCATCTCCTTCTCTGATCTAAATCTGGTGATATCCACTCTTGAGATCTATCTTTAAAAAATACACAGCTCCACTCAAACAATCCATAATATCATCCATTCGTGGCAATGGAAACCTATACTTGATTGTGATCTTGTTTATTGCTCTGGAATCTGTACACATCCTCCATTCTCCATTCTTCTTTGGTGCTAATACCATTGGTATAGCACAGGGACTCAGACTCTCTCGAATCAACCCCTTCTGCAATAACTCATGTACTTGTCTGTTCCACTCTTCACTTTCTACTAGTGTCATTCTGTGTGCTACCTTGTTTGGAAAACTGGCTCCTAGAATCAAATCCATCTGATGACTAATCTTCCTTACCAGTGGTAATCCATCAGGTACATTATTAGATACAATATCCTGAAACTCATTCAAAAAATTTGCAACCTCTACAGGTACATCCTCTATTTCCTCTTTACCAACTTTTGGAATTAAAGGAAAACACACATGCTCATGCCTCATACCATCTAGGAATTTTCTTCCATCAACAAATGTTATTCTTGCATTATCACATACCTTTTCTTTGATCTCCTTCAATGGCTTTTTCTTATGTCGCACTCCATCCTTTGTCAAGGAATAGGTATTCGTACGACCATCGTGTATAGCACATCTGTCAAACTACCACGGTCTACCCAACAACATATGACATGCATCCATAGATATGATATCACATAGTACCTCATATTGGTACCCACCGATCTTGAACTTTACCAGGCACTATTCACTAACCATGACCTTGTGGTCATCCTGCACCTAAGCAATCCGATATGGATGTGGGTGTTTCTGTCTTTTGAGCTTCAACTTTGTCACCATCTCTTCTAACACCAAATAGTCAGTGCTTCCACTATCAATAATCACATCACAACATTTACCCTCACACTTGCATCTAGTGTGAAATAGGCTCCTCCTTTGTTTAGGTTCATTCTCACCACTCAGTAGGACTCTTATGTTAATCAATGTTTCTCCTCTTTCAGCATCTTCAGAATTTGAGAATCTGGCATCTTCATCTACATGTGCCACTGTGGCCTGGCCTTCATTCCTCCTATCTATCCTTCCTTGGTGTTGAGGACATTCAAATGCCCTATGACCTTCTTTTCCACAGTGAAAGCATGTTCCATGGAAGCCTCCTCTTCATGAACCTTGTCCTCTTCCTCTTCCTCTTCCTATTTGATCTCTATTGTTCTGATCTTGGAAACGATTGAAATTTTTTCCTCTCTGATTTTGACTGCTATTGGCCTCATCCTTCTTTTTCAGATCTTCATTTCGGCCTCCATATGACCATCCACCAGATCGTCCACCGTGACCCCTTCCATTTTGTCTGCTCTCAAACTTCTTGTTCAACTTTTCCTCTACTTTTAGGGCAAACTGGTATGCCTCTTCAATACTATTCATTCAAACCAAATTCAACTCCTCCTGAATGCTTAGCCTCAACCCATTAAGGTAACCGGCAACTTTCTCTTTGTCAGCTTCTGCATGGCCTGTTCTGATGAGGATTCGATAGAACTCCTCTGTATACTCCTGAACAGATCTTCCTGCCTACTTCAAACTTTGCATCTTCTTTAGTAGGTCAAGCTCATAATCAACAAGAATGAACTATCACTTCAATTTATCCACCATTCGATCCCATCTTGTGATTTTATCTTTCCCTCTTCGATTTTGCTCCAATTGAATCTCTTGCCACTAGATCTTCACATGACCTTTCAGTCTAGCCTTCGTGAATTTGACCCTATCAGGATCCTCAATATCTTCATACTCAAACTATTCTTCACATTCATTGATCCAGTCGATCAACTCCATTAGGTTAAGATTTCCTGAAAATGTAGGAACCTCAATCTTAGGTCTATTTCCGATCTTGGAAATGGCCTGAAAAAGTCTTTCTTCCTCTTAGTTCACAACTTTGACTTCTCCTTCTTGATCTTCTTCTTCACCTTCATCCTCGCTTTCATCTCTGACATTAAGATTCATTCCTCTGTGAATCTCCTCTTGCAATTCTCGCACTTGTCTCTGGAGCGCTCTAACCTCAGGTGTTACAACACCAGCTCTTTTGCCACATTCCCTTCATGGAGGCATTTTCATGATGCGCACTAAAACCCTAACCATGATCCTGGTGCAAACTGCCTCACAGTCAGTGATCTGTTTACACACTTAGGAACTCCTGCTCTGATACCACTTGATGAAGGGTGCTCCCATTAATACCACAAACACATAACAGAAATAGAGAAACAATGATATGCAAGAAAAAAAATTTGGCTTCTTATTATCTCCACAAATGTGGAATTACAAACTTTCAAAATTACAATATGCAAAGCCACATGGGCATTCCCTTACAATATTCTGTAGGACAAAGCCTTGAATCAATACCCAGATCTACTACCTAGAACTACCCTAGACAACACTACGGACCTTCTTTATATAGGCATTTTCCACCGCCTGAGAAGGTTCCAAAAATTTAGCCCGTAGGGCCGACCAAACTTAGAATTATTTTATTTTTTAATTTATTACATCAAATTCGGCTCAAAATAACTTTTGAAACCCGAAAAGAAATTTTGAAGGAAGATTATTTTCTGCCGTTTCAGGTGACCCGACTTCTGGAGACCATAAGTCATCACCAGTTGACCCGGTTGACTATTATAACCCCATTTCGGAAAGGCCATGAAGTGCTCTATAGGCTTGACTCGCACAAGCACCTATCACCCAAATTTTCATCCTCATTCGGGGCCTCTAAAGCCTTCAAAACTGAGTTCAAAGTTTCTATACCCTACTGCCAATACCGAAAATCTTCAATATCTTCAAAACTAGACCTGATCTAGCCATGAAACTTTACTGGCAGGTTGATATGACTGAGATGAACCTCCACATGTAAAATCAAAACATTCTGAGATCGTATGACCAACTTACTAAAAATAGAAAGTTTCCATAAATAGCAGCTCTGCGAAAGATAGACCTTACTGAATATGAAAATAGAAATATTTTTGGGTGATGCAAGATTTCTCTTACACCCTGGATGCTCCTGCATCATGTAAACCCTTGTCTGATCTCTAGTGTCCTGTGTGTGGCTACTACTTCATGATCTCTTTTAATCATGCATCCTTAAAATGACATCTTTTACAATTAAAATATCAAACAATCTTGACCTAATTAGGGTTACAACATCTTAGAAAACCTAAGATCAATGGTGTACAAAAGTAACCTAGATATAACTGTTACATAGGAATCATCACAAAATCAAATGATTACATCCATATTAAATATGTCTCGATCTTGGTAAATCATTTATAGATCCATGTAAACTATTTTCATAGAGATATGTGTCATTTTTAATTACTATGCCATTTCCTAAATAACTCGATAAATGCTACACTCACTGTTCGGTAAATAATTGATGCTTGGTGTGTAGAATGCTTAGTGATTACTGACTCAGTGCTTGGTAAATCCTGACACTCAGTAAACATGCTTGATTAAACCTATATTCTAATATCTTTAGGTTATTCCTTGTATCTGCTCGGTGTGAAGGCTTTGTATGCTTAACCGACTGACTAGTTTTCTCCTTATTCCAACCTCTACCAACTAGGTAACTTATGATTAATGACTGAACTCATTTGATACTAATGACAATACTTAATGCTCAAATAGAGATAACAAAGATGACTAAGAAATTATCACAGAGAGGACATTGACAATTCATTTTGCAATGAGTGTCCTTCATACATGTGTCAAAGGAGTTGTGTGGAGGAGGTAGCAGTTTGGAAAGTTAGTGTGGTGTATACCAATTTTTTTGAAGAGGTTAGGGGGAAAGGGGCCCTTTTCAAAGGGTGTTTATAGTGACTATTCTTATCTAGTTAGTGCTTGACTACCATAGTACAATAGTGGCATGGTAATATGATTGCTCTTGTTTGAAAGTTGAGTTCAATAGATAAAATACACATGAAGGATTATGGGTAGTGTCCAAGGAGTCTAATGGTGAAGTATTGTAAGTGTCTCAAGGTTTAGTGTGGGAGGGACACTTTGTGTTGGGTTGTTTGTAGTGATTTCCTTTATAGTTGCAAGGAATAGTGAACAATGAGTTTGTTGGAGGTTGAATTGGAATTGTTGCATTTAAATATGCTTGCCCAATATTATTGGAAGACTTTCTAGATGCTAGCACTCAGTGTTTTTCATTGATGACAGCACATGTTACTGGCTGGTTATTCAGATAAGCTTGTAAACAAGTTGCAAAGAATTGTACGAACACAATAAAACAAATAGTACGTGCAAACTTAGATGGAGAATCTAAATGATGTCTTGGGTCACTCACTATGATCGCACATGCTTATAAATTGATCTGATAGATTTTTGGTTGATTTCCTGATGACTATTTTTTAGGAGACAGAAATTGTGACTTTCACATAGTTGATTGCAGAACTTTGTGGATAGCATTCATGGTTGTTTAAGTCATGATGAGCAAACATAGGTTCATGTTGGACGCTGACTGGAGATTGTATTGTGATCATATGGATTTATGATCGTACAGGTGATGCCATCTATGGAATGTGTATTGGAAAAGATCTATGTGGAGGATGACTTGGAACATTTTTTAAGTAATTTCATGAGAAATATTGATTTACAGATCTGGATGATTAATTGATGTAATTATCATATTGTAACATTGTAATTGGGAAATGATTGGGTGAATGTAATGCCCCGTCAGGGAACCCAGGAGAACTTAACCTAAACATGCATCTAAGTTTGCAGAATAATTTTTTTAAAAAAGTTAACATACAAGAACATCAAAGTTTTACAATGTGGAAGCAATACAATGAAATAAACAAATCACATAGGTTACAACTTTCAAGGATTCCATGATGAAGATTACGTGAATATAAAATTAATTAATTATATTATGTACATTAACAAAAATTCATAAAAATAATGAAAGATAAAAGCAACATCACATCAAAGATAACATAAATACAACTGGTACCATAAGGTATCCATAAACCTACATCCACTGCACATGTCGCAGGGTATGTAATACAATAATCGAAAAGAATTACGCATGATATCTCTAAATAATTGATACAAAGATACATGATCACAAGAAGAAGAGAAAGAAGAACACAACTCCATCAATGAAGAACAAGAAGGAACAACTACCATAGGGATTATCCAGCACTGGTACATGAACATCAGAATCTTAAATGGTAAAAGAATCACTACCACCTGACCTCATGAACCTAAATGGTCCACTTCCACCGTGCTGAGGAGATAAAAATAGATCCCACTCGGATAACAAACATCAAATAGCTCAAGTTAAGGAAAGGATCCTGAAAGCTCTCTAATTCAAGGTGAATAAAATAGAGATAGGTAAGACTCACTATTCCAAAGGCATTTGATACATGCAAAACAACTATGGAGGAGACTTAGGCTACATACTATGGGAGTGTCATCACATGGATGACTACTTGATTTACCCTAGACTGGTCTCTCTGGACCCCAGACCCTCAAGCGTCTATCAGGTTGAGTTACCCTGGACTAGCCACTCTAGACCCTGGACCCTCAACATAATCCATGCGGAACCAGATTATCAATTTTGTGTTTAATTTTATTTCCCAAGTTTTATTATTAGGTTATCACTTATTAAATCAACTTACGATAGGTTAACCTGGTACTGGCCCCTTTTGAGCCCCAGACCCCTATTGTAAGCCACTCCCCTAAGATGCACCTAATTGACCTCTCTTAGGCTCATAAATCTCACATAGATCACAAGGTGATAATAATGTCCCTCAGGACTGCTCCATAAAATAATAGGAACACATTGGTTCTCACATAACCATAATGTCACAAAACACTCTCAAAGTGTTGACAAAAGAATATAAACACATGATCTCGTGGATCGGACATAAAAGTCAAATACCATATTCTCCTCTATAGAATATGAAGTAAAACTCAATACAAAATGAGCATCAGAAAATTACATGCACATCAAAACATAGCTGAAAACAGAATCATCTGACACAATCTCCGGCCTCTGTTTCCCCCTAGGTCTTCTAGTTTCCGATAACCCATAAAAATTACACTAGAAGACACATCAGGCATGAAGAATACAACACTCATATTATTGAATACTGAAAATGATCTATAAGCATTTGAATTCCATATTTGACATAACTGAATCCAAGCATGAGAACGAATAAACCTACTAGAAGAATTCTGAACATAAACATTACAACAATGACATAAGCAAAGAATATTCCCTAATGTCGTCTAATGAACTTAACAGACAAAAAGACCCAATTTCAGTACATACACAACAATTACCAATATTCCTTCAAACTCAATATACTTTCAAAACGCATAACTATACATCCTAGTGATGTAAGAATGCCTATAACACTAGTAGATTTAATTAAACTAAATCAATTTATAGATTTAACTAAATCAATATACAATTCAACTTCAACTAAAATGATATTACATTCATTTTTAAATATCTACTTTAATTATAAATCCCAATGTAGCTTAATAAATTAATATACAAATATTAATTTATCAAGTTTGATAATCAACTAATAAACTCATTAGAACTAACAATAAAAAATTAGTACATTAATGAACAAATTTCAATACATTAAAAATTATTAAATATTAATTAATAAAACTTTGTTTAAAATAAATAAATTAAAAATAACTAAATTTGAATTTAATTATAACCTAAACAAAAATTACATTTAATACTAAAATGAAATTTAATAAAAATTAAATAAATTTTTAATAAAAAAATAAACATAAGTGCGGGGGACCCCGTGGGTCCCACGCCCCACAAGCTGGCGCAACAGCCTAGACTGCACGGCAGCCTAGCTGCTACCGTTGGCAGCCTAGACTGCCGTAGGCAGTGCTAGTCGCTGCCAAGGGGTGGGGAGGTGGTGGTCCCCGCCCCTCTAATAATTTTTTTAATTTTTTTTTTAAAACAAATAAAAATTTGTGCCACCTTTGTTTTTGATATAGTTTCTTTTTAATATATATTTTTTTTAAAAGCACAAGTTAATGTATTTTTACACGACACTTTTTTTTAAAACAAATACATTTTTGATAATGGAAAAGACAAAGGGCATGTACCTTTTCCAGAAAAGGTAACAAGTCACTTTTTACATATTTTCCTTCACATATTTTTGGTCTTTTCCCCACATGTAAATTCTAAATGCTATTATTTTTATCTATGCATAAATTTGTCTTTACTATACTAAGTTAATACTTTTTTTTTGTCTTTACCAAGCAATTAATTGACTGTATTTTTAAACAGAGGCATATTATTTTGCACCATAATTAATATTTTCACCCAAATTGATTTTTCTTTCAAAGAGACATATTTTCTCTCTACTATATAGTTCAACTATAGTATAGGTTTAATTTTTCATTTACAAGCAAACTATAGACAAACTTTTGATAAAATTTTGCTAGCATGACGGTACAATGCCAAATCATCATAAAAATATAAAATAAAAGATCTAGGGTTTCTCTAACACCTGAAACAAGAAATTTCATACAGATCTAATGAAAAGAATCCAGATCTATTCAAACACAGAATTTTACCAAATAAAATAACAGAAGGCACACAACAAGAATTTCGGATCCTACCTTAGATCCAATGCTAGAAACTGTAATGAAACCCCTGTTGTAGATCTGAGAGTGAGATTTCTTTCAAATCCAATCCTGTCTGCAAATCTGAAAACTATGATGAAAGCAGGAACCAGATCCAGATGCACAATCAAACCCAAAACAACAAGCAGCCACAACAAACCTAGAATTCTCAAAAACTCAAGCACACAAGCTCTCCAAAATTCTTCTCCAAAAGAAACATGTCTCCAAAACCTATCTAATGTCCAAATGAATGGAATTTCCCCCTATTAGGGATTCAACTCCACCATTCATGCAAACCCTAGATGACTCATAAGACAACTCCTATTCAAACTCCCACTCTTAAGTTGAAAAAAAATTACTAATTATTAATTAAAAATATATTTTATTATTCACAACACAACTTAGACTCCTGAAGACAAGTTGTCTCCTTTTTGAAACAAATCTCAACCAAACTTAATAAAGCACATGTTATTATTATAATCTCCCATTAAATAATTTAATATTCAAAACATAATTAAATCATGCAATTTAATTATTTAATATCTAATGGACATTATTAATTCTATTTTCACACTATTAATTAATTAAAACCAGATATCCTAATATTTGATTTTTAATTAATTATTAATCATACAAAACAATAGGAATTAAATTTAATATTATTTTCCAATTATAATATTAATTACCATAACTATAGAAAATCTCATACACAAAAAGCAATAAATCAAGATCATCATATAAACAAACAAGCTCAAGGAAGGGATCCACAAACTTTGTCAACCTGACAAATTCGGATAGGGTAGTCAACAGATACTTGTCCAATCCTAGGACAAATGGGCTTAGGTTAGGGTTTTGGATCTGTATATTATCTCTCCTCTTTTACCATTTGAGATATTACGATAGGGCACGCTCATTCTGACAATTCAGAGAAGTCGATGCTCGGTACTTGCAAACCTGCATACAAAACCCACATGTACATACATATATAAATATATAACAAACAATGGCGAGGATCGACCGATTGTGTGGATCTCGCAAGCAAGTAACTACGACTCCGTCCCTCAACCACATCAGGCACGTCAAACAGAAATATAAAAAAAAAACATCAACCATACACATGCAAGTATGGGGTCAGTAAAATCATACGCATCAATGATTTCCTAACATATAATCTATCATCGTAAAGTAATCATAACATTTATAAAATCAAACTAGGGGTGGGGTACTATAGTGAACCTATCTTCTCTCTCTCAGGATTTGAGACCCCTTTATGATTGTTCTAAATGTGGTTTCTTTCTCCCCTTTTCAGGATGTCATGATATGGGATGGATCTCCCAATGGGGCTTTCTCGGTGGCTTCTACCCATTCTCTCCAAATGCATCAGAAAGCCAAGACTATTTGGGCTAAAGGTTGGTTCCCTGGCCTTATTCCCAAAATTAATGTCTTCTTCTGGATTTTACTTCAGAATTGCATCCTAACTGTTGATAATCTTTTGAAGAGAGGTCTCTCGATCCCTAATAGGTGTGTGCTTTGTAAATGTCAGGTTGAATCTTTGGACCACCTATTCCTTCACTACCCTTATGTTAGTGTTATCTGGAAGTCTCTCATCTTTGCTTTTGGGCTGCATTGGTGCTTTCCCTCCTCTATCCAAGAACTTTTTTCCCAATGGTCCCTTCCTTTTAAGAATAGTGATCTTCAAAAATTATGGACCTAGGCTCTCCCTCACCTCTTCTGGAGAGTGTGGAAAGAGCGTAACAATCGTATCTTTAGGGATTCTTGTGCTCCTCCCAAAATCATTTTTGAAAAGATCCACCATGCTTTAAAGAAAAATTTTGCTACCTATGGTGGTACTAACACTTTTGCAGGAAAAGACAAGAATGGGGACCTAAAGAAGAACAACAAAAAAAGATAGACATGCACCTAGAGCTATCCCCCAGAAGGTTGGTCTAAGGCTAACTTTGATGGCACTGCCAAGTGCAATTTGGGAAAGGTGGGAAGTAGTGGTGTGATTAGAAATTTCTATGGAATGGGTATTTTCGTTGTTAGCCTACCTTTTGGCACTCAATATAACCACTACATAGAAGCTAATGCACCTCTTTAGATCACTAAATTATCCCAAGATATTGGGATTAAAAACCTCTAGCTGGAAGGGGACTCAAGCAATATCATAAATTATATTAACAATTTACATCACCCATCATGGACTATTGCCAATATGATTGAAGAAACACACAATCTTTTGAATACCTTTGAGAATGTACACATATCCCATGTGTACAAGGAAGCCAACCATGTTGCTAACTGGTTTGCCAACTTGGCAGCTAAAAGTGACACTATGGTCAAATGGCTTCACATTGGAGATCTCCCACGTGAGATGAAGGATTTAGTCGAAAAGGATAGAATACAAGGAAAGGAGAGAATTAAAATAAGATATAGTGAAAACTAATGTTGCTTTTTGGAAGTGTTTTCCCATAAATGGGAATTACCAAAATGGTAAGAAGGGTAATTATTCCAATTCCCATTCGCATGCTTTCAGGGATTCTATTTACAAAGTTAAAACCAACCTTTTTTGGCACATCAGTAGAAGGATCTGGAATACCTCGGTGAGAAAGTGTCTGAATGGCCGTAATCTGTATCACTTGAATGCTTTTTCAAGACATAATCTTGCTATGGGAGGTGAAAGACATAGAGGGAGCCCTCAGATGATAGTGAGAAATGGAGGAGATGGACTAAGGTCTAGAATGTCCTGTAAAAAGGAGGAATTTCAACTTTTATAGAAAGGCTACATGGCAGCAAGTCATTGGTGACCAAAATGTTTGTGAAAAATTGGGATGAGGGTAGTGTGGTGATTGACGGGAGGAATTTCATGGTCACCAAGGAATTTATCTCTACTATTACTGGTATCCCCATTGTGGGCAAGAAATTTTATAGGGACCGTAAAATTTTGGATTCCGTGGTTAATGACTTTGTGAGGGATGAGGAAGAGAAGAATGCTCTCACCAAATTTGGTACTTAATATCAACCAAAAGGGGTTAAAATGCTATGGAGATTTTTCCTAAGAGCTCTCATCTCTTATGTCATGCTGGACACCAGGTTCGATAGGATTAAAACCTACCATTTCATCCTCATGAACCACTTTAGACATGGTATGCAGGTTTCTATCCCTTTCTACTTATATGATTCCATTAATTATTTAATATAAATGGATATAGGGATAAACCTATTGCAAATCTTTCTCTTCATGAAGAGTTATTACTCCTTATTTATGATCACTTTAAATCCCAAATCATAGGGAAGGAGGTCACTAAAAAAGAGGATAGAATGGATGTTTTTGTCTCTGATTATGTCCCCTTAGACATGGATGATAGTGAGGGTTTTCATTCAGAGGATTAGGAAGTTTGTGACACAAAAAAGCAGGTCCATGGTTCTTCCTCTAAAAAAAGAATTGTCAAAAAAGAGAAAGCGGTTACGCCTTCCAAAAAATAGACTAGAACTATGATATCTTCTGAGGAGGAGTATAATGATAATGAGGAAGGGATGAAAACTGAATATGAGGGTGAGGTATCTATTGGAAAAGGAAAAAATAAAAGGGAGGCTACAATGGTGAGGAACTCAAACAAAAAGATCAAGAACAAGGGTGAAAGCTCAAGCTGGAAGACTCCTGATGATAGGACCAAGATTCACAAGAACACCCACCTATTGGCTCTCATGATAAGGTTAAGGACAACCATTAGGATTAGAATGATGGTAATAACTAGGATGATCCCTCTCTCCATCTCTCTCATCCCCATAATTCAAAGAAAATGAAAGGCCAAAACAGTGAGGAGTATTGCTACAATGTTTCGGTGAAGGGGAAGAAGAAGGTGTGGAGTAACTTTAATTTTAAGACTTCTAAGATGGGGATAACTAGGGAAGTCATTAAACCCAATTTTATTAAGGGTGAGGATGGTAGGATTTAGCTAGAGGAGTTGATTGACCTGACTCTTGTGGTCCTCAATGATAACACGAGGGAAATGGAGCTTAACCTTCTTAACAATGCCAGGAATAGCATGCTGGACAATTATAGATCTATCAAATGGATATTCCATAAGGTGGGGAGCTCAAGAAAAAAGTGAATGGGATAGATAACAATAATAGAGTAAGTATGACTAAGGATTATAAGAGGCTAGAAACCAAGATTAGAAAGATGGAGGATAAAATTCTCATCTTTGAGGAGACTCTCAAAGGCATCATGGATCAGATGAACTTCAACATCCTGGGAGCCTCTAATGAGCATATCAATCTGCTCATTGAGAAAATGGAAGAAAATCTAGGAGGTAAAGATGTGGTGAACACTAAAGAGGATAAAGAGAAGAAGCCTAAAGATGGACCTGGAATGAGGACTAGGGCCAATTCCAAGAAGAAGGAGCATGAAGATTTGTTGGATCTCCACAAGATAAAGGAGGAAGTTGCTAACTTTGAGATCCTTGAGTCGAAAGTAGCTAGTCTACTTAAGAATATCATCTGACTATTTTCCCTAGCTCTTTTATCCGCCCTTATGTGTTGTTTTCTATTTAGTCATTTTTTATTTTATTTTTCTTTACTGTGTGGCCCTAGTAGTGACCTGTCCCACTTGTTGTTCTTGTAGCTTTTTGTCTAGGCTTTGGTTCCTTTCTTAAGCTTTGTTTTGGGTTTCAAACACCCTTTAAAACCTATTTTACTTAATCAAAAACATTGTAAGAGGTGTTGTGTGCATCTTAGCATGGGTCTATTTGTATTTTTATATAGGATTTATCCTATGTAGGCCGACCTAGATTTAATTATTGTAACTTGTATATAAGGATTGAGATCCTTGGAAAATATGCAAGAAAAATATGGTAAGACTGCATATGTGAATGCAAGCTTGAGGTTACATTGGTTTTTGTTTGGAGAATAACAGTTGTGCATTTGAGCATAAGATGGAGCTTTCTTGGTAGTGGTTGAGTGTTGGAAGTAGTTTTAGATTAGAATTATCTTACCCTTAAAGTTGTAACATTTGGAGAACCTAAGGGCATCTTTAACTCTCAAATCTCTTGATTAGGTTGATCTATTATGCACCCCTAACATTATTATTTCCTCTATCAGGGCTGGCCTCTTAGTAAGGTCAATTCCTTAATAGGGATTACATTGTACAAGAATTGTAATAGATTTTTTCCTTTAACCAGGACTTGCCTATTATAATACTCAGCTCCTAACATGGTTAGAACTCTTAACAAGGTTGTTATACTCATAGTGTAGATATTTGTGGGTACCATCCCCACCAGGGTTTTTCTCTTAATAGGGTTTTCCTTGAGAACAAATCTTGGTGTTCATGTGTATGTGTGTTATTGTTGCATTTAATTTTCAGATCAATATTTTGTTTTCAGCAATAAGTTTGAAGTTGAAGTTTAAAGTATTCATCATTGGCATCAACTAATTCACCCCCCCCCCCCCCTCCCTCATTTGATTAGGACATTATCATTATAACAATTGGTATTAGAGCTTTTGGTCCTTGGTCAGGAAGCTTAATAGCTAAAGGTAAAGATCAGGATGGCCTTATTCAGAAGGAGAGTCTTAAGTTTGATGCAAATAATTTTAACGTATGGAAGGAGAAGATGAAGAATCATCTAATGTGCATGGGATTGGAATATTGGCTCTTTACCTGGAAATATGTGCCTATCATAAAGGAGGAAGACCCTGAGACACAAGTACTACTACTGAAGAAGAAAGAAAAAGGTTTGTGTGTAATGTTGTTTCAAAGGAAGCTTTGGTTAATGCCTTATCTAATGGTGAATTTAAAGAGGTCAGAGATCTAATAAAGGAAAGTGAGATCTAGAAAAGACTAATTACACTTTATGAAGGAGATGAATACACTAAGTGTGAAAAGTTGCATAATTGGAGAGAAAAGATAGAGACAATATAGATGAAGGATGATGAAATAGTAAGGATGTATGTTTGGAGAGTATCTGAATGTGTGATTGGAATAAAAAACAATGGAGGTACATATACAGAAGATGAATTCATAGCAAATATTTTCAGATCTATGACTCCTGCCTATAACCCTAATTTCTTTCTTTGGAGGAGACAATACCGCAATAAAAGGATTTCACCAGAGAAATGTTAGTATCTAAGTTGACTACATTTGAGATTGTAGAGCTAAAGGATGCACTACCCAAGGTGGAGATAGCATTTAAGGATACTATTCAAAGAGCTAGATCTGTAGGTGTTGGACCTAGCAGAGAAAATAAGTACAATGAAGATCTTGGAGAATATATTGGAGAATGGGAAGAGCTTCAAAGGCTAGACAACTAAGTGGATGATAAAATAATGGCCCTGATCGCTAGGAGAGAAAATAAAGGTAAAGATAAGTTTGAATGGAATTTGCCTTTGAAATGTTTTAACTGCAATAAGGTTTTACATCTAGATGTCCAACTAGAGTACCTAAGCATAAGCCTAAATATGGAAAGTACAAGAATGATAAGGAATACTACCATGTTAGTGATGGATGTAAAGATTTAGATGATGAATTCAATAATGTTTTGGGTTTTGTTGCTATCAAAGAAGATGATCATGTCCATGAAGAAAAAGCTTTAATTTCTCATGTTGATAAGAAAACTGATTGGATAATTGATAGTGGATGTTCACACCATATGACTGGTGACAAGGATAGATTTATTCAGCTGAATAAGTTTTCAATGGTGGATTTGTAAGGTTTGGTGATAATACTCTAAAGATGATTGTTGGTAAAGGATCAATTACTTTGGATGGAAAGAATAACACTGATGATGTATAGTTTGTGGGTGGTTTAAAGCATAACTTGTTGAGTTTTGGATAGCTTGTGGATAAGGTTATCATTTGGAATTCAAGGATGGTCATTGCTCTATTAGAGGAGCTAATGGAGAGTTGATCACATCTGGTACGAAGACCAGGGGTAATATATTTCAGTTAAACACTACTGAGGTCAGTTGTTTTATTGCAAAGATTGATGATAGTTGGTTATGGTATAGAAGGTTTTGTCATATCAATTTTGATAACATGTTAATGGAATCTAACAATAATGCTATTAGAGATCTACCTAAGATTGTGAAACCTACTAACACTACATGTAGAGAATGTGTTTTGGGAAAGAAAAGGATATTGAGAAAATAAAAAATTGGAGCTAATTCATTCAGATCTTTGTGGACCTACTCAGAATAGGTCATACTTTAGAGACATTTACTTTATCATATTCACTGATGATTACTCTAGAATGATGTGGGTTAGATTTCTTAGAGAAAAAATAGAAGCATTTGAGACTTTAAAGTTTAATAAGGAAAAAGTTGAGAATGATACAACCTTGAAGATAAAGTGTTTGCGATCAAATAGAGGTTGAGAGTTCACTTCACATGAATTTAATACCTTTTGTGAGAAGCATGGTATTATGAGGCATATTTTTGCACCTAGGACACCACAACAAAATGGAGTTGCTGAAAGAAGAAACATAATAGTTCTTGATGCTTCAAGAACCATGTTGATAGAAGGAAAAGTTACACATATGCATTGGAGAGAAGTAGTCAATACAACAATATACACAATAAATAGAGTACAAATCAGAGAAGGTACATGCATGAAACCATTTAAGCTATGGTATGTTAAGACACCTAGTGTTATTTATTTGAGAATATTTGGAAGTAAATGTTTTTTATTAAGGTAAAAATAGGTTTTGAAGGGGCCTCAAAACCCTTTACACTCAGATTTTGGAGGGAATATGTAACCCAAAAAAAGTGAATCAATGCACAAGATTGATCATTTTAAACCAGCAGCCCAGAACAAAAAAATGAACAACAACTACTAAAGATAAGACACTTAGATTCTAGCTGACTAGAAAATAGGCCTAAGCCTCACACCAAATAGTTTGCTAGAGAATTACCTCTCCCCAAGAAAATATCCATGGTTTTAAAAAGGAACCCATAAACCTCAAAACCACCATCATATGGTAAAAAATCCCCAAAATATTCCTTTAACCATAACCAAAAACCCTCATCCATGAAGGGCCCTTGAAAATTTGCATAATCCATCTACAGACTCCTACCAGCATCTAGCAAAGCAACAACCCCCCAAAAATTTAACAGTTAAGACACACAAATTCCGTCAACTGCATCTTTAGTAAGACATCTAGTACTCATAGCCATAACGATCTGCATCAAGGAGCTAGCTCTATGGTTACCTTCAGCAAAATTCCACTTGGTACTAGGCCTAGGAGGGAAAAATCCCAAAACTATAGACCTGCCAGTACCAAAGGCATATCTCCAGCACTAAAGTGGCAACCCAAAATAGCCATCTCTACCTAGTTAAATGAAGGGTCATCCTCCAACTAGTTCCAAAGTGCCATCATGTAGTTCAAAGAAGGAAGAAACCACTCGCAGCTACTAGCCTCCACCCAACAGCCAATGTCCACAACACTAGGATGGGCTTCCACCTCAATAGGATCTTCCCTGTCTATAGGATTTGAGGAAGAAGAGAGCAGAAGAAGAGGACTCTTCCACCAAGAAACCACATGAAAAAATCCCACCTCAATAGGGATATTCTCCCCCTTAATAGGAGTATTACACAGAGGAAAAAAGTTAGAGAAAGAAGAGTCCATGTACCAAATAAAATCATAGGTCAAGGGAGGGACTAAACTGACCATGAAAAGAAATAGAATAGAACAAGAAGAGACTATCTCATCCTTAGTGAAGCCCATCCTTCTGGCAATATCTGCGAAGGGAAATACCAAACTGCACAAAGGATCCTAAAACCCCCAATAGAGAATTTCAAAGTTTAAACACCAAAGAAGCTCTTCCTCATGAATCCTACTCCCACTTCCACAAAGTAAGTAGAATAAATAGAAAATATAAAGCCCAAAAATGGAGGGGCAAACAAAGTGAGGATTCCCCACCTCCTTAAGCTCTGGGAAAGATAGGGACCACCCAAGAGACTGGCCACTAGCAATTTTGGAACATATATCATTTGAAACATGCAGAGACCCTCCACAAGTCGTATCTCCATCATCATCATTTTTGGGGACACCCTTGGCTTCAACCACCTCTTCCTCTCCCACAAAAAGAAAAACCCAAACACCCATGCCACTGATGTTGAGGATACACAATCCTCTCCTATGGAAACAACCTCTCAAACACCCCTGTCATTGTAGCAAAGGTTGCATAATGACAATAATGAGGTCGGCATAAGCCTTGACCTCCCCATCATCTCCATCACTATCATCTTCCCCTCCCTCTATATCCTCCCCTTCTCCATCTCCTGCAAAAACCCTAGTCCCACTCCCACTCATATTTTCAAAACTTGTGCAAAACAATGTCAATAAATGATAAAATGAAATTGACCCTTGGTTGTAAGCACTATAAGCAAGAATCCCCACTATTTCACCAAGGGTCAAAGTAAGAAACTCTCAATTAAGAACCATAGTAGAGAGAGACCCTATGGGGACTTGAACCTTGGTTGTAGGCCCTACAGGAAAAAAGCCCCACCATTTCACCAAAGCAACAACCCCTATTTGGAAGTAAATGTTCTATTAAGAGAGATGAATGTATAGGAAAATTTGATGCTAGAAGTGATGAAGGTATATTCCATGGCTATTCTACTAGAAGCAAAGCTTATAGATGTTACAATCTAAGAACTAGGAAGCTGATTGAAAGTGCTAATATGAGAGTTGATGAAATGTTTCAGGTTAGAGAAAGGTATTGTGCCTTTAACTCCTATGAGATTACATTTGAAAATGTGAATGTGAATCAGGACAATATGTAGATAATAGAGAATGATGATGATGAAAATGGAGAAAATGAAGCATCTCAAGATTGAAAAGGGCATAAGTGTGGAGTTAAAGGAGTAGACCACACCCAAATATGTTAAGATAAATCTAAGGATTAGATCATTGGTGACAACAGTAAGGGAACTAGAACAAGATCACTGAACAAAGAGGAGAGGTCACAAACTACAAATGCCATCTTCTTGGTCTCACAAGTAGAACCACAGTTCATAGATGAGGCATGCAGAGATGAATCATTGATCAAATCCACAAAGGAATAAATGGAGAAAATTTAGAAGAACAACACTTGGGAGTTGGTTCTAATGCCTAAAGACAAAAATGTGATTGGTACTAAGTGGGTATTTAGAAACAAGATGAATGAAGGAGTTATTGTTAGAAATAAAGCCAGATTGGTGTGTAAAGGGTGTTTGCAGCAAGAAGGAATTGATTTTGAAGAAACCTTTTCACGTGTTGCTAGGATTGTGGTAATAAGGTTATTCTTAGCTTATGCTTCTTATAATAATTTCAAAGTATATCAGATAGTTGTGAAATCAGCTTTTCTTAAAGGAGACTTGGAAGAGGAAGTATACATTGAGAAACCTGATGGATTTCCTTTATCAAGAGATAAAGATCTAGTTTGAAGATTGAAGAAGGCTTTGTATTATTTGAAACAAGCACCAAGAGCTTGGTATGAAAGACTAGATAAGTATCAAATTTATTTGGGATTCAAGAAAGGTAATGCTAACAACAATTTGTACTTAAGGATCAATGAAGAAGGTATTGCTGAAGTTTTTGTTGATGATATTATCTTTGGAGGAAATGATGAAATCAATAATAAGTTTGTAGATGAGATGAAAAGTGAATTTGAAATGTTTATGATTGGGGAGATGAAATTCTTCCTTGGATTGCAGAGAAGTCAAAGTAAGAAAGGGATATTCATATCTGAAAGAACTATTGAAATTTTTTGGCATGGATGATAGTAAACCTATTGGAACTCTTATGATAACTAGGAATAAGTTATCTTTAGAGGATGAAGCAAATCATGTACCATAGACAAAGTATAGATAAATGATTGGAGGTATTTGGTATCTAACACATACTAGACTTGATATTGCTAATGCAGCCAGAATTGTTGCAATATTTCAAGAAGATCCTAAAGAGACTCACTTTATGGTTGTAAAAAGGATATTTAGATATCTAAAAGGTATAATTGAGTTTTGTCTCTGGTATGATAGATAAAAATATTGTACATTTCATACCAATTTCATTGATGTTGATTGGGTAGGGAATGTAGATGATAGAAATAGTACAACTAGAGGAGCATTATTCCTTGGTAAAACTTTGGTTTCTTGGCTTAGCAAGAAGCAGGACTGTATTGTTCAGTCTACAGTAGAACCAGAGTAAATTGTAATAGAAATCAATTGTACACAGATCATATGGATGAAGAAAATGTTGAAGGACATTGGAGTATGTCTTGAGGATTCAGTTACTATCCATTGTGACATTATTATCATTGTAAATATGTCAAAGAATCTTGTTATGCATTCTAAGACAAAACATATAGCAATGAAGTATCATTTCTTGAGAGATAAGGTAGTAGAGAAAGAAGTGAAGTTAGAGTATGTGAATACTAAGGATAAGATTGCAGATATCTTCACTAAGCCACTAAACAAAGAGACCTTTGAGTATCTTAGAGGTAGACTTGGGTTCAAAGACCCTCCTAATGATAACTAAAATAAATGCAAAGATGCATCAGTCCTCATATATTCAAAGTACTATTCTCAGGACTAAATGTGGGACTTTAATCTAATGAGGGAGTAATGGTTTGAGCACACAAAAGAGATCTAGGTGCTTTGGAACCTATTGCACTATCTTGAGGAGACACTATGGCACCCTTTTCCATTGATGTCAAAGAGGGAGAGATAGACTGAGAAAACCTCTTTATTTTGTCTGGGGAAGAGATGTAATTGAGTTTATCTAGGAAAGAGATGTAACAATCCTCTAGCTTGATAGGGGGATTACCTAAAAGGGGGATTCAGTCACCCTTTTGTAGCTGGAAAGGAGACAACAATTGATATCAAGCTGAATGAGAAGGCAAAACACAAGAAGCGGATAGAGTATGTACCTTGGACCTTTGTGATGATGGTTTTTATCACATGTTGCCTTTAATGCTAAAGGGGGAGATTGTTGGAAGTTGGATTGGAATTTTTGCATTCTAATATGTTTGGGAGATTTTTTGAAGACTATCTGGATGCTGGCACTCAGTGTTTTTCATTGATGACAATATATGTTACTGACTGGTTATTCAGATAATCTTGCAGACAGATTACAGAGAGTTGTATGGACATAATACAATGAATTAGCATGAATGAACTTAGAGGAAGACTCTTCATGATGTCTTGAGTCACCATCCATGATTGCACATGCTTATGGGTTGATAAAATAGAGTTATAACTGATTTACTAGTAACTGTTTCTCAGGAGATAGAAACTATGATTTTCACAGAGTTGATTGTAGAACTTTGTGGATAGAATTCATGGTTGTTTAAGTCATGATGAGAAAATATAGGTTCATGTTGGACACTGGTTGGAAATATTATTGTGATCATATGGAGTTATTATCATGCAAGTGATGTCAGCTATGATGTGTGTGTTGGTGAAGACATATTTGGAGGATGACTTGGAACATGTTTTAAGTAATTTGATGAGCGAGGTTGATTTACTGATTAGGATAATTAATTGATGTAATTGTTATTTTGTAACATTGTAAGAGGTGTCATGTGCATCTTAGCATGGGTCTCTTTGTATTATTTAAATAGGATTTATCCTATGTAGGCCGAACCAAATTTAATTATTGTAACTTGTATATAAGGATTGAGATCCTTAGAAAACATGTAAGAAAAATATGGTAAGACTACATATGCGAATTGAAAAGGTGAATATGAGATTGAAGCTACATTGTTTGTTGTTTGGAGAACATTAGTTGTGTATTTGGGCACAAGATGGATCTTGATTGGCATTGGTTGAGTGTTGGAAGCAGTTTCAGATTAGAATTGTCTTACCCTTGAAGTTGTAAGGTTTGGAGAACATGAGGGTGGCTTTAACTCTCAAATCTCTTCATTAGGTTGATCTATTATGCACCCCTAATAGGGTTATTTCCTCTAGCAGGGTTGGACTCTTAAGAGGGTCAATTCCTTAATAGGGATTACAGTATAAAAGACTCCTAATAAGGTTTGTCCCTTAACCAGGACCTTCCTATTGTAATACTCATCTCCTAATAGGTTTACAACTCTTAATAGGCTTATTATACTCACAGTACATATATTTGTGGGTACCATCCCCACCAAGGTTTTTTCCTTAACAGGATTTCCCTCGAGAAAAAATCTTGGTGTTCATGTGTATGTGTGTTATTGTTGCATTTAATTTTCAGTTTAGTATTTTGTTTTCCGAAATAAGTTTGAAGTTGAAGTTTAAAGTATTCATCATTGGCATCAACTGATTCACTCCCCCTTCTCATTTGATTAGGACATTGTGATTGTAACAAAGTTTTGGAGTTAAGTTGTTGAGGGTGATGCAGAAGCATCTTGGGTTCTTGGCAATCATGTATCACCAAAAACATGTTAGATTTGTTAGATGTGCTCGGTAGGTACTTTTTGGCTCTCGATGAAGTATTCTTGTTTCCATTAACAGGTCTCGATTGTTGCTCGATTTTCTTGTTCACTGAGTTGGTTTGGTTTCTTGGTGGTCTTTCTCACCAAGTGGTTTATTTTAGATCTTTTTTGAGGCTGACTTGTGCATTTGATTTTGGTCATGGAGTTAATGGTTGCATTGATCATTGGGAAGCATGTGGACCTAAATCTGGGTTGTCCCCTTCTCCAATGCTAGATCTAATGGATCTTAAGGCCAACCTATTTTGGTATCCTCTTGTATAAATAATCTACTATGTAGATATTATGAGGAGTGGATTTAGAAGTCATAATCTGAAGTTTGGAAATCCACACATGAAAGAGGACTATTTTTTATTAAATTTTGTTTGTACTGGTTGTAATTGGGAAGGCCTTATGGCCCTACATGTATAAAGTTTCTAATGAATAATATATAAATTTTCTAGATTCTCTCTCCCTATCTTGTGTTCTTTCTTCCAAGTATTATATCTGCAAGGTGTTTGGTAGTTGGGTGTGTCGTTGGCCCCATTCTCCTCCCTCCTTGTGTCTAGTGGTATTAGAGTGAGGTTAGATCCAGTTCTTTCTTGTAATCCCTAGTTGATATTTTGTTGTGGGGTGGCAGATTGGTATCTGACCTCCAATTGTAGAGGGTTTCAAGATGGTTTGTGGGAGGTGAGATGCAGATCTAGGCTCAGCAGATATGCTAAGGAAGATTGTCGCTAGATTAGAAGATGTTGAGACAACCCAACATCGAGGAAGACGTCTTGATGATGTTAGTGATGAAGAAGTTGAAGATGAACAAGGTGAAGAAGAACCTGCACCTATGATGGATCAAGGTGAAGAAAGACTCTTTAAGGGACACCAGATTTCAATCCTCTTGAATCTAGTGGAAAGATGGATTTAGATGAGTTGATGGATTGGATGACCAAGATGGAAAAGTATTTTGAATATGAAAAAGTTTCAAAGGAAAAGAAGCTAAAAATTATAAGTAAAAAATTGAAAGGACATGCATCCTTATGGTGCGAGCATATAAAATTGGATAGAAAGAGGAAAGGAAAAGAAAAAATCAAGATATGGAATAAGATGGTGAATAAATTGAAAGGAAATTTTGTACCTTGTGATTATCAAATTAACCTAGTTAGAAGAATGCAAAGTTTGAAGAAAAAAGATATCTCGGTAAAAGATTATATGAAGGAATTCTATAGATTAGACATCAGATTTGGACATATTGAGGATGAGATAGAAATAATTTCTAGATACCTAAATGGGTTAAGAGTTTATATCCAAGAGTAAATCAATTTGGTTAAGTTGGAAAGTATTGAAGAAGCTTATCAGTTTTCCTTGAAAGCTGAGGAAAAATTGAAAAAAAGACACAAGCAAAGACAAAGAGGAAGAGGTGGTAGAACCCCTAGAGGTAGATCTTATGGTGAAAATAATAGATCTGATCAAGACAAAACAAATTAGGATAAAGGTAAGACTGAGTGAAAAGGTGAAATTTCTTCTAGAGGAAGAAGTAATAACTACCAAGGTAGCTATGGTAGAGGTGGATTCCAAGGAACTTCTTACAATTAAGGAGGAGAAGGACATAGATCATTTGAGTGTACACATGAAAGAAAGAAATTCGATAATAGTAGAAATGCCTAGGTGCAAGAAGACTCTCCAAATTAACTATAGAAGGAAAATAACTTGATGGTCAAATAAGCATTATGGAGTGAAAGTAATAAGGAAGATCCGATAAGGAAAAGTGTGGAAGGTAATCATTGACAGTGGAAGCTCAAAGATTATGGCATTTGAAGAGATGGTTGAAAAGTTACAGTTGGAAATGTTGAAACACCCAAAGCCCTATCAAATTTTATGGATCAAGGATGAGCATAAACTATTGGTAAGTGAACAATGTTATGCGAATTTGAAAATTGGCAGGTAGTATGATAAGGTATTGTGTGATATCATGTCTATGGATTGTTGTCATATTTTTTTGGGTAGACCTTGGCATTAATATGAGAGATGTGCTAGATATATGATGGGAGATTACATAAATATACTATTTGGGCTTATGGGAGAAGACAAATCTTGTTACCTTTAATTGAATAATTTGTTGGTAATGTTTGTACATCTATGAAAGTTTTTTTTATGGAAAGAAGAAATTTCTTTAAGGATTTGATGAATAATGATGTATGTTTTATTGTGATTCCTAACAAATTGAGTGAGAAGATAGTGGATAGTGTCCCTGAAGAAATAGATAAATTACTCATCAAGTATAAAGAGATCATTTTTGATAATGTACCTAATGGTTTACCACCAAAGAGAAGCATTTATCATTGTATGGATCTAATTCCTAGAGCTAGTTTACCAAATAAAGCACCACATCGGTTGACACCTACCAAGAATGAGGAACTTAACTGACAAATCCAAGAGTTGTTGTAGAAATGTTTGATCCAAGAAAGTTTGAGTCCATGTGTAGTACCAACTATATTAGCACCTAAGAAGAATGGAGAGTGGCAAATATGTACTGATTCCAGAGAAATTAATAAGATAATAGTGAAATATCAGTTTCCTATACTAAGAATGGATGACATAATGGATAGTTTGTGTGGAGAAAAGTATTTTACTAAAATTGATTTGAAGAGTGGATATCATCAAATCATAATTAGACAAGGTGATGAGTGGAAAAATACTTTCAAGACAAGAGAAGGTTTGTATGAGTGGTTGGTTATGCCAATTGGTTTAACTAATGCAACAAGTACTTTTATGAGATTGATGAATGAGGTTTTGAAGAAATTCTTGGGTAAATTTGTGATTGTATACTTGGATGACATTATGATATGTAGGAAGACTAGAGAAGAACATTGTTTGCATGTTAAACAAGTATTGTAGAGATTAAAAGAAGAAAAGTTGATGGTTAATTTGTAAAAGTGTTCCTTCATGAAAGAAGAGGTTGTATATTTTGAATTTATGATTTCAAGTGATGGTTTGAAGATGGATCCTGATAAGGTTGAAGCTATTTTGAATTTTCATAAACCTGAAAATTCTAGTGAGGTAAGATCATTTCATGGTTTAGAAAGTTTTTACTGAAAGCTCATTATAAATTTTAGTGTAATTTGTAATGTTGTAACTAAGACTATGAGAGGAGATAAAAGAGAATTCAAGTAGACACATGGAGCTAATAAAAGTTTTGAGACTTTAAAGAAGAAGGTTGTTGAATTTCTTGTGTTAGCTTTACCTTATTTCAATAAGGTATTTCAAGTTTAATGTGATGCAAGTGGTAGTGCAATAGGAGTTGTTTTGAGTCAAGAAGGTAAACATGTTTCTTTCTTTAGTGAGAAATTGAATGATGCTAAAAGGAAATATTTTGTGTATGATCAAGAGTTCTATGTTATTGTTCAAGCCCTAAATAAATGGAGACATTACTTGATACTTGGTCAATTTGTGTCATATATTGATCATAAGGGTTTACAGTAGTTGGGTAGTTAGAGAAAGTTGAATTGGAGACATATGAAATGGGTTGAGTATTTTTAGAGTTATACATTTGTGATAAAACATAAGAGTGGAGTCACTAACCAATGTTTTGATGCATTGAGTAGAAGAAAATCTTTGGTGATAGAAATGAGAAATGAAGTTCATGGTTTTGATGACATGAAGGATTTGTATGAAACTGACCCTAATTTTTTTGAGCCATGGAGAAAGTGCAAAGCACCTATTCAAGATCAACCAAGTACTAAATGGGAAGAATATTTCATTCAAGAAGGTATGTTGTTTAAGGGTATTCAGTTGTGTATACCAAGAGGATCAATGAGAATTAATTTGGTAAAGGAGAAACATAGTAGTGGTTTGGCTGGACATTAGGGCATTGATAAAATATTGAATTTTTTTAAGGAGAGATAATTCTAGCCACAGTTTTATAATGATGTTTAGAAATTTGTGAGAAGTTGTCTAAGTTTTTCAAGTTGAAAAGGGAGTAAATCAGAATACTAGATTTTATACACTGATTTATGTTCCTGAGAAACCTTGGATTGATATTAGTATGGATTTTGTTCTTGGCTTACCAAAGACAACAAGAGGTAATGATTCTATATTTTTTGTTGTGGATAGATTTTCTAAGATGGAAAATTTCATACCCTATAGGAAAACATTAGATGCAGTGCATATAGCAGATTATTTCTTTAAGGAGATTGTTAGATTGCATGGATTACCGAAGAGTATCATCTCTAACCGAGACAGTAAGTTTGTTGGTTATTTCTAGAAGACTCTATGGAAGAAGTTGGATATCAAATTAAAGTTTAGTTCTACATTTAATCCATAGACTGATGGACAGATAGAGGTTGTAAATAGAAGTTTGGGTAATCTATTGAGATTCTTATTTGGAGACAAACTGAGTAATTTGGATTCTATGATGGCACAAGTAGAATTTGCATACAATAATTCCATAAATAGGATTATTGTAAAAATAAATTTTGATATTTTTTATGGTACAAAGCTGAGAGGTATATCAAACTTGAAAAACATTGTTGGAGAAGAGAAGAAAAGTGTTGAAGAAGAATAATTTGTTAAGTTCATGAAGACATTGCATCAGGAAGTGAAATAGAAATTGGAACATAGTAATCAGAAATATAAGGACAAAGCATATAGATCAAGAAGACATAAGAATTTTGTAGTTAGAGATGAAGTAATGGTTCATTTGAAGAAAGGAAGATTTCCTGTTGAACCTATGGAAAATTGAAGATGAAGAAATTTGGTCCCTGCAAGGTATTGAGAAAGTTTTATAGTGGAAATGCTTATGAAATTGAGTAACCTAATGACATGGATATATTACCTATATTCCATATTGTAGATTTGTATGAGTATCATGAACCTAATGAAGAGATTGTAAGGAAACTCAGGTGCGGAAATAGCTTCCTACGCTAATCTCTATAGGAAAGTATTGTGTAAATTCTTTTAAATCCTTACAATTTCAGATTCGTTAACTACTTTAACAAAGATATTGCAACCACATACCATGCATATAGAAAAATAGAGAATAACATAATGATATGCCCTAGGGAAACCTTTCGGTAAAAACCCCAGCCCTCCAAAACTTGCACAATGTATTGATCAAAACTATTGCAGCTTACAATACACTTGCAATGCAAGTTCTTTCAGAAGATTTCAAAACCTTGAAGATAAATCATGACAGCATAAAACATTCCAACAATACACTCACATCACATCTCTTCGCAACCCTAAAAAATGCTTATATCACGCGCTTCACTTTTTAGGGCTACTCCCAAAGATAACCGTATTAGGGTTTTACCATTCTCTGAGAAAATAGGAACCCCCAAAAAAATTTTGGGCCGATGCCCCGAACCCCACAATTGGGGAAGAGTGTACAGTACTCAAATTTATTAGTTGCCACATGTCTTCACCTATCATTGAATCTTCCTGACATAGCTCTTATGTGTCATAGGAATCTATCATAATCGTTTTAGCCATGATCTCCTTACAAACAATTCAAGATGCTGAGACATCAACATTATTTTCAAGAAATACATTTTACAAAACAAATAATAAGAATAGGAATTATCCAAGGTTGAGACACCTTATTCCTAACAGAGATAATAGTACCAAATGATTATCCTAAAAAGAAGACAAAAGAAGTTGAGAAGATTTTGGAACAAAGAGTTGGAAGAAGCATAAGAGGAAAAGAGTACATGGAATATCTAGTAAAGTGGAATAATAGACCAATTGAAGAAAGTTCATGGATTTCACAATCTGATTTGGAGTCAGCTCAAGTTGTACCTACTGCATGATTTGAAGAATCATTTCAAAACAACCCTCGGTGTCTGATGCAGGTGCATCTTGGGTTCTTGGAAATATTGTATCACCAAAAACATGTTAGAGTTGTTAGATGTGCTCAGTATCTTCTTTTTGGCTCTCAGGGAAGTATTCTTGTTTCTACCGACAGGGCTTGGTTGCTGCTCAGTTCAGTTGTTCACTGAGTTGGTTCATTTTCTCGGTAGTCTTTCTTATCGAGTGGTGTATTTTAGATCTTTTTTGAGGCTGACTTATGCATTTGATATTGGTCATGTAGTTGATAGTTGCATCAATTATTGGGAAGCATGTGGAGCTTAATCTAGGTCATCTCCTTCTCTAATGTTGGATCTAATGGATCTTAAGGCCAACCTATTTTGGTAGCCTCTTGTATAAATGTTCTAGTATGTGTAGATCTTAGGGGGAGTGGATTTAGAAGTAAGAATCTGAAGGTTGGAAATCCTCACATGTATGAGGACTGTTTATAATTAAATTATGTTTGTACTGGTCGTAACTAGGAAGTCCTTACAGCCCAGCATGTATAAAGTTTCTAATGAATAATTTATGAATTTTTTACATTCTCTCTCTCGCTATCTTGTGTTCTTTCTTCTGAGTGTTATATATGCAAGGTTTTTGGTAGTTGGGTGTTCCTTTGGCCCCATTCTCCTCCCTCCTTGTGTTAGATGGATTCAAGAGTTTTGTGATTCCATACAAAATGTGGGATAACTTCATATTTTACAAAGAGATGAAAAAGTCATATGCATTGCTTAGGGATAACTTCATGTTTTCCTTATAAATCAAGTACATGAAAGGAAATGTCGATGAGGACCTATCTCTGAAACAATCACAGAATAAGAATTAAAAAAGTGTCCCTTCCACTCTAGACGCTTGGATTCTTTTGATACTTTCCCTCCTTAGACTCGTAAGGCTCTGTCCACCCTTTTAAAAATATGCCAAATCAAAAATATTTCAAGACAATGTCATTAGACCTAAGAAAAAATGATTGAAGATGACAAAGGATGGACAAAGGATGCTTAATTTTCTTTTAAAATATAATGAATCAATATATAATAGGATAAAGGATGCTTAATTTTCTTTTAAAATACAATGAATCAATACATAATAGGTTATAACAATCAGATAAATACCAACAATTTTCATGTTTAAAAAATACTTCAAGGCCTTGTCTATTTCACCAATTTTGCAATGGGCGTCAATCAAATAGCTATAAGTGACTGGATTATAAGTTGAGCCTCCATCTAGCATCTTATCCATGATTGAAGATTCTCTAGAAATATAGTTTTTCTTACTTAGACCATCAATGACTATTTTGTATGCCACTTCATCAAGGTTTCAAATTTTTTGTTGTTTCTTGTGACATCTTGCCTATGATATTAATGTATCTTGTACTACAAGATGAACATAGAAAAGTATAACCTTTTTAGCTCAATGCTTTACATGGAGGTTTGGTTATATCTTCTTGAGGAAATTGTCTCAATTTCATTTCCTTTAGATATACAAAATGGGTTAGAAAATTTGTTCACTTAAATAAAGGCACTAAAATCCTTATGAGACATGTATAAAATACTAATAATTTATCTGATCATTTTTTGTGCTTTTCAGTTACTTCTTATAGCTCTAGGGTCTATGCAATTTATATCTAATGGATTTTTTTCTTATATTATTCTGAAAGAGAAGGTGATAATAAGGTAACTATATTTTGAATTCTATCAATAAGGTTAAGAAGATATATGAAGCCCTAGGCTAACTATTGCATGGATTTTGCCCATTGTGACTAGAAAATTCACTTATTTTAACAAAAGCAACCATTGCAGAAGGTCTTCATGTGTTTATGTGGTTGAATGAAGTTAAGAAGGACCTATTATACTTCTCTCATGTTTGTAACGAAGAATTTAAATGATCTATTAGGTTCTCTACATGAATAGATCATAGGAGAGAGCTTATACGATAGCTTGGAAAATATATAGCTACTCTATAAATCCATCTAAGTATGTACAATGTGGTGCACATAATTTACAATAATAAGAAGACACTAGATAACTTAGTGAAGAATTGTGGGTCCTCACAATTTGTTACCGATTTGGATAAGTATCCAAATTATTGGCAGTGTGCTACAATCAAAGAAGTCAAGAGTGTTGAGAAGATTCAGTGAGTTGAGGATTTTGATTACTCCTAAACTATCAATTTTGGAGATTCACCTTGAGGACATGGAGATAGCGAAGAAATTATTCGATGGATCTATGCATACTGTACTGAAGGATGGTGAGATCTCATCCTTTGTAGTAAATGGTTTAATTCAGATTGGTTATACATTTAAGACAACATGGGAAGTAGATGTAAAGGTCTTGGAAACCTCCTTCCAAGACATACTTTGCATGGTGTGAGATTTGGTAAATAGACCCAAAAAATTTCTTTGTATATAAATATATTTTTTTAATATACACCTTTTCCATTGATTTCAAAGGGGGAGAAGTAGTTGTGAAAAATGTATAAGGAATGTGTCAATAGTAGTTTGGAAATTGACACTTAGTCATTTTTCACTAATTGTTTCCATCAATGCCAAAGGGGGAGATTGTTGGTAAGTGAGCAGTGCATGATCTTGTATATTTGTTTATTGTTGGAAATACATATTTCTGTGATGATTGCTTGAAGTGGAAGTAGTTTTTTGATAATCTGTTATGTGAAAAATATCTAAGTACACAGACAGTTTCCAAGATACAGTCATACTAGTTTGGTCAGTGAGTATGTGATACTTAAATTTATGGTCTATGAGCATAAAGATATGTTCTTTGGGATATGATAAAGATTTTGTGGTGATTGCTTGAGTTTAGACTTTTTTTGGAAAGAGTTACATAATTCTAGAGTTATGCGAGCATAATATGCAGTGAAAATAGGGCACCTGAGTAGACGCGATGATTGGGATAATAATAGAAGTTATTTTTGTAATATGTTTTTTGATTTATGATAATTCCTCACCTATCCTAGCATTTGAATGATTGGATGATACCCTTTTAATATGAATGAAGTGTAAAGACATGATTTGTGAAGAATTATTGATCTAAAATGGAAATAAAGTTGATCGGGTATTTATATGTGAAGGTTTTGAGTTGTGAAGAAGTGGCAATAAGATATAGTGACCCTGTGATGACCAAGTAAAGTGGAGATTTTGTGATTATTTCTATGAGCTTCAACTAAAACTAGTTTAGCATAATAGATGTTGATATAACTTTTTTTATTTATTGTAGAACTCTTTTGCAATACTGGACAATGAGTCCTTTGTAAGAACAGTGAGCTCCTTTTTGTATTCACCTCTAAATGAGTTATGGACTCCTAATAGGGTTTTTCCTCTAACAAGGACATGTACTAAAGTAATATTCTTATGCTAATAGGGAAAGGTATCCTTACAAGGACACAATACTTTTAGTGCATCAGTTGTGGTTACTATCCCCACTGGGGGTTTCCCTTGGCCAAGGTTTCCTTGAGAAAAATATGGTGTTATGAGTTATTTACTTTATGTGTATGTTCTTCTTATTCTAGTTATTGCATCGTTAAGTTTGAATTGGTTTATAAAGAAGAAAAGTGTTGCAATATTGATTCCCCCACCCTCTAAGTATTGCTTGATCCTAACACCACAAACTCAAAAGTAACAAAACCTAATAACATCCATAGGCATAATAAAAAAAATAGAAACATTCAAAACCACCCAAACCTTTGACTTCACTAGCATCTCACACAAGAAACCTAAAGAACATTTTCAAAATCCACTAATATTGTTAGAATGATTTTAGAATAACTAAGAGAGGGGGTGAATCATTTATCCTCAAGTCCAGATGTACCAATTCAACTTTCTAGCCCTTCAACAAACTTTGATCTAATTAGCAATTCACTCAGTCTCTATAGCATATACCAGTTACATAAAACTTGCAGTCAACTGTCCAAAAGTAATTAACTTGTAGAATATAAAACTTTCAACATCATTCACATCAAATAGCATTCATGCTAGTATAACACCAGGATTTAATGTGGAAATCCAATTTAGGAAAAACCACTTGTAACATGCTACTAATTTTTACTCTTCTGAAGTGAGGTCTATGAGAAGCCAATCCTATTAAAGGTTTACAATACACACTATTAGGTGTGACCTGGTTAAAGTATTTAATCACCCTATTAAGAGTGGCCTGGTTAGAGGGATTAAGAACATTCTATTAGAATGTCACCTTAATTAAAGGGTTTACACAATGACTGTTAGGTCAACCTTGATTAAAGGATTTTAATTGATACAATGGTTAGAAAGTAATAGTAGGTTCTGATCTAAAATATACAACTCACTTTGCAAATACAAATCCACTTCTCTCATATGTTGATTTACTGACTGACCTTCATTTTCATCACCATCTCTGATATGCTTGAAGTTATCTTCAAGTAATTACCACAACTTTGTTCAACTCTTCACAGCTTCACCTTCATCCTTCTTCTTAGTTTCATCAATTAATAACATCAACCTCTTCCACACTCTCTTATTGTAACCTCACAATTAGGTCATCCTTATACCTCCTTGATCAGGTAGATCAATCTTTTTCTGCTTAATCTCCTCTGTAGATCTTAGGTTTAGGTCATATTCATCGAATACTTCCATCATTTTGTTCTCCTCTTTTTCCTTCTAGATACATCTCCAAACTTCTCCTTGAATCCATAAGAAAATGATTTACCATGCATTAAATTCTCCATACCATTCATTAATAATGTCCAAAAAATTTACATATCCCAAGAATTCAACTATGTCAGCTGGGATTCTTAATTCTTTCTCAAACTATAAATTACTAACACTCAATCAATACTGTGTTCATCTCCTCAGTCATTATTGGATATCTCAGTCATCACTAGAAATTTACTTATTGGCACACACTGTCTTTTCTCGGTTAATTATCTATCACTTGGAAATTACTGATGCTCAGTTGACACTAGATTTTCTCAACTTATCTAGTGCTTGGTCGATACTAACATCACTCAGCTCAAACTAAATTTCTCCACTTTTTCTTGGTTAAGCCTATGTTTTCATTCTTCCTTCTTCACTTAGTGTTATAGGTAAACAACACATTACCTTGTTAATGTGGCAACTAATCAAGTTCCCATTGAAGTATTACATAACTCAATCTTTCCTTAGGTCCTCTTGTTAGCTACTCTTTTCAAATACTCTTCATCAATCAAAAGATATGGTACTCTCCTAGATAGAAATTATCTTACCAATTAAGGTTTGACATCAATGACAATATAAAAATTATTTCAATTATAGTTTCCAACAATCTCCCTTTTTGGCATTGATGGAAACACCACATAATTTACCATACAATCCAAAATCTTTGTACATCAAATCTTCATTAATATCCTTAGCTTCATTCTGATTCTCATCCAGCACATCCAAGTACCATATCCCTCTTTGATAAATTTTGCTCTGTCTATTCACTGAATCTTAATCACTCCCTCTATGATTAGGGTCATTTCTTTTCTGAATCTCTTTTATTTATATCTCCCTCAGGATCATTAAATCTCTCCCTCAATGTTGTATCTCTCCCTCTTTGACCACAATGCCAAAGAATCTTGTATCTGTGACTTGCATCTTTACAGCCATGTAGATTTCTTCATGTCAATTCTCTAATTTTTATATACTCCCTCTATCATCTTGCTTATGACTGATTAACATCTCTTTATTTTCTTCTCACAACTCTAGGAAAAGTTCTCCTAAAGTGTGACTTCTTTTGCATCAATTTGTCAGCTATTCTGCTTAGCACATTTGATGTAGTGCTCCTATGTTACTAGGTAGCCTTAGTTAGCGGAATCATCCTTATTTTGCCTCTAAGGTATTCATGAGCATCTTTAGGTAATGCTTTTATGAATATATCTGCTAATTATTCCTTGGTATTCACATACTCCAATCTCACTTTGTTGTCTTGAACTAACTCTCTCAAGTAATGATACTTGATAGAAATATGCTTATTCTTAGTGTGCATCATAGGATTCTTTGATATGTTGATAGAACTTGTGTTATCACAAAAAATAATAATTTCAATGATTTCTTCCTTCATACCTTTTAACAATTGCTTGATCCACACTAAATTTGAACAATTCACTACTACTGCTACATATTTAGCTTCTAATGTAGATTGGGAAATGCAGTTTTGTTTCTTGCTTGTACAAAGGTCTAATCTCTTTCCTAGAAATAATGCACCACTACTTCTACTCTTTATGTCATCCACATTTCTTTCCCAATCTGCATCAGTGCAAACTTTCAGTTCAAACTTATCATTCTTCTTGTAGCACAATCCATAGTCCTTTGTTCCTTTTAGATATCTCAATATCCTTTTCACTGCCATCATGTGACTCTCTTTAGGATTAGAAAAAAATCTTGCAACAATCCCAACTGCTAGGGCAATATCTAGTCTATTATGGACAACATATTATAGCTTTCCAATCATAGATCTATACAAGGTTTGATTCACTTCAACTGTATCATCAATTTTAAATAATTTTTGTTCAGTAGCCATAGGTGTACTTAATGGTTGGGAATCTTCCATACCAAAATTTTTCAGTATCTCTTTGACATACTTAGATTGAGTAATATAGATAAATTTCTTCATTCGATAAACTTACAAACCAATAAAGAATTTTATCTCACCAAACATAGACATTTCAAATTTAATTTGCATCTTATTTGAAAAGGTTTGAAATAGGGCATCTTGTCCTCCAAATATGATATCATCAACAAAGATTTCAGCTAAAAAAATCCCTTTACTTTTTTCAGTCTTAAAATATAGATTGTTGTTATTATTTGTCCTTGGCTGAACCCACAATAGTGGGTTACACTTTTTAGCCTGAAGGGAAACTGAACTCTACATTTTGAGAAAAACTTTCAGATTCGGATGCATATTGCCGTTGAACCGCTTGAAATCGAAGGATGAAGTAAATTAGATTCTTTTAGGATTTTCTGTCTAGATTCTAAATATATATTTTTTTATTTTTTTTGAATTTTTTTGAATACTTTTTTCTTTCTCCCACAAAAACTTGTATGGTGCTGAAAACGTCATTTTCAAATAGTAACATTGTTTTCATAGAGCATAACTTTTTTTGTAGAATAGATATGGATGCAATTATTTTGAATTTAGTTTTGTAACATCCATACGGAGGGCATACAATTGGTTTGATGACATTATCACTATTCTTGCATATTTTATTAATGTTTGAAGTTGACTAAACCAAAATTTTGACCTACCTTGACTACATAGCTTATAACTTATTGTATATTTAATGAATTTCAATTTTTTTTTTAAATAGAAAGTAGACTTGAATATGGAGGGCAATTTTATTTTTCAAAAAAAATTTTCCTTGTTTTACTATTTTTCATTGAACGTCAAACTCAGAGGTTTACATTTGATAAAAAAAACCTACATTCATTTAACGTCAAAAACCATACAGATAATAAATTTAAAAATAGTCAAATATATAATCATTAGAAAGCTAGTTCTCAGTACTTGTTTTATGCAAAAGGATGTCTTCTTATTCATCCATTTGATCAGTGTGCTTGAGGCCTGAAGCCATGAAATTCTCAAAATTTCTTGAAAACTTGAAGCCATGTCCCATTTTAGGCACTTTCAATAGAAAGTAATTTCGATCGAAAGTATTGACTTTTGATCAAAAGTACTTTCTATCAAAAGTACTTTGCCCAAAAATGCAAAATTTAGTCATTACTAAGAAACTTTTGATTGAAAGTCATCTAGTTTCGATCAAAAGTCATTACTAAGATACTTTGCCCAAAAACCCTAATTAATGACTTTCGATCGAAAGTTATTAATTAGAAACTTTTGATTGAAAGTTCATAAGTAACTTTCAATCAAAAGTAACTTATGATCAAAATTCCTATGTCTAAGGACTTTCGATCGTAATTTTAGCACTTATGATCGAAAGTGTAAGCAAGTTTCTATCAAAAGTTGGTAAAGAATATTTTGTCGAAAATGCTTTTCGGGATGAATTCCTTCCTCCAAAAAATTGTAACCCACTACTGTGGGTTGACCCCCTTACAAATCCAATCTTTATCAAATAATTATGTAGTCTCTCATAGCATGCTCTAGGGGCTTGCTTTAATCCATGCAATATTGTATGTATCTTACAAACCATATTCTTCTTCCTTGGGTCAATAAATCCTTCTGGTTGTTCAATGTATACTTCTTCCAATATTCCATTCAGAAATGAAGATTTTGTTGGAAATTTGGCTATAATAATGTATATGACTTGATATAGTGTTTTCATTATGGCAACAAAGTCATATAACAATTTGGAGTCAGCGCACTTGATGAGAAGATCAAAAATTAGTTAAGTGTTGAAGACTAGACATTGTACAAAGTTCCCGCAGCTTAGAGCATCAGGGCACGTACGTATAGAAGAATTATGGTATGCACCCTAGAAGTTAATTTGGTTAGACTATATTCATGCTTAGTCTAAGGGTGCATAATTAGATATGCAAAGATGATAAAGTTATAGTCAGTTGAAGTTGCACAGCCAGTGAGTGCCAGAGAAGAATAGAGCATGAAGCCAATAGTTAGTATTTTGGTTTGTGGATATAATGTAATGTTGTAAAGGCTATGCGCATATTTTATTTAGGTTGCTGACATGTATACTTGTTTTCTTGTAAGCACGCTTAATCCAATTCATTTGGAATCATTGTATGTAATAGGTCTAAGGGATGACCTAGTTATTTATTTAGTATGCACATATAAATATAAGATGCACCCATTGTATTCGGTATGGAAGTTGATATAGAGTTGTGATAAGTAGAGTAGAAGAGTACAAAGATATTATAAGATGTATTAGATCTTTGAAAGAGGTCAAAGCATCAGTGCATCAAAGGAACTAATCTGACAAGCAGTGTCACAATGACAGTTCATCTTGCAGATATAGTGTGTATCTGAGATCAGAAAGTTGTAGCCTTCACCACTTGAGCAGTGAGCTCTTGGATAGTCTGTCATCTCCCCTAATAGGGACTATTGTAAAAGACTCCTAACAAGGTCTGACCCTTAAGAAGGTCTACTATACTTACAACATTGTAAAGCAACTCCTAACAGGGTTAAGGATCTTCTAACAAGGATCACAAAACACTAGTGTAGAATATTAGTGGGTGTCAATTCCCACTGGGGTTTTTACCTATTTGGGTTTCCTCATAACCATATTGGTGTCATGTGTTGATTTCTTGTTTCATGTTTATGTGAATGTTTAATTTAGTACTTAAGCATTTAAGTTTAGTATAAAGATAAAAGTGAAAAGTTAAAATATAGTGAACACTGATTCACCTCCCCCCCCCCTTAGTGTTTCCATTCCTAACAATTGGTATCAGAGCTTTGGTCCTCAGCATAGAATTTTAACCACTTGAGGAGATCATGGACAAAGAAGAAATGAAACATCTGAAAAGAAATCTTGAAGCTGCTCTTGAAGACCTGGAAAAATCAGAAAGAGAAATTGAAGAAATAAAGGAAAAATTCAGTGATGCACAATTGGTTATCAAAAGGCTAAGAAAGGATTTGAAAGAATGCTCTAATAGTGATCTAGGAGCAAAGGTCAAAAAGCTGAATGAAGAAAATGCATCTATGAAAGAACTACTTGAATAATTTGATGATAAGTTGATCAACAATCAGGAAGTCTACAATGAAAAAATCAAAGAGAACCTTCAACTCAATGAAGAACTAAGGCAAGCAAACATGGAAATCTTGGAGCTAAGAAATAGCAAAGAAAGCTTGGAGTCTGAATTGAAAGAAGTAAAGAATCATATTGACAAATTACACACCAATTCTGATTTGATAGAATCTTAGTTGTATGCAAGGAGAGTCAAAGGAGACACTAGCTATATTGGATACAATGAAGCACAAAATTAGATTGACGTCATGCGAGAAAGAAAGGACTCTACTGATGCTAAGGAGGCTAAAGATCAAACCAAAGATAATGGTGAACCACCTAAGAATGAACACAAGCCTGTAGACCACACTTGTTTTGCATGTAACAAGCATGGACACATTGTGAGGAACTGTATAGAGGTAAGACCTTTTAATGGTTACTTTTATTCATGTAATAAATTTGGTCATAGAACTATGAATTGCAAGACTAGTAAGAAGAACAGGATTCAGCATTATCAAAGAAATCAGAATCAAACAAATATAAGAAGTTCTCAGAATGTTACATGTCAGATATGTAACTATAATGGTCACTTAGTGAGACAATGTAGATTGGTGACCCATGTCAATGCACCGAGGAACATAAGACCTCCAATCATTTGTCACTCTTGTAACAAGGTTGGACATATCTCAAGGTTTTGTAGATCAAGGACGCAAGGTCAGGAAAGCCCTAAAAAGGCTGAAGAACTAGTTTTGGATCCCAAAGGAGAAGTCAAGTTTGTGAAAGCCTCAAAGGATGCGAGCTTAATTTGGAGTATAAAGGAACCTTCATGCAAGAGTGCACATACTGATTGTTAACAGAACAAAAGTTGGAAATGTTTAGGTGACAGCCTGGTTTACATGGCACGCATTAATGGCAGAATTTTCAATCTAAGTACACAAAAAGTTGTTTGATTACTCATTGCATTCAAATTTAGAGTGATAGAGAGTAGAAAGAGCCTTATAGGTTGTTGTGAAGACTTGTAGAGTGAGCTATCAGTGATTTGCAATAATCAGCAGTGCATTTGGTCGGTTGCAGAAACCTTAGTTTGCCACGCCAATTCAGTAGTCTTCAGATTATCTTAGAGATTAGTTGGAAAGTGATTAAACAAGTAATTCATGGCCACTCCTATATTTTTTGATGTTTCAGAGAAGAAGAGATATTTATTTAAGAAACAACCATTTAAATCAACCCTAAATGATTTGGAGGGACCATTCTCCCACACGCCTATGGGCATTATGCATGTGGAAGACATTAGGGCTTATATCTACTGCAAGAAAGAACTAGTAGGGTTGGATAGGTTAAGGGCACACATGGATACCATGTTGAAACTAGATAAAACATTCATGGATGAATATGTTAAGTGGAATGATCACCCTATAATTGAGTATGCTATGACATATGAATTTTATGAGACTGAATGGATTAAGATACTATTGAGTAGAATTCATGATGATTTATTCTAGATAGGTGATGTACCAGTTAGAATCACCAGTGACCTATACATGAGATGATAGGCCTTTCTAGGATAGGCATCGTCCTTCCAGTAGGCAAGGATGTCAGAAAAATTATTGAGCAAAATTGTAAGTCAAGGAGTGATAGGCGCGTGATGACAATTGAGCCTATTGAGCAAGCTAACATCAAATTGATGTCTATGATACTTGGCTACAGGTTCCATCACACCAGCAGGGTGAATAGTGTGTCTGCAGGCACTATTCTAGCAGCCATTAGACTTGTGAAGGAAGATGTAGAGTTCAAATTTTGTGAGATCTTGCATGCACATTTGATTGATAAAATCAAGGCAATCAAGCATGAAAAGACCAAGATATTCAAGTTTGGGTCTTTGATCATTTACATGTACCTTCATATAGTTGGGAGAGTATCAAATTTGTATTTGGACAAATCCATTCCAACCATGCCACATATATCTAACAAGGCATCCACAGAGAGTACATTGAGATATTATGTAACATTGGAATTAAAGATCTTCAAGGTCAAGATGCAAATGAGGTTCAGAATTCCAGAGAGCATTGTGGAAAAGTAAAAGGATACTATTTTCTTTATGGTAGAGACAGACACAACTTGTATGGAAGCTGTTGAGCCAAGAACTAAGTGGATTCATCCACTTGGTTATGAGGTAGAGGAACAGGTCCTTGAAGCATATGCATAGGTTCTACTATCAACCCCCAAAGATCCTAATGAACCTAGGTGGGGAACTTATGAGGAGAAGACAAGAGAAGTAGATGCAAAACTAAACAGTGCAACAACTAAGAGGAAAGCCTCTAAGATTACATCTGCGATACTTAGAATTCATGGAGTAACACAAGAAGACCTAGACAAAGAAAGGGAAGAAAAGATTGATTTGGAAATTGAGAGCACATCCAAGTGGAAGCTAAGTCTGATGATCCTAAGATGAAAAAGGTAAAGATTGAGAAGATTGATGATCCAAAGGATAAACAAGGAAAACTTGATGATATCAGTCCTACGCCCACTGTTACAGTTAATATTGAATCCATAGATGCATCTCCTAAGATGCCCAAGAGGATAAAATAAACCTCCACAAATCACCCTTTAGCTATAAGTATAGCCACAAGAAGTAAATTGAAAAATGTATAGTCACTTTTGGAAGTAGGATTCATACCTAGTCTTCAAGTATTAAGGACTAGAGTTGTAGAAGAAGGAAGGCTAGATCAGATAGAAAAGTTTTATGAAAAATATCATGAAATTGATAAGTCAGAGATTCATGAGATGCTGATCAAACACATGATAAAGTTCAAGAAGATAGTTCTTGAATTGAAGACAGCAATCCCAGATAAGGTATGGGAGATTATGGATACCTTGAAGAGACAAGCCACTGAAGAAGACTTCAAAATTAGGGAACAAACACTTGATTCCACTCTTCCAGTATGTTTTGTTGAAGAAAAGTCACTATTATTAAATTTTGTGAAGCCGCACTTAAGGAAAAAGATGACAACACTACACCTCATGAACAAAGACTATGAGCTGATATCTAAGGAAATAGAGAAGGCCTTTGAGAAGGTATTCTTAGAGAAGCACATGAAACGTAAGTCTGTGCCCATCACTCAAGCACCTAGTGAGAAAGACAAAGTAGCAGAGACCATCAAGATACAATCTACAGGTCCTTAGGATTTAGCACCTGCAGTGGAAGCACAAACAAAGTTAGATAAGTTTGCGCCCATGACAGAGTCACTCAAGGATAGCACCATTATCATTGATAATGTTGAGATTGGAATGGTGGCCATAGATACTGAGTTGGATAAGTTTGAGGAAGCTTTTGTGAGCACACAAGAAGCTAAAATGTTATGCAGCAACTCACCTCCCACTCATCAAGAGGAAGTATTGATTGGTGATGAGAAAGAAGAAGAAAAGATGGAAGAAAAGGAAATAGAAAAAGACGAAGAAAAGAAAGAAGAAGAAAAGATAAAAAGTGAGAAAAAGGATGAAATGTCAATAGAGCAAGAAGTGTTGAACAGCACTCCCATCACTCCTTCAGTAGCATTGTTGTCAAGTTTGACACCTGACACATCCAGTTTGGACTCATGGAGAGAATAAGACCTGATTAAGTTTAGTGTCTTAGCTATGGAGAAAGCCAAAGAAAAACAAGTGATGAGGAATCCCCTCCTGGTAGAATTAGTAAACATTTTGAACATTCTATTTCTAGAGGACAAGAAAGTGTCAAAGATACACTCAGTTGATGATGTGAGTACAGTCATCTCACATTTCAAAAGCAATTTCTCAAGCCTTGAAGAATCTGCAACCCTAGTTGCAGAAGAAAAGTATCTAAACAAGAGATTAAATGAATTGGTGAACAACTTTTCACTTGACCTTATCTCACTCAAGACTAGTCAAGCATCCTTGAAAGAATTTACAGATCAAGGAAGAAGAATCATTACAGAATGCATGGATCAAGACAAGCTTACTGATGCTCATTTCAAGAAAATAAAAGAGGAAGAAGCTATGATTGACTAGTTGAAGAGTTAAGTAAAAGACACATCCACAGATGTGAACATGTGCAATAATGTCTACCAAAATCAGATAGATAAAATTGAGAAGGCAGAAAAAGAGATGACAAAGTTAAGGGCTAGACAGACTCAGTTGAGGAATTCTCTTGTGCCCTCACTAGACATTCTAAATTAGAATATCAAGGAGACTTATGCCACTATGGTGACATATGATCAAGGTCCTTCCATAGATTTGAATAAGATGGAGAAGCTTCAGTATGCATTATGCACCCATCTCCATATAGTAAACTCCTTGATCTCATTTTGGAAGAAGGAGATCCAGAACCTAAAGATTGCATATCCGGATGTTTTCCCTCAGTAAGTATGTGTAGATAAAGTTTTTTGAAACACCTTTGTCATTAATGTCAAAGGGGGAGTTGTTTATAGAATATGGATCATAATATGTATAGGGAGATATAAGTATATGAATAGATGACAAAAAGTTTTTTGTATTAAGGATAGTTAGCAACTTAGCCATATTCCTTTGTTGCCATCAATGAAAAAGGGGAAGATTATTGGAAAGTTGACTATATTGATGTATATGACTTAATATAGTTTTTTCATTATGGAAAAAAAGTCATATAACGGTTTGGAGTCAGTGCACTTGATGAGAAGATCAGAAATCAGTTAAGTGTTGAAGACTAGACAGTGTACAGAGTTCCTGCAGCTCAAAGCATCAGCGCATGTGCGTATGGAATAATTATGATATGTGCCCTGGAATTTAATTTGTTTAGACTATATTCATGCTTATTCTAAGAGCACATAATCAGATATGCAAGGATGAGAAAGTTACAGTCAGTTGAAGTTGCACAGCCAGTGAGTGCTAGAGAAGAACAGAGCATGAAGCCAATAGTTAGTATTTTGGTTTGCAGATATAATGTAATGTTGTAAAGGCTATGTTCCTATTCTATTTAGGTTTCTGACATGTATACTTGTTTTTTTGTAAGAACACTTAAGCCAATTCATTTGGAAGCGTTGTATGTAATAGGTCTAAGGGTCGACCTAGTTGTTTATTTAGTATGCACATATAAATATAAGATGCACCCATTGTATTTGGTATGGAAGTTGATATAGAGTTGTGATAAGTAGAGAATAAGTGTGCAAAGATAGTATAAGATGTATTAGAGCTTTTCAAGAGGTTAAAGCATTAGCGCATCAAAGGAACTAATCTAACAAGCAATGTCACAGTGATAGTTCATCTTGCAGATATAGTGTGTATCTGAGATCAGAAGGTTGTAGCCTTCACCACTTGAGTAATGAGCTCTTGGAAAGTGCACCCTCTCCCCTAACAGGGACTATTTTAAAAGATTCCTAATAGGGTCTAACCCTTAACAAGGTCTACTGTACTTAAAGTATTGTAAAGCAACTCCTAACAGGGTTAAGGATCTTCTAACAAGGATCACAAAACACTAGTGTATAATATTAGTGGGTGTCAATTTCCATTGGGGTTTTTACCTATTTGGGTTTCCCCATAACCATATTGGTGTCATGTGTTGATTTCTTGTTTCATGTTTATGTGAATTTTTAATTCAGTACTTAAGCATTTAATTTCAATATAAAGATTAAAGTTAAAAGTTAAAATATAGTGAACACTAATTCACCCCCCCCCCCCCCCCCCCCTCAGTGTTCCCATTCCTAATAGATTTGGCATCCATTTGATATACTTTGAATCATTTATATGTTGCATATGCAAGTATAGTCCTCAGTCCTTCTAATCTTTCAACTGGGGAAAATTTATCCTAGGAATATGCCTTCATCACTTTTAGCGTCAAGTTTTCCATTCCTATTGTCTTTCAGTATATAACATTTTCTTCCAAAGACTTTAAAGTACTTCACATTAGGTGCATATCCATACCATAACTCAAAAGGTGTAGCATTTGTACCTTTCTTGATTTGTACTCGGTTCAAGGTATAAATAGTTGTACTTACAACTTCTCTCCAGTACTTTTATGCAACATTCTTCTCTATCATCAATGTTCTAGTACAATCCATAATTGATCTATTTCTTCTTTCTACTATACCATTCTGTGGAGGTGTCCTTGGTGTAGAAATTTTTCACTTTATTCCTCTATCATTATAGAATATATTGAACTTGTGTGATATAAACTCTCCACATCTGTCAGATCTCAAACATTTCTAGCTTTAACCTATTTCTTTTTCAACTTTTTCCAAATACAACTTAAACAACTAAAATGCATCATATTTCTCTTTTAAAAATATTACAGTCATCATTCTAGAATAATCATCAACAAACAGAAGGAAATACTTATCATCACAATGACTTTGCACACCCATAGGTCCACAAAGGTCATATGAACCAATTCCAAAATATTGTCAGAGGTATATGTCCTCTTAAAACTAGACTGTCATTTTTCCTAATTGACACTGTTTACACATCACATTATCAGGTTTCTTCAATCTTGGCAAACCCCTAACTTTCTTCATCTTACTAATATTTACCAAATTGTCAAAGTTCACATGACACAACCTCCTATGCAATAACCATACATCATCAAATTGTGCAAACAAACATGTTTCTTCAAATAGGTCTAGATAGAACAAGTTACTTCTTGTTTGTTCTCCACTTCCAATTAGTTCACTAGTGGCATCAAATATTTTAGCCTTTCTATGATGAAATTAAACTCAATAACCAGTATTTTTCAATTGTGTAACACTCAACAAAGTATAGTTAAGACCTTCAACCCAATAAGAATTTTCACATATGATCTTATCATTCAATCTTATTGATCCTTTTCCTTTTACATGACATGGTGCATCATTGCCGAAATTAACACTTCTACCTTTGCAATGATCTAAGGTTTCAAACTTACTTTTATCACTAGTCGTGTGATGTGAGAAACCACTATCAATAATCCATTTATCACCTTTACTCACATATAAAATAAGTGTAGTTTTCTCTTCTTCATCAAAATCATCTTTCATAGCAATATAAACAACCTCTATATCACAATCCTCATATTCACTAGTTTCACTGTCAATTTCCTCTTCAGCAATATAACAAGATTTCTTACCTGTGTCTTTGTAGTCTTTGTACCTTTTGTGATCTTTGTCATGTCTTTTGTCTTTATACTTTATTTCCCTTCTCTCATCCTTATCAGTCATGTCAGGGCATCTTGCTGCAATATGGCCAACTTTGATACATGAAAAATAGATTATAGGAAGTTTACCTTTGAATTTTCCTTTTCCTCTTGGTAGCCTTCTATCCATAAGTGCCTCAAGATCATCTAGATCATCATCAAAAGTATCACTATCACTATCGTTGTTACTGTCATTGTTCGCACATCTTTCTTTTCCCTTCTTATACTTATGAAGAACCATTTGAGACTTGAATGCAGATTCAATATTGTGAATAGTGAAATTATCAAAATTAGACAGCTCAAAAGTAGTAAGCTTACCAAGAAGACTTTCCAAAGTTAGGACATTACTAGGATTACATCTTGATTCTTGACTTGTAGATACTCTAATAGCATAGATAGGAAGAAAAATTTTCAATACTTTACTAATAACAGTTTCATCATCAATGCTTCCATTATCTCCTCTAATAGCACTTACTACCTTCTTAATTCTACCACAATACTGAGAAAGATTTTCACCTTCTTGCATTTTCATTTCATCAAATGTACCTCTCAAACTTTTAGATTTGGCTCTCAGTACATTTGTATCCCCACCATAGATAGCTACTAGAGTGTCCCACATTTTCTTTGCATTAGTACAGTCCTTAATGTCTTCAAATTTAGGATAGCTTAGGGCAGATGCAATCTCGAACATTGCCTGATTTTGTTCTTGTTTTTCTTTCATCTCCTCATCAGTCAAAGGTGTGGTAGGTGTTACATAGTCATTTTCCACATAGTACTTCATCGAATCACCAATACCACCTAGGTGTAATTTCATCAAACTCTACCATGCAAGGAAGTTCCCCTTGTTCAACTTTGGTACCTCCTTTTTGTACATCTTGATCATTAGCTTCAAGTACCTTTAAAATTTTTCTCTACAAGCACCAAATGCTTTGATACCAATTGTTAGAATGATTTTAGAATAACTGAGAGGGGGGGTGAATAAGTTATCCTCAGGACTAGATTTACCAATTCAACTTTCTATCCCTTCAACAAATTTAGATCTAATTAGAAATTCACTCAGTCTCTATAGCATATACCGGTTACATAAAACTTGCAGTCCACTATCCAAAAGTAATCAACTTGCAGAATATAAAAATTTCAACATCATTCACATCAAATAACATTCACACAAGTATAACACCAGGATTTAACATGGAAACCCAATTTGGAAAAAAACACTTGTAACGTGCTACTGATTTTCACTCTTCTGAAGTGAGCTATGTGAGAAGCCAACCCTATTAAAGGTTTACAATACACACTATTAGGTGTGACCCGGTTAATGGATTTAATCACCCTGTTAAGAGTGGCTTGGTTAGAGGGCTTAAGAACATTCTATTAGAATGTCACCTTGATTAAAGGGTTTACACAATGAATGCTAGGTCAACCTTGATTAAAGGATTTTAACTGATACAATGGTTAGAAAGTAACCATGGTTTCTGTCATGAAATATAAAACTCACTTTGCAAATACAGACCCACTTCACTCATATGTTGATTTACTGACTGACTTTCATTTTCATCACCATCTTTGATCTACTCAAAATTATCTTCAAGCAATCACCACAACTATGTTCATCTCTTCTCAGCTTCACCTTCAACCTTCTGCTTAGTTTCATTAGTCAATAACATCAACCTCTTCCACACTCTCTTAATGTAACCTCAAAATTAGGTCATCCTTATACCTCCTTGATCATGTAGATCAATATTTTGCCACCTAATCTCCTTCGTAGATCTTAGGTTTAGGTCAGATTTGTAACGCCTTGCCAGGGAACCCAAGAGAGACTAACATATAACAAGCTACTAAGTTTAGTGAACATTTTTTTCTAAAGTTAACATACAAGATAAACAATAGTGCGGAAGCAATTACCATTTACTCGCGTTGAAACAACATCCAACACAGATAAAAAATCTCGAGGCTTCCATGACGTAGAATTACTTAAGAACAAGTACAACTAAAGAAAGATAACAAAAGATTCCATATCATAAATGATACAATTACAACATACATCAATAATTACAAACCTCATGGACATCCATGATAACTAATACACTGACATCCACTGCACATGTCACAGGGTATGTAATAATAAATCTAACATAGAAGTACAAAGTCCATATTAGGTATCACATACGATACTCTAATATAGGATTACATAAAGGAAGATATGATAATAACCATCAATGAAGAATCAATGAAGAAACATAAAGGCATCCAACTACAAAAGTATCAACAGCACTGGCACAAGGACGTCGAATCTCAAATGGTAAAGAATCACTACCACCTATCCATGTAGAACCATAAAGGTCTACCCCACTGTGCTGAGGAGATAACAACAAACCCCAATCGGATGACCAAAACCAAACAAGGATAACCACTAATCAAGGAATCCTGAAAGCTCTCTACTCAAGGTTTACAAATAAAAGAGAAATGTGAGACACACTAATCCAGAGGCATAAATAGAAACTCAAGAGATGATTTAGGCTACATGCTATGGGAGTTTCATCACATGTCTATCTACTTGAGTTACCCTGGACTGGTCACTCTAGACCCCAGACCCTCAAGCATTGAGTTACCCTGGACTGGCCACTCTAGGCCCCGGACCCTCAATATGATCCATGTGGGACTAGAATTCTCTCTCATGGAAATAAGGAATTCTAATCATAACCATACTCTAAATTATCTTTTTAATGATCTCTACACATTTTAATTACTATGTTATCACTTAATTACATAACCTACAATAGGTTACCCAAGTACTAACCACTTTGGGTCCTGGCCCCTATTGTAAGCCACTCCCCTAAGATGCACCCACTCAACCTCCCCTAGGCTCATAATCTCACAAACATCAAAATAGGTATACTACCAAGTAATCCTAGAAGCAGTTTCACACATAAGAAACTGACATGATTACAGTGATACCATAAATAGATAATAACCAACAAGAGCCCATACGATCAAAACATAGATGACAATCAGAATAAGCACACACAATAAACATGATACTGAAAAACAATCCAACTGATACATATCCCTACCTCTATTTTCCCCTTAAGCCATCTAATACCCGATAACACAATATGCACAAGAATACAGTTCAGAAGCAAGAAGCCAACATTTTCATCTTTAAGAACTGAAAAAGGTCCTAAAAGCATTTAAATACTATTCTGAGTATAATTGAATCCAAAATTTGCTACTCATAAAGATGCAAAGAGAAACATATCACGAACACTAAAATAATGCAACAACCATAAAAATATTCCCTATAACTGATTCAGGATCACAACGGAAACCAAGACCCAATTTCAGTATAATTATAACACTTCCCGTAATACTTTTTTCAATATTGACACCACTGGGCACGTTCCTTAGTGCATACAATCTAAATCCCAATTAACATATACATATGTGCTTATGTTGCATTTTAATCAATCACATGTTAAGTCTAATTTAATTTTATATCTATCATCAGACCACAATTACATATAAACTCATTTGATACATAAAATAATGTGTGTATATACCAAAGTGAGAAAAAATCAACTACTAAATCAAATAATAATAATAAATATAAAATGAAGCATTTAAACTAAAATCTTATACAATGCTTATAGATTTGTTTTAAATTAGGAACAACCTAATACTATATAGTAAAACAAATCTTATGTTCAAATTCTAATAAAATTAAATTTATAATTTAGTTAAACTAACTAAATGAATTTTTAGTTAGGCTAAATAAATAATCATTCACTAAACTTAAATTAATAGCATAAGTTAATTTAAATAAAACTAATTAAAAAAATATATATTAACTAAATTAATTAACATCTAATAAAAAAATTTAATATAAACTAAATTAATTAAAATAAAAGTAAAGAAAAATAAATTTAAAAAAAGTATTTTATGGGAGGGACCCTGCGGGCCCCGCACCCCATTCCCCTATGTGCCTTGGGCACCTTACCAAGCGAACTGCCGAGTCATGAGCCCCTTGTGGTAGGGTACTGCCTACGGCAGTCCCTCTACCACGGCAGAGGCTCTATCGTAGATAGTACCTGCTGCCGAGTAGGTACGCCACCGGCAGAGGTACTACGGTGCCTTGGGGGGTGGGGAGAGGTGGTGGCCCCCACCTCCCTCAAACCTTTTCAATTTTTTTTTAAAAACCAAACTTTTTAAAACAATGCATAAATATAAGTTTTTTTAAAAATCTTGTTTAATAACATTAATACCAACTTTTCAAAGCATATGATAATTTTTATATATTTTAGAAACAAAAATATTTATATACATATATTATTTTAACAGGATCTATAAATAGGAAAAATTGACAAATAATATATCTATTAAAATTTCTACAGAGAATAAATATGTATATAGAAATTTCTTTTACAAACACAAACTTATATTCTTTTGTGCCATGAATCTATTCCTTCCTCATAACCAATCTCAAACATATACAAACAATTTACTATAACCATGTACATATTTGCACAACATTTTTTAACAGAGAATATATTTTAACCAGAATTGGGTATTTTTCCTAAACATGATTTCTTTTCAACCAGAATTATTTATTTCATTCTCTATAGTCAAACTATAGGCCAGATGTAATTTATTGGTTTCTAGGAAAACTATAAAGAATCATTTAACGAAATTTTGCCAGAGTAACAGTACGATGCCAAATAGTGATAAAATATATATAAAACAACTATACCAGGGTTTCTTAATACCCAAATCTAATATAAACACAGATCTACAAAAATAGAAAACATAGAAAACTATAAAAACACAAAAAGACAAATAGATGTGGAAACAAATCTAACAAATAAATCCAAAGCCTACCTCAGATCTAATGCCAAAAACGGAATAAAAATGGAAACCCCTATAGATCTGAGAACAAAATTCTCTCCAAAATCAAACCCAACCTGCAGATCTGAAAGCTATGTTGCAAACAGGTGCCCGATCTAGATGCACAAAGAAACTCAAATCAACATGTAGCCATAACAATCTACAAATCTCCAAAATTCCAAGCACACAAGCTCTCCCCAAAAATCTTCTCCAAAACCTATCTCTCCTCAAAATGAATGCAATAATCCCCTAATAGGAATTCAATTCCCAAATTCATGCAATTCCTAAAGACAACTCAAAAGCTAACTCAGAGTTCAACTCCAAATCAGAAATGACTCATAAGACAACTCCTTATCCAACTCTAATTCCAAAATTGAAAATAAATCCTAATTAATTAATTAAAATATCTTTTAAATGCACAACCCAACTTTAACTTTTGAAAACTAGTTGTTATCTTTTTGAAAACAAATTTCCTTTTTCCAATTTGCACATGTTATAATTTAAATTCATTATTAAATAAATTAAATACTTAATGCATCATAATTCATGCAATTAATTATTTAATCATTTAATAAAATCTGCAAGCATAATTCAAATCATTTTCCAATTAAGCACATGTTAATAATTAAAACCCATAATAAATAAATTAAATATCTAATACATCCTAAAACATGAAATTAAATATCCAATTATTTAATAATACACTCAACATAATTAATCGTAATTTCTATTTAAATAGTCAAATAATTCTAATTAATCAAATAATTGACTTTAGATAATTTTCCAAATTAAACATAGGACCATAATTAAATCATTAAATTCAACTATAATGCTAACATTAATAATTATATAAAAACACCTAAATAATCATAAATCAACTGAATCAAGCACAATAAAATCAAGTAAACTAAGACCAAGCACACACTCAAGAACGGGATCCATGAATTCATGCCAACTAGGTGAATTCGGGTAAGGTAGTCATACTGGTACTTGTCCAAACCTAGGACAAATTAGGCTTAGATTAGGGTTTTGGGTCTATGTATTATCTCCCCTCTTTACCATTGAGATGAATGTTTATGGGCATGCTCACTCCTACCAATCTAGGGAAGACGATGCCCTATACCTACAAATCTGTCATCACAAGACGAAGCATGTACATACAATAATATATAATAGACAATGGCAGGGATCGGCCGATCATGTGGATCTCGCAAGCAAGAAACTACAACTCCATCCCTTAACCACATCAGGCACGTCAAACAAAAATATAAAATAAACACATCAACCATACAGATCCAAGTATGGGGTTAGTAAAATCATAAGCATCAATGATCTCCTAACATATAATCTATCATCCTAAAATAATCATAACATTTATAAAATCAGACTAGGGGCGGGGTACTACATCCACCCCCCCTAGGATTAGGCTTACTCCTGGAAGCCTATAAGCATATAAGGATATATATATCCCCCAAACACGAAGCATTTACTAAAAATAAAACACAATCATAACTCGAAACAAAAACAAAAGAAAACATAATTATAGAGCAATGGTCTGAAAGCAAAATGTTTTATGTCTATGTTTAGTTTCAAGTTTAAACTCACAAAACCTAATAGGCGTACATACCCAGAGTTCCCAGTGTAGAAACCTGGCTCTGATACCAAATGTAATGACCCGCCAGGGAACCCAAGAGAGACTAACCTATAACAAGCTACTAAGTTTGGTGAACATTTTTTTTCTAAAGTTAACATACAAGATAAACAATAGTGCGGAAGCAATTACCATTTACTCACGTTGAAACAACATCCAACATAGATACCAAATCTCGAGGGTTCCATGACGTAGAATTACTTAAGAACAAGTAAAACTAAAGAAAGATAACAAAAGATTCCATATCATAAATGATACAATTACAACATACATCAATAATTACAAACCTCATGGACATCCATGATAACTAATACACTGGCATCCACTGTACATGTCGTAGGGTATGTAATTATAAATCTAACATAGAAGTACAAATTCCATATTAGGTATCACATGCGATACTCTAATATAGGATTACATAAAGGAAGATATGGTAAGAACCATCAATGAAGAATCAATGAAGAAACATAAAGGCATCCAACTATAGAAGTATCAACAGCACCGACACAAGGACGTTGAATCTCCAATGGTAAAGAATCGATTCATCAAATCCTTCCATCATTTTTTCTCCTCATTTTCCTTCTAGATACATCTCCAAATTTCTCCTTGAATCCAAAATACAATGATTTACCATACATTAAATGCTCCATACCATTCATTAATAATATCAACACATTTTATAGATCCCAAGAATTCAACTATGTCGATTGGGATTCTCAATTCTTTCTCAAACTATAAATTACTGACACTCGATCAATACTATGTTCATCTCCTCAGTTGTTACTGGATATCTCGGTCATCGCTAAAACTTTACTTCTTAGCACACACTATCTTTGCTCAATTAATTATCTGTCATTCAGCAATTACTGATGCTTGGTCAACACTAGATTTGTTCAGCTTATACTGGTGCTCATTTGACACTAACATCACTTGGCTTAAACTAAATTTCTTCACTTTTTTCTTAGTTAATCCTATATTTCCAGTCTTCCTTCTTCACGTGGTGTTATTTTATCATATTAAAATGGAAGCACTTCCATCTTGATAGGTTTAGCACCCTCTTTTAGTGCATTTATCAGGATAGACTTGCATTTAGGATGCATTCTACACTTGATTCCTTCATTCTAGGTGAAATTAGGGTTAGGATCTTGAGGATTCTCCTTAATTTCCTTCTTATATGGCTCTATTTTCTAGGTAGGACTTAGGAATAGGTCCTCTTGGCCTTCATCATATTCATCATAGGATTTTGTGCCTCTCCCTGGCACTCTTCCCTATTTTGACATCATTTCTAAGTCTCCAGGCATCCTTGGGACCTCCTGTTTCTCATTATGGTTGGATCTGGACCCCTAGGTCAAGGTTGAGGTAGACCCTGACCTAGGTTAAAGTCAAGGTCTTCCTTGACCTCCTTTGGGATTTGCTCCCCCTTTTTTCAAATTTGGTCCGGGAGGGCCCCGAAATCAATGTTGAGCTTTCAGATCCATGTGCGAAAGGGTTTTAATTTGAAATTCATTTAATTATTTTCCCTCCTTAGTTGGTTATTGTGATTGGACCATAATTTGAGGTGAAATTTGAATTATGGGTCCTCACATTACTCTAGGAGCCTCACCTTGAAACCTCTATATAAAGACTCTCATTTGCCTTCATTTGGACCAAGCAATTTCATGATCAAGACATCAAGTGGAGACATAATTGATTCAAGCAAGCTATCAATGGTGGAATGAAGATGCAAGATTTCAAGAGGATGATATAGAAGATCAAGCCATTGTTGATATCAAGCATTTTTGTGAGCACACCATTGTGAACATCTATTAGGAGGAAGAGAGATCCTTTCTTCCTTGATCCACCATTATCAATATTCAAGCATTCAAAGATACAATCATGGGGTAGAAATTATAGATTATGAGTTTGGTAGGATTACTTTATCCTTAGGGGATTGATATTCTTTCTTATCTCATTCAAATCTATGCATATATTGCTTTCTCATACATATTCATGCTAGGGTTTCAATCTAGAGGATTAGATCTTGGTATTACACATTCAATACACACACTTTCTATTACAACCGGCTATTCATGGAGGTGGAGATCACCAAAAAGGGGGTTTGACTAAGGCAAAACCTTATATAGAGAACCCAAAACACCATTTTCAGATATCTACAGTCGATGTTTCAAGAATTGAAGTGTAGATCTGAGTACCCTTTTCAGCAAACTTCTGAGATCCGCAAAGAAAATTTCTATCAGAGATGTTTTGGGTCAAGAATGACCTTCAGTGGGGGGTAAGATTGTGCCCCAAGGTAAGATTGTGCCCCATTATTTAGGTCAAAGTCAACCTACTTCCAAAAAGACAAAAAAATTTTGGGTTTTCTCTGTTGTGGTCTTCTGGTCTCGGATCTGGTTGTAGAATTTCTCAAGACTATACACAGGCATCAGAAAATAGGTATTTCCAGATTAATTCAATTATGAGGTATGTATCTTATCTTATATGATTTCAAGCATTTCCAAATTTACATTACTTATTCAATTCCAACTCAATCATACAAATGAATAGTGGGAAATGTTAGATGCATTGTTAAAGCTCCATTTTTCACCTATTCATTTTGGTGAACCCGTTTACGAAAAAATTTTATTTTTGGTGTTAGATTTTCTTTTTGTGTTAGATCTTGCATGCTTATAAAATTAGATTTCTTGCATTTATATTTCAAAAATACAAAAAAAATTTGCAAAATCTCTTTAAAATATGAAAACATTTACATTTTCATTCTTTTAGTATTTCAATATCTATGATTCTTATTTTGAATACTTTAATGAGGCTTTTATTGTACAATAGGATAGATTCCCTAATGAGGTACATGGTATTGAGGATGAAAATGGTCCTAATAAGATCTCCATTGATCCTATTCCTATTTCACTCTCCTCCACAACCTCTCCAATTGACCTTTACCATAGGGTGTGTGGATGGTTACCTTCATGCCCCACTATTTGCAATATTGATAAACCTAAAATGATATATCCTACACCTTTGATGATGGTAAAAGGATGTCCTTACATAATAATTAAGGGTAAACCTAGAGATCCTTTGGATTTATTTGATAACACTGATTCTATTTCACATGCTTATCGCACACAGAATAACCCTAAGCCTACTATTCCAGTTTCTTTACCGCCTTCTCAACCTATGCTTCCTCAAGCTCCTAGGTTTCCTTCTACCTTTAAGGAGTATAACTTAGTTGACCAATTACGAGCTAACTCCTACTAAGATATCTTTATGGGAATTACTTCAAACTTCCCCGACATATCATGAGGCATTACAAAAAGCTTTATCCACTCTTCCTGCTTCACCTCCTAATCAAGAGAACATTCATTCTATTTTAGATTGCATGCATACTATGCCTTATGTACCTCCTATTATTTTTTTCGATAATGATTTACCTTCTCTTGAGGTATAGAATCAATATGATGCTCTTATGGTTGTTGTTTCTATTAATCAAAGTATCATTCAAAGAACATTAATTGATAATAGATCTGGGCTTAATGTTTGTAGCATGGATATGCTTAAGGCAATTAAGGCTGATCTCACAACTATTCAGCCTAATAATGTCCCTATACGTGGATTTGACAATATTGCAAAGAGAACTTTGGGCATTATTACCTTACATGTTAAAGTTGGTCCAGTTATTCTAAATACACCTATTCATGTTATGCCTGGACCTCTCAATTATAACATTCTTTTAGGAAGACCATCGTTACATACTATGCATGTAGTTCCTTCTACTCTTCATCACAAGGTTAGCTTCATTTATAACAACTTAATGTATACATTACATGCAGATGATGTGCCAAATCCTTGCCTGAATGCAGAATATGCTAAAATCTCTAAGCCTCTTCAACTAAGCAAAGAGATTGAAAAAAAACCTGAGATACAACAACCTGGGATAAAACAATCGAACACTCCATCTTCTTCTTTGACTGAGGATGATTGGGGGACATTGGATTTTAATCCTACTTTCATTGGAGAATATAAGGTTTCTGATTTGGAATTCATGAAGCAACAAAGTGAGTTTGAGAAACAAGTTTTTGCTCCTTCCCCACTTTCTGAGGAACTAAAAAGTAATTTTTTTGCTGCCTCGATTAAAGAAATGATTGAAACAATAAAGCCTAATTGTTATGATATTGTGACATATGCCGCTCCTTGGACTCCATTTGATATGGCTGATCAATATGGTTCTGGTTATCATTTGCTTAAGAAATCAAGATTTAATGGGAAATGATGTGGTAAATATGAGCAAGGTATACAAGTACCTTTGGATAATGAAATTTATGATCATACGTATGGATTAGGATTTAATCCTTATAGACAACAATCAGATTTTCCTCCTCATGTTAATCATATATGCGGTGGATAGTTAAAATTGGTTAACCCACTCCTTATTGACATTAATAAAGCACCTACTTTGGATATTTTTCCTGAAGATGAAACCTTAATGGAATTTTTAGGGTTTTATGAAGATTTACTTAAGTTCCATCACAAACAATGAAAGCCTTTTTGTTTAATTACTGATGCTTACTTTGGGGAACATGATGAACAAGATATTCTCCCATTACTGATCGATCCTCTGATATGAAGTGATTTGTTAATAACTAATACTATTGATATTAAAATGGATGATAATGACATTGAAAAGATGATAAAGATTGGGAAATGTCTGAATCAGGATGAACGTGATCAGTTGGTTTCTCTTTTACTTGAATTTAAGGACATTTTTGCTTGGACATATTCTGATATGTCGAGTATATATTCTAAGATTGTTACTGATAACATTGTTTTAAAACCAAATATGAAACCTGTGAAGCAGAAAATTTGAAAGATGAATCCACAAATTGCTTTATTAGTTAAAATTGAAATTGAAAAGTTATTAGATTCTAGATTTATCCATTCTATTGATTACTCAAATTGGATTTCAAACATTGTGCCTATTTCAAAAGGAGAAAATAAGATAAGGATGTGTACTTACTTTAGAGACTTAAACAAGGCATCCTTAAAGGATGATTTTCCATTACCTAATATTGATATGATTTTGGATTTAATAGCGGGTCATGCTTTATTATCTTTTATGGATGGTTTTTCAGGATATAATCAATTTTTTATTGCTCTAGAAGATCAATTTAAGACACATTTATAACACCTTAGGGAACATTTTGTTCAGTCATGATGCCTTTTGGATTAAAGAATGCGAGAGAAACTTATCAATGAGCAATGACTTTGAATTTTCATGATTACATTCATAAGATCCTTGAAGATAATGTGGATGATATCTTAGCAAAATCTATACAAAGAGAAGATCATGTTACTATTTTACAACAAATATTTGAAAGGATTAGAAGTTACAACATGAGATTGAATCCTAAGAAATGTGTCTTTGGAGTTGATTCTGGTAAATTATTAGGATTTATAATCTCTAAGCGAGGCATATAAGTAGATATGGAAAAGATTGAAGCTATTGTTAATATGCCTCCTCCTAAGAATATTTCTCAGTTACAGATTTTACAAGGAAAAAACAAGCTATTCGTCACTTTATTCCTAATTTAGCTGATCAAACTATTCCTTTTACTTCCTTTCTTAGAAAGGATACCACTTTCTCTTGGAATGATGAATGTAAACAAACTTTTGAGCAATTTAAGGAGTATCTTGAAAAACCTCCTATCTTGCAATCAGTTAAATTTGATAAACCATTCCATTTTTACACTTCAGTGACTTCGAAGGTCATAAGTGCATTGTTAGCTCAAAATGATAATGATGGTAAGGAAAGACCTGTGTATTACATTAGTCAGACTTTACTTGATTATGAAACAAGATACACAGATTTGGAAAGACAATGTTTAGCTATAGTTTATGCATGCTAGAAACTCAGACATTATCTTATAAATGTTGAAGTCAATGTGATTGTTAAATTTGATCCTTTCAAATATCTTTTCTCACAAACTGATCTCTAGCTATTTGGAAAAGTGGGTGATGTTACTTACAAAATTTGATCTTAATTTCATTTCTCAAAAGTCTATTATGGGAAAGGCTTTAACAAATTATTTAGTTGAAGCTCCTTGTCCTCATTCTGATACATGTTCTACTTCAATAGAATTCCCTAATGACAATATTCTAGCTATTCAACAAGATGATATTTTGGAATTATATTTTGATGGGTCTAAATGTAAGATAGGTTCTGGTGTTGGTATTATCTTAATTCCTCCTATGAAAAAACACATCCCTTTATCATACAAATTAACCTTTCCTTGTACTAATAACATTGTGGAGTATGAAGCTCTTATAGCTGGCCTACAAGCAGCTTCATCCCTTAACATCAAACACTTGAAAATATATGGAGATTCACAACTAATTGTTGAACAAATTAAAGGAGGTTATCAAACTAAGAATGACAAAATGACACAATATAGAGATGTAGCTCTTGATGTTCTTTCACAATTCTCTTCTTATACGATTCAAACTTTACCTAGGAAAGATAACCAACATGCAGACACCATGGCAACCACAACTTCTTTGGTTTGTCTTGAGAATAATGCTGAAAAATTTCAATTCATTATACAAACTCTTAAAAGTCCTACAATTTCTAAAAAGATTACCTCTGATTGTTTTAATTTGCATTCGGATGAATGGTATTCTCATATTTTTCATTTCTTGAAAGATAGTATTTTTCTTGAATCAACAACAAGGAACACATGTAATCATATTAGAAAGCTTGCAGCATGTTACATCATTCTAGGAGATACGCTTTACAAACACTCGTATGAAGGATTATTATTAAGATGTCTCAATAGAACTGAAATCCCAGTAGCTTTGGCAGAAGCTCATTCTGGTTCTTGTGGGGGACATTTTGGTGGAAAACCTTTGGTTAATAAATTGCTTAGAATGGGATATTATTGGCAAAAAATGGAACAAGATAGAAATGTCATCAATGTCAACAACATATTTTGATTCATGCTCCTTCCCGTGAGCTTCGTAATCAAATTTCTCCATGGCCTTTTAGTATTTGGGGTTTTGACCTTATTGGAAAAATCTCACCAGCTTCTTCTCAAGGATATACTTACATCCTGACTGCTACAGATTACTTCATGAAGTGGGTTGAAGTTGTCCCTCTTCATTCAAAAACTGTGGATGTTATTTGTGATTTCATCATTAACAATATCATAACATGATTTGGTATACCTTCAAAGATAGTTTTGGATAATGGTACCTCTTTTAAAAATAAAGAAGTCATGAAATTCTTGGAGAAATATCAAATTCAACATAGATTTTCAACTCCTTATTATCCTTAATCTAATGGACAAGCTGAAGCATCAAATAAAATCATTGAACAAATTTTGAGAAAAATAGTTAGTAAGCATACGAAAGATTGGCATACTCAACTGACCTATGCTTTATGGGCTTATAGGACTAGTGTTCGTACTGCCACATGTACTTCTCCTTAAAATCTTGTCTATGGTACTGATGCTATTATGCCTTTGGAATTAGAAATACATTCTCTACATGTTTCATTTCATGGGATAATTGACAAGGATACTTTTCATGAACAACACTTACAAGAGCTAGAAATGTTGGATGAACAATGAATACATGCATTAGAAAATATAAAATCTTATCATAAATCTCTTCAGAAACAATATAATCATAAGGTAATTAAACAAACATTTTCAGTTGGTGATTTAGTCCTATATGAGAATCAATGAAATGTGAATTCTTTACCTGGTGAAAAAGGAAAGTTTAGCCCTAATTGGCTTGGACCTTTTGTAGTCATTGAAGACTTTGGTTTAGGTGCTTATAAACTTTTTGATATGGATGGTGTTTCTTTTAAGGAACCTATTAATATTATGGATCTCAAACGTTATTATCCTTAATTTCATTCTTTCTTTCCCTGTGCATTTATGTATTCCTTATTAAAAAAAAATTATAGGTTATGTAGTTCTAGCAAAATTACATTTTGAATATATTTGTGCACCTTCTTTCTTTCTATTAAGTTTTATATTGATGAAAACATAGTAATCAAACACAGAACTAATTAGTAGAGAAATTTTTTCATTCATCAAAAAATTTTCAAGTTTTGATACATATGTGGCCAATGGCCCTATTTATCACTATGTCTATCACTATGCTTTGATGGCTAATGGCTGTCGGATCTCTCTGGCCTATGATAGGAAGATGTAGATCTATGTGTCTATGTGTGGCTCCTTGAAATGCTCATACCATGCGAACATCCTCAGGAACTCTATAACTCAGCTATCAGCTTCTCCTCCCTTTCTCTGCACATCCTTAGCTCTCATTGGACACATGCAAAGATATCGGCATGCCTATCAGGATCTTCATAGCCAAGAGAGGATTCTCACTCACTTGCTAGTAGTCGGTAGGATATTGACATAGGGGCAGGGTAGATACAAGAAGAATCAAGCAAAATTAACTCCACTTGAATCAACAACAAGCCCTACTCAGAGTTACACAATGGAAGCAATATATTTACCACATGAAATTAGTGAAAACACAATGGATATGAGACAATCAACTAGCAACAACAACAAAGAATTATATTATTTCTTCAAACATGCCCGGCTGTGAGGCCTTCCGGGTTTTGGCCTTATACAATGAATTATGAAATCAGAATCTTATCTTGCATCCTATCTTTGTCTCAAAGATGTATCTTGAAAATTATCCTTCCCTTATCTACTTCTTTATACCTTACTACATTAGCCTAGACTCCTTATATAGCTAGCTAAACCACAAGTCGGCCAGTCAGGCATTTAATTACATTATAGGTCCAGACTGGAAGATTAAACCAAAACTAATGAAAGAATGATCAAAATTTAATGCACCTTTACATTTAGGTCCAAACATGACCCAATAAAATTTCCCTAACTTCTCAAGGCCCCCTCTCATCACATGGAACCGCGCAAGAAGAAACACTCCACATTTCATGTGAAACTGGCTAAAAATTGATACCCGAGAAAAATAGTCATAACTTTTAACTCATAATGAATTAGGACTTTTCGTCTTAGGAGATGACATTAATTTAGGTCCTCTTTAAGTCCCTAAGAGAACAAGGTCTAATTCCTTAATGATCAATGGAGACATGACATGCAATCAGCACCCAGAATGTAGGAAAATACAGCTCCGACGATAAGGAAAACAACTGTAACTTTGAAATCGACCATCCAATATTTATGTGCTCATAGGAGAAGGTTCCCAAATAGATCCTCAACATCATGTAATTTTCTCACAACATGAAACCAACAAATGCAAAGATTATAATGCAAACAATAGAAAGCAGGAAATATTTTTGGTTGATGCAAGATTGCTCAAAGACCCAAGATGCTCCTACATCAGACACCTGGGGTGAATAAAGTTGATGTCCACATCTAGCACTAATCATATTCTAACCTAAATCATAAAGATCCAACTTATCTTGTGTAATCCATGAACTATCTTCAACTGGCTTATCTTTCCACTGAACTAGGTATTCCATGTAGTCCTTTCCTCTTGTACTCTTGTTCACTCTACTATTCAAGATCTTCTCAATGTTGTCATTCTTCTTCTTAGGATAATCCGGATCATCTTCTATCTAATCATTTGATTCAAAGTACACAAAGATATCAGCAATGTTGAATATAGGTGATATATCCATGTCCTATGGTAATTCCACTTCATAAGCATTTCCACTGTCAAACTTCTTCAGAATCTTACAAGGTCCAAACTTCTTCATTTTCAGCTTGTTATAGGTACCAACTAGAAATCTATTCTTCTTCAAATGAATCATAACCTCATCTCCAACTTCAAACTATTTATGTCTCCTTCTCTTATCTTCTCTTTGTTTATATTTTAGATTATTGTCCTCCAAATTATTTTTGATTTCATCATGAGAAGTTCTCATGTATACTGCAAAATCCTCAGCTTCAGCACTTCTTCTAGTCTCAGTAGGTAAATCTCTCAACTCTATGGTTCACTTAGGATGAAATCTAGTAATAGTCTCAAATGGTGTCCTCTTAGTGCTTCTATTCACATAATTATTATATGCAAACTCAGCTTGTGCCTAAACTAAATCCCAATTAGTAGGCTTATCTCCAACTAAACATCTCAACAAGTTTCCCAAACTTCTGTTCACAACTTTTGTCTTTCCATCTATCTAAGGGTGAAATGTAGAACTAAACTTCAACTTAGTATTCAACTTCTTCCAAAGTGTTCTCCAAAAGTAACCAGTAAACTTAGTATCTCTATCTGAAACAATAGATTTAGGAAAACCATGCAATCTTACCACTTCCTTGAAGAATAATTCAGCTACATGCAATGCATTAGATGTCTTCTTACAAGGTATGAAATGAGCCATCTTAGAAAATCTATCAACCACTACCAAAATAGAATCATTACCTCTATGTGTTCTAGACAATCCAAGAACAAATTCCATACTCACATCTTCCCAAGGTCTATCAGGTACAAGAAAAGGTGTATACAATCCAAAATTATGACTAGGTCCTTTTGTTGTTTGGAAAGTTCTACAACCTCTAACCATTCTTTGTACATCTCTGTAAACCTGTGGCCAAAAGTATCTTTCTAAAATCAAATTCATAGTCTTATCAATCCCAAAATGTCCAGCAAGTCCACCACTATGTTTCTCCTTCATTATGTTCTCTTGCATAGATCCTCTAGGTATGCACAACTAAACTCCTTTAAACAACATGTCTTCTTGAATGAAATAATAAGTTCACTTATCACTCACTGTGTGTTCCTTACAAGATTTCCAAGGTTCTACAAAATCAATGCCAGTCTCATACAAACACTTCAAATCATCAAAACCAAGTACCTCAACTCTCATCTCTGTTAGCAAGCTTCTTCTTCGGCTCAAGGCATCAACAACCTTATTTGACTGTCCACTCTTACGCTTCAATGAAAAGGAAAATTTTTGCAAGAACTCAACCCACTTCATATGTCTCTGATTCAACTTATTCTAACTTCCCAAATACTACAAAATCTTTATGGTCAGTATACAACACAAAATCTTTAAGCATCAAATAATGTCTCCATTTCTTCAAAGCTTGAACAATAGCATAGAATTCTTGGTCATAAACTGAATATTTTCTCTTAGCATCATTCAAATTTTCTCTAAATAAAGCTATAGGTCTTCCTTCTTGACTCAAAATAGCTCCAATTGCACTATCACTAGCATCACATTCAACTTGAAAAACTTTACTAAAATTAGGCAAAGCAAGCATTGGAAACTCTACAATTCTTTGTTTCAATAATTCAAAACTCTTTTGTGCTCCATGTGTCCATTTAAAATCCTTTTTATCTCCTCTCATAGTTTCAGTCATAGCATTACAAATAGAACTGAAATTTCTGATGAACTACCTATAAAAACTTACCAATCCATGAAATGATCTTACCTCTCCAACATTCTCTAGTGTAGAACAATCAAGTATAACTCTCACTTTCTCAAGATCCATCTTCAATCCATCAGCTGAAATTACAAAACCAAGGTACACAATCTCCTCTTTCATAAATGAACATTTCTTCAAATTAATCAGCAACTTTCTTCCTTCAATCTCTGTAATACTTGTCTTATATGTTCAAGGTGTTCTTCCTTACTCTTACTAAATATCAAAATGTCATCAAGATATATAATCACAAACTTACCCAAGAATCTTTTCAAAACTCCATTCATCAGCCTCATGAAAGCACTAGGTGCATTTGTCAAACCAAAAGGCATAACCAGCCATTCATACAAACCTTCATTAGTCTTAAAAGTAGTTTTCCATTCATCCCCTTCTCTGATCCTAATCTGATGATATCCACTTTTCAAATCAATCTTTGTGAAATACTTTGCTCCACTTAAACAATCGATTATGTCATCCATCCTAAGCAAAGGAAATCTATACTTTACTGTTATCTTGTTAATAGCTCTAGAATCAGTGCACATTATCCATTCTCCATTCTTTTTAGGTGCTAACATAGCAGGTACTACACAAGGACTCAAAATATCCCTAGTCAAACCTCTCTCAAGCAATTCTTGCACTTGTCTATTCAATTCAATCTTTTCATTAGGTGTCAACCTATGTGGTGCTTTATTAGGAAAACTAGCTCCAGGTATCAAATCCATATAATGACTTCTACTTCTCATAGGCAGTAAACCATCAGGTACATTATCAGAAATGATATCATGAAATTTAGTCAACAAAGGTCTAACCTCAGGTGCATGTTCTAACTCATCTTGTTTCTCAGTTTTCCTTGGAATTAAAGCAAAACAAACATTTTGTTCTTTCATCTCTCTTGCAAACTTTTTACCATCAACCAAGCATATTCTAACTATAGTACAATGACCTTCATCAAAATTCTCTACCAAAGGATATAATACTTGTTTCTTTCCATCCATCCAAATAGTATATTGATTCAATCTACCATCATGTAAAGCTTTCCTATCATACTGCCAAGGTCTACCCAAAAGAATATGACAACAATCCATATGCATAATATCACACAAGACTTCATCATGATAATTCCCAATTTTGAATTTAACAAGGTGTTGTTCACTTACAAGTAGTTTATGCTCCTTCTAGATCCAAGCAATATGGTAAGGCTTAGGATGTTTCAATATCTGCAACTGCAATTTGTTAACCAGCTCTTCGGATGCCAAATTATCAGAACTTCCACTATCAATGATTACCTTGCAAAATTTATCAGTGATCTTACATCTAGTTTGGAACAAATTTTTTCTCAAAATAGGTTCCTCATCAGCTTCTTCATTCCACAAGATCCTTCTTAGCATCAAGTTCTCACCATGTTCAGGTTCATTAGACATTTCCTCAACTTCTTCACAAGCCAAATTATTTATGCCATTACCTCCAGTCTTCTTTCCAGAGTTAGTACATTCAAAAGCTCTATGTCCCTCTTCACCACATTTGTAACAAGTACCTTTAAACCAAGATTTCTCTTCTCTTTTTCCATTATTGTTATTCCTAGAGTAACCAGTATAGCTACCTCTAGACTAATTACCTCTTCTACTAGTAGGTTCATCTTTCCATCCTTTAGCTTGCACTGTGTTGTTAGATCTACTACTTTCTCCATAAGATCTGCCTCTACTTCTTTGAAATCTGCCACCTCTTCCTCTCTATCTTTAATCATGTCTATTCATCAATCTCTCTTTTTCCTTCAAATAAAATTGATATGCTTCTTCCACACTATCTATTTTAACATAACTGATCTCATCTTGAATTGATGTCCTCAGGCCATTCAAATATCTAGCCACCTTCTCAACTTCATCATCCACATGTCCAGATCTGATATCCAATTTGTAAAATTCCTCAGTATATTCTTTCACACTCATGTCCTTTTGTCTCAAATTTTGCATTTTTCTCATCAGACTAACTTGGTAGTCAGCTAGAAGAAACTTCTTCATCTTTCCAAGCATCTCCATCCATGTCTTGATCTTTTCTTTTCCTCTCTTCTACCTCTTAGTTTGCAAATGATCCCACCAAAGAGATGCATGACCTTTCAACTTTGTGACTGCTATCTTAACCATCTTATTATTAGGAGTACCTTCATACTCAAATTATTTATCCATCTTAGAGATCCAATCCAAAAGTGTATCGGTCTCAAGTCTTCCATCAAAACAAGCAACTTCAACTACAAGTCTGTCAGAGTTAGCCATAGACAAAACTCTCAAGAATCTTTCCTCATCTTGTTCAACTTCAGGATTAGGTGTTTCTTCTTCTTCATCACTAACATCTTCAAGATGTGTGCCTCTTCTCTGGGTTGTCTCTATAGCTTCAAGCCTAGTTACAATCTGCCTCAACATATCCATGATAGCATTATCATTTCCTCTACCATGAACCATTTTGACAATCAGGTTCCAGAAAGATCATAACCTTCTATAATTTATAGGTCAGATCTCAAATCTTCCACCCTACAACCAATCCAATAAGGTTCTCCATGATCTAATCCACAAGAAAGAACTCGCTCTAATACCAATTGACGTAGGGGCAGGGTAGATACAAGCAAAATCAAGTAGAATTGACTCCACTTGAATAAAAAACAAGCCCTACTCATAGTTACACAATAGAATAAATATATTTACCACATGAAATCAATGAAAACACAATGGATATTAGACAATCAACTGGCAGCAACAATAGAGAATTATATTATTTCTTCAAACATGTCCCGTTGTGAGGCCTTCTGGGTTTCGACCTTATACAATGAATTATGAAATCAGAATCTTAGCTTGCATCCTATCTTTGTCTCCAAGATGTATCTTTACAATTATCCTTCCTTCATATACTTCTTGATACCTTACTACATCAACCTAGTCTCCTTATATAGCCAACTAAGCCACAAGTTGGCCAGTTAGGCATTTAATTACATTATAGGTCCAGTCTAGAAGATTAAATCAAAACTAATGAAAGAATGATCAAAACTTAATGTGCCTTTAAATTTAGGTCCAAACATGACCCAATAACATGTCCTTAACTTTTCAATTCCCCCTCTCATCACACGGAACTGCACAAGAAGAAACACTCCACATTTCACGTGAAACTGGATGAAAATCGATACCCGGGAAAAATGGTCATAACTTATAACTCATAATGAATTAAGACTTGAGGTCTTAGGATATGATATTAATTTAGGTCCTCTTTAAGGCCCTAATATTGCAAGGTCTTATTCCTTAAGGATCAAGGGTGATATGATGCGTAATCAACACCTAGAATGCAAGAAAATACAGCTCCGATGACAAGGAAAACAACTGTAACTTTGAAATGGTCCATCCAATATTTATGTGCTCATAGGAGAAGGTTCCAAAATAGGTCCTCAATATCATGTAAGCTTCTCACAACATGAAACCAACAAATGTAAATATTATAATGCAAACAACAAAAAATAGGAAATATTTTTGGTTGATGCAAGATTACTCAAAAACCCAAGATGCTCCTGCATCAAATATACATTTATCCTCAGAATCTCAGATACAAAGCTCCTCCACTCCACTATGCTAGCTATAGAATGAAAATTACATTTATCAATCTAGTTCTCTTTCAAATCAAATTGCATATTTAATCAAATCTCATATTTCATACCTGGGTCTCCCTCCTGGACGTCACTAAAATGTCTAGATGGTGGGGGCATGGAGTGACTACTCTCTCCATGCTCGCTATGTCTAGGCCTCGGTGGTGGTGTCTGTATGTGGGGGTATGGAGGCCATTGTGATCTTAGTGGTGATGTGTAAAAAACATGTACATCCACACCAGTATCACCAGCTGGGGGCATCTCCTCTACTCTCTCCTCTACTCTATCCTCTGCTCTCTCTTCTACTCTCTCCTCCTCCATGGGATCTCCCTCAAAGATGTGCTCCTCCGCATCTTTGACATCCTCATCCTCCTCTATTTTACCACTATCCCAGTGTGTCCTCTCTAAAATACCTAGATCACCTGTAGGATAATCCTTAGGGAAGATAGGACGGGTCCCCTGAAGACTCTAGTACCTGATGTAATCTTGGCTCATGCCTGAATAGGTCACATCTGATGGTACCTCTATATCCTTTGTCTCATCTACATCATTTTCCTTTATGTCTTCTATCAATGGTCAATGTATGGCACTAGGTCTCTAATAGTACCTTGTTAGATGTGCATAGCGAGGTACTGCTCTAGGGACTCCCTGTAGAAGGATGAACTGTCTCATCGCCTAATCATAATAGTATGGCATCACTATATGATTCTGATGACCCTTTAGCAGCTTCTAGTACTATGAATATCTCATCTTGAATCATGGATCTAGCCACTCTATCATCTGTTAGTAGGGTCTCCATATCACATCGGTACCTAGAATACGGTCTAGACATACCCTCCAATAGAGGATATCTCCAAACTACTAGGCATCTCTTAGAGGATACGCAAAGACTCTCGGTGTACTCTCATCTACCATCACTAGAACACCCTTTGGACATGTACATGTGAAATGATCAAACAGCCAAATTTGCAAGAGTGTGCATATCGAAAGACTCTCTCTCTAGTATCTGACTAGCTAACATAGCTCATGGTATAGCTGGGCCAACATGTTGTGACCCCATGAGAACATGGTCCTCTTGCTCTCCATCCTCTATATAAGATGGGTAATAGGTGTAGAAAATATGGTACTCTTTGAGTTGGGTAACACAACAAAGGATACTATATAAAGCATCACTCTCCATACCAAAGGTGTAGGGCTTGACAGTATGGATGACAAAAGGACCTGATCTGATTGGGTTTGCATCTGTGGAACCCATCCTGTGTAATACTCTTTATCTACAAGGATCTCCTCACAAACTCAATGTTCTCTAGCTCTGACAATCTCACCTTGGACTGGAAGCCACAAGATCTTGTAGACATCCTCCAATGTCACTATAATATCTCCTAAGGGAAGATGGAAGGAGCATGTATCCTCATCCCACCTCTCTATCAGAATCGATAGCATAGCTCGGTGTAGCCTGATCTATGGTAGGACTATTACCTAGTACAATCCTACATCTCCCAATAGCTACACCTCATCCTCACTGAGCTCAGACAGTCTCTCTCTAACAATCACTAGCAACTATCCAAAGGGATGCTCTCGGAGATGAACCATGTCTTGCAAGCATAAACAAACATCATATCAGTATTCTACATCATCAAATCTGCAAATCCAACTTGACTAGGTCAAGGTCAACCTTAGTTAGGTCAGGTTCAACCTTCCTGGGTCAAAGTGGACTTTCCTAGGTCAAGGTCGACCTTTCCTACAAAAATCAAGAATTTGGAAAGAATAGGAACAAACATCAACAAACTCACCATAGGAAGTGACTGTTTAGTAGCTAGGCATTGTCTCAAAAGCTCCATGCACGTCACTCGAAGTTCTTCTCTCCTTGGCATCTTGCTTCCTCTTTTCAAATCTAAAAATGGTAAGAATGAGTAAGTATGTCTTCCTTTTCTTTATTTATAATTAAAATTAGGGTTTATTTTAAGGTTTACTCATGGTAAACTCGGATTTCCCTTCTTATGCATTTAGATAGACATTCACTCTTTTCATCATAACTTGAGTTTGGTTACTCCATTTTTAGTGCCATCAATGGATTTGGAATCTTGATTCAGATACCCAACTCCTTGAATTATTTTAGGAAGGGTGGTAATCCTTCTAATTGGTTTAGGAAAGGAATTTTCAATAGACTGCATATCCAATGTATAGATTTTTCCTTATCACCTTGTTTTCACCCTTCAGAAGTAGAAAGCCGAAACAAGGGGGGCATAAGGGGATTTATGAACTTCTCAAGTGTCATTTAGTAAGCTCTAGGTGATTTATGGATTTTCATTAACCTTGTGTGTTGTAGGTTCTAATAGTTTTCTGCAAGATCTCTACATCAAGGACTGGGCTATATCCTTTTTATTTACTATGATGTTTTCTTACTTTAGCTTGCATATTCATGTAGTGTCATATCTAAGCTAAAGTGGGGGATAAATGTATCATCTTAAAATGGAAGCACTTCCATCTTGATAGGTTTATCACCCTCTTTTAGTGCATTTATCATGATAGACTTTCATATAGGATGCATTTTGCACTTGATTCCTTCATTCTAGGTGAAATTAGGGTTAGGATCCTGAGGATTCTCCTTAATTTCCCTCTTCTATGGCTCCATTTTCAAGGTAGGACTTAGGAATAGGTCCTCTTGGCCTTCATCATATTCATCATAGGATTTTGTGCCTCTCCCTGGTACTCTTCCCTATTCTGACATCATTTTCAGGTCTTTGGGCATCCCCGAGACCTCCTGTTTCTCATTCTAGATAGATCTCGACCCCTGGGTCAAGGTCGAGGTCAACCCTAACCTAGGTCAAAGTTGAGGTTATCCTTGACCTCCTTCAAGGTTTGGTCCCCCTTTTTTCAAATTTGGTCCTAGAGGGCCCTGAAATTAATGTTGGGCTTTCGGATCCGAGTGCAAAAGGGTTTTAATTTGAAATTCATTTAATTATTTTCCCTCCTTAGTTGGTCATTGTGATTGGACCATAATTTGAGGTGAAATTTAAATTATGGGTCATCACATTACTCTAGGAGCCTCACCTTGAAACCTCTATATAAAGACACTCATTTGCCTTCATTTAGACCAAGCAATTTCATGATCAAGACATCAAGTGGAGACATAATTGATTCAAGCAAGCTATCAATGGTGGAATGAAGATGCAAGATTGCAAGAGGATGATATAGAAGATCAAGCCATTGTTGATATCAAGAATTTTTGTGAGCACACCATTGTGAACATCTATTAGGAGCAAGCGAGATCCTTTCTTCCTTGATCCATCATTATCAATATTCAAGAATTCAAAGATACAATCATAAGGTAGCAATTATGGATTATGAGTTTGGTAGGAGTACTTTAGCCTTGGGGGCTTGGTATGATTTCTATCGCATTCAAATCTATGCATTGCTTTCTCATACATATTCATGCTAGGGTTTCAATCTAGAGGATTATATCTTGGCATTACACATTCAATACACACACACTTTCTATTACAACCAGTTATTCATGGAGGTGGAGATCACCAAAATGGGGGTTTGACTAAGGTAAAACCCTATATAGCCACCCCAAAACACCATTTTCAGATATCTACAGTCATTGTTTCAAGAATTGAAGTATAGATCTGAGTACCCTTTTTGGTGAACTTCTGAGATCCATGAACAAAGTTTATGTCAGAGTTGTTTTGGGCCAAGGATGACCTTCAGTGGGGGGTAAGATTGTGCCCTGCTATCTAGGTCAAAGTTGACTAGCTTCCAGAAAGGCAGAAGTTTTTTGGGTTTTCTTTGTTGCGGTCTTTTGGTCCCAAATCTGTTTGCAGAATTTCTTGAGATTATACATAGGCATTAGAAAATAGGTATTTCCAGATTAATTACATTATGAGGTATGTATCTTATCTTATCTGATTTCAAGCATTTCCAAATTTACATTACTTATTCAATTCCAACTCAAGCATACAAGTGAATAGTGGGCAATGTTAGATGCATTGTTAAAGCTCCATTGTTCACCTATTCAGTTATAGATAAACAACACAATACCTTGTCAATGTGCCAACTAATCAAGTGCTCATTGAAGTATCACATAACTGAACCTTTTCTTAGGTCATCTTGTTAGCTACTCTTTTCAAATCCTCTTCATCAATCAAAAGCTATGGTACTCTCCTAGATGGAAACTATCTTACTAGTTAAGGTTTGACATAAATGACAATATAACAATTGTTTCAATTGTAGTTTCCAACATAATACATCTAAAAAATGACTTACAAATCCCTAGATCATGAACCCTATGAATGGAGGATGCATTAGAATCTCTCAAAAATACTCCTAGATGTGAAAATAAAAATATCAACCTTGAAATACACACTGAACCAATCTTTGTCACACTATCAACACTGGCAGACAATGTAGGAGCCAGTCACCAAACATGTCCTCATATCTCATCCAAATAATCATGTGCACCTTTGTAATTTGACACGTACCAAGTAAAAAATCCCTACAACATCTCCTAACATTAGAAATTAATTCTCTTCAATAAAAAAACCTCACCAAACTTATGAGAATACTATACTACTAGCCAAATTGATATGTTGACATCAATGATAAAACATCCAACTTGCCAACATTAGTCTTGTCTGGAAGAGGGGGTCCAAAGCATCGAGTTAAGTACCTAGGAATCCCCTTCTCTATTAGGTTAGAGTTAAGAGACATTTTTAATTGGATTAGAAACAATACTTATAATAAATTATGTAAATGAGACAAGAAATACTTATCTTTGGTCAAAAGGTTTCAAGTATGTGAGAAGGTTCTCTCTTATTATAATATCTATTGCACTTGTACTTTTTTGTTTATTCAATTTCAATATAATCACCTATAGAAACAAATAAAAAATGACCTTTGGTTAGATGGTAAAGTTGGCAAGAAGAGACATGTAGTACGATGTTAATGGTGCTCAATGAGAAGATCATGTAGGGTTTAAGCCTAAAGGACCAAAATTTACAAGCAATCTCTCTTGTAGCAAAGTGGATTTTTATTTCCCTTCAAGGGATGGATCCATGGAAAATTTTGATCAGAAACAATATAAGAAGATTTGTTCCATATAAAGGATCATGGTGGAAAGGGCTACACCTTTGTGACCTTATTTTTGGTCTATTCCCAGTCAAGGTGGTTGGTTCTAATGTTTTCAAGTGTATCTAGAATGGATTGGAAAATATAAGGCACTTGATTAAATGTAATGGCCTGATCTATAATAACAATAAAATAAATGGAGAGAGATCCATTTGGTGGAGCCTAAAACATAAAGGAAAGTCTCTTGCCTTGATTCAAGGTTTTTCAGCCAAAAGATGGCCAACTAAAGGGATTTAGAACCTTGAGTATATTATAAAGGATGGATATTTCATTAGCTATCAAGAAATGAAACTCAAATTCAACCTTCCTCAGATACAGTGGAGAACTTTTTCTATACTTAGGGAGGCATGTAATTCTCTCTCCCTTCCTAAAATTTGTGTCACTATGGAAGATATACTCCTATCTTTTCAATGTGTTGATGGATCTTTTCCCCCTAATACCAAAGCTAAATCACTATACTCTTGTTTATTTGATAATGAATATATCTTTTGTCACTCTAACTCATGTTGGGATGTGACCTTTGACTCTACATTTTGTAATAATATATGGAACATATTGGTAGAGCCCAAGAAGAAATATTTCCTCGGGAGATTGATTCTCCCTAACCTTCTTGTTAAATACCCTAATAGTGATTCTAATTCCTATTCAATCTATAGAACTCATGAAACTCTGAAGCTTTTGTTCTTTCACTATCTATTTGCAAAATAAATCTAGAACATTTTTGGCTTCTCTCTTTATGTGAACATCACCATTCTTGAGATAGTTTTTGGTAATATATTGGTCCTTAAGAAAAAAATTAGTATATTTTTGTCTTGCATTTCTATTGAAAAAAATTGGATTAAATGGAAGTCTAGGAATGACAATATTTTTAGTATCAGGGCTAGAATCCTTTACTGAGTCTCTAAGGAGACTCTTTTTCTATGATATTGGCTTACATGTATCTCTTACGATGAGACTAGATAGAAATAAATGTAAAGTTTTTTTGCAAAAGGGAATAATTAGGTAGGTAGAATGGAAATATCTCATGGACACACATGGACAAGGACCATAGCTTAAGGATCCCCTTTTGAGATAGTTCTTTATAAATTTATGGCTGATCTTAAACAACAAACGTAGAGAGTTGTGCTTTTATAGGGATCCTTGAGATTGTGGCTCCACTTGATATAATTTAACTAGGGACATATAATCCTATTCCTATAGCTAACATGGTAGATCATCCTTATACATAGTTTGTGAGAGAGGATGGGATCCAAAGATGGATGGAAAGATAAGTTGTAGGGACAACATTGGTAAAAGACAAGGGAGATGATAGTGATTTGGATGGAGAATTTCATAGGAATTGATCTATGTGTTCACATTATATACATTTTTGTAGCATTATGTAAGGTGGCTTACAGTAGTTCATACTCACTTCTCTTTGTTATCCCATGTTTTTTGCAATAGATATGATTACTTCAATGTAGTAGGTGATTATTTTGGACATGAGAAGTAAATACTAATGTAATTATAAACAATGTCATATTTTTATTTTGTCTAGATTATATCTAATTTACAAAAAAAATGATGAACAACTTTATAAATAAATAAATATAATTAAAATTTAAAAATTATAATATGAAAAGTAAGCTTTCTAATAGTCTTAAAATATTGAAAATTATTATATATATAATATTATAAAAATACATAATTATATATAAATAATTAATTAAAAAACAATATTTATATTTTAAAATGTTAAATAATATTAATATAAAATATCTATTATAATAAATCATAAAAAATCCACTTCATAACTTCTCAAATAAGGAGAGCATTGCAAACATAATCTTTTTGGACTATTTCTTTTTGGGCAAGCTAGCAAGAGATTTTGAAAGGATTTCATTACTTGATACATGGGTTTTACATGGATCTCATTACCATAAAAAGTTTTTTCAAAAAGACAAGAAATATCCAAACTGCTGATGTTTGTAGTATCGATGAGATAAATAATACTAACTATATGATTATTATGAGAAATGATTTATTATATATATATATATACATATATATCAATATATAATATATATATATATATATATATATATATATATATATATATATATATATATATATATATATATATATATATATATATATATATATATATATATATATATATATATATATATATATATATATATATATATATATATATATATATATATATATATATATATATATTTAGATTATAATTATTCTCATAATAACTAAATAGTTAAATTGATAAAATAAATTAATAAATAGACATGTCCCATGAAGGGACATGTCTTTTCTTGTCCTTTTCATGTATAAATACAAAGAGATAGATGCATTTGGAAAACACATACAATCAAATAGTGCTATTACATTTGCAATGATCCTAAAACCTTAACATGGTATTAGAGCCAAGTTGTAAATGTAAGAGAGTAGTTTGTTGATGGTGAATGTCTGACTGTCTAAGAAAATACAGTCTCAGTACGAGGACCATATCTCACAAAAGCACTATTTGATTTTTTTGAATTTTGGATATGTTGGTGATAAACAAATTTATAAGAATCTCATCGAAGCGATTAGAGAGACAATGTCAAGTTCAAAAGTTATGACCGACTGTGTATGGGTCTATGCAAAATCTATAAAAAAAAGTGAGGTTCCTTCTTTAAAAGCCTAACCACTTGAAGGGAGATCCGATCATATTGAAGGCTATCTTAGTATATAGAACCTTTGGATATTCAAGACAAGTCATGTAAATAATTATGGTAATGCCCAAGAATGGTGACATCATTTTGTGAATTTGCATGATATTTTTTATATGGGCTCATCTTATAAAATGAAATATTTGAAATTTATAAAAGATAAGTATTTCATGTTTTATTAATGCACATAATTTTTTAAGTTTGTAATTTATTTTATACTATTAGTTAGTAAAATATTGTATGCTTCTATCATTGGTATTTTCGGTCGAGATAGTTTAGTGAGCTATTTGTAATCTCTCTTTGACATACCTTCAAAACATAAGCACAAGATAATTGCATTCAAGGGAAAATGAATTTGAAGCTTGTAAATGAATTGATGATTGAGACTAGATGCAAAGGTATTCTAACATTTCAAAAGAGGTCAAGAATTTGATAAACTTAAGCTTCAGAGGGAGTAGATGGTTCAGTCAACTTGTGACAATCTTGATCATATTGATTGAGAGGGAGTTCACTATTGAAGGTGAAACACTTCTGAGGTAAACTTGATATAATTGATAATTATAATAATGAAACGTGAATGTTTTAAATGGGTCTTCCCCCTGTGTAAATCATGAGGAAGTGACAACTTCCAAATGATTATCACTTGTATTTACAAAAGTATTTGGAAGGTGATGATCTTACATTAACTTGATCTTCTATTGTGATAGGCATCTTGTGATGGCTGAAACGGATCATGATAGATGGAATCTTCTATTGTGATAGACATCTTATGATGGATGAAATAGATCATGATAGATGACATCTTCTATTGTGATAGACATCTTGTGATGGCTGAAATAGATCATAATAGATGGCATCTTCTATTTTGATAGACATCCTATAATGGCTAAAACAGATCATAATAGATGATTTGAATGTTCTTATGGTAAGTGCACATTACCTATGAACATTTTTTGAGTACTTGGTGGATATCATGAGACTTGATATTCTATAAGCCATTACTCTGAGTGCACTTGGTGAATGTAATGAGACTTGATATTCTGCAGGTCAATACTCTTGATATCATGAGATGATATCTTTATGAACTCTTGAGTACTTTGTGGAAATCATGAGAATTGATGTTGGTAGGCCATTACTCTAAGCACTTGGTGAATATCTTGAGAGTTGATATTCTACATACATTGGAAACTGCAATTGAAACAATTCTTGTATTGTCATTCATGTCAAACCTTAACTGGTAAGATTGTTTCTACTTAGGAAAGTACTATATCTATTTGAGTGTTGCTAAGGGGATAGGAAAGGTTGGTAACAATAGCACCTAAGGAAAGGTTGAGTTATCTTGATACTACAAAGTGTACTTGAATATGTTGCACATTAATGAGACAATGTATTGTTTATACTAGTAAGACTGAATACTAAACTGGTAGGCTTGACCGAGCAAAGAATGGAAAAATCATGTTTAAGCCGAGTAATGTTAGTGTCGACTGAACAAAAATTAATTGTTGAGGAAGATAGTGTAAGCCAAGGAAACATTTTTAGTAATGACCGAGCTTTCTACATGAAGACCGAGTAGTTGATCACAGTATTGACCAAGCATCAGCAATTTTATATTTGAAGAGAATTTAATTTTGGAGCTGAAATTGTTGAATTCTTGGATTATGTAAAATGTGTTGACTTTATTTATTGATTGTTTGAAAGCATTAAATGCACTGTAAAATTTTTTATTGTAAATCTTTAAGAGATTTGAGATGATTCTAGAAAAGGAGCCGAAGAACATGAGTGGGTAGATTCAATGAATTTGACCTAACCCTAAGATCTACGAATGAGATTGAGTGGCATAAGATAAGTTAACCTAATTGAGGAAAGTATAAAGGGAACCTGAGCATTTGGATATGCAAGTGCATGGGTGAATAGAGAATGTTGGAAGATCAGTTTTATTGACTGTATAAGTAGAAAAGGCTGAAGGAGAATTGTGGTGGTTGCTTGAAGAAAAGTTCCAAGCAGATCAGAGATGGAGATGGAAAAGTTTCAAAGTCAATAAACCAGCATTAGTGTACGAAATCGGATCTGATATTTGCAAAGTGAGTTGTATATTTTCTAGATAAATATTGCTACTACTTTCTAACCATTGTAACAGTCAAAATCCTTTTAATAGAGGTTGACCTAACAGTCATATGTTAAATCCTTTGAACAAGGTTGCATTCTAATGGAGTGTATGTAAGTCCTATGACTAGGCTCACTTTTAACAGGGTGATTGAAATCCTTTAACCGGGTCACACCTGACAGTGTGTATTGTAACCTTTGATAGGGTTGGCTTTTTACCGAGCTCACTTCAGAAGAGTGAAAATAATAGTAGCATGTTACAAAGTGGTTTTTTCCAAATTGGGTTTCCCCTATAAATCCTAGTGTTAATACTTGTGTGAATGCTTTGGTTTGAACATTTTTTGTGTTTTACAAATTAAGTTATAGTTGGGTAGTGGACTGCATTGTTGTATGTTTCTATTATTGAATCAGTGATGATCGAGTTTGTTTTGGTTATTGGATCTGATTTAAAGAAAAGTTTGTAAGTTTATTTTATACATCAGGACTTGAGAACAACTGATTCACCCCCCCTCTCTATTGTTCTAAATCATATTAACAATTGGTATTAGAGCTTTGTTGCTTATTATTAGTGTTGACAAAAATCAAGTTTAAAGGGGCTTGAAGCAAATGATCAGGATGTATAAGAAGGAGGTACCGAAGCTGAACAAGGAAAACTTCCCTACATGGCAAAGCTTGATGAAGCTGCATCTAGCCAGTATTGGTGACTTTGCAAAGTACTACATTGAGAATAGCTATGTCTCACCTATCACACCTTTGACTACCGAAGAAATGAGAGCTAAGCAAGAACATAATCAGGCAATGCTGGAAATTGCATCTGCCCTAAGCTATCCAGAATTTGAGGACATTAAGAATTGCACAACTGCTAAGGATATGTGGGACACACTTGCAAGAATCTATGGTGGTAACCTAAATGTACTGAAAGCAAAGGTCGAGAGTCTTAGAGGTAAGTTTGATGAAACGAGAATGCAAGAAGGTGAAAACATTGCACAATATTATGATAGAATAAAAGAAGTTCTGAATGCTATTAGAGGAGAAAATGGGGCTATTGATGATGAAACTATAATTGGGAAAGTACTAAAAACCCTGCATCCTATATATGCTATTAAGATCTCAGCTATTCAGGAATCTAGATGCAACTCTACTAATGTGCTTACTTTAGAAAGTTTGGTTGGTAAGCTGACTGCTTTTGAACTCTCTAACTATGATAATTTCACTGTTGGAAGCATTGGAAATGTTGAATATGCTTTCAAGTCACAACTAGTTCTGAACAAGCCAAAGAAAGAAAAAGAAAGATGCATCAGTGAAAGTGAAAGTGACAGTGACACTTCTGATGAAGAACTAGAAGATCTAGAAGCTCTTATGGCTAGAAGACTGAGAAGAGGAAAAGGAAAGTATAAAGGTAAACTCCCTATTATATGTTTTGCATGTAATAAATTTGGTCATATAGCTGCTAGATGTCTTGACAGGAAGGATAAAGATGATGAAAGGAAAAGCAAACACAAAGATAGAAGAGATGACAAAAGCTACCAATAGAATAAAGACTACAAAGGAAAAGGTAAGAAATCTTGTTACATTGCTAAAAAAGAAACTGACACTAATAGTGATGATTTTGAAATTGAGGTAGTCTATGTTGCACTGAAAGATGAATATGATGAGGATGAGAAAACTACATTGATATCTTATGTGAACAAGAATGATAAATGGATTATTGACAGTGGTTGTTCACATCACATGACTGGTGACAAAAATAAGTTTGAGACCTTACATCATTGCAGAGGTAAAAGTGTAAAATTTGGTAATGATGCACCATGTCCTGTTAGAGGAAAAGGTTTGATTAAACTGACTGATAAGATATCTTATGAAAATGCATATTGGATTGAAGGTCTTAATTATAATTTGTTAAGTGTTGCTTAGCTTAACAAAACTAGTTATCGAGTGGAATTTCATCACAAGCAAGCTAAAATATTTAATGCTACTGGAGAACTAATTGGAAGTGGAGATCAGACTAGAGGTAATTTGTTCTATCTTGATCTATCTGAAGAAACATGTTTAATTGCACAACCTGATGATATTTGGTTATGGCGTAAAAGACTATGTCATGTTAACTTTGACAATCTGGTAGAGATAAGTAAGAAGAAAAAGGTAAGAGGTCTACCTAGATTGAAGAAACCTGAGAATGTGATGTGCAAGGAATGTCAATTAGGAAAAATGACAAAGTCAAGTTTTAAGAGCAAATCCTTTACTTCTGAAAACATTTTAGATTTGGTTCATACTGACCTTTGTGGACCTATGGGTGTACAAAGTTACTATGGTGCTAGATACTTTATCTTATTTGTTGATCATCATACTAGGATGATGCATGTAATGTTTCTAAAAGAAAAATCTGAAGCTTTTCAATTCTTTAAGTGGTATTTGGCTAAGGTTGAGAAGGAGACAGGTAGGAACCTGAAATGTCTTAGATCTGACCGAGGTGGAGAATTTACATCAAATAAATTTAATCTGTTTGGCAATGATAGAGGAATTAAAAGACAAATGTCTGCACCTAGAACACCTCCACAGAATGGTATAGCAGAAAGGAGAAACAAATCTATCTTGGATTATGCAAGGACATTTTTTGATTGAAAAGAATGTGACACAGAAATACTGGAAAGAAGCTATAAGCACTGTTGTCTACACTCTTAACCAGGTACAGATCAAGAAAAATACAAATCTAACACCCTATGAATTATGGCATGGGCATGCATCGAGTGTTAAATACTTTAGAATCTTTGGAAGTAAGTGCTATATATTAAAAGACACTAGGAATGGAAAGTTTGATGCTAAGAGTGATGAAGGCATATTCCTAGGATATTCCACAAAAAGTAAAGCTTATAAGTGTTTGAACTCTAACACTAACAAAATTGTGGAAAGTGTGAATGTCAAAATTGATGAGTATGCAGAAAGAAATGAAGCTGACAGCAAAAGAGAACCAAAAGATTATAGATCTTTTGTGTACATTGAGGAAGAAGAAGAGGCAAGTAGCAGACTTGCACTTGATGCCGAGCCTCGGGTAAGCAATGCCAAGTGACAGACAGACGCTGCCGAGCATTAGGAAAATAGTGCCGAAAGAGAACAAGAACATGTCGAGCTACAAGAAAATGCTGTTGAATATCAGGAAGAGGTTGTCAAGCATTCAGAAGTTGAATCTGACAATCTTGTTGAGGAACATGATGAAATAGAGGAGAGAGGAGATGAACTTGTTTTGGAAAAATATGTAAGAAGACATCACAAGCCTGAACAGATTATTGGAGACAAAAATACTGGAATTTAGACTAGAAGTAAGACTAAGGATCCAACATGCCTACTATGTGAATTTGAACCCAAGTCAACTATAGAGGCATTGGAGAATGAAGACTGGATACAAGCAATGAATGAAGAGATTGACCAAATTAAGAAGAATGATACTTGGACTTTGGTGCCAAGACCTGAAAAACAAAAATGTTATAGGAACAAAGTGGGTGTTTTAGAATAAGATGAATGAAAATGGTGAAATCACTAGGAACAAAGCTAGGATGGTATGCAAAGGATAGGCACAAGAAGAAGGAATAAATTATGGGGAGACATTTGCCCCTGTAGCTAGATTGGAAGGAGTAAGAACTCTGCTTGCATATGTTGCTTATAAAGATTTCAAGGTATATCAAATGGATGTTAAGTCTACATTTTTGAATGGTATACTGGAAGAAGAAGTTTACATAGAATAGCCAGAAGGTTTTATTGATCCAAACAGAAGACACATGGTGTGCAAACTAAACAAAGTACTATATGGATTGAAGCGAGCTCCCAGAGCATGGTATGAGAGGTTTCATAACTACTTGATATAGATTAGATTTTCAAGAACAAATGACACAAGCAATCTGTACATGAAAGATGAAGAAGGTAAAGGTATCCTGTTGGCAAAAAATTTTGTGGATGACATTATTTTTGGTGGACAAGATGCATTATGTAAAAGATTTTCAAATGAAATGCAAACTAAATTTGAAATGAGTATGTTTGGTGAAATCAAATTCTTTGTTGGTTTACAAGTATATCAGAAGAATGGAATTTTCATTACACAATCTAAGTACGTTAATGAAATAATGAAAACTTTTGGGATGGAAGATGCTAAACTAGTGGGAACTCCTATGGTTACTGGACAAAAGTTATCTAAGAATGATGATTCTGCAGAAGTGAATCAAACTTTGTATAGATCCATGATTGGAAAATTGCAGTATGTTGTACATAGTAGACTAGATATTGCACTAGCTATTGGGATTATGGCAAGATTCTTTGCCAATCCTAAGGAAACACACATGATGGTTGTGAAAATTATTATGAGATACTTGAAAGGAACTACTGACTATGGTCTATATTATAAGAAGGATGAAAAATTTGAACTCAGAGTTTATACAGATGCTAATTGGGTAGGAAATGTAGATGATAAAAAGAGTACTAGTGGTGGAGCTTTCTTTCTTGGATAGAGATTAGTCTCCTAGACAAGCAAGAAACAAAATTGCATTTCCCAATCTATTGTCGAGGCCGAGTATGTTGTTGATGCAATAAACTATTCAAATTTGGTATGGATAAAACAATTGTTGATAGGCATGAAAGAAGAAATCACTGAACCTGTTGTTATTTTCTATGACAACACAAGTGCTATCAATATTTCTAAGAATCCAGTGATGCACACTAAGACCAAGCACATTGCAATCAAGTATCACTACTTGAGATAATTAGTACAAGATAAAGAAGTCTGAATGGAATATGTGAATACAAAAAAACAATTAGCAGACATATTCACTAAAGCTTTACCCAGAGAAGCTCATGAGTATTTGAGAAGTCAATTAGGGGTCCTTCCCCTAACTGAGGCTACCTAGACAAGCTAGGAGCACTGCATCAAATGTGCTACAGCAAAATATTTGACAAATTGATGCTAAAGATTGTCACACTTTAGGGCTGGCCTAGAGTTGTGAAAAGAAGCAAAGACAAGGAATTAGTCATAAGCAAGATGATAGAGGGAGAAACACTAAGCTGCACATATATTATCTACATCTGATGGATGTATGTTTTAGTTGCTTCTTTGGCATTTTTGTCAAAGAGGGAGATGAACTGATATGATAACACATGACACTAAAGCTAAGGATGATGAACTGAAATGAAGGATTGGGATAGAGGGAAATCTGAATACTTTTGACGGTCACAGAAGTGAGGCTTATAGGATTCTGAATTAGAATGAAGCTAAGGATATTATAAATAATTCTCTGATGAACAGATAAGTTTTTGGATTGGTTGGTAATCCATGTGTTATTCAGGTGATATCATATGGTGTTGCCATCAATGCCAAAGAGGGAGACTGTTGGAAACTACAATTGAAATAATTGTTGTATTGTCATTGATGTCAAACCTTAACTAGTAAGACTGTTGCTACTTAGGAAAGTACTATATCTATTTGAGTGTTGCTAAGGGGATAGGCAAGGTTGGTAACAATAGCACCTAAGGAAAGGTTGAGTTATCTTGATACTACAAAGTGTACTTGACTATGTTGCACACTGATGAGACAATGTATTGTTTATACTAGTAAGACTAAAGACTAAACTGGAAGGCTTGACCAAGCAATGAATGGAAAAATCATGTTTAAGCCGAGTAATGTTAGTGTCGACTGAGTTAGTATATGCCGAGAAAAATTCTAGTGTTGACCAAACAACAGTTAATTGCCAAGGAAGACAGTGTAAGCCGAGGAAACATTTTTAGTAATGACCAAGCTTTCTACATGAAGACCGAGTAGTTGATCACAGTATTGACTGAGCATGAACAATTTTATATTTGAAGAGAATTTAATTTTGGAGCCAACATTATTGAATTCTTGGATTATGTAAAACGTGTTGACTTTATTTATTGATTGTTTGAAAGCATTAAATGCACTGTAAAAATTTTTATTGTAAATCTTTAAGAGATTTGAGATGATTCTAGAAAAGGAGCCGAAGAACATGAAGTGGGTAGATTCAATGAATCTGACCTAACCCTAAGATCTATGAATGAGATTGAGCGGCATAAGATAAGTTAACCTAATTGAGGAAAGTATAAAGGGAACCTGAGCATTTGGATATGCAAGTGCACGGGTGAACAGGGAATGTTGGAAGATCAATAAAGTTTTATTGACTGTATAGCAGAAAAGGCTGAAGGAGAATTGTGGTGATTGCTTGAAGAAAAGTTCCAAGCAGATCAGAGATGGAGATGGAAAAGTTTCAAAGTCAGTAAATGAGCATTAGTGTATGGAATCAGATCTGATATTTGCAAAGCGAGTTGTATATTTTTCAGATAAATATTGGTACTACTTTCTAACCATTGTAATAGTCAAAATCCTTTTAACAGTGGTTGACCTAATAGTCATATGTTAAATCCTTTGAACAAGGTTGCATTCTAATGGAGTGTATGTAAGTCCTATGACTAGGCTCACTTTTTTAATAGGGTGATTGAAATCTTTTAACTGGGTCACACCTGACAGTGTGTATTGTAACCTTTGACAGGGTTGGCTTTTTACTGAGCTCACTTTAGAAGAGTGAAAATAATAGTAGCATGTTACAAAGTGGTTTTTCCCAAATTGGGTTTCCGCTATAAATCCTGGTGTTAATACTTGTGTGAATGTTTTGGTTTGAACATTTTTGTGTTTTACAAGTTAAGTTACAGCTGGGTAGTGGACTGCATTGTTGTATGTTTCTATTATTGAATCAGTGATGACCAAGTTTGTTTTGGTTATTGGATCTGATTTAAAGAAAATTTTGTAAGTTTATTTTATATATCAGGACCTGAGAACAACTGATTCACCCCCCCCCTCTCTATTGTTCTAAATCATATTAACACTACAGGTCAATGCTCTCGATATCATGAGATGATATATTTATGAACTCTTGAGTACCTAGGTGAATGTCATGTGTTGACATTCTGATAGGCCAATACTCAAGATATCAAATGGATAGAATCATCAATGGAGGTAATCCACTTGAGGACTTGTGGATAGAATTGCCGATAGAGGCAATCCACCTAAGGACTTGTGGATAGAATCACCAATGGAGGCAATCCACCTAAGGACTTGTGGATAGAATCATTGATGGAGGCAATCCACACATTGAGATTATGTTTCTATTGATTACATCATGAGGATGATGCCTTTATTGCTTACATTGAATATAATTGATGTTGTCAAGTTTCCTAAGTGTTGACATTGGATTGATTTATCCTCCCTAGCTAAGAGGGAGTGTTGATGTTTGTAGTATCGGTCAAATAGATAATACTAACTATATGATTATTATGAGAAATGATTTATTATATATATACATATATATCAATATATAATAATATATTACTATATACATTGATATATATATATATATATATATATATATATATATATATATATATATATATATATATATATATATATATATATATATATATATAAAGTTAGATTATAATTATTCTCATAATAACTAAATAGTTAAATTGATAAAATAAATTAATAAATAGACATGTCCCATGAAGGGACATGTCTTTTCTTGTCCTTTTCATGTATAAATGAAAAGAGATCAATGCATTTGGAAAACACATAAAATTAGATAGTGTTATTACATTTGCACGATCCTACAAACCTTAACACAAACAACCCCATGTAAGAGTCACATACAAAAGGGTTTTAAATGCCGTTGCAACCTTCAACATGGAAATTTTACTCTTGAAAAAGTTGTAATGAGTACCACTAGAATCCACCTTAATAGGAGCTAACACCACAAGAGAAGGAAACCCCAAGAGAAAATACACCTTCTAAGAGCCATACAAAACTCCACCTTTAAAGGAATTATTCCCTTCTTAATAAGAAACATAGCCAAAAATAAGAACCTAGTAGAGGAAAAGAATTCAAGCACAAAGAGAGGAGAAGAGAGGGAATAAGTACATTAATGCTCAACCACTTAAAATAATCATTCCCGTGATTGAAAATAAACTTTTCCACCAAGAACCAACCACCACATATATGAGAAATATCATGTTGGGAAGAATACTCATAGACTAGAGAAAGGAAAGGGAAGGAAATGAATAGAATGACACACATGCTTTGAAATTAATCACTGACTTCAATAGCCAAAATCCAAACTACCATAAATCACTCACTTGTCACAATATAAAATAATAGGATAGAATGAATCTAGTAAAGAGAGGAAGGTAAATGGGATAATAACATCAAAGTTCATCCTCTTAAAATGCTCACACCAAATAGCTTCCAACAAAAATTTAACAAAAAACCCCCCAAATCTAGCATAAGATAAAAACAAAATTAAGGTAGGAATCAAATATAGAGATAGGGAGAGGAGGGTATATGAACAATAATACACACCCTCTTAAAATACATACACCCAAAAACCCCCCAACACTACTACACCCAAAAAACCCCAACACTGCTACACTCAAATACCACCAAACATCTTCACTAAAATAAATAAGTATCCCAATGAAAGAGACCCTACATAGAAGGGAGAAAATAGAATGGTTGAAATCATCAATGCTCATCCTCTTAATAAAATCAGCACTAGCCACATCCACCATCTAAATAAGGACACCAATCATCTAAACAAATATGTATCTCAATAAATTAAAAAATAACTCTCAGGGGTAGCTTGAGGAGAATTAAAAACCTATCTGCATCAAAGGCTATAATCCCCAAGTTCTCAAGTGAAAAATAAAACCCCATCCAAATAGATTAAACAGCCATTCATGTATAGGCTCCAAATCCTTACAAAACTACCCCACCCTGGACCAATATAAAGAAAATTCATCCAACCCATCTCAATAGAGTAGAAATACTCAAAAGAGACATAATTAAGATCATACACTAAACAAAGAACTCACAAAGAGAACACCATAATAGGGGAGAAAAGAAAATATTACCAAAAAGACCAAATCCCCTCAAATAATGGTTGAAAGGAAGGAGACCCTCACAAGACAATGAACAACCATACAAAAAAAGATTAGATCATGTGCTTTGCTTAGAAAATAACAAAGATAGAAAACAAGGCTAAGCCATGTCTTAAAAATAGAAGCACTAAAGAGAAAACCTAGCCAAGAATAGTACTTCATCTAGATAGCAAGAAAAATAGGATGAAGATGCCCTTTCTTAGTTAGCGGCTCCCACAAATGACGTTTAGAGGAAATTTTAATAGGCAAATGTGCCACACTAGAAATGTCCACCCTTGAAATTCCTATAATAGGATCCCAAATGAACAAGAGAAAATTTCTAAAAGGGTAGAGTGCTCCCCTTCTCCAACCACTCAATGCCATGGGAGAAAAAACACCTCCAGACATAAATAAGATCAACATCCCTATCCAAAAGGGATCAAATTATTCTAGGTCAGAGCCCCCATTTAAATAGGGCCAATAAAGGATGAGATGGGTCATCATCAAACTCTCCCCCTTCCTCAACATCACTAGAAATCCTAGTGCTCAAAATTTTCCCAATTTTACTCCTCTACATTTTCATAAGTTTAAGCACAATGTTTAGGTTTTGATATATATGTCAGTTTATCCCACCTCTCAACATTTGGAAGTGTTCAACATCCCCACAATAGAATGTAAAGCATTCTAGTGAAAAATTGTAAAACCTTAAGTTATTAGATAATATTATAGGTTTTAGACCTTACACCTTTATTTGTGGAAGATGTTATAATGATTTTTCAGAAGAAGACACCTAACACCATTTCAAATTAGAATCATAAAAAACAAAGCTATAAGATTAGAGGAGAGTAATGACTCGTGGTCATAAAAATATTTGGACAAAAACCAAGGGACTACATCAAACAAAATTCAAGTTAACTAATGAATATGAAAACTCTAGATAGATATACTACTTTCTAATGAGCTTATGATCTAATTGACATAGCATAATTACTCTAAAATATACATCAATTGACTCACCAATGACCTCAATGCATACTTCATTCATATATATTAATGACAACACATATTGCTAGACATCATGTTGACATCCATGATAACACATATTGCCAACAATGTAGGCTACTAATATAGACAACTTGCTACCTAGTTCGTTTTCACCCTTCAATTTTAAAATTTGAGAACCATGAGAATTGAAGATATTTATAATTTAAACAAATTTGTACCAAAACCACTTAACTTTTAGAATCTTTTGTTGTAACACACATACTCTCCATTAATAATCCAAGTGAACTTTTTGTGTTTTTAGGTAGGAACTTTAGTTGATTTTATTTATTTATTTTATTTGTGAATTTACACTTTGATGAAATTGCTACAAATATTTTAAAAATTAAAAAAATTCTACCAACATATTTTGAAAACTACCTCATTTAAAATACATAGAAGGTAAGACACTAATTATTATATTTTGGTTATAAAATTAATATTTTTTGTGTGCGCCTAACATTTTAGATTCTTAAAATTTGTAACTTTTTATTATATTTTATAGTTTAGAAATTATTATAAAACTACTATTTTTTTTTCTTATCATATATTCAAATGTAAGGTGTACACATCTTAAATTCATCATCTAAATATTATGTTTAGATAAATTTTGAGAAAGAGAACAAATTTTACCCTCTTTGTCTCAAACTTACATCCAGTAACCCTCTTCTATATTCATAATGGATTTTTCAAGGATTAATTTAAGTATAAGAAATATAGTAATCTCTATTTATCACAAATTATCATTATTGAATATTATAGAACATTGTATAATATTTGTACGAATTTGATAATGCAATAATACTTATAAAAATTATGAGAACCAATTCTTAACCTAATTTAAAGAACTACACATAAGTACAATACCAAACTGAAGTCATATTGAAGAGAAAATCTTATTAATGTTGTTTGTTGCATACATAAATTATCATCATTTAATAAAATAGTAACAAAATAATACTCAAAACAATATAAACACACATTCGAAAAAATTATATGACCTTGATCATTGAAAATTATGTCAAGAGTGTTTACAAGGAAGATATGGAGCATTAAGTTATGATTGTACACATAAAATATGAAATATAATTGACATATGTTTAAAACTAAAGCTATTTTTTTTTAAATAATATAATTCTAATAAAAAATTAAATAGATAAGATCATTATTTTATTTTATTTTTTTTGGGTAAAAGGCCTAAGCCATATCTTTATATTAAATTATTTTAAATGATCAAGTACATCGATCTTCATTCAAAATGGGCACTGGTAGGAAAGAATGGAGAAAAGTCTCTCCCGGGACTTAAAGTCCTAACATAATTACATAGATTAAGATATAGCCTGGCATTCCCCTATTTACAAAGCTTTAAGTGTGAGGGCATACCCTCATTTTACTCTATTTGAAAATTTACAATTGGAGGAATACCTCAACCTAGTAAAGTAAAATACAATCCTTGGTTAATCTCCATCTCTACTGAGTAGGCATTGTAGTCTACACGTACACACACTTGTTTCTCGGCCAAGATTGATATTATCAATCGTGAAAGCACGGATATCCCTAAATATAAATTCAAAAAATATCTCTAAGCACCAACATCAAACTTTCTCAATTCCATATTTTTGTTCCTGTTGACTATCAAATATAATTAATATTTGAGTAATCAAGCTTAAGGATAGGAAGCCCTTATTTTCATTCTACTTTACTATAGAAAATTACAATTTCCATGGTAGCCATCCTTCTTGATAATTTGCAACCAATATGAGGAGTATATTATGCTATCTTTAGTCAATCTCATATCTTAAAATAATGATCCTTGATAGATTTGTTTGATAATAGATGGAGATGATATTTAAACTAAGAACCATCTATAAACCTATTGAATATAAGAGGTTCCTTAGACCGGAATATTATTAAAAATCCTTCATTTGAGAAGCTTTTAGAAAAATTAAATTTATAAATAGACAATCAATCAAAATAATTAATGCTAATTCTACCATTAAATGTAGCTAAGCTAGACAAAATATGTGCATGTCTAGCCAGAACCAGAATGATTATAGAAAAAACTGAAGCCCTAACACCAAACCGAGCTGGTAAAACTAGGCAAAACAAAGGTGATGATAGAGAGACCTCAAGAATGAGAAGAAAAGACTAAGACCTCTATAAATACTTTGGCGTCCAAGGCAAGAACAGAAGGAAACCAAGAAAAGAAAAAGGGAAGAGACCAAGAGGGAGAGGCCAAGAGGATGCCTGAAGACAGACAGCGGCCTCAAGGAAACAAAACAAGTGTGTGTGTGTGTGTGTGTGTGTGTGTGAAAAAGGAGAAAAATAAATGGAGAAAAAATAAGAGGAAAGGGCCTTCGGCCCCCCAATAGAAAGAAGCAATAGAAAAAGAAAGGCATGAAAAACCAGAGACAAAAATGAGAGACAAAAAAGAACAACTCAGTTGGTCTAAAGCTCAAGAGAGATCAAAAACCCTACGAAAATAGCGGGCAAAATGGCCCCTCCAACATCATAATAGAAAAAAATGGTGAGGAAACTGAAAACTAGAAATAGGGGAACAACCACCAATGATTAAGGCTAAGGTTCCAAAGGAGGAAAGGAAACTCCATGTCTACCTCTACTGCAAAAGGATAGGTAAGGGAGAGACTGGGAGGTGGGGAAACAAATTATCTATTACCCTGCAGGCTCCAACTAACTATCAAGGGTGATAGAATGTATAGCTATTATTAAGCTCATGCCATTAAGAGAGGGTCTCTCTAATAGGTTGTCTTAGAGGTCATCTTCCCATATTTATGACATGTCGTAATTTTTAAGATTTACTTCCTAGATCATTTTTGTTTCCTATGTGCGAAAAATCCCTATCCAATAGAGAATTTATGAATCATTTTCCTTAGATCGTACGGGTCCTTGGCTTCTTAAGTTCACATAATGTGAATGGGTTGTCAGAGTATGGACAACCTACTCTAAGTGTTCACTAAATGATGATTCTTGCATAGGCATCATGTTTCACTTTAATTTAATTTCTTAACTTAAAGTTTTTTCTAACTAGAGCATCGGGTATTACCTATTGCTATAAAAAGTGATCAGATTGTAAAATTACAATCCTTACTATTTTTTAACCAATAATATTTGTTATTCTTAAACCTAAGTTTGTCAACCTATTTGTACAAAGCCTACTATGGCTTGGCTTGGAAACTTGACATGGTATACGTGGACTCTTAGAATCCCTCGCTTATACTCTTAAGCCTATGCCTATAATGAGAGCCTTCTCCTAAACAACCTTCATTCATTATTTTCCAGCCCTCAAATAGCTACTAGTGCTATGATCTCCTTACTATACCTTCATAATTTTCTCTATTATTAATGTATATCTATCTTTTCCCCATCCACCCTTAGATTGGCTAGCGAGTCAATGACTGTATTCCCTTCCTTTTAAATATGGTTTATCATGCAATACTTTATTAGCTTTAAAATTCCATAATCTGGTTTACAAGACCATCTAATTACCAATTTGAGGATGCCCCTTTTTCTAACAGCATTAACTACTATGGTAGAGTCTCCTTCTATCTCTACTTTATCAATGTCTAATCTCTTGCATGCTTTTCTAGACCTTCCAATAGGGTCAAAAATTCTACTACATTGTTAGTCCTAATTCCTATCAGGTAGGCTATTTTGGATATAAGCTTGCCTTCCCAGTTATGGATGCAACATTTGATCCCTGCAATTCCAGGATTAACCCCTGATGCACCATCAAAGTTCATTTTATGCCATCTATCCACTGGGATTGTCCATAAACATCATTTTCTCAACTTCTCTGATTCCCTTTTTGCCACTTCACACAAGGAAGGGATCTTTAGGCCTACCCATCTATTTCTAATCTTGTCATCCCACTCAAAGAATTTTCAAACTATTTTTTTAAGGTTGTTTCTGCTATTTGTTATCTCCACTATACATGCTTCTATTCTATTAATAATTTGGCCATACTAAAATTCTACATCCTTAAAAATTATCCTATTCTTTTCTTTCCATATCTCCTAGATTAAAAGAGATGGGGCAATCGTCCATAAGTTTCCATATAGGTCTTTACCCTTATTTCTAGGCCAATACTTGAATAAGATTCTTACATTATTTGGTAAAGTTGTGATTCTTCCTCCTTTTTGCATAGAACACGTCTAGAAGGTCCAAGAAAATAGATAAGGTCAAATTATTATATAAATAAATAAAGTAAAAATATATAAATAAAATAATTTAAAAATAATTTTGAATAAAACAAAATAACTCAATATAATAATAAGATTTAAAAATTATGTAATAAAATTGCTCTTAAATGAAATATAAAAGATCTCTTAGACATTATTATATAATATATTAGAATAAATAATATTTTTCTTTAAATAATCTAACATGTATATCTAAATGATGAGCAACACTATAAACAAATAAATATTATAAAAAATAAATTTAAAAATTTAAAAATTATAAGATGAAAAGTAAGATTTCTAATAGTTCTAAAATATTAAAAAATTATTATATATAATATTATAAAAATACATAATTAAATATAAATAATTACCAAGCAAAATAATATTATAATTTAATATTTTAAATAAAATAAATATAAAATACTCATTATAATAAATCAAAAAACAAATCACTTCATAACTTCTCAAAAAATGTGATCATTGCAAACACAATATTTTGGAATCTTTCTTTCTGGGCCAGCAAGCTTTTATTTTAACACAAAAAAATTGAAACAAGAACAGAAGCGTCTATTTGTAAGTCCATAAACTCTACACCTAGGAAACTACAAAGCCTGTTCCCCTGATTAATTTCTTTTCCCTCGACAGATCATGCTTTAACGACAGCCTAAACTCAAAAAAAACCGAAAAAAAATTAACGAGCTGAATTTACTGGTTTCGGGTATGAAATAACTTGTTCCAGGCAGACGAAAGCTGTTTCAGGCATGACACAGATTTAGCAAGTCCACTTATAATATGAAAGGTTAGAATATATGCTATTAAAATTCTGTAACAAGTACATTTCCAACTAGTACCCATTTATTTAATTTCCCAACTACATCCTATTTACTCAATGGGCTCTGGTGGATTTCAGACAAATTCAAAGACGATCAGCAGTAAACGGTACATGGAATGCCTTGCTTGGAAGGTGATCAGCGGTGTTGTCATCACCGTAGCCTGGCATCACACTCCATTCCATAGACCTCAAATCAAGTGTCAAGACATTCCTGCTTCTTATAATAGTAAGCAAAATTTTATCTGAAGAAGCAGCAACCATAAAAACAGTTCCATGGAATGTCTTGACCATGTCTTCAAACAAATCTTTGGGAGTAACAGAAATGAGAGACCAACTATTATAATTATCTGCTCCTGAATCTAACACCCATATCCCCAGCAAAAAGTGCTCGCATACCCTGCAAAAAGTACTTCCAGTAGGATTACCACCCATTACGACGTCTTCCCCACCCTCATACTTCCCCACCAAAAATAGCTTCCCATTGCATGACACTAACGCAGGCAAAGATGGGTAGGACTTGTAACAAATACTGCGGTAAATGTTTGGAGGCAAACCTCCTTCGATCTCTTTAAACTGAAACTCTCGGCGGGTAAAGTCATAAGAACCCAGATGCCAACCATAGGTATTAGTGCAGTAGGCCAGGCCATTGTGTACTGTGCTCATCCAACGATGTGCGCGGCCTCCATTAAAAATATCGCTCCCAATAAAATGGCCCCAGGAATTTGCGGATCTCAGTACATTCCTATCCATCCTGACAGGGATTTTCATCACCTCATCTGTAGTTGAATCGTAGAGAAAAACTTCGGCGAAGGTTAAAATAAGAATTTCAAAGTGATCGGCCTCGACCATCAGTTCCGCGGCGTGTGGGTAAATCCTCTTCAGACGTGGCAATAATCTTTGCTGCTTCGTTAAAACATTAAATATCACGGGCTCATCACTGCAACGACAAAACAAAAAAAGCCCTCTTGCTGCAGCACAGAGGTCCCATGTGTCCTTGCTCAAGGGTAAAGGGATTGTAAACCGCCGGTTAAGAGAAGCACAGAAGAATGCGATTCCATCGTACTTATTCTGAATCACAAAATGGTCAGTCTCATTATTCACATTGTATGTACTCATGGTTGCCGATATTGTGGTATTCCAGGCTTTGCAGACAACCTTGGCCCTCATCAGCGAGGGCAGAGGAAGTCTTCTCACAATCTTCTCCATTGCATCCAAACTCAGATTGGGATTATTATCATTATTATCGTCCTCCACTGTATCCCATTCCAGAGGTTGATTATTTTCATCACTATTATGATGAGTTGAGGCCGCATTTGGTTGTTCGCCTTCTTGAGTTATTTCACCGTAATTTTCATCTTTCCCATCGCATTCAGAATCCAGGGCCACATCTCCGAAATGATTTGTAATCTCCACCATGATTGCACTGTCCACTTCAAAAAAAAATCGAGACAATAGGTACTTCTTTTGCAATTGATGGTATCATTCGTTGTACATTTATATCTAAATAAAAAAGAGCCGACATTCATTATCAATAATTTATTTGTATATTATTAGATTTTTATTGTATTTTTATTTTATAAATAATTACAAATTTTGATAAATATTCATTATATTACACTTCATTTCTAAATTTAAAATATAAACTAGCTTATATATATTTATATATATAATACGCCGAGAGTAATCCTTCTCGAGGCGCCTATTGCAACTTGCAATTTAAAGAAAATAAGCGCCTCGAGAAGGATTACTCTCAGCGTATTATATATATAAATATATATAAGCTAGTAGCAGCGGCAGCACAACACAAAAGACATTTAATATTTTTTATTTTTTAAAATAATTGTTGTAAGAGTTATTAAACCTATTTGGTTAGGTTGGATTACATTTGCAATTAGTATTAATATAATGGTTAGGTTAGTGTTAGGGTATGTTAAACTATTATAATTAAAGTTAGTGAGATTGTTATGGTTAGTGTTATGGGAAATGTTAGGTTACATTCAAGAAATTTGCTAGGGATATTGCTTCTATTATAGTTAAGGTTAGTCATATTGGTAAGGTTTAAGTTATTATTATGGATACTATTATTATAATGGTTAAGGTTAGTGCCATTGCTAGACCTGAGGTTAGTCATATTGGTAAGGTTTAAGTTATTATTAGGGATAGTGTTATTATTATGGTTAAGGTTAGTACTATTGTTAGTGTTAAGGTTATTGTTACAAAAATTGTTATTACATTTAAGAGGTATGTTAGGGAAACTGGTCCAATTACGATTAAGGTTTATGTTATTGTTACAGTTAAGGTTAGTGTTAGTGTTATGGTTAGGTTCAATGTTTTAAATAGGGTTATTGTTAATGCTATTATTAAGTATTTGAGTAATAGAAATTGTGACAAGGGTTAGTAATAGTGGTATTGTTACACATAAAGTTAGTGTTAGGGGAATTGTTAGGTTTCATTGAAGAAGTTTGTTAGGGTTCATGTTATTATTATGGTTAAGGTTATTGTAAGGGTTAGTGCTCGTATTAGGATAAGGTTATTAGTATTGTTACACTTAAGGTTAGTGTTAGGGTAACTGTTGGGCTATATTTTTATGTGGTTTAGGGATATTGTGACACCTACAGGTAGCGTTTGTGATATTGTTATACCTAAAATTAGTATTATGAGAACTATTAGGTTGCATTTAAGAAGTTTATTCAGGTTTGTGTTATTAATACAGTTAAGGTTACATTTAAGAAATTTGGTAGGGATGTTGCTTCTATTATAGTTAAGGTTAGTCATATTGGTAAGGTTTAAGTTATTATTAGGGATAGTGTTATTATTATGGTTAAGCTTAGTACTATTGTTAGAGCTAAGGTTATTGTTACGAAAATTATTATTTTACATTTAAGAGGTATGTTAGGGAAACTGGTCCAATTACAATTAAGGTTTATGTTATTGTTACAGTTAAGGTTAGTGTTAGTGTTATGGTTAGGTTCAATATTTTAAATAGGGTTATTGTTAATGCTATTATTAAGTATTTGAGTAATAGAAAATTGTGACAACAAGGGTTAGTAATAGTGGTATTGTTACACATAAAGTTAGTGTTAGGGGAACTGTTAGGTTTCATTGAAGAAGTTTGTTAGGGTTCATGTTATTATTATGGTTAAGGTTATTGTTAGGGTTAGTGCTCGTATTAGGATAAGGTTATTGGTATTGTTACACTTAAGGTTAGTGTTAGGGTAACTGTTGGGCTATATTTTTATGTGGTTTAGGGATATCGTGACACCTATAGGTAGTGTTTGTGATATTGTTATACCTAAGGTTAGTCTTATGAGAATTGTTAGGTTGCAATTAAGAAGTTTATTCGGGTTATAGTCAGGCTTTAGTTTTGAGGTTAAGGTTTGTATCTTGGTTGGGGTTAGGAATAGGTTTTGGGTTAATGGTACATTTAGTTTTATGGTTTGAGGTATGGTTAGGGTAAGTGTTAGGATTAGGATTAGGGTTAGGGTTTATAGCTAAGGTTAGCATTTGCATCATGGTTAGGGTTTGGGTTAAGTTTTGGGTTAGTGATATAGTTAGGTTTAGCATCACTCTCAAGTTAGAGAAATTATTAAAATTAGGGTTAGGGTTAAGTTTTAGGTTATGGTTTTAGTTAGAGTTAGGATTATAGTTAGGCTTATGGTTAGTGTTACGATTGATATAAATTTTAGGGTTAGGGCTAAGGTTACAGTTAAAGTTCTAATTATGATCAAGGTTAGTAGTTATATTAGGTTTTAATTGGGGTTTAGATAAGGGTTTGGTTAGGGTTAGGATTAGGGTTTAGATTAGGGTTTGGTTAAGATTAAAAATGTAGTTATATTTAGGGTTAAATTGTGGTTTTTTTTCAAATAGGGATAAAGTTTTAGTTAAATTAGTTTTATGGTTGAAGATCAATTAGGGTTAGACTTAAGGTTAGATTAGTGTTGAATTTCAATAAGAGGGAAATATTTAAGTTATGATTAGGGTTAAACTTAACTATAGTTAGGATTTGATTGTAGATATAGTTTGATGATTACGAGGGTTTAGTTATAGCTATGGTTAGGAATATAGTTCAATTAAATTCTAACCCTCATATAATTAAGTGTAGGGTTTAGGGTTAAAGTTTAGGATTATGGATAGCTTTAAGGTTAGAATTATAATTAATGAAGGTTATAATCTAATTATAATTCTGGTTAGGTTAATTATAATTCTAACCCTCATATAATTAGAATATAGTTATATTAGGTTTTATTTGGGGTTTAGATAAGGATTAGCTTATAGGTTAGGTTAGGGTTTTAACAAATTATTAGGGTTAAGTGTAGAGTTTAGGGTTTAAGATTAGGATTATGGATAGCTTTAAGGTTTATTTAATTGTTTAATTATAATTGAACCTAACTCTACACTTAACCTAATATATAAATATATATTTTACTATATTCATATAATAGGGTTAGGGTTAGGGTCCATTTATTTTAGTTCTAGGGTTAGTATTTAATTTTGTATTGAGATAAGGTTCAAAGTGGCTTTGTGTTAGGGATCATATTTGATTTGTTTATGGTTATGGACAATGTTAATTTTGATTTTTTGTTTAGTTAGGTTTATGTTAATGGTTTAATATTAGGCTTATGGTAGATTTTAGTTTTTGGTGAGGGTTAAAGTTTAAGTTGTTTTAATATTTAATTGGATACAGTTAGGGTTATAATTAAATTTATTTTAGGGTTAGAGTTGAGTCTCAATTTAGTTGGGTTGAACCTAATTTAGGTTAATGTTGTGATTTGAAGCAATAATTTTAGTGTTAGAGTTAATTCTCAATTTAGTTAGGCAAGTCTCAATTTAGTTAGGTTCAATCCAATTTAGGGTAATGTTGTGATTTCAATCATTAATTCAAAAAATTATAACATCATTAAATTTAAAATAAATATATAATAGATTACCAATTAATATTTTTAGAATTTTTATGATTAATAATAGAAAGTAAGAAATATTTTTAAAGTCATAATTTTTTTAATAAAAATAAATATTTAAAATAATAATTTTATTAGAATTATAAATATGGAAAATAAACTTTTTTCATTATCTTAGTTTATAAAAAAAAATTAAATTTTATGAATATCATATTTTTTTATACTTTTCTAACTTAGTTATTGAAGACATTTTTATAGAGTTTTATATAAATAAAAAATATATCTAAAAATAATAATTTTGTTGTTATATTTATAAAAATGTAATGATTTTTTTCTAATATTAGCATTAGAAAAGTAAGATGTTTTTATATTGTTTTTATATTTTTCTAATATTATACATTTCAAGAGAGAATAGTGATGTTTCTATTTAGAAAAAAACTTTATGTAAGTTATATCATGGTTTTTATATACTCTATATAAAAATCATGATATCATATATCATATACCATGGTTTTTATAGAAACCTTTTTAGGTTTTTATATCATGGTTGTCATAACTAAAGCCTAACCCTAATTGAACTATAACACTTTATTTAATTTAAAATCTATTAATTTTTAAATGAATTGTCAATTAGTTTTAGAAAAAAATTGAAAACTAAAATTTATATAAAATTAAAATACTTCTATATTTTTCTAAATATATAAACAAAACTTCTATGGTAATAAACTCATTTTTTTTTAATTCTTTTCTATTCTTTCCCACACACATACACACCTATCCATTGCTTTACCTCAACAATGTGTTATTTCTAAATATTCATAACACAACAATCAATCTGTAAAAATGAAGAAAAAAACTTTACTTTTCAACAACCAAGTCAACCATGTCTTGGTAGATTCTTAGTCCATTCTAAAGCATGGTTTGGCAAGATATAATGTGTCATAATTCCCTTCTTTCATACTACCACAAAAATCATCATTTTAACAACCATTGACAAACATTTTGACCTTTATAGTATCAATTTCCTTGTTCTCTTCTCTTTAGCTCTCTACGCTATCATTATAGATCAGATTCTAAATACCAAAAAATCTTACACAATTTAATCCACAAATTAAAGTGAGAAAAGCTATGGATGGTAAAAATCTGATACCATTAGTATCTATATTCAAAGTATGACATTTCATGAGCTTATCCCTTTCTTCCCCTACCTCTGCCCCTACTCCTTCCCCTTCCATGTCCATGAAATAATACTCTACGCCCTCTACCACGACCAAAACCCCAATCCACATACCATCCTCCATTATAATAACCTCCACCATAGTTGCCTTCGTTATCATAGTAACCACCATTTTCTGTTATGACCAAACCAAACACTAAATGGCAAGTGCATAATAATCAACCTTAAGATGCCTTACAAAACATTTAGAATGTATATTGATATGACACCAAATCTCAAATTTACCAGATCTTCCCCAGTTTCTTCCCAAGCCTCTTCCCCTTCCTCTTCCACGACCTCTCCCTCTGCTTCCTGAGTGTTGAATTTAAAGAGCAGATAAGATAAAAGTAAACAACAAAATTAAAACTAAACACAATAAACAATACACATTACTCAGTGAATTACATGGTTCACCATTAAAGACTACATCCATGGGAAAGTAGAGCAATATCTTAAGTCACTGTTTCCCTGTTCACAATACATAATCTGCTCTTCCTTTTATAGAAATGTTAACTATTCAAATATGAAGAGACAAGAAAAGGAATGATCAGATGACCATTAGACTTCACATTCTGAACACTAAGTCAATTATATGAACACTCATTTTGCAAATGAAAATGAAGAAAAGTACATCAGATAATCTATGGTAAAAATTCTTTAAAGCCCACCTCCATCAACACTGATGCTGGCTTTTACTTTGGTTTGATCAGTAGGCGATGGAGCCTGGTATCTGTAATCAAGAGAACTCAAATATTACACTTCTAAAATGAGTTGATAAAATATTGTGCAAACCAACAGACAATTATCAACCCAATTTAGAATGGAAGTTGTTCTATTAAAATCAGGAAAATATATCAAGGCACTAACTCTTAATTTAATTATTGGTATCTGATTCCAAATAATTTAGATTGAAACCCAACATCATACCCTGTGGCAGTCGAATCCAGCTCCTTCATTAAGAGAGTAATTGTGATCATTGAAACATGCCTTGTTGTCTCCAAGCTAAAAATAAACAAATAATTGGAATGTCATCAGATACAGATAAATATATTCTGGTTTTTCTTTAAATTTCAAATGTGAACAACTATGTATGGAAGTGAACAGCTATATAAAAATTACATACGGAAGCAACCCCTCTTCAATTGGTTCCCAAACATCAGTTATGCTGATTGAACTGATTGAAGTAATCTGATGCAAACCAGGCACCCTCCGCTGCAAGTTCAAACATTTTAGATTAAACGGCAGCATCCATGAACAACTCTGTACTGCTGGAGTAACTTATGCTCTCAGCTTCTTGAAAATAGAGTTTTAGCCACCAACCCGTCCACCTGCATTCGTTGGAAATGGCAGCACGCTGCCAGGCTGCCGGCAGTGAGCGCTGCACAGCAGTAACACGGCTCTTTGCCGCGTTGCGACTATGCACCTCACTTCTCTTCCTCTTCCAAATTGCTGGTTGTTTGTGTGTAACTGATGTGGTGAATAATCTGCACGTAATGAAGTGAAACTGCTAGGAATGTGAACCACTTTTTGTTAATGTACACAGATTTTCTTCGTGCTCTCTTTCCGTGCTGTGACTGTATACGTAATAAAATGAGTTGAGATTAATATTAATTTTTTGCCACCTATATATTTTTGGCCAGCTAATATTTTTGCCACCTATTCCGCCAGCTAATTTTTAATTAGTTATTTAAAATAATAGTTTTTATTTACAAGGAATCTATGATGGCATATTCTCGTGCTGGTATTCCCATTTCCGCTGCCATTGTATAGCTACGCCTCTCGGCGTAAACATATATACTAAATAATAATATACAAAAAAATAAGTTATCATGATCATTATTACATTTTAAAATTTGATGATAATAACCTCATGTTCCCATGTGGTTGCTTAAGTTGGGGTGTTCCCATGGGATTTCTTAAGCTGTAGTATTCTTCAATTCCTCTTAAATATTTAGCCCGGACATTTATTATCTTCCAAAATTTAAGGAAGCTTTTATCTCCTAAGCTAGTAGGGCAATTTTCAGCCCCACCTCATTTTCACCTGCTCAAATTTTAAAATCTAAAAATTAGGGGCTCCTATTTTGTAGCAAGATTCTCATTATTCCTAGTCTTAAAAACTAATTCTCATGGGAACCCAGCCTAAACTATAAGAAAAAAGAGGGGGAAAGCTACACATGTCTTCACCATATTTTATTCTTCTATAATTTTGTTTCCAAATATATTTGTAAAAAATATGACTAAAAATTTAATTTAAAAATTACATTTAAGAAGCTGTTTAAAAAATAAGTAACAAACTTTACCATTCATGAGGTCACCTACTCCACAAATTGCTCCATAAAAATTTATTTAAAAATATGGAAAAGAAAATTGTTCCAACTGCTACTAACAAACTTTATCATTCATAAGGTAGCATAATTTAGTTAATTAAATAATTAATATATATCTTAATAAAAGAGGGTACAATATACAAGACATTAAATAAAATAATACTATATTATTAATTTTTAATAAAATATATTTACAAGTTTATGAATTGTCCTCATTGTATGCTAAACAAGCATGTGAAAGATATATATGAATTGTCCTTATTGTATGCTAAACAAGCATGTGAAAGATATACATGGTTGCCAATTTTATCACGGTATCATGTAGAAACTGTAACGCTAGTTATTTACATGTGCACTTTAAATTGTTATTTTGTCATCCTTCATTCACGAATCACATAAGCTAATAAATTGCTACGAAAAGAATTGGAGCATTTCAAAGAATGATGACACGTTAGAATATCTTCAATCAATATCATTGATCATTATACAAAAGCACCTAAAAAGGAATACTTGAACGTAAACATTACCCATGCTAGGTGTGGAATATCTTTGTGAAATTATTTTTAAAGAATGACATTAGATTTAATTATGGGTTTGTGCTTGTAATATTTGTTAGAGTAAGAAGGGTTTTAAAAGTACTCATAACATTTTACATAATGTTCAAAAATAATAACTAACATAATAGAAGCAACACAACAATTTATTATGGTAGAACAAAAACAAATTAACCAAAGCTATAACTAGAATTTTTCACAATCAAAATTTTAGATGGAAAATGAGAAACAAAATTAGGATGGTCCAATTCGATCTTATTTATGTCCATCTATCAAAGATAGATCATTGATAGATCTAAATCTCAAAACAAAGGACAAAAGGAGAGAGACCCCTCAAAAGAGACACCAAAATGTACATCCATATAAGAATGAAGAGCAACAAACATAGCAGAAGCAAAAGACAAATTGCAAGGAGTCATGCGTAAGAGCATAATGGAAGTAACTATTAAGGAGTAAGTGGCCCTCAACCCTCAAACACATTAAAGACACTTTGTTTAATCTCTTGGTGCATCTATGTATGTATGTAAAAAAAATTTAGATGTATGTATATATGTATGGAGCTTACATTAGTTTTTTTTGAATGTGTGGTTTAAAAATGGTACTCTAAAAAGATTATCTCTTGCTAAGTTTATTATAAGGGTTAGTAAATATAATTAGAATTAGGCTAAGCTTTATGTATATCAACCTTACCCTAACCCTAACTATATTGAGTGAAATATAGCTTCAAAGAACATTGGGGACAATCTTTATCAAATGAACCTAAATATTTTATGTTTAAGAGTTAATATGTATATTTAATTGGTGTAAAACATTGCCCCTCTAAAAATATTTTGTATAGAGATTACTTCCTTGATTATTTAAATTAGTTTATATTCAGTATTAAACAATACACAACTTGTCAAACAGAAATAGCTGGCTGTAGCAAAGAATATGGAAAAACTTTGATAACGATGGAATGCATACAACTCTCTAAGACAATGCTTATTGTATGTGTTTCAAAACACTATTGATGAAGGTTTTGGCTTTGAATATTCATGTTAGAACATATTTTGACACAATTCAGGAGTCCATATTCCTTCAATATGTGCTTAAAACAATATCTCTGCCCCCAATGATGGAAATCAATCAATCCCCCACCCTTGCAGATAAAATGACAATGAAAAATGCGGGACCCAGAGAAAGTCAAATAGATCCTTTTGATAATAGAAATAATGATAGGTCAGACTAGGGAGTGGAAGGGGGCTCCAATACGATAGATATTGAACAACTACAGAAGCTGAATCAGAGAATAATATCTCCTGGTTAGAATTTCTGGTCTAGCGATAGTATTTAAGACTAGAGTAATTTTAGTGTAACAATAACTGGTGGTATTTTCAAACAGAGCATCTACAATAATTTTTTGCTTGTTTAAAGTAAACGAAAATCATTCATCTCAATCTAGCATATTAGATTTATACACAGAAAATGCATATTAAAGAACAGATTGATAGCTTGACAAAACCCAAGATTATGATGCACTTGAACCTGCGAATAAATACAGGCCTTATTTCCTATACAGAAAGGAAATTTGGATTTAAAACAAATATTCTTTTGAAATTCAGCTTACCTTATGCTTGTAACCTGTATTTTTATCTGGTCTCGTCCAGGTTGCAAACAAATTACTCTCAAAATAAAGGGAGGGGAATACAATAATTTCATTTAAAGAGATCTATAGCAATGCCAGCTCTTTTTCCACGGCCATCGCAGTTACTGGTTCTCTTTTATCATTGTTGTAGGCCTGTTGAAATTCTATAGGGACGCCTCTCAGGATTATGATCGCAACTTCTATATACACCGTCTCTTATACGCAACTTCTAAATATCTTGTTTCTCGTTGCATTGCTATTGCGGTTGCGTTTCCTGTTTCTAGTTCCTGGTAACATAGATGAGCTGTGGCAGCTTAGGGACAAGCTTTGAGACAAAGAATAAGTAGAGGGTACAAAGAATGCCCTCCTTGGAACGGTATCAACCGTATCTTCAGCAGTGTAGCCTGGCAACACACTCCATTTCATAGATCTCAAATCAAGTATCATAACATTCATACTTCCTTTAATTGTAAGCCAAATTTCATGTGAGGAAGCGGCAATCATAAAATCTGTTCCATGAGATGACTTGACTGTGTCTTGCAACAAATGATTGGGAGTGACAGAAAGAAGAGACCAACTCTCATTATTCTCCAACTCCCAAATCCCTACCAAAGTGTGCTCAATGAAAGGGAAACCACCCCATATGGAACTTCCTCTACGTCCCTCGTCGTCTAACCTCCCCACCAAAATCAGCTTCCCATTACACCCAACTAAGGAAGGCAGAGAGGCGTGGAAATTGTTGTGAACATCAAGGTAATCTATTTGAGGAGGCAGACCTCCATCGATCTCCTTATACTGGAACTCTCGGCGGGCAAAGTCATAACACCCAAGATAACAACCAAAGCTATTCGTAAAGTAAGCCATGCCATTATGTAGTATGCTCTTCCAAGGATGTAGTGGAATCTTACCGTCCCAAAAATCGGCCCTAGCAGGGATGTTCTTCCACTCATCTGAACTGGAATTGTAAAGCTGAACTTTATCGTGGCGATCTATTGTAATAATTTCGAAGCGATCATCTTCGACCATCAGTTCGACGGCCGCTTCAACCGTCCACCATCCCTTAAGACGAGGCAAGAATCTGTACTGTTTCGTTAAGACATTAAATACAACGGGCTCATCACGAAATTCAAGAAATATAAAAAGGCCTTCCGCTGCAGCACAGAGGTAAAGCTCGGTGGGTTGAGGGTGAGTACAGCTCTTGTTGCAGTTCAATGTGTATTTATTCCACGGTGAATGGATTGAAAACCACTGATTGAGAGCGGCACACAAGAAGGCGATTCCATTGTGGATCTGTTGGGTCACAAAATGGCCGGTCTTAATGTTATTGGCATTGAAAGTGGTGGCCGATATTTCTGTGTTCCAGGCTTTACAAACACTTTTTGCCCCTCCTCAATGAAGGCACAGGAAGTCTTTCAAAATCTCCGCAATCGCATCAAAGTCTAGGTCAAGATAGTTATCCTTATTAATATTGTCTTCCAGGCGTGGATTATTTTCGTTATTATTATGATAAGTTGAGGTATGTAGTGGTAGAGGTGTCTGGCCTCCCTGAATAAATGCACCATATTTATTTAGAAAGGCCCTTCGCAATGTTGAAAACGGAACTAGTGAGCAAGACAGAAATCTTACTGCGCCACTCGCTACTGAATTTTCTGTGCTATCTGTCCGCCTCTCTCAAATTATCTATAATCTTCCCCATTACTGCACTATCAACCTCCATTTTTGCTCAGGATAATAGTTATAACTTGTTTCGAAAAGGATAGTAATATTCTATGTAACGTTTTATTGAAAACAAAACGACACTACTCATAGAACAACCATTCATTACTTATAATCTTGTTTGTAAATTATTAACGTTTTTCCCAGACGAATTTTTTCGTTCACGATATTTTTACATTGCTCTTTGCTTAAAACGAGTGCAACACAATTTTTTTTCACAGTTTTTAAATGTATATTCCAGCAATTCGACTACCTGTTCTTGCGATATGAACATTGTGCTTCACAGAACACTAATTTCATATTTATTTGTTACATTTCGTTGTAAGTAATTTCTGCTATGTGAAAAAATAAGTCCTTAGATATGTTTGGTTTTATGACATGTAATTAGTGCTATAAACCCTAATTTCGTAATTGGGTGAAGAAATGAAGTGTTTTTAATAAAGCAGCAGCAAGAGGGTGCTGATCGGTAGTACAAACTAGGAACAAGCTCAAAGGGCTGACACTTGAAACCATTAACAGATTAATAGGAACAAGTGATAAAAGACAAGATAAACCAGCACCTTGGATCTACCTCTATCAAAAACAAAGATCTGGATGTGACTAAACAGCCAACCATAGTCAACACTATCAAAGATCATCTTGGGACAAGCCCCCACAAAAGCTGCAAACTTTAACCAAAAACAAAAACAAAGGACCAAAGTGAGCCCTTTAAAATTGTCAGCAATCACTCGATCACACAAAGAAAAGAAACTGAAAGAGAGAGACACTTTCATCACCATAAAATCGAAGAAACAAACTCAGGCAGCACCGACTAAACCTCTAGCCCAGGCCAACACTGTGAAAGATCTTCCAACCTGCTACAATCTCCTTGTCCACCTCAATAGAAAAAGGGTCCACCTCTATAGGAGCAGAGAGGAGAAAGATCACAATAACAAGGCTAAAGTTGTTACATCTCCTTCCATCAGCACAACCACAAGAGGTAGCCCAGATATTCTCCACCTCCAAATTCACGAACAAAATCTCGACCTCAATAGGAGACTACTCCACCTCCATAGGAGTTGTGAAAGAAGAAGCAGTCAATAAGACCCAAGCCCTCCTCCTGGATAACAACACTCTTCTCAAAACCACAGGGTTTTGAAAAGCCCTCAAGCTAGTAAGTTGTGGAGTCACCCCGTCTCCACCAAACGAAGCTATCTTGAGTTTAAACCAAGAGTCCACATTGCTATAGACCCCAACTAGAGCAGGAATGTACAGAATAGTTCCATCCCTCACCAAACTCCCAAACCTGAGATTTATCCTAGTCAAACGAAGCTGACCAAAAGGAGTGACATATCCATAAGGTCTATAAGTAGCCCATTCACCAAACTTAGTTCCAGCTCTCCAAAACATTGAAGAGCTAACACCGTTGTTTCCTTCATGCAGGTCATAGCCTACAACAACTCCAAACTCCATAAAGGAGATCCAAAAACAAAAAAAGCCCTAGAAAACACATGGCTTCCACCATTCCTTCGCAAGAAGAGCACCCACACCCCACACAAAGGAAAGCTCCAACTACCCGCCTTCAACAGCAGAGGGAACACAGGAGAGGTCCCCTAAGACAGTCAGCAACCTTCCAAAGAACTAGACCATAGTGCAGTCACTGCACTTACAATGGGGGTAACAATGAACCATTTATCCCCAAAGAACAGAGGTCATTGTTGGAAGAACAACAGCTGTAAGTTGAGCATCCACTAGAGAGCCACACAAAGCTCTATAACCAATCTGGATCATCAAGGTCAACCCCAAAGACCTTAAACTCCCGTCACTGCAAAGAATCCCCCTCCAGGTCCAAGAAACCCCTCTTCCAAAATAAGCATACAGCCAGGAAGCAAAAGGAACCGAAAGACAAGGGATAATGCCAATCACAGGAGAGCAACCATTAGGGCAAAAATGAACACTCCCCAAAAAAATAGGACACCATAAGGTCCTAAGACCCCAAATAATAAAGGGATCAACAGTCGCGAAAATAGTGGAAAGCTTAGGAGGGCACACTCCATTAGAAAAAATAGCAAGCTCCACCATCGAATCAGGATCCACTCTATCTATCGCATCCTCACACAAAACGTCACCATCTTCCTCCTCATTCATCGTCACCATCTTCTTCCTCTTCCCCTGCGTCTGAAACCCTCACTTTCATTTCAAATTTTACATTTATTTCTTTTAAGAAGAAATGAAGTGTTGAACGACTCTACTCAAATTCATTTTTTTAGCAACGTGTAAATATGTACTAGGTTTTTCTAAACGCCTGAATTTCATATTTCTTCCATATGTAGTTTGTCATAAAAAATTCTAATTTCATATATAACATGTAGTTTGAAAAAAAAAACATTAATTTCACGTTTGTTTGGACTGAAATTTATATGAGTTGTGTTTAAAAAATCTACCATTTCATATTTGTTTGATTTTGTAATATGTAATGATTTTCTAATTTGGTTAGAATATATGGTTTTGGTTTTTTTAAATTAGGTTATTTCTAGCTTGTTTTAATTATTTTTATTTGTTTGATTAATTTTATAATATAGATTTAATCATTGGTTGTACATATTTTTATTTATTTTAAAATTTGGTTTTATGGGGCCTGCTTAAGTTTCTTGTTTAGGGATTTTATGGATTATAATTTAATACCTAAAATTTATTAATTTTAATTAAATATTATTGAATTTTTTTAATTTATTTTCTAATGTATAAACATTATGTAATTTTCTCTTTAACATAAGTTTTTGTATTTTTGAAACTAAACTTTGTATAATTGTTTAATATTTTTAGATCTACTTTATTAGTACTTGCTGATCGGCTAAGTATTATTGTATCACTTGTGTACCAATCAAAATAAATTATAATTTATATTTCATTATAATTTTTTCATTTCTAAAAATATAGATGTAAATTTTTTAACTTTATAATATCTAAAAATTGTTTTTTTATCATCTCATTGGACAAATATATTTTATAAAATTTGTTTTACTTCCATACTCCATCTTTTTCGCCCATGCATTTCTACTCACAAAATACTTGGCTTTAGCTATATAATTAATTTTAATTCTAATTCTAATTTTAATTCTAATTTTAATTTTAATTTATATGTAAAATGATTTGTAATTATAAATAATTATAAAATTACTATAATTATAGTTATAATAATAATTTTGTTTAACTTTATAAATAATTATAAAATATTATTTATAATATATTTAAACTATAATTTTTTTACTTATAATTATATTAGAAATAAAGCTTATTGTTATACTTTAAAAATTAAATTAAATTAACATTAGAATAAAATAAATTAGAAATTGTAGTTAATTTTAACTACAATTTCTAATTTATATTATTAGAATAATTATAATGAAAAAGAATTACTTATTGTTACATCTAAAATTATTTAAACTAATATAATTATTATCATCAAATTTTATAATTAATTAAAATATATTTGTTAATATTAGAATTACATTTACATAGATTTCTAATAAATATAATAAAATACATTTAAATTTATCTACAACTAAACTTATAATTAAATCCGGCAAGTATTAACCACTACGTGGCACTTGTTAGTTTTGTAATATGTAAAATTTATGTAATTTTCTTTTCAATAGAAGCTTTTAAAATTTTCAAAATAGGTTTTTCTTCATCTTCTTTAAGTTAGATCTATAATTTGATTGTCACTACTACCACCTCTACTAATGTAAAATATCTTTGGGGTTTCCACATATTTTGGATTCGATTTGTGTGTTGCATTTTGATTCTAGATTATACCATCATATGTGTTCTAGTCCTAAGGTAGGCTATGATACATGATTTGGTCTAACTAGTATGGCATGGTCCTGTGTTAGTGACAACACTCTTATACCATATTTTAGAGTATGTTAGTAAATTTGGATAGAGTGTTCTATTTTTGCCCTTGTATATTAAAAAAAAATTTTTTGCGCTCTTTGTTTAGACAATTTTTTCTCTATCGTACTCATGATGTAGTTTATCTTTATATGAAGGGTCTCACATTTTTATTGAAAGAAATCATGTTGTAGTCCAATTTTCATCATAAACATTATTAAAAATTAAATTAAAAATAAGATTTATAGTGATATCTGTGTCTAATGTCTATGCACCTAGAGAATGCATATGTGATTGTATTTATTAATTAATTAAAAGTAAAAACCAATAATTTTTTATTTTTAATTCAGTAATTAATATGAACAAATGGGGATTATAGGGGTTACAAGGACAACACTCTTTTTATGATAATAGACAAAAATAGAGAAAAAAAAAATTAATTAACATTACACAACCCATTGACATACTTGCTTTTTGGGGGGGTAAGTTTCTACCAGATTAAAAAGAAAATTTGTACATCCATCATGCCAAAATTTATTTTTATTTAAATATTTTTAAAAAAAATTATAGTTTACTTGATTAAATACAATTGATGTTGTTGAAGATATGTTTCTTAATCACATCATCCATCAAAATATTTTATTTATAAAATATTATTTATTAAAACTTATTTTATAAATAATAAAAATATGTGTGCATTTATCACATTGTGTTTTACTTTTATTTCATTAAAAATATATGTGATCACCTAAAAATAGTCTAGCTAAACAATTTTCCCTAAATCTCAAATCAAGTGATCAAACAATATCAAATCAAGCCAATCTCAAGCATAATTGTATAATTGAATTAGATCAATTTAATTACATAATCCATCAATCATCAAAGTATCGATGATAATTTATCAAGGATCGTTCCTTAATAAATTATCCTAGTCATTTAATCAAATCAAACTCAAAAATACATATGGCTAGTGATAATAATTAAACTAAAATGATTAATTATCCTATTATCCATCTCATCACAAGAGGAAAAAGAAGTTGATTCCAACCAATAAAATCAAAGTGCAAGGATCACTCAACTTGCAATATCAATCATCCATTGGGAATCAATATCAACCCTCAAAATCAAGCTAAAGTCTATATATAAGCAATCCCCTTCAAGGCATTTATCATCTAGATCATTTGCATAAGAAAATTCTATCATTTTGAATTCTCAATCTAGATCATTTCTTCTGATTGGCTTCAATATATTATCAAATTCCTCATTCTAGCTTAATTCTTCTATTATTATTTCATGTTAGACGCATTTCACTTGAATCTTCCATCTCATAAGTGTCTAGTCACCTATCTATGCACAACTCTGAGAGCATACTAACATAAGTCAAACTCTTTATGATAAGGAAGCAATAGGATGCTCTTGTTAGTCTTTTTGCTTGTAATTTGTACTATTTTCTCATAATGGACTAACAATCTAATGTTTTATTGAAGTGTGGTGTTATTTGTGCAAGTGCACTATTCACACACACATTTTTTGTTCCCACTGTGGGGCCTAGCCCAGGATTTATACCTTATTTTCTCATCAAACTTCATATTTTCATGTCGTGACTATCCATTAAGTCACATTTGGGAGAATTGGGTTGCATTCTCTTTATAGTGATTCACATTTGGTGAATGAGTCACATTTAGATGATCGTGAGTCACATTTAGTAAACTAAATCGCATCTAGGAAAATTGAGTTGCACTTAGGAAAATAGGATCACATTCAGGAAATTGGGTTGCATTTGGTAGGAAATTGTCTAAAAAAATAGTCGCATTTGGGAACAGAGGGTTAATTCAAGTTTTTAATGAAAATTTGATGTTTTAAACTAACAATCTAATGTTTTCTTGGTCTATTTTTTATGTTATAGACAACCTAACATGTATTTACAGGACACTTGAAAGAGAACACTTGTCAAAGAAGGATAATCCAACATTATGACTGCTAATGCTTGTAATGCAGGTTACCTTGGATATCAACTCAACATTGTTTTTTCATTATATTTATAGGCACTTAATTGGAATTTAAATTTTATTCTTAATTTGATCAAAGGATTATGCTCTTTTCCCATTGGAAAAATTAGAAACTCAAAAGTTAGATTAAGTTTGAGTTTAAGTTCTTGGTAAATGAATCTTGCTTGGTGTGTTTGAGAAAGGTGAAAAGGTAGAGAAGTATGCTCTTCTCTCATTGAGAGAATTAAAACCTTAGACCATTGAATCTGATCCAATTTATTACTTTAACCTTCAGATGGCATGTCAATTGAGGTAAATTCTTATTGTTATAATCCTCCATATCCACCTCAAAATTCCCCCATTCTTCCTAATCCTTGGAATGAGAATAAATACCCCCAAGCTTCAGCTTTTCCTATCAAATTTTCTTCTATAAAAGCTACTTGTGATCCCATTGGTATAAAGATGAATCCTAAAGGTGAGATCCTTGGTTATGCAGCTCACTCTAAAGATGTTGATATCCCTTTCACACCTCATCTTCCTCTATTTGCACATAAGCATCAACCATCTTCACCTTTCAAATCCATCCTTGGGCCCTATATCCCAAATCTGAAACCTTCAAACCTTCCATCTATATTGGGTCCTTATATCCACCCATCCACTATGTCTATCACTCCTAGCTTGTCATCCACTTACCCTATCTCCTATCAAGACCTATAAATACATGCATTCTTGAATCCTCTGGTTAACCCATCCATATGAACCATCTATATCAGCCATATTTATCCACAATTCCCAAGTCTTTTGGAAGAAATTTGGATGTACATCAAAGAAAAAAAAATCAATAATCCACTTATATATGAAGATCACTATGTCTAGTCAAATCGACATGTGAATACAAAGCAGAAAGTATTATTCAAAATATCACAAAGGTCCAACAAGAAAAGAAAGAAATGAAAGAAAATGTGGGTTCCTAAATCCATCATTGAAGAAGTATATGCTAAAGCATCCAAAAGAAAATAAAAATAAAAATCTATGTGGATTCTCAAGTCTCTTTTAAAGGACTTGGATACAAAAGAAAAAGCAGAGTTGGCATCCAAGATTTCAAAAAAATTTCATCCATCTCCTTCCAAATCCATTCCATCCTATCCCACATCAAAGCCTCAAGATATTCCATCCACTTTTCCTCCATCATTGCATCACCCTTCAAGGTGTGTGTCAATGTTGATCTTGTCATCATATCCACCTATCCCTTTGAAAACATTTCAATACCCTATCTAATATCCAACACCTACCTACTACCCTTCTATTCCTTATCCTTTCATCCCTCTTATCCAATCCATTACATAAATCCTTTCCTACCATCTACATTATCCTCCATATCATTCCCTACCATCACCCTGTTAGCATCTTTGAACATACCTTTCAATGGCCTTGACCAATCATACCATATCCTTCTAGATGAGCATTATCCAAAGAGCGTGAGGCTTGAAGTTCATCCCATAAAATCAAAAATACAAAAAATATTGGAAAGGAGAAAAAGTTCCTTGGTGAGAACCTGGTAAATAGGTGCCTTGGTACAAAAATTAAAGAGAATTAAATCCATCCTATGGTGAAAACCACTTCTTGTGGTGCCTTGGGCAAGTACCACGATGAAAACCTAGCAAACAGGTGTCATGTGTAATTCATTCCTTTTGTACTCTATCCTTGGAGGATAGTTCCATCCATGCTATCTTATCCACTATATTCTCCATCATCCATCTATCCCACTTACATCCATATTCCCTCTTTTACCTTTGATCTTGAAAAGTTGATCTATCCATGAGAATCATACTTCCTAACATTTTTTATTTGTTCCATCAACTTATTCACTTGTTACATCCATGCTACCCTATCATGATCTTTCTTATCCCAAGCCAATCCTCATTATCCTGAGCATCCTATCCATAATTCCACACCATTCCCTCATATCCTTCATTCACCCCTTATCCTAATCATTGTATCCTATCCATATCTTATCCAAATTGACCCCTTGGTCTTGATCAAAATGAAGAACATAAAATGCAAAATAGTTTCTCAAAAAATTATTGACATGTCTACTCTTTTGGACGACCCGCTTTCATGACATCGGGTCATTATCCTATATGATATCTACCACTGCATCATTGGATTTCATTTCTCAATCAAAACATGGTTCACATTTCTATATCCTTTTTTTCTATCTTGGATAATATTGAGGAGAATGTCCTGGAGGGTCGCATTTACGTGCTTCACCCATCATGACCTATTCACTTTAGTTCCATCAGCTTTCTTATCCATCTATAAATGTCCTACACCTTTCTAGACACTGGGAGCAATTCAATAGGATCTTGCTTGAGAACTGGTAATCTCTAAAAATCTAAATATTTTAATAATCCAAAAATATATAAATAATCTAAAAATACAAAAAAATCTAATTATCTTAAAAAAATTAAAAATCCAAAAAAAATATCTTAAAAATTCAAAAAAATCAAAAATCAAAAAAAATCAAAAAAAATCTAAAAAATCTAAAATGCAAAAATCGCAAAATATTACCTATTCATTCTTGTACATATCAGATGCATACCATTTGCATCGATCTTTATCTTCATGGCTTGTACATATCTTGTATATTCTTTGCATCCTTGAGAATATCAGTGAGTTTTGTATCATATCGTCATAGCTTGGAATAAGTCCATATCTCATCCTTAGGACAATCATATCTAGCTAGGGGCACATCCTATTTATCCTACAGAGCTAGTTCCTAGTCAATACCAACCATCTTCTAGAGTGGAGTCATCCACATTACCTCACAATGATTAGGTGTTATGCCACTTAAACAATAGTGTTTCTTAACACCCTTCTAATCAATATACAATAGTATTTCTTGACACTCAACACATGATGATATTTCTAAACACCCATACACTTTAATGTTAGTGTTTCTCAACACTCATTAAGAAAGCAAGGATCACATATGAAAAGTGAAACCAAAATCACTCAATCAATGGTGTTTCTTAACACCACTAAATAGGAAAATGTGTATCCACAAACAACAACTAGACACAAACTAGCTTGAATTATGTTGACCATGTCTTTCTGAATGACTCAATGATGTCCACAAACTAGAGGAACAACAAAGAAGATATGAAACTTTCTTTGTCTATTGTTTGTTCTTATCCTTTTTTTATTATATTGTCTTTCGAGTAACTCAAGGATGTCTATGGACTAGAGGAACAAGGATAGGGGGCATGATGTTTTCTTTGATTTCTATCCGTGGGAACTATTTCCTTATTTTTTTTCATCGAGAATTTTTTTAGTATTGTACAAATCAAACAAATCTTCCCAAGGATATTAACGATAAAGGGTCATTAAGGGTACATCAAAAGTTAGTCCAAGGATATGAACGTATGGGCCATTGTAGACAACATAATCATTACAAAAGAATACAAGGAACTCATATTTTTTATCTTTCTTGTAACTAACACTAACATAAGTAAGTACTCTGGTTCATCATTAGCTTTGAAAGCCACTGATGTTTGTACTTACTGCTAAAAAAATCTCAATGATGAGAAAAAGCATAACAAAAAGATCAAAAGAATGACACTCATGGAAAATTGCATCTCATTCTAGGGGAATTCATTTCATTCTTGCATTCATTTGACTTTATCAAAATCACCTCAAGGAGGAAATCTATCTTTAACCTGGTTGAGTATCACATCTAAGATCCTTTCTTGCATTATTGATCGATATCTTTGCAATATCATTATCGGGAGCTCAATCAAAATTTCTTCTAAATAAATCTTCCTCCTCAATGCTACATTAATCCAATCTTCTAAATTAAATCAAAATTATTCTTGTACACACAAAATAGTGTACTTCTCTAAGTCATTACATCAAAGGAAATCCATGAAAGGGAAACCTTCAATAGTGACCTAGAGCTCTCTATGTATGGAGTTGAAAGATTGTAAAATTTCTCTCAGCTAGAGCTATTAAGCTTATGACCTTGCTAGTCAACCACACAATGAGAGATTCAAGTGAAGACAAGGGTAAGAATGCCAATATCTCCAAGAGTCAAATGAAATGCAATGCAAGTAAGCTAAGAATGAAGATGAAAATATGCAAGCTATGCTATGAAGATGAAAGTACAATCTAAACTATGAAATGGAAATAGCAAGTGTTACAATCCTTCCTATTAAACTAGATGAGTTATTCTAAAGCATGAAAGGAAACCTAAACTATGAAAGCATGAAATATGGAGCTACTATGCAAGAATGAAAACTAAACTATGAATCAATGAAGAAAGCCAAGATGTGATGCAACAATGATATCCAAAAAGCTTCAAAATCTTCAAGAATTCCTGCAGCATAAAGTTAGCATAAAAGTGAATGACCTAAAATGAGGAAGAGAGCTCTTCTTTTATAGGAAATGAGGAGAAATGGACCATGCAGATTAAGAGGCAAAAGACTTAATCAACGGTGGAGCTTGAAAAAGGAGCAATCCATATGCACAAATATCCTCCAATGAGAAAATAAGAGTTGACTTTTGTGTCCATATGAGACAAAAAGTGCTTTTGCCCTTTTTAGAAAATATGAATAATGCTTTATTTGTGCAACTTAGGATAAGAGGAAAAAAGGGGGTTTTTTATTTAATAAAAGGGGAGGAAATATTCCTTTTAATTAAATAAAAACTTAGGATTAAATGGTTAACACAAGGAAAATAATCAAAAATGATAAAATAGGATTTGATCAAGGAATTTGATATAATTGATAAAATGTTGATTTTTGAAACTATTGATTCAAGGATTTGATAAATTGTTGAATGGGGGCCCAAAGTCTAGGTGACCATTTTAGGGTGCATACATTTGCCCCTCTTTGACTAATGTGTGATCATTTTGGGAACACATGTGGTCAAAGAAGAATTGAAATGTGAGTTCATTTTGGGATCACAAAACAACTCAGATGTGTGTTCATTTTGGGAACACGCCCAGACAAAAATAAACAAAAGATTTTGGACATGAGTTCATTTTGGGATCACATCCAAAATAAGAGATAAAAATCTCAAGTTGAGTGAAAGCTCATAAAAAGATAGCTGAATCAAGAAAATCAAAGATTAAATCCAATAGGCACTGCCCCTCAGAATTGAAATCGAAATCAGGTAGAGGAGAACAGCAGATTGCTAAGAGATGATCAAATCATAATGAAATCATAATAGAAGATAAAGGATAATAGGATAACCATTAGGCAGTGAAAACATGCCCCAGTGATGAATGAGAAGAAAAGAAATGGGATGAATGGAAGACTAGAAGTGTGAAAGACATGAAAAGGGAGAAATTCCATCAAAGATCAAAGAATTATGCCCCAAAAGGTTAGTCAACTGCATAGAAGAAAGAGAAATTTTGAAATGTGATTTTGACTATCAAGATGATCTCAGATTTTGATTTCAAGTCTGAAAATGTATCCAAGACATTGAAATTAGCTAGAGGTGCAATTTTCATGCAATTCTGAGGTGTTTTGAAAATTTGGTCACAAAGTCAAAATGTTATAAAAGAGGTAAAAAAGTGTCATTTTCAAAATCATTTGTCATTTAGCTATTTGAGAATTTTGAGAGCTTAGAGAGAGAAAATGGCCCAGCAAGTAGCAGTTTCGATCCACAGACACAGATTCGAGCGCGGTCGGTTGCATAACCAGCCTCCTCAGTATAGTGCCCCAGTATGTTTCCCAAAAACTAGCCACTTTGGAGTCTTTTATTGCATTTAATAAATATTTAGCATGTTTTTTAAGAATTTTCAAAAATGGGTGATGTATCGCGCGATACTTTAGAAGTATCGCTCCCTTTAGAGAGAAACATCGCGCGATACTTCGTGGGTCCCAGATGTATCGCACGCCCGTAGACACTAGTATCGCACGATAACTAGTGAACTATCACACAATCAAAGGTATATCACACTACTATAGGAAGAAGTATCACACAATACTTGTTCCAAAAGCAGTATCGCCCAAGTTAAAAATTTTATATTTTTAATTATTTTTGAGCAAAAATGACATGGGTCCAAAAAATTTTACGTTGTATATGTCTTGTACTAATTTTTAGACATTCATCATGATATGTGCTGACATTTGGCTTGGTTTAATGGTTTGCAGGAGCACTTTCCCATGTTACTCATCAGAGCACCGAAGGTGGTAGGTGTTGGGAGTTCCCTTTGATCTTCAACTTGTAGATTTATACTTTGATGGATAACTTTAATGATACTTTGACTCTATCACCACTCCAAAGTCTAAAAGGAAGAGTGCCAATTAACAAAGATCAACAATGAGATCCTCCTACACTTTGAGCCTTAATGCTCAGGCGGGTGTACCCTTGACTCACTTCTCCAAAGGAGTCCAAAATATTATACCAATATACCCCTTACTAATTGATTAAAGATTTCATCATTTACATGTGTGTGTGATTATGATGGACAACCTCCAGAGAATGGACCAGTGCCTTAACCCAAGGCAAAGAGTCACTTGATAACATATATCAACTAAAACCTTAACTCAAACACACATGAACTCGGAGTAAGTGCTTTACCTATTACCCCTCTCCCTCAAACATAAGGACATCAGATTCTTATTTGGTTGTAAACTCACTGAACTCACCTAAAAGACTTTAATCCTAACTTTGTTAGGAACTTAGAGATGACTTCACAATACTCTTTGTTTACCATATGCTAATACACTTTGTGACACTAACATATATGAGCTCAGAACCGAAACAAGAAGACATACACAAATGCAAGATTGGAACTCAATAGCACTCTCATTAACATATTCAGGATCAATATACAATCAAAGCAACACAAAGATAGGAAAAAGACCCAAAATCTAGCTCCTCTTTCAGTATAATACCATCAACAACTAGGGACCAAAAAGAAAGTTTTGGAACCCTCACTAAGTCAAAAATGCTACAATATATACCCCCCTAGTCATCTTGGAAACCCAAAATAGGTTGCAACAAGATACAGATGACTAGGGTTAGGGTTTCAACCACCCAACCCACTGAAAATAGTCAAAAATTAAAAATAGGGGAAGAAATCTAGGCAACCAGGAGAAAACAGATCCCGAAGTGATCCTCAATCATGACAAAATCCCTAAGAAAGTACCGAGAACCATAAAAATGCCTAATTTGTCAACCAATTCAGCCACCTGCAACATGCCTTGAGCACAAAACCACATAGTACAGACCCCTACAAATGGTCATGGCACACCCTCGACCATGCTGCAACAGCAAACAAATCATCTCTTACCAACTCCAATCGCTTTGCATTCAATTTTAGTCCTTCTGGTCGCAGGAAACCCTCAAAAATTTGAATTTGAAATCAAATGGTCATTTCCATGGCGCCAGTAGCAAATTGACGGTCCACATTTGAATCTCGATCAACTTTAAGTCCTGACTGTTAGATCTCTCTTTTTCATGGTCTTTATGATCTTTAACCCAACTACTACCCTCGGGTTTACTCCTAGCGACTACGCGACAATGCTTTTTCCTATTTGCGGAATAAAAACCTTAACCCATCTTTAACTCCGTGACCTAGCGACTAAAGGAAAACATTTAACCTTGGTCCCTTATTTAGCAAACTGGCGACTGAAGACTAGCGCCTATTCCCCAAATGTTTCATCTCTCTGCCAATTCATTTAGCTGTTACACGAATGATTGTTCACTGGATCGCCAGTCGATTTAGAGCATCACCAATTTATTATGTGAATGAGTGAGGCCTTTGAAAATTTTGTCGGGCCACTAAACACTTTGTCAGAACCACTAAAACCTGAGGAAACTTTATTAGGCCCGCATCAAGAAGATCGACGGTTGTCTCATCTTCGCATAGACCTCCAAGATTCTTCCAGATCATGAGACAACTATCAGATGAAGAATCTTACCCTACCCTGACAACCCTCTGACACCAAAAGAGATCAACGACTATCTTAAGTTCACATGTGTCAGAAAAAACCCATCAGATTACATGCTGACCATCGATGCTCTACAAGTGTCAAAACCCACTAAACCTCAAAAAACCTGGCCCCACTAACAGCATATCCAGTCATTCACCCATGGACCAATCAAAACTCACCAAATCAGCACACCTAGCATGTGGACCCACTACACTTATCCCCTCTAAAAAAGGTAGAATCGATGGATGTTGCATGATCTTAAACCTCTGACACATCCCATAAGATCATGCACCTGTTGTTGATTTTCTGACAATGTCAGGACCCGCTGACACATCCGAAAACCAGGTCCCATTGACAACTACCAACATATTAATATATGGACCAATGAGAAGCTTCCATTATACCTACGTGTCAATGGACCCACCTGTTTGAGAAGCTCTACCATAAAGTAAGATCAACGATCGTCGCAAGATCGCAAGCCTCTGACAAAAGCTTTGCACTTTCGCAACAACCGTCAGATGAAGATGGTGTCAAAGATCTAGGCCCAGAGAAATATTAAGGCTGAAACATAGGAAAAATTAAAGCACAGGACTTAGGCTTTAGGGAAAAATTAGGCGTTGAGGACTATAGGAAAAATTAAAGGCCGCTAGGTGTAAAACTTAGGAAAAATTAACAGCCGACCCCATAAGGTGATAAAACAATAAGGAACATGTGCTAAAAGGTCTTAAGTGGCCCAAAAAAGTAACTTGAAACTAGAATAGGGCCTGGGCAAAACAAAGGGTTTTCAAAGTAACGGCTAGTTTTTCAAAAATTTGAACTAAGGATTTATGCCAGAGACCTAAAAACAACTGTAGAGACCAGAAGAAAAGGGCTAAAGCCATGGAATTTTTTTAGGGTGCTAACAGTGGCTTTGTCTAGGGATGTGTGCCTCCTGCAGGCATGGCAAGGACTTAGAATCACTGGTTAAAGCATACCATCCCACTAGAAAAACTGACAACAAAGAGCAACAGGACCAAAACCTAACAAACCAGAACAAAACAGGACAGGGGCAAGCAACTTTACAAAATTTATAAAATGTACAGACCTAACTACTATTCATGGAAAACAAAATACCTCAAAAGAAGTATCTCTTCAAGAATTGTCCATGAATTGGCAATTCCTGAATTTCACCATTCAACTCTTTCACAATGTATGAATCTTGGCCCCATTTCTCATGAATTAGATATGGCCCTAGCCAGATGAGGTCAAACGTACCATGCTTTCCTTTATCCTCTAGTCTGGCATTCCAAATTAACACCAAATCACCAGGCTCAAACTTTCTTTCAACAGTCTTCTTGTCATATAAATTCTTAACCTGCAACTGCAATTTGGCATTTCTTGCAACTGATTCTCTTCTAGTTTCATCCAACCTAATGAGGTCCTCAATCCTTAACTGCATCTCATCATCTATGTCATCATCATATAATTGAACAAATTTGTACATTTCCAATAGATTATTTTGAGGCATCCTTGCATGTATTCCATATACTAGGTCAAATGGTGCACAACCAATTTCCCTCTTCACAGTTACCCTATAAGCCCATACAGCTAATGGCAGTTTTGAATTCCATGCCCTCTTATTCTTTTCAAGAATCCTCTTTAGGATTTTAATCAAACTCTTATTAGTAGATTCTGCCTAACCATTTCCTTGTGGATGATAAGGTGAGGAATATGACATCTGAATTCCTAAACCTTTGCAAAAGTCCTTATATTCAGCAGACCTGAAGCACATGGCATTATCACTTACTATTCTCTCAGGGCACCCAAACCTTATAACAATGTTATTCAATAGAAAATCAGTTACCACCTTACTAGTTACATTTCTTGTAGGTATAGCCTCTACCCACTTAGTAAAGTAATCAGTGGCAACTAAGATCCATGAGTGTCCTCCACTTGACTTGTTTGGTATCTCCCCTATGAAATCAATTCCCCATTGTTGGAAAGGAGCTTTTACTTCTACTGGCCTTAATGGCATATTACCTAAAAATTTAAGCTTACTAGAGAACCTTCGACAAGCATCACACCTCCTTACCAACTACTCTGCATCCTTGAAGATTGTGGGCCACCATAATCCTGCTCTCAAGATTTTATGAGTAGTATTTTTACCCATATAATGCCCACCACAAACTCCATCACGCACTTCTTTTAACAACTTGTTGGCTTGATTCTCATCCACACATTTCAAAAGTATGCAATCTAAATTCTTTCTATACAATTTACATTTCACAATTACATACTTGATGGCCTGTAATTTTAATGTCCTCCTCTGATTATCATTCATTCTTGCTAGACATCTCATATTTCTCAAGTAATAGATGATATCTTGATACCAGATACAATCATCCATATCACATGTATAATCAATTTCAGCTTGATTTATCTGATTAGCATCAAGATTGGATTGAGCCATCAGTTTTGCCAATCCTTGTCCTCTAACCAATTTAGTAATTTGGATATCAATGTTGAATTCTTGGATCCTATTGATCCATCTGCATCTTCTCCCAGACACCTCTTGCTAAGAGAAAATATCCTTCACAGCTGCACTTGGCACAAAAGCAATCACAACTACCCCCATTGAGTAACACCTAAAAGCCTTGACTGCCTTCACAAGTGCATATGCTTGTTTCTCATTTATGTCATATTTCAATTCAGTAGCCTGTAAAGATTTACTAAAGAATGCAATAGGCTGCTCAAAACCATCCTTATTCTTTTGTAACAAAATTGCAGCAATAGTGCGAAAAGATGCAAAAGAGAAGATGTCCATTGGGACATTATAATCAGGTGCCTTAAGAACAGGTGCATCTTTGATAGCCTACTTGATATTTTTGAAAGCTTCATCAGGCTCACCCTCCCAATTGATTGCAGATCCTTTCTTCAACATCTTAGAAACAGGTCTAGTGACCTCAGCAAAGTTTGTTACAAATCTCCTTAAGCCATTGACCTGACCAAAGAAGGACTCAATCCCTTTAACATTCTTTGGTCTCTAAATTTTATCAATAGCTGCTACCCTTTCAGGGTCAATTCTCACTCCTTGCTTCCCAACTAAGTGGCCAAGCAACTTACCCTCAGTGACACCAAATGCACATTTCCTTGGGTTTAATGAAATGCCATATTCCAAAGCCCTCACAAATATTTTCTCTAAATGAGTACAATGGTCTTCTTCCTTCTTGGAATAGGAAGTTAAATCATCTCGATAAACAACAAGGAAATCATTTATAAAATTTGAAAAGGCAACATCCATTGCCCTCTAAAAAGTAGCACCAGCATTTGTGAGACCAAAAGGCATTCTCACATAAACATATGTCCCCCAAGGTGTTGTGAAAGCTATCTTGAATTGTTCTGATTCCTTAAAAATCACCTGATTGTAACCAGAGAAACCATCCATCATAGACATCAATTCTGATCTGGTTACCCTCTACAACATAGCTTCCATATTGGGCAGACAATAGTTATCCTTTAATGAGCTGATGTTCAAATTCTTGAAGTCCACACAAAGTCTGATGTCACCATTCTTCTTTCTAACAGGGACAAGATTTGACACCCAAGAAGAATGCCTTATAGGATTGATAATGCCAGCATCTCTCAACTTCATTAATTCTTCTTACATCTTAGGTTCCAAAGTGGGATTAATAGGCCTTTATTTTTGCCGGAAAGGTTTAGCATCTTCTTTCAATGGAATAATATGCTGAAACAAATCTTCTCTATAAACCTTTAGGTCATCATATGACCATGAAAAAACATGCCTGAATTTTCTTCGTAATTCAATCAAAGATTTTCTCACATTGTGAGACATATCCCTACCAATGTATACCTTCTTAGGTGCCTCATGTGTTCCAATATTTATCTCCTCTAGATCAGCATGATCTTCTCTTTTAATATTCTTTTGAACTCTATCCTGGTTATCAAAGACAGTTTCCAAAACAACAAGCCCCTTGGGCACCTTGTTAGTTCTAATTTGAATAACCTCATTACCAAAGACAACCTCCTTTCCTTCTACTGACTCAACCAAGGCTAAACAATCAAATTCCTGACCATGATACTGATCTTCACAACTCATAAACTTCAAGATATCATTATCATCATCAAAAACTTGCCAATTTTCAATATTGTCTGGTACACTAGGCCTAGCCTAAATTTCAACTTTAGAGATACCAGTAAATGTAATATCACTGGGATTGATTGCTATATTGGCTAACAAATCAGCCATCTTATTGTTACTCCTATCCTTCCACTCAATATTGAAGGCATCAAAATGTTCAATCAAATCCCAAACTGCATTCCTATATTGTTTCAACCTTTTGTTCTTGGAAGCATATACTGACCTGACTTGGGACACCACCAACTCAGAATCACCAACAACACTTAAACACTTAATACCATATTTTTGTGCCAACCTTAGTCCTAACAACAATGCCTCATATTCTGCTATATTGCTGGTACAAAAGAAATTCAATGTGAAAGAAAACTTGTAGGTGTTTCCATTGGGAGAAATAAGTAAAATACCTGCTCATGCCCCATCTTTGCAGCTAGCACCATCAAAGTACATTACCCACAAATCACCCTTCACAAAATTAACACTTACCTCAATAGAGATAGGTGAAAAAATAGGTTCCTTCTCAAGTACAGGGATCTTTGCCCTAAAAGCATTAATATTAGTATCCACAAAACATGTAGTCTCATTGTCAATATTTCTCTCAATCATGTGGCATACTCTTGGCTCTCGATCAATCTTGAAAAACTGATCATCAATCTTGAAAGTGGCATAGGACAAATCACACTGTAAACTTCCACCCATGGCAACACTCCACCTTCTAGATAGAAACATCCCATAATGAGGAGGGATGTCCACCACCAAAACACTCATTGTTAACTCTTTCTCTGGATATGTTGCTAGCCTATATGGCATTGCATTGATAGTCCCAATAACTGGTACCTCCCTTTGATCCATTGCACAACATCTACCTTGAACTGTATCAACTTTAAGGCCCAACTTTTCCATAATCTTAAAAGGCATAACAGTATTAGAGGCACCACTATCAATCATACAATTTATTAATTTCATTCCATTCACAAGGACACTTAAAAAGAATGGATCAATGTTCTCAAGACTAGCATTGATAGAACTATCCAAATATATAGGAGGAATTTGAGATACAATTCCCTGAGTAGCAACACCTTTCAAGGCTTTATCCTGAGATCCATTGCATGCAACATCATTATTGTGAACATTATCTACCCATGCAATAGCTCTGTCTTTGTGTTCAGGGATCCTCAACAATTCTGACAATGGAACCTTAACTATAATTTGGGACAATACAGATAACATATCAACAGGGGCAAAGGAAGGAATCTCAATCTGCACTACCTTAGTATCCTTTTGCTTATCTAATACATTAGGTGTATTGGCCACCCTCATTTTTTCATTCTTAGCCATTGTCTTAACTGGCTTCTCAATCTCACTAGAAAATCTTTCAGCTCCAACTCCCTTAGGCTCACAATTCTTACTTTTTACATTCTTGAATTTCACCATGTGATCACCTTTTGATTTGTTCTCATCAGGCTCTCCAGAGTTGGTACTCTTTATAAACATTCCTGCAACTTTCTCATTTGTATTTTTTGCCACCATGCCTCTAGTTTTCACTTGGGCAATCATTTCTGTAGTAATCCTATCCATCTCTTCTCTAGAAGGTCTTCTCAAATTTACTGGCTCAGAAGAAGATTTCATGTTACATGTCTTCTTATCAATGTCTTCACTATTAGAAAAAACCTCTTGATGAAAAAGGGCCTGATTGTGTCTCTTCACATTTACATCTACTTCTTCATCAAAATCAAAATCATCTTCATATCCTAGATATGAAGTAGCCATGTTGCATCCAACATCATCTTGATCTTCTTCTTGATCTATCTCCTCATTGCCACGATCTTGATTTGCAGCCATAGAATGTGCAACCACACAATGCTCTGCAGAATGAGGGGACTGGCATACAACACACCAAGGTATGTCCTCCATGACATTTATTGAAGCTTTTTGTAGAGGTTCAGGGACACCTTTGTCATTGTTTCCTCTTGTAGCAAGGACAACAGGCTTGCCATCCTTCCATTGGGTGTTGTAGGGGTAGTTCTGCAATCTATTCTGCTTATTGAAATTGTTGTTGAACTGAGGCCTATCATTGGTAGGAGTACTAATGTTCCTATTTGCAGGTGCTTTCAAATCCTTCAATGCATTGAGCACCTTATCCAATTTATCTTCCTCTTGCCTCCTAGTTCTAACATTCCTATCATTTTCTTTTTTATATTTCTTATCTCCAAACAACTTAGGGTCATCTCTCTTCCCACCCAACTTCCGTGATATTTTCATATTGTTCTCAATATTGACAGCAATTCTAAAAGCATCTCTAAGGGTTCTTGGTTCTTTGTCCCTCAACAAATATCTCATCTTTCCATCAAATGCATTGAAGTATGTAGTTAGACAAACAATATCATCTAACCACATAACTTGGAACAACTTATGCATGCCCTTCTGAAATCTCATGTTGAATTCAGCTGCAGACTCATTCTAATTTTTCCTTATGGTATTGAATTCATTCAACATGAAACTAGCATTAGGCCTATCACCATACTACTCTTTAAAACATCTCTCAAAATAATCCCAAGTATCAATACATTTATCAGGAAGTCTCTTAAACCAATCTCTAGCATCCTCCATTAGAGATTGAACAAACAATTTCATGACTACATCCTCATGCTCTACCTCATAATCATTAAGCATATCAACAAATAACCTAAGATGCTCCTCACAACTGATAGCATTATTACCAGAAAACTTAGGTACCTTATCTCTTATATCATTTGGAAAAGCATTTGGGTAGCCTGGTATCCCATCAAAACTAATTTTCCTATAGCCTTCCAATTGCATAGGTCTTCTTTGAAATCCTAAACTAGTGTTCCCACTAGAATTATTATTTTTATCTACATTCCCACCCACTTGCACATTTGACTATCTATTAGGATCAACAAATGATTTGTTAGATACATTAAGAATTAGATTACTAATAGTAGCATTGCTAAGTGGAACAGTAGTGTTCATAGATGGCATACCTAGTTTAGTAGCAGAAGGGCCATGAACATTAGCTAATGAAGCCTTCAAGAACTAGATCTTTCTTCTCTTCTCTACAATAGCAGCATCAACTTCAGCTCTTTCCAACTCTTGAGCAAGAGCTTCATCTTCTTTTCTTTTTCTTTCTATCTCTGTCTCCCTATTTGATTTAGGAGGTGGGATCCCTAGTATTTTCACTGGTTTTCTTACTTGGACACCCACCATCTTCTGCTTTCCTTTTTCATTAATAACTATAGTACGCCTAGTGATCTCATGTCCATTCTTACCCTTAGGCAAAGGAGCATAACTTTGCACTTGTCGGATCATAGGGCCTTCTTCATCAAACTCATGATCTTGCAACAAGAATTCCTACTCACTTCTTAGAGCTTCAAGATTACCAAAAACATCATGCTGCAAAACCTTAGGAGCAGAAGCAAGCATCTTGTTTCTCTCCTTCATTTCATTAATTTTTCTAAGGAGAGACTACCTTTCTATCAGAGCATTCACCTTTTCAACCTCTCTCTCCTCTTATAACCTCTTATGTATGGCATCCTACTCTACCAACTACAACCTTAGTGCATTTAAATTATCTGGGTCTATCATAATGTCATCAAAACCTGATGACACATCCATATCAATGAGATTTTGATATGGGAAATGGACTTGTCATGGTCTCATGGGCTCCCTTCTAAAATTATCTTCATGAAGATCTAAATCAATCTCAAAATCCATCTCTCTAGCTTGTTCATCCTAACCTGCAGGCAATGAACCCTTGTCTTGAAATACAGCCTCTGGGGTATCATAAAATTTATCTTCAGAGCGACCACCATCTGATCTAGAAACTCTATCTTGTGAACCTTCCTCACTTGAGGAAACATGTGGTGCTCTACCTCTAGTATTTCTTTGTTCTCTTAAGGGAGCACTAGTAGACTCACCATTTCTCCTGATCCAACTCTTCTTCTCCTGTCTAGGTAATTGTTCTAGAGTGACCTTCGGATTTTTTCTGACAAAGGACCTAGTATTCCTTTTTTTGTCCATCTTTAACTTATGACAGTGGTTCTCAACCTTTTGAGTCACCACCCACCTAGATGGGAAAACCTTAACTGAATACAACAGGAAAACAAGAGTGCACTTTGAAAACTTTTATCTCTAGACTCTCCCCAGTAGAGTCACCATTTTGTTGGGAGTTCCCTTTGATCTTCAACTTGTAGATTTATACTTTGATGGATAAATTTAATGATACTTTGACTCTATCACCACTCCAAAGTCTACAAGGAAGAGGGCCAATTAACAAGGATCAACAATGAGATCCTCCTACACTTTGAGCCTTAATGCTTAGGCGGGCATACCCTTGACTCACTTCTCCAAAGGAGTCCAAAATATTATACCAATATACCCCTTACTAATTGATTAAAGATTTTATCATTTATATGTGTGTGTGATTGATGATGGACAACCTCCAAAGAATGGACCAGTGCCTTAACCTAGGGCAAAGAGTCACTTGATAACATATATCAACTAAAACCTTAACTCAAACACACATGAACTTGGAGTAAGTGCTTTGCCTATTACCCCTCTCCCTCAAACACAAGGACATCAGATTCTTATTTGGTTGTAAACTCACTGAACTCACCTAAAAGACTTTAATCCTAACTTTGTTAGGAACTCAGAGATGACTTCACAATACTCTTTGTTTACCATATGCTAATACACTTTGTGACACTAACATATATGAGCTCAAAACGGAAATAAGAAGACATACACAAATGCAAGATTGGAACTCAATAGCACTCTCATTAACATATTTAGGATCAATATACACAAATACAAGATTGTAACTTGAAATTAGAATAGGGCCTGGGCAAAACAAAGGGTTTTCAAAGTAACGGCTAGTTTTTCAAAAATTTGAACTAAGGGTCTATGCCAGAGACCTAAAAACAACTGCAGAGACCAGAAGAAAAGGGCTAAAGCCATGAAATTTTTTTAGGGTGCTAACAGTAGGACTAAAATGCATCCAAGATCTTGATGATCTAGGCAAGGCTGACTTGAGGGCTATGGGATTTGGATATTTGTTGCGGTTCCCATATATTCAGGCTGATCATGGTCTACTAATATCCTTGGTTGAGCAATGGCATAGTGAGCATAACACATTTCACTTGCCCATGGGAGAGGCATCCATCACATTAGAGGATGTCTATAGGATTCTCAAAGTACCATGCCATGGCGATCCTGTAAGTATAATCATGGTTGAAAATATAATCGTTTAAGTGTAATGTTTCCATATGATGAAAACTAACATGATTGTTTGCTGGCACAGGTATACTATGATCAGGAAGCTGCTAAGGGCCGACATGCTATCCAGGGCATGTTTTAGGATGTCACTATCATTGATAGACATGTCATCTGGGAGTGACTAATGGATGACTTTGGCAGAGACTTCCTAGTGTCATGCATTATGGCCTCCATCATCTCACAGGCCCTGATGACTGATCATAGTCAGAAGGGATTCCATCTCAGATGGGGAAAACTACTAGTTGACTTGGTAGGAAAACCTCAACGCATGGCATGGGGACCTACCATACTCACAGAGATGTATCATGAGTTACACAAGATCATCTACAGGGATGGTCGGACATGGGCTTGCGGTGCCATCCTAGCATAGGTGTGGGCTTGGGAGCACATCACTGTGGTGCACCCCAGGGTTCAGCTGAGAGAGCAGAGATATCTATTCATATATAGATACAGAGGGTTTATATCACATTCCCATACTGGGGATGTGACATACTACAGACGCATCTTGGATGAGATGACCTCCTTCATATGGAGGCCATACAAGGCAGTTGAGTCTTGGAGTGATGTAGAGGATGAGCTGAGCTACATGCTATGTAGTCAGCCATTAGTAGGATGACATGTAGAGATACTCAAGAGATTCTGCATCACTAGGGTATGGTGATAGTTCAGGCGGTAGCAGTGGGTTTCTACAAAGACCACCACTTATGCGAGGTCTAGGGATGAGGAGGGACATGGGTGGATACCCATGTTAGATCATCAACTGGCCATTGAGGATATGGATGGCATTAGGAGGGAGCCCTAAGAGTACATGCCTGATATGGATGATATAGGATCTGATGCAGCATACAGGGCTGAGCGGTGGAGGGTTTCATTCCCTCGATTTACTATTCCTGATGTATAGTCAGCAGCTTAGGGTGGGGATGGTGGGGATGATGAAGGAGATGGAGGGAGAGGGGGAGTGATGGAGACTAGGGAGGGATCTAGATTAGGTGGCTAAAAATGGTCACAAGGATAGAGATCAGTGACCCCTGAGAATGAGGTGAGACTAGCTCACTGATAGGCCGAGGCCAGGCAAGATCCACCTGTAGGAGGGGAGGACCTGAGAGCTAGGATCTAGGCTCTAGAGATGGAGATGTAGTATCTACGCATCACCATAGCAGTGAGAGATCGGCAGCTAGCTAATTTGAGGGTAGAGAGAGATCAGCAGATTACAGATCTCAGGGTAGAGATAGCACACCGAGAGAGGGCGGCACAGGCAGATGCAACAGAGATCTAGAAAGAGATAGCACAAGCTGCTTATTATCATGGACTCTACCTACAGGTGGTGCTAGAGGATCAGAGCACCATCTTACTCTCAGAGAATAGGCATATCAAACATGGTACCAGATGCGGCACCACCTCCCCCACCACCAAGTCCACGTGATGGGGAGAGTGAGTCCTAGGTTTAGGGCTTAGGTTTAGATGTTTTTGGACATATCCTGAGACTTTTGATCCAGATTTTGGGATCTCATATTGTATTTTATATCATGACATTGTTATAGATATATGAGATTACTGGATGTTCAATATATCATGCGTTTACATCTCACTTGTGATGGATGTATCAATTTATGTATTGTCTTGTCATATTGCTCAAAATGTATGTGTTAAATGACCATGTAGATTCTCTCTCATAGATGTATGTTTGATTCTCATGTGTATGATATAGACTCATGTTGCTGAAAATGACATTTTTGAGTTATAGATATGATGATATGATTAACCCCTTGTGATGAAGTGGAACAGGTTTGAGATGAAAGACAAAGAGTGAAAGACATGAAGAAATAGAAGGTGAATGTAATTGACCAACTAGTCCATGAATGATGAAAAGGAGAGCTCTCTCCATATGCAAGATGCAAAACTAATCTAATCATGAACATAAAAAAATGCAAGCTACTATGAAAAGTGGTTGACTTGCAAGGTCACAACACTTATAGGCATCTAATTATCATCATCGAGCATTATTAGTAGCATCATAAGATCATACAATACAGACTAGTATGACTATGGGTATATGAATATGATCTATATCAGATAGAATGTGGGAATCCCACCTAGGCACCAAAGACATGTAGGTCAAGATGACTAGTGCAGTGAGATTACCTAAGTTTATTATGGTGAGATTATGCTTGTATCAAGACACATGAAATTCAAGGTAGCTATAAGCATGCACTCGCATAAAAAATAGTCAAGGATAATACCTTGTCAATCCCTAGTGTCAAGGAAGACCAGCATAAATGCTCATGATAGTTAGGATCAATGAAATATACCCACAAGCAGATAAAGAAATAAAACATGTTCTCATACCCTTAGTCTTCTAGCTATGCATCATCAAAAACTTCTCAGGGAGAGACCATTCATCAAAGAAATCCTCATAGACATCACACAAAGAAAAATAAAGTCAACATATCTCAATTGAGTTGATTGTTTAAGTGCATGTGTGTTGGTCATAGAGTCAAACTTTGAGTATCAAATTTGCTAATGAGAAATATCACATCATACTTAGACTGGTGGGTAAGACATTTGATAAGTGTTGAGAAACACTCGACGCTAGGGTAGTGTTGAAAATCACAATTTGGGGTGGTGTTGAAAAACACCTATTTGTGAAATGCCCCAAGAGAAAAACACACCTAAAGGACCTATGCTAACAAGTATGCCCCCTAGACAAAAATAAAGACCAATTCCAGACCAAGTCAAATAAGGTCAAGGCATGATGGAGAATGGCTAAGTGTCGAGGACGCATGCTAAAAGACAAGGGTGCAAAGGCCTCAAGTAGCACTTGTTTCTAGGTTTTCACCACTTGGAGATTTTTTTGATTTTTTTATTTTTTTGTATTTTTGCTACCAAGGCACCTGTTTCCAGGTTTTCACCAAGGCACTTTTTCTATTTTTTATTTTTTTTTGTATTTTTTTATTTTTTTGTATTTTTTCAGGACTTTATATGCTTTTTAGGATTTTTTCAGCATCATATATGAATTTTTTTAGAATTTTTTCAAGATCAATAAGATATGTACAAAAGATGCCCCTAGACAAAATAGGCATCATGGGTAGAACTTCTTGAGGTGCAAAACATTGATGGGATCAAGGATCTGTTCTCCATCCTCAGCCGATAACAAGTAAGCACCTATCCCAAAAGCAACTATGATGACATATGTCCCAAGCCAATTAGGTTCAAACTTACCCTTTTACTCTCTATTTTGTTGGTTCTTAGGATTCTCTCGCAAAACAAGATCACCTACTTGAAACTCTCTAGGGTGAACCTTCTTGTTGAATGCCTTTGACATACACTTCTGATACACTCTCATATGATCAAATGAGGCCTTGCACTTCTCATCTAGAAGTTCTAAGTCTTGTAACCTCATGGCACAATAATCGTCATCTATAATCAAACCTTTGAGAGAGACCCGAAGTGAAGGAATCTCAACTTCTAAAGGTAATACTTCTTCAGCACCATAAGTGAGGGAAAAAGGAGTAGCCCCTGTGGGAGTACGTATACTTGTTTTGTAAGCCCATAAGGCTGGATTGATCTACAAATGCTAGTCCCTACCATTCTTGTCAACTGTTCTATGGAGAATTTTAAGAATGGTTTTATTAGAAGCCTCTACTTGTCCATTTCCTTGTGGGAAGTAAATGGAGGACCAATGCTATTTTATCTTGAATTTCTTGTAGAGGTGTGTAAGGTCCTTGTTTTTGAACTAACCTCCATTGTCAGTGATTATCTCAGAAGGTATCCCAAATCGACAGATGATGTGATTCAAGATGAATAAAGAAATTGTCTTCCCTGAAGCAATAGACAATGGAACGGCTTCTACCCATTTGGTAAAGTAGTCAGTAGTAGTAATAATGAATTTATGTCCACCTGATGAGTTGGGATGAATTTTCCCCACAAGGTCAAAGGCCCAATGCTGAAATGGTCAATGAGAAATAGAAGGAATAAGCTCCCTACCTGGAGCATGAATCAGGTTTCCATGTTTCTGACATTTTTCACAAGACTTGACAAAAGCTATAGTATCCATCTGCATCGTGGGCCAATAATACCCCGCCCTAAGCAACCTTCGAGCCATGGAAAGACCATTAGAATGTCCTCCACAAATATCCTCATGAATGTCAACTAACGCTCAGTCGGACTCATCCTTTTCCAAGAACCTAAGAAGTGTCCCATCTAAACCCCTCCTATACAAATCACTAGAGATAAGGGTATGGCAAGAGGTGTTACAGACAAGATTTCTTCTTTCAAAATGCTTAAATGTATCAGGGATGATGCCATCACAAAGGTATGAGTAAATATCACCATAGCAGGATGAGTCATGGCTAACCAAGGTACAAATGACATGGCTATCTGAGGAGTCAAAAATGGGTTGACGTAGCTCTTCCACCAGGAATTCAAATCTTGATTCGTGTTGTTCCAATTGAAGGAGTGAAGCTAGTGTAGCCATAGCATCTGCTGCCTTGTTTTCTACTCTAGGGATCTGTTGAAATGTCACAAATGTGAAGTAATGTCACAATGAATCAACCATCTTTTTGTAAGGTATCAACTTATCATCCTTAATTTGGTACTCTTCATTTACTTGGTTGATAATTAATTGTGAATCCCCAAAGACATGTAACTCTGTTATATTCCACTCTATAGCCATCTTAAGTCCATTGGTTAGAGCCTCATATTCTGCAATATTATTTGTGCATGGAAATAAAAGTTTGTAAGACTTAGGTATGTTGTACCCATGAGGAGAAATAAATAATACTCTAGCTCCTGATCCATTTTGCATATTTGAACCATCAAAGAACATTTTCCAAGTACATGTGGTCATGTACATGATATGCTCATCTGGGAATTCCACTTGAATAGGCATGCTATCCTTGACTGGGAAATCAGCAAGTTGATCTGCAATAGCTTTCCCTTTTATAGCCTTACGCTCAACGTACTCTATATCAAATTCAGACAAAACCATCATCCACTTAGCAAGTCTACCTGTGAGAGCAGCCTTAATAAGAAAATACTTAAGAGGATCAATTTTTGCAACAAGATGTATAGTATGGGAAAGCATGTAGTGTCGCAACTTTTTGGAAGCAAAACACTACTGAAAGACAAGACTTTTCAATACTATTATAATTGATCTCATAAGATACTATAGTATGACTAATGTAGTAGATGGCTCTGTCCTTCCCAGTATCATCAAGTTGAGCCAACAATGCCCCCAAGGAAGATTCTATCACTGAGATGTACAAAATTAACAGTTTTCCTGGGATAGGAGGCATTAAAATTGGAGGATTAGCCAAGTATTTCTTTATTTGATCTAGGCTCTTTTGGCAATCCTCATTCCAAGCACATGTGGCTCCCTTATGCAATGTCTTGTTGAATGGTTGTGCTCTATCTGCAAGCTGTGAAATAAACCTCCGTATGGATTGGAGTCATCCTTGAAGACTTCTCATCTGACTAATGTTCTTAGGAGGCTGCATGTCTAATATAGCTTGAACCTTTTTGGGATCCACCTCTATTCCTTTGGCTGAAATTATGAATCCTAGAAGTTTACCTGAGGTAACCCCAAATGCACACTTTTTCAGATTCAATCTTAACTGAAACTACTCCATTCGATCTAGAATTACTTCCAAATCTTCTAGGTGTGTATCCCTTTGCTTAGACTTGGCCAAGGTATCATCCACATAATCCTCCATGTTTTTATGCATCATATCATGAAATACTGTGGTCATAGCTCTTTGGTATGTGGCTCCTGCATTTTAATCCAAATGGCATGACGTTCCAACAATATGTTCCCCATGCACATGTGAAGGCTGTCTTTTCTTGATCCTCAGGAGCTATTTTTATTTGGTTATAACTGGAAAAACCATCCATTAAAGAGTATATCTCATAGCCCACAGTCATGTCCACTATCATGTCTATGTTAGGGAGTGGAAAGTCATCCTTTGGGAAAGCTTTGTTAAGATCTCTGAAGTCTATGCATACATGAATGGACCCATCATGTTTTGAAACTGGAACAATATTTGAGATCCACTCGGCATAGTCGATAGCTCTAATAAATACTGCTCCTAAGAGCTTTTCTAATTCAGCCTTAACAAGGAGAGCTATGTGACGATGCATTTTCCTCAACTTCTATTTTACTAGCTTAATTCCTAGAGCTATAGATAAGTGATGCATAATGAGATTAGCATCAAGCCCTGGCATGTCTAAATATGTCCAAGCAAAATTAATTTTCTTCTTTTGTAAGAACTTTGTGTATGCCTCTTTTTCTTGCACTGATAGAGACTGAGCTAGATGTATCACTTGTGGAGCCTCTTTCGTATTCAAATTTACTGGTTGTGTAGGCTCAATAAGAACTGATGACCTATCTTGGAAATAAATCAGCAGGTTATTAAGTACCCCATCCTTAGGTGCCTCGAAGAGGTTTTCACCTTTGAATACGTCTTTTATTTTTACTATTTTGGGTTCTGACACTGCCACAAAGTGGTTTTCACCATCAAAACCATTTCTCTTTTGTTTCATTTTTTTTATTTTTTGACTGAGGTACTTAATATCCTACTCTGTCATACTCATTGTAGGCTCACTGGTGGAAGATACTACGGGTTCAAGAGAATTCAAGTAGCAGGCTATCTCATAGTCATTGTAAAAAGTGAGGAGCTAAGACTCTTGACAAAGTTGTGACCAATCAATCAAATGACAATTTACAAGGGGTAGGTCAATGACTGGTTTAGCATTATTGATACAAAAGGCATTATCTCTGGTGATCACACAGTTAGGATCTATCAAGTCTCCTTCTAAGGTACCCAAATTAGGACTCATCCTACCAAATGAAGCATCATCCACCAAGGCAATTCGAGGAGTCCAATCCTCTGGTCCTACACTAGGCTCTTTGGTCACCTTGGGTTGAGTACTATAGGTATGTACAACATCCATGTCCAAATCAACTGTTTCATCTAAAAGAGAGTCTCACTTGAACTCATGTGAATCTATTTCTGAATCTCTACTGGGATGTTTACACCAAGAAGGCTTGGGATGCCTTGATGTAGAAGCTTTGAGATTGTGAAGGGTATCACCTTCTCTAGTGTCTATATTTTCAGCTGCTGAATCATCAGAATCTCCCCAAAGGAGATTGGTGGAAGGCACCCAATCATCAATCATGTCTTGCTGGTTTTGAAGATTGGGTGTATAATCTGAGTCACAGTCACTATCTATCGCAGCTAGGGTAGGGACACTTGTCTTCTTTTCATGATCAAAGCCTAGGCCAACTGTTGACTTAGTCCTCCAACCAAAAAGAGCATGGTTGAGTGGTTCAGCCTTGGCATCTAACCTATGACTAAGAGGGCCATGACCTAGGTAGCCCATGTTTTTTACCAAAGTATACCCTCTCCCATAGGTTTTGGGAGATGGCACAAAATTATCATTGTGTTGATACTTTTCTTCTCTATAAATCCAATCTCTAATGGCTACCTCCTCTTTCTCCTCATGAATAGGTACTAAGGACTCTACAAACTTTCCAAACAAGGTCATAGCTGAGGATGAAGTTTTCCTCTCGGGTGAAGGTTTTCCATAAGACCTAGGTGAGATTGGCATTTTTGTAAGGAATCCATTTGGTAGTCTCCCATGCCAAGGTCTATGGACTTAAACTTACTCTTACACTACTCAAGGGAAGCATCAAAATTATCAGCCTCTCTATTCAAAGGGACATGAGAGCCAATTGAAATCATATTAATAGATAATGTGCTATCCCCTGGTATGCATACTTCAACTCCATTGTAAGGGAACTTAACACATTGGTGGTAGGTAGATGGAACCACTTGCATGTCATGAATCCATGGCCTACCCAACAAGATATTATATGCCAAAGGTTCGACATCAACAATCTGGAACAAAATGTCCTTTTCCACAAGACCGATCCTAACAGGAAGAACAGCCAATCCCTTAGAGCTTCGCTCTGCTTCATCATAGGCTTTAATTGTGATCTTCTTCCTAGTGTCAATTATTTGCTCAAAATCTCCCAAAGCTTTCAATAGACTCAAAGAGAAAATATTAAGCCCAGCACCCCCATCTATTAACACGCACCTAACATGGGTTTTGTGGATCATGACCTCGATATGAAGGGCCAAATTGTGTGGATGACTTAGTGCTTTATTGTCCTCTTCTAAAAATGTGAGGTAATGAGGGCTAGGAAGGTGATTGACCATGTTCTATAATTGATCGACATCTATGTCATTAGGAACATTAGTGGCCCACAAGGCATCCTTAAGGACACTTTTATGTCTAGGAGATAATTCTAAGAGCTCAAAAATGGAAATCTGTGCTGGCATTCATTATAACTAATCAAAAAGGTTGTAACTCATATCAGGACCAACTAAAAACTTGGGAGGAACACTTTTGGACACTGGTTGCTTGGATTTACTAGAATTATAACCTCTAATGATAATAGGACCCTGGGACTGACTCCTAGTAACAGCATTGAGAGGCTGAGATGACCTTCAAGATTGAGGACCCCTAAGCACAATAATGGGTCTTTTGTCAAATATGGGAGGTGAGTTTACATCATAACCATAGGGATCTTTCCCCCTCATCATGTTGACATCATTGTCCACAACTTCAAGCATATTGATGACATTTTCTGCAGCTGTATAGGTATAATTTATTGCGGCCTCGCCATTCTTGTTTTTAGAAGTCTCCCCCTTCTCATACTTAGGCAAGGGCTCCTTAAAGGCCTTGTGGTCTACATTTGTGGTCAACCCATCAACCTATAATTTCCCAGTCTCAATAAGGTCTTGAACAAGATGTTTAAGTTTAAAACAATTTTCAATGTCATGTCCAATCCCATTGTGGTATACACAGTAAGCTTTCTCATTCCACCAATAAGGTTTAGGATCTAGTATGCGAAACTTTGTAGGATCCTAAGGTTGTGCCAAATTATGAGCAATCAAGGTCTTAAAAATATCTGCATAAGAGTCTCCAAGCTTAGTGAATTTCCTCTTTCCTGACTTAGGTTTATCTTGATACTTGGGCTTGTGCTCTTGATGATCTAAGGATGCCTGCAGCTTCATAGCTTGAACTGCATTAGATAGATTAAGAACTCCTTGTTCCTTAGGTTGTGGAGAGTCAACAACTCCGTCATTGACTACTTGCTTATTTTTGTTCCAATATGAGTTCCTTTTATCCTTATTGTTGTTGTTATTGTTTGCACCATTGTTGTTGTTACTTTGTTTGGCCAAAATACCTTGTTCTTTTAGAACATCCTCGATGCGACATGCAGTTTCTACCATAGTGTCAAAAGAATTAAAGACCATTTTTCTAACTTCATATCTTAATTCGGGCACTAGATTGCTCACAATTATATCAATCCTTTCTTCCTCAGGGATGGTCCTAGAATATTTGGAGCATAAGTGTCTCCACCTTTGTAAAACTATCACAAAGGGTTCCCCTTGATTTTGTTTTAGCTTGCATAAATCAAGCATGGTGACCGACCTTGATAGATTATATGAAAAGTGTTGCAAAAACCTTTGGACAAGTTCTTTGAATGTTTTAACAAGAGGGGTAAGGTTAGTAAACCACTCCATAGTTTGGACTTTAAGGATCCTTGGGAATAATCTCATAAGGTAGGAGTCCTCATGATGAAATTCAAATCTCATGATATAGAACTATCGTACATGGTCATGGGGGTCACCACTACCATCATATTTGTCATATGTGGGGATTTCAACCTTTCTAGGAAAATCTACCATAACCACACTCTTGTCAATGGGATTGGGACATATGGAGTCCAAGTTGAAGGTATTCTTTGGAGCCATCATTTTCTCCATAGTCTTTTGCATCTTCTTAATCATCTCATCAGTTGAAGGGTTTTGCTTCTTAATTTTTCTATCCACATCAAAGTTGTATGGGACTTTTGCACCCTTATTAATTAGACTTTCCAAGAACTGATCCTTATTTTGTTCCACATACTTCTCCACATATTGTTGGAATAGTGGTTCTTGTTGCATTGTCATGAAATCAATAGTGTCAAGGTTGGCATTACTTCCTCCATGTTGAGAGCCATGACGCGCTCGTTGAGAGGGTTGTCTTGAAAGTATAGGAGGTGATTGTCTCCTATAATGTGCATGTCGAGAAGTCCTTCTTCCTCTAGGACTAGGTGATCTTGAAGGGGTCCTTGACCTCCTTCTACTTCTTGGAGTTGCTGAGGGAGTAGAGGGTGGAGAGTTGGTTCCACTGTTGGTACCCCTGTTGTTGAATTGATTGTTGAGTTGTTGGGCCAATATCCTATCTTGTTCCTCTTGGAATGCTTTTCTCTCTATGTCCAACAAGGCTCATTGTTCCTCTTCTAGAAGCCTAAGTTTTTCTTCTTTTTTAGCTCGTTCATTTTTTGCAGCCTATTTTTCCCGCTCAATTCTTTTTAGCTTCTCACTTGTATATCTTGAAGTTGTTTTTAGCGGGGAACTTGGTCTTGAATGGTTGAACAAGTTAGTTGCATTCACATGAGCATCATAAGATTGGTTTTTTTGGTCCTCATGTTGTGACCGTGCATCTTGATGAGCTTGTGCATAATGTCTTTCCGCTCATTGATGAGCATCTAGATATCTTGAATTAATAGGAGGTGAGTCAGGTTGATTGCCATCTTCGAATGACAGGTTGATTGCCATAATGTCTCTAAAAAGTGTCACCAAGTGATTGATCTATTATTTCTCTTTGTTGTTTGGTCAAGGTATAACTCATATCCATATTCAATGAAAAAGGTGCTAAAGAAGTACTCAATTCGCTAGGATTACTCTTTGGGTCAAAGAAAACCTCAGACTCACTCTTAGGAGATTGATCGAAAATGGGCTCTTTTCCCTTTCGCTATTGACAATTCTTAACTAAGGGTAACTATGAGCAAGGCTTTTGAGGGTACCCGTTATCTATTTTGAAAGGCTCAAATCAATCAAACATTAAGAGTTTAATCTAGCATACAATCAAAACAAAAAACAAAGAAACTCTAAGCTAGCCACCTCAGATTGAGCCAGAAACAGGTGCACCCAAGCACTGTTTGATTTGCTCTGATAAGGGGGATGTGGGTGTGCTCTCTAAGCACTTGGAGCATACTATAATGCATTCTAAGATGGATTGAAATCCATGAAAACCCCAAAATGGCACAAAAATAGGTATAGAACACCTGATTTGCCCCTAAGGCCTCAAGGATCCAAAAATGATTTAATGAAGATTTAAGCTACATGATGAGGAATCTAAGATTGATTTTAGACCAAATTAGAGATGTGATATGATGCTATGCTGTGCAAAACAATAAGAAAAGCTATGTTAATCCATTATTACTAAGCTATGATGAGCTAAAAATGCTTGAAAGTAAACTAAATTAGAATGATTTGCTAAGATCTAACATGAAAATGGCATCATAACAGTGCATGAGAATGAAAGTAAGCTAATTGATTTTGCTCTTGAAAGGAGGGGTATTTATAGAATTTGGGAAGGAAGAATGAGTGGCCAGGATTGAAATCCTTAAGAGAGGCCAAGATTCATTCAAAGGGGAGCACATGGATTGTGCTAGTTTAAGGATCACCTCCTTGTGACAAGTGTCACAAGGGCATTGGATTGAAAGATGGGAGGAATGTGCACAATTTGGAAAATGTGCCTAAGGTCAAAGGGTGTAAGAAAGGGGTGAGGGGCTTCTTAAATGCACCATAAATGCATGTAAGAGGGATAAGGAGGCCTTAAATGCCTTCAATGCATTTCAAAAAGGGAAGCCCTCTTTGTTGACTCTGGGGTAAGCTTAAGAGTTTGGCTAACCTTGTTTAGGGAATGTGACAAGGTTAAGGGAGGGATTAGGATTAGGATGGGTAAAGAGGTTGGATTGAGAAGATTCTAGAAGAGTCTAGAATTCTCCTTGGTTTTATGGAATAAAAGTTTATTCATTCCAAAAGCTTAAGTTTTGGGAATATTTATTGAAATATTTTCAATAAATATGAAATTTAAATATTTAATCTTAATTAAATATTTGGCCTTAGGATTAGGGTTAGAAAAGATGGGATTAGCCTTTTAATCAAAATTAAGAAGGAATTAGAAGATTTTGGAAGAGGTTAGTGGTCTAAAGGAAATTGGCCAAGTTTTGGGCAAAAAATAAATTAATTATTTATTTTGAAATTTTTGGTCAATTTATTAATTAAAATAATTAATAAATAAGGAGATAATGTTTAAATAAGATTTAAACATTTTTGGGAGGGATTCCTTAATTAAATATTTTTAATTAAGATAAAGGGATTTAATGACATAAAAATAAATTAATTAATTAATAAATGATGATGTCATGAGAGATTTTTAGAAAATAAAAAAATACTTTATTTTCTAAAGGATTTTAGGTGTCTACATTTTGCCCCTCTTTGATGCGATACCGCAAGTGGCATGGCGTTAAAGACAAGAAAATAAGATGCCCAAGGCTAGAATTTGGAGGAATAAGGGATTGTGCCCCCTCGAGAAAATAACGCAAGGAGTAAACGTTGTGGAATTTTCTCGAAAGGAAACAAAGAAGGAAGGGTCTAGGAAGAAGGGGAGATAAATAACCATGCTTCCAAGAGCAAAGATGGGCGAATGCAAGATGAGAGGGAATGCAAAATGCAGGATGCAGCTATATGAGGATGCAAGATTAATCTATATGATGCAGGATGCAGGGGAGATGGGGAAGCTCCAAGTGCAAATGTGGAGAGCACAACCTAGTTTAATATAGCAATGCTAGAGACCTGCCAAGGATACTGGGATCACGAGGCCTTGTCACCAGCGTTGCATAGGACTGACGCGAAAAAGACATGCAAGGTTGCCCCAGCATCACACATGAAACCCGAAGGAGGCATGGTGGAAACGATGTTGAAGAAACCACAAACACACGACTGACTCACAGGCAGAAGCAAAAGATCAAAAGACCTTGCCCCAGATTATCCTCATTCGCAGCACACCATGATATAAAGGATCATGGCGACTTTGAGTAGAGAACAATGAGAAGCCATAAAAGATTAACAAGACCCAAAGGACAAAATCCAAGGTCAAAATGATAACTCCAAAAAAGACATCCTTTGCCAAGGAGAGAGATTTGATTTGACTGATTTGATGGGGGAAGATTAGATCAGACAGGAGGAAGGATACATCCTCAAGGACCCGCTGATTGATGAGAGAATGAGTGTTGTCATTTGCTGGCAAATGATGAAGTCAAAGAATAATCACGGTGATCAAGAATAGTCAACAATTGATGTTGTTGAAGTACAAGGCTAGGTAGGACAAAGTGTTCTGATCAAAATGCTACTGCAGGACTGACAAGGACTGATGTACAACAGACGGGAAAAGATATACAATGGATATGTACAAAAGCTCAGGATTGGGGATAGGAAGATCTCGCTATATAGGAAGGATGGCGCGACACAGGGGAGTGTACAAGATATACAAGAGTGGATATAAGACATGGTACAAGATATGTGCAAGAGGAATGGTGGTGTTGCTGAAGGTTGATGGAAAAAGGAATGCTGGGGGATGGTGGATGGGGATGGGGATGGGAGAAAAAGGACTAAGATGGTGGGATGGGGGATGGGAGTTTGATAGATAAGGGCTCGGTCCATTATGTATGGTGCCTGTTTGCCAGGTTTTCACCAACATACTTGTCCAAGGCGCCTGAATTGCCAAGTTTTCACCATTGGATGATTTTTTTCTTTTTCTTTTTTTCTTTTTTGCTTTTTTTGCTTTTTTGATTTTTTGCTGCTTTTTCCAATTTTTATGGATTTTTTGAATATGTAGGATCTGGTTTAGGCATAGAACCTCTTCAGATGTATGATGTTGATTGGATCATTCAAAGGCTCTCCTTCTGGTGTAGATAGCTGATAAGCTCCGAAGCCGAAGCATGAGGTGACCACATAGGGGCCCAGCCAAGTAGGCTCAAACTTGCCTTTCTTTTCACGATTTGCTTGGACCTTCTGATTTTCTTTGAGAACCATGTCACCGACCTGGAACTGTCTAGGATGGACCTTCTTGTTATAACTCCTTTTGAGTCAATTCTGGTATGCAACCAGGTGATCATATGCTTGCTGTCTCTTTTCATCTAACAGGTCTAGCTGTGTGAGACGGGCTACACGATAATCTTCATCAGTGGTGTAGTTCTTCATGGAGACTCGCAATAATGGGAGCTCGACCTCGATCGGCAGAATGGCTTCAGCACCATATATAAGGAAATATGGGGTGGTGCCTGTGGGAGTGTGATAGGAAGTGCGGTAGGCCCAAAGGGTAGGATTGATTTGGAGGTGCCAGTCACGACCAGAATCATTGACAACCTTCTTGAGGATTTTCAAGATAGTTTTGTTGGTTGCCTCAGCTTGGCCATTTCCTTGAGGGAAATATGGACTAGAGAAACGGTGATGGATGTGGAGTCTGGCACATAGATCATCCACATGTTGGTTTTCAAAAGGTGTGCCATGGTCTATGAAAATGGTAGATGGTATGCCGAAGTGGCAGATGATGTGGTAAAGGATGAACTTGGATATTTGGATGCCAGTAGTTAGGGTGAGCGAAATCGCTTCAACCCATTTGGTGAAGTATTCTGTGGCAGTTATTATGTACTTGTGTCCATCCGAGGAAAGGGGAGTGATTAAGCTGACAAGGTCAAAGCCCCAACATGAAAATGGCCAAGGTGGCGCAATGGGCTGCAAGTCTTGTGCTGGTGCATGAATCAGATTTGCATGCTGCTGACATGGTAAACATTTTCTGACAAATTCACAAGCATCATGTTCCATGGTTGGCCAATAATACCCAACTCAAAGCAACTACTTAGCTAGAACCATGCCACTCGTGTGGGCACCACAAATTCCAGCGTGAACCTCTTGTAAAGCCAGGATGGCCTCATTTGAATCTAAACACCTAGAGAGGATATTGTGATACCCGCGATGATAAAGGGTGTTGGCTACAAGAGTGTAGCGGGAAGCTCTACAAATAAGGTTTTGGCATTGGTTATTGGTGAGATGGGGAGATATGATACCATTCTTTAGATATGCGTGGATGTCGTGGTACCATGGGGACTGAGGACCAACCAAGACACACACCATTTCTGCATCGGCGTTCTCATAAGCTGGCGTATTTAGCTGCTCGACTAGGAATTCATACTATGATGCGTCGCATGGGATTTCTAACAAGGATCCAATGGTTGCCATTGCGTCTTCTGCTTTGTTCTGAAGTCTTGGGATCTGTGTGAACTGTAGATGTAGGAAATGCTCTTGCAGTTTGTCCACCGGCTCTTTGTAAGGTAGCAACTTGTCATCCTTTGTCTGATATTCATCTAGGACTTGTTTGATAATCAGCTGTGAATCTCCAAACACTTGTAATTCTGTGATATTCCACTGAATGGCTGTTCTGAGACCTGAGATGAGTGCCTCATATTTTGCAATGTTGTTGGTACATGGGAATCCCAATTTGAATGATTTTGGGATGTAGTCACCTTGAGGTGTGACAAATAGGATTCCTGCCCCTGATCCATGTGATGTGTAGGAGCCATCAAAGTATAGTTTCCACATGGGTTGTTCTTCGATCACACATAAGTGTTCATTAGGGAATTCCATGATTAGTGGATAGGCATCCACCAGTGGTGCTTCTACTAGCTGATCGGCAATGACTTGCCCTTTGATTGCTTTGTGATCAATATACTGGATGTCAAACTCACTGAGTATCATGACCCATTTTGCCATACGGCCTGTGAGAGTTGTCTTTGATAGTAGATATTTGAGGGGGTCCACCTTTGAAATGAGCTTGATTGTGTGACTAAGCATGTAATGTCTAAGCTTTTGAGTGGCAAAGACCACTGCAAGGCATGCTTTTTCCATAGGTGAATAATTAAGCTCATATCCGATAAGAGTTCGACTGATGTAATAGATGGCTCTCTCCTTGTTGTCATCATCATGCTGAGCTAAGAGTGCCCCCAGTGCTGTAGTGGTTGCCGAGATGTAGAGTATGAGAGGGCGTCCTGGAATTGGTGGTACTAGGATTGGAGAATTGGCAAGATACTCCTTGAGCTTATCAAAGCTTCTTTGACATATGGGATCCCATTTGAAGCTTGTGTCTTTGCATAGGAGATGCGTAAAAGGTTGGCACTTGTCTGCTAACTGAGAAATGAACCGACGCACTGATTGAAGCTTTCCTTGTAGGCTTCTGAGCTATTTGAGTGTTCTTGGTGGAGGCATCTCTGTTATTGCTTTGACCTTCTTGGGGTCTATCTCTATGCCTCGTCGTGATACTATGAAACCTAGGAGCTTTCCAGATGTAACACCAAAGACACATTTCTTTGGATTGAGCCGTAACCCATAGTGCTACAAGCGATCAAACACACTCTCAAGAATGTCAAGGTGTCCATGGCGTGTCTTTGATTTTGCAAGAATATCATCCACATAGTCCTCTAGGATCTTGTGGATCATTTCATGGAAGATTGCTGTCATCACTCTCTGATATGTGGCTCCTGCATTCTTTAACCCGAATGGCATCATGTTGTAGCAGAAGGTGCCCCATGGAGTAGTGAATGTTGTTTTATGTTGATCTACTTCTGCTATACGAATCTGATTGTAGCCTGAAAATCCATCCATTAGTGACAACATTTCATGGCCCGCTGTAAGGTCTACGATCATGTCTATGTTAGGTAGTGGGAAATCATCTTTAGGACATGCCTTGTTCAAGTCCCTAAAATCTGTGCATATTCTGATGTCTCCTGAAGGCTTTGTGATAGGTACCATGTTGGAGATCCAATCTGAGTAATCTATAGCTCTGATAATCTTTGCATCTAGGAGCTTTTCTAGTTTTGATTTTACCAATAGAGCTACTTTGGGATGCATTTTGCGTAGCTTCTGCTTTACTGGCTTGACATTAGGATCCACTGCTAGATGATGAATGACAAGATTAAGATCAAGCCCAGGCATGTGTGCATATGACCATGCAAAGTTCGTAGTAGCTTCTTGAAGTAGCACAGTGAAAGCCATTTCTTCACCTTTTGTCATGTTGGCTGCAATGTAGGTGATCCTCGGACATTCCTCTGTACCTAAGTTGACTGGCTTGGTTTCTTCTATGATGATAGGTGATTGCTCAGGTCTGTAATCTTGGATGGGAGGAAGAGGCAAGTCTTCATCTTCTAGCGCTTGAATTGCCAAGTTTTCACTAGAAGATACACTCTTTATTTTTACTTTTTTGGAATCAGAATGTGCCCTAGAAGGGTTTTCACATAAGGACTCATGTTTTACTCTTTCTATTTCTCTTTTGCAGCTAAAGCTTACCTCTTCCCCAAAGTATCCCTTTGGGTCAAGCTTGTAGATGTGAGATGATTCTGAATCTTGAACTGATTGTGGGCCTGATGCCCCCATGAATTCTAGGAGTGCTTCCATGCTTTGGAACTCATCGATGTGTGTAATGCTTGGTTGGTCCCAGTCTATGAGTTCAGGATGGGTGAGGGGAAGTTCTATGAGATTTATGGCGAGTTGTCAAAGGACAAAAGTCCCCAGGAGGGTGTCATCGTCAAAGATATCATCGTAGGATCTAATTTCTTTCTCTTTAGGGATGTCTTCGATCGTTATGAGGTCATCCTGGCTATTTAAGAGGGGAATGCTAGTCATGTTGGTGCCCCCAGTTGTAGTATTGGGCCCTTGTATATGCAGGCGAGGGGTATTAAAACCAAGACCCTGATGTTCAAGATTCTTTGATGGTGTGATGGGATATTGGTTGCCACCTTCTTATGGCCCTGGACCACCGCCTTGATAATGCCATTGTTCAGTGGTATATTTATATTGTTTTGGATACTTATCTTTGAAATAGCCAAGAAGTTGAGTGTCAGGGGATGGGGGATCTTTATACAACCACCTATTTATGTCAGGATCCATCTCTTGACTGTTTATGTTGCCATGGGATTCAAAAGTCATAGATCCGATTTTCTTGATTTCATGATGCTCTTCAATAGGCTTGCTTTGGTGATCTGGGCACCCTTGAGTATGTGGATCAAGCGGAAGGGCCCCTACGGCAAATGCATCATGTAGGCTATATTCACCACAACCCTGGTTATTGATCTTGACGGAAGAGAGGGTGGAGGTGAGAATGGTTTCTGGATCGCAATGGGATCGGGATGAGCTGGCAATAGAAGTACCAATGTCAGTTCCAAGACAATGAGTGGAGTGAGGGAATGATGCTTCCATCGCACGACAGTATGCGAAGGGTTGGGGGTCAGCATGGATCGTAACCTCAGTGCCTTGATGTAGAAATTTGATGCACTGATGGTAAGTAGATGGTACAGCCTTAATGGAATGAATCCACGGTCGGCCTAGGAGGATATTAAATGGTAGGTCAAGATCAACAACATGGAAAATAGTATCTTGTGTTGCTGGGCCCAGCTAAATGGGCAAAGTAACAGTACCTTCTGAGGTACACTCCAATTTATCATAGGCTTTGATAGTGATCACTTCATGTGCTATATCAGCCTGGGTGAACCCAATCTGCTGAATGAATTTTAAAGTACACAAGTTTAGAGCTGAGCCATTATCTATTAAGACCCGTTTGATGGAAAAGTCTCTGACCATGATGGCAATGCGGAGAGGAAGAGTATGGTCAGGTGCAACAACTAGCATGTCGGATGGTTTGAAGGATAAAGCACAAGCTGCGGAAAGATGTCCCACAAGGGTCTCAAACTAGGTGGTGTTAATGTTTGTGGGGACATGTCCTTCTTTGAGAGCTCGGTCGAGGATCTCCTGATGGAGAGGTGAAGTGCGGAGAAGGTCCAAGATGGATATTTGGGATGGTGTATTCCCAAGATGTTCTATGAGGTTGTACTGTGCATTGTGTGCATTTTGTACTGGCCTTGGATGGGCACCAGCAATAGTTATTTGACCCCTACGGGTGGTAACAGCACATTGACTGTCTGCTCCTCTGACATGGATGGTATTGACTGTGGGCTCAACTTGGGTTATACATCCAACAAATTTATCATAGTTGATGTAGGCAGTAGTGTGATCTTCTTGCTTGCCTTTACCATGATTCTGGGGATGATTGGTATTAGCTTGATTCTTCCCACCATTGTGTTGTGGGAACACATTCTGATAAATTTGTAAATTGGCATTTGGTGAGGCTTGAGCAAGTGTATCTACTTGAATCTCTTTTTGATCAATGAGATCTTGGATATAGTTTTTGAGTCTCATACACTTTAGGGTAGTATGTCCTTTGACATGATGATAATCACAGTACTCATGATCTTTGTACCAATCAGGCTTGGGGGTGGTATCATCAACTGGCTGAATTGGTGGATATGTAATTAAGTTGGCCTTGGCCATCCGATGAAAGATAACATCTAGAGGTTCACCTAGTGGTGTGAAGGTCTTCTTTGGATAATTTTGAGCTCTGGGTTTTTTCTGCTTGGGAGCAATATTGATGGCATTGACTTGATTGTTTGGGTTACCTTGATAGGCTTGATGGGCTTGCTGCTGATAATTTTGCTGATTATTCTGAGAAGGATATTGTTGCATGGGTTATTGATGGACTTGAGGAGGTTGCTGATGGATGGGCGCTTGTTGTTGTTGGTATGCAGGAGTTGACGGAGGACTAGCTACAACAAATTGGACATGCTTGGTATCAGTGGCTCCATCAGTAACAACATTTTTGTTACGATTCTAGTAATGGGATTTATCATTGTTGGATTTTTGGGCATCATTTTTGAAGTGTCAGATTATGCCTTCATCTAGGAGGGCCTTTTCAATACCTATCCCCTTGCTCTTGATATCTTGATATGTTTGGAGACAATTCATCCGCATGAAGTGGGATAGCTTAGGATGCAGGTTATCAATGAAGATTTTAGTCAAATGCTTTTCTGGCAGTTGGTATGATAACCTGGTGGTAAGGTTCTGCCATCGTTGCAAGTATTCTGCTAGGCTTTCTCCATCTTTCTATTTTGAGTTGCAGAGATCTAACAAGGTCAACTCATTCTCAACATTGTGGGCATAGTGGTTGATGAACTTCTCAGAGAGTTCAGCAAAGGTTGTGATGGTCCCACTGGGTATTTTATAGAACCACTCAACAGCTGTTCCTCCCAAGCTTTTGGGGAATAAACGCAAGAGATAGTTATCACTATAAGCCACTTCTTGGCATGCCATATAGAATTCCTTAACATGATTGACTGGATCTCCTTTCCCCCGATATTTATCAAACTTAGGTGTCTCAAAGTGCTTGGGAAAAGGAATAACGGCAATGGATCGGTCAAATGGGTAAGGACACACCTCTTCAAACTTGTAGGTTTTGCTCTCAGTACCAGTTTGGAGCTCTTTAAGAGTGTTCTTCATAGCTTCCCACTCGGCATTGATTGGTGTTTGAGCAGGTACTCCCATTTGAGGTGGGTATTGTGGAGCAGGATATGGAGATGGCCCAGCGGGATAGGTATATTGGAGCGGATCTTGGAGTGATGCTTGCTGGGGAGGATACTGTTGATGTGGCATAGGGGGATATTGTGGTGATGGATATGAGATTTCTTGCTGGTGTTGTGGGATGATGGGATTTTGTTGCTGCTCCTGGTAGGAGGAAGCTTGCTGTTGCTGGGGGATGATAGGGGTTTGTTATGGGGGAGGTTGGTGGAATGACCCCGCTTGCTGGTAAGGTGGTCCTTGTTGAACTTGGCTCTGTGGTTGACCAATGTAGGTCGGGTGCATTCCTGCATTGCTTAAGGGTGAATTTGATGTGGGGAAGCTTGAAGCAAAGGGTGGCTGGGCAAGATAACTTGTGAAATGGGATGAACTTTGCTGCTGAGGTGGAGGAACTTGCTGAAAGGCATTAGGTGTTGTGAATGGATAGTTTGCAAAGGATGAAGCTGGTGGAAGTTGTGATGGTTGTTGTGCTGCTTGTGAGGAGGTGGCTTGTTGGTTTCCAAACATAGATGTAGGAGAATGGGTTGGTATGCCCCAAGCTTTCATTTCTTCTTGAGTGAGGCCCCAACGAGAGCCAATGTGTGGTGGGAATTGTGTTGCAGCGGACGTCGGGAAGGTGGATGTGATGGGAGTTTGGGATATGAATGGTGGATTGGAAAAGCCCATGGAAGGCATCCCTGTGGTGAAGGCATTTTGATGGGCTTATGCCTGGGTAGATGCTTGTTGGGGGGGAAAGGAAGGGAACATTTGCGCTCCCCATGAAAAGGGTGATGTTGATGCGGAAGCTTGCTGAGGAGGAAAGGGGAGCGATTGCGCTGCCCCCAGAATAGATGATGCTGGTGTTTGTTAGGTGAAAGGGGGAAATGATTGTGTTGACCCTGGGAAAGATGGTATGGATGTTGAAGCTTGTGGAGCAAGGGGGAAGGATGATTGCATCCCTCCTGAAAAGAATGGTGTGGAAGGAGATGGAGCTGCTTGTGTAAATGGATGTGTAAGAGGTGGGAGTTGATTTTGTGACAAGTGTTGGATTTGTGCAAGAGCTTGGGAGGCCATGGCAGATGATGAAGTACCTGTGATAGGGAATGGAGCAGATGGTGTGACAGCTTGTGTTATGGGGCTTGCGAAGCTTCCTTGCAGAAGAAGGGGAATGGTGGAGGTTGCTTGAGATGTTTGCAAGGTGGGTTTAGGGAATGGTTGGATGAATGGAGAGTATACTTGTGCTGGGATTTGGATAGTGCTTATGGGAATGCGAGGATGGAGATATGGCGGAATGGGAGTATGCCTTTGTGCCAAATTAGTGAACATGCTCTGTTGGTTTTGGGCTATGAGTGTATTGACTGCTGGTGGATTTTTTGGGTGATTCACAAATGTTTCTATTGCCAGAGGAGCTGAGGGGATATTGGGATCATCCCATGTATTTCCAGTTTGTATTTGGGGATCATAGGCTACCATTGCACTGGTAAAAATGTTGGGATCAGATGAGCTGGTGATTGGATAAGGATTCATGTGCCTTTGCTTCCTAGATCCAGATCTTGTTTCGACAGGCATGGAGATGCAGATGCTTAGATGGATGCAAGATGTTTCCTAAAGGACTCTAAAGGATGGTGGATGCAAGCTTAAGGAACTTCTAAGGATGATGAATTTATAGAATGCGATGCAAGGATGGATGAACTGCTCAGATTTGGATCAAGGATGGTGGAAGATTGGTGGGAGATGGTGGCAAATTGGTAAAAAAGCTTGGTGATGATGGAGGATTGGTGGGATGCTCTGATTTGGGTCAAGATTGGGTGGAGGATTGGTGGGATGCTGGTGGAAGATTACTAAGTGTCAACAATGAGTTGTTATTTTTCCCTGATGGAGGATCAGTGATAGGATTTGGGCCAACCTAGGATAGACTGATGATCTTCAGTTAACTAGATGCTTATCAATACAAGCCAATCTCTTGCTCGAGATGATGAGGTTGTGCAAGGACAAGTTGGATTTCCTTTAGACAATGCTCTGTCAAAAAGGGGATGCTTTCTGATTTAGGATAAGGGATGGAAACAACTCAAAGGTTTTGAACACTAAGTGTTTGTGGATTTTGGATCTCTGGATTTGGTATAAAAGATGGTGGGTTCTAATTTAGGTGATGGATGTTGGATTTTGGATGAAGGATATGGGATTTTGATGGTGGATTGCTGATGAAAAGATGGTGGAGGATGATGGAACAATGCTCTTTCTAAAAGGATGATGCAGATGCGACTGGGATGGATGATCTATGATGCTGCTAAGAGGATGATGGTGCATGCAACTAAGAAGGATTTCTAGGATGTAACTAAGGTTTTGGTGATGATGCAAGGGTGAAACTAAGATGAAGCTAGGATGACGGACTGCTGAGATAAGATTGTGAGATCTGAAGGTAGAATGGACATGTGATGGATCCTATCTAATCTTCTCTTTCAAGGTTGATGTAGCGATGGTTTACTCAGAAATGGTAGGCAAACTGTTTGACTCTTGCATTATAGCCAATATTATCAAGCCTTTCTTGATATTTTTCTTCTGCTTGGGTTGCTTGGACAAAGGATTGATGGCTTTTAAGGTTCCTCTCTGCAACTTTCTTCTCTTGATAATCTTTGGATTTGGGCAACTTGGCTTTTGGATGTTTGATCAAATTGGGCATATCTTTGGAAAATTCTGATAGGTTTGGTCCGAGAACAAAAGGCTCTTTGGATATCTGATTTCTGCAAGATTTTTTGAATATCAATTTTATTGATTGGTTTGATTTTCTCAAGTGGCAAAGGATAAATTAAAAAGACTTCTGACAAAGCAATCTCCACAAAGGGCAAAGCAACCTTGCGGGATACAAACAGGATGACTGACTCTGATAAAGCTTTGAAAGTGTATGTTTCAATAAGTGTTTTCACGGAGTCTTTGACTGTCAAGCACTTCAAACAAATCTACCTAAGGAAGGTGAGTATCAAAATCACTTGCCCACAGCTTGGTATCCCCCAGAAGGGAATACAAATGGTGAGTAATCTTGAGGCGACCCGGTAAACCCCTTGGAATTGGTCCTTGCACAAGGATTTTGATACTTTCGAATGTAGATAGGGTAGCCTCTATTTTATCAAGTTTTTAATGGTTCCATGGAGTCTCCATACCCGGTTATGCTGACCACCTGTGACTCACTTAAGAGCCTAGCCAACAATGCTGGGGGAGGAATATTTACCTTTCCCCAGACATTTGTATTTGGCACAAGACGCCCGGCGATTAGGAGATGTAAGTGAGTACTTTTTGCCTTCACTTTATTTATATACCGGCCAGGGGGGATACCAGTTTGAGGTCATTCTCCGAGGAGGAAGTGCTTTTCTCCCCGGACAGGCCTCGCTAAAAGTAGAACAAGTGAACTTGTCCGAGTCCAAATGTTCTACATTGCTTACTTTAACAAGGATTTATAGAAAATGAAAGCTCCTAGATGCACATCAAGCAAGTTTGTTCATTTTTCCAAATTGATTAAGTGATGTTTGAACTTTTGAAAATGAAGACACACGTGTTTAGATTTTGATTTGGTCTTTTCTTCAAAACGTAAATGATTTGAGCATTTTGCAAGTTCTTTCCTTTTGGGCATTCAAGATTGATATTTGCGAGTTGATTTAGGAACTTTGAAAATGTGCTTTATTTTATCCTTAGATCATTCAAGATTGTGTTCGTTTACTTGCTTTTGAAATCTGAAACAAGAGAGGGAATAGAGTGTTTGTTCCCTTTAGTGCATTCGAAATTGGGTTTGATTTTCAAAATGACAATGACACTTTAGGACCTAAGTTCTTTCCTTTAGTTTCATTCAAGATTGAGTTTGACCTTTTGCAAAATAAAAAATAAATCCAATGCCAGACAAAAAATACCAAAAAGTGACACTGTCCAACTTATAGACGACGCTGGAAAGTTCAGAGGTGACATTTCATTCTTACAGGTGACATTCTGTACCTTTATAGGCAACAGATAACTATGTAGAGGCGTGATTTCTTTCTTCAAAGGCGTGATTTAATTACTTGCAGGTGATAGAAGAAGAAGTAGAGGTAGAATAGAAGTTATGGCTGGCAGAAATCTGCAGTAACCAGGCATGAAAACAGTGTCTGTACGCGTGATTTGATTTCTTGAAGGCATGATTTAATTGCTTAAAGGTGTGACTGTATTTTGTGTAGGTGACATTTCTTTTCATGAAGGCGACATTTCTTTTCTTGAAGGTGACATTTAATTGCTGTAGGCGACATTTAATTGCTTGAAGGTGACATTTCATTTGTTTCCTGCAAATACAAGAATATAAAGTATAATCTCATCAAAATGATTGTGGTTTTGGTCCCACCGGGCGTGCCAGAATGTGAGCAAGGCTTTCGAGGGTACCTGTTATCTATTTTGAAAGGCTCAAATCAATCAAACATTAAGAGTTTAATCTAGCATACAATCAAAACAAAAAATAAAGAAACTCTAAGCTAGCCACCTCAGATTGAGCCAGAAACAGGTGCACCCAAGCACTGTTTGATTTGCTCTGATAAGGGGGATGTGGGTGTGCTCTCTAAGCACTTGGAGCATACTATAATGTGTTCTAAGATGGATTGAAATCCATGAAAACCCCAAAATGGCACAAAAACAGGTATAGAACACTTGATTTGCCCCTAAGGCCTCAAGGATCCAAAAATACTTTAATGAAAATTTAAGCTACATGATGAGGAATCTAAGATTGATTTTAGACCAAATTAGAGATGTGATATGATGCTATGCTATGCAAAACAATAAGAAAAGCTATGTTAATCCATTATTACTAAGCTATGATGAGCTAAAAATGCTTGAAAGTAAACTAAATTAGAATGATTTGCTAAGATCTAACATGAAAATGGCATCATAACAGTGCATGAGAATGAAAGTAAGCTAATTGATTTTGCTCTTGAAAGGAGGGGTATTTATAGAATTTGGGAAGGAAGAATGAGTGGCCAGGATTGAAATCCTTAAGAGAGGCCAAGATTCATTCAAAGGGGAGCACATGGATTGTGCTAGTTTAGGGATCACCTCCTTGTGACAAGTGTCACAAGGGCATTGGATTGAAAGATGGGAGGAATGTGCACAATTTGGAAAATGTGCCTAAGGTCAAAGGGTGTAAGAAAGGGGTGAGGGGCTTCTTAAATGCACCATAAATGCATGTAAGAGGGATAAGGAGGCCTTAAATGCCTTCAATGCATTTCAAAAAGGGAAGCCCTCTTTGTTGACTTTGGGGTAAGCTTAAGAGTTTGGCTAACCTTGTTTAGGGAATGTGACAAGGTTAAGGGAGGGATTAGGATTAGGATGGGTAAAGAGGTTGGATTGAGAAGATTTTAGAAGAGTCTAGAATTCTCTTTGGTTTTATGGAATAAAAGTTTATTCATTCCAAAAGCTTAAGTTTTGGAAATATTTATTGAAATATTTTCAATAAATATGAAATTTAAATATTTAATCTTAATTAAATATTTGGCCTTGGGATTAGGGTTAGAAAAGATGGGATTAGCCTTTTAATCAAAATTAAGAAGGAATTAGAAGATTTTGGAAGAGGTTAGTGGTCTAAAGGAAATTGGCCAAGTTTTGGGCAAAAAATAAATTAATTATTTATTTTAAGATTTTTGGTCAATTTATTAATTAAAATAATTAATAAATAAGGAGATAATGTTTAAATAAGATTTAAACATTTTTGGGAGGGATTCCTTAATTAAATATTTTTAATTAAGATAAAGGGATTTAATGACATAAAAATAAATTAATTAATTAATTAATAAATGATGATGTCATCAGGGATTTTTAGAAAATAAAAAAATACTTTATTTTCTAAAGGATTTTAGGTGTCTACAGTAACTAATTAAAGACAACTAGGGGTCATTTCCCTTGATTCACTTGGTACCTTGTTGTAACTGACATGAAAGAAAAGGATTCTTGATGATAAGGTGACCTCTCAAAGTGTCAACACCAAACTAGGATAATCAAAGTTCTCTAATGTCCAAAAAAAAAGAAATGGTAAGATAGAAATTGCAAAAGGCATTACCAACACTGTCAAAGAGGTGCTTAAATCAAAGGATCAATATCCTTGCACATTTGAACCAGGAGGATGGACTTAGCCAAATTGTATAATTAAAATTGAATTTGAATGGAAATGATTTGGACAAAAAGAGTACTAAAATTCTCCAAGAATGTTACTAACAACTCTAGAGATGTACTTTCTCAACAGGAATAATCTTCTAACCTGACAATTCTTCTCAACGTGACTTGGTAAATCAAATGACACTACCCCTAGAGGGCTAAAAACAAAAATTTAGAGTAAAGACAGGCTTCGAGCAGCAAGATAAGTTACCTACCTAAAGACCCAACCACCTAAAAGCAACTACAAAATGACTGAAACCAAGTATACAGCAAAAAATTCTCATGTGACACTTTCTAGGCTGACCAAGTGATACTTCTTACTAAGGTGATACTTTGCCTTTCACCAGGTGATAGACCTCACAATAACCAAGTAATAGACTCCAGGCAAGTCAGGTGATAGTCCAGTAGGAATGAACTATCACGCAATATTTCTGCTCAAAGCAAGTGATACTATTGCTAGTTTGTACGACACTTGACCAGAATTGTGTGAAATGTGCATTTTCAAGTCTGTTTGATCAAAAATTTTAGTTTGAGGGTTGATGTTTTCGATCTCAATCATAATATCAGTAGAAATTTGACAAGTTTGCAAATAGTAAGGGATCAAACATGTCTTAAAATACTTGAAACAAGGGCAAAAAAACCTTGCCAAGACAAACACTTGTGATATCAAAATAGAAAAACACCCTATGAATACTACCAATTGTTTGAATGTTCAAGAACGTTAACATTGGTATTACACAAGTGAAGACACTTCAAGCAATATCTATCCTAGAAAGTCAAGGCTCAATACTTAACAACTTGGCCCACAACTTGATGCTCCATTGCCTCACACAAAGTGGTTGCCCACAATAGATATTGGCTTTGTCATGGAAGTGCCAAAGACATAACCAAAGGAACACATATGGTGAGTAGTCTTGGGGTGATCCAGGTTATTCCACTTGGATCAATCCTTGCACCAAGAAGCTAAGGGGAAAAATAGGGTGGCTTCTAACTATGGTTCTTAATAAGGGCTTCCATTCGTAGTACCCCTCTTGCTCCCCAAAGGGACTCATTACCTTGCGGCAAGTAATGGACCTCGTGGCCTCAAGAGTACATTAAGCATTCTTGCTCAATATCTTCCTCATGGTCACAATCTCACAAGTACTCATATCAAGTGAAGACAAGCACTATGTCTACCAAGGTTTTGTGTCCTTGATAGCCTTGAATTTATAGTGGGTCGAAATAGCCGGCAATAAGCTTGTCCCCACTTGGGTTGTTCCTCTTGATTGCTCAAGAGCAAGCCTGCTAAAGGATTCTAAAAATCTAAAAAAAAAGTGGATCAACTTATGAGGTTCAAGGATTTTGTTTCACCACAAGGGTGAAGAACATACTCCTTTATCTCAAAGCTTTCTCCCAAACACACCAAGAAAAGTTCAATTACTCTCTTGCTTCCAAAATCTTAAGATGGGTCAAGATTTTCTAGTTCACCACAAGGGTGAAGAGCATACTTCTCTACCACCTCAAAATTTCTTCCACAAGATATTATGTGTCTACTAAAGGAAACAACTAGTAGATTGCCACACTTGAAATGAAAATAAAAACAAGCACTTGATTGGGTTTTTATACTTTGGGTAGCCCTACAAAAATCGTTAGTAGCCCTTGTGCATTTGAAGCTTTGACATGCGTTCTTTTGGCAAAATATTTCAAGAAATGAGAGCACCTACAAGCACAACTTGTTAGGCCCACAAGGTTAGAAAAATCCCAAAATCCAAATGAAATCTGCAACTAAACTCTGCTTAACCACAGTGAACTAAACCAGCAAACTAATTGAATCTAAACTTGGCCCAAAAGATTCAAAAAGATAAGTCACTATCAGGTACAGTCAACATTACGAGCACCAGAAGTATCGCGCGATACTTTTTAGTATACTAGGGTGATATTTTACTTCTGGGTGATACTTCTCCCTATACCAGGTGATACTTGGTCCAAGACCAAGTGACAATTTCTACAATAGACAGGTGATACTTCTGACAGGTGAAGTATCACGTGTGTGTACAGAGAACTATCGCGCGATATTCCTACAAGTATCACGCGATACTCTGGGATAGAAAACCAGAGACCGCGAATCAAGCTCAAAAATTATCAAGAACTTGACGAAAAGTGCAAAACTAAAGGACAAAGCTAATCTACTCTGCCCCACGGTGGGCGCCAGAAATATACACACAAAATAGTGTACTTCTCTAAGTCATTACATCAAAGGAAATCCATGAAAGGGAAACCTTTAATAGTGACCTAGAGCTCTTTATGTATGGAGTTGCAAGATTGTAAAATTGCTCTCAGCTAGAGCTATTAAGCTTATGACCTTGCTAGTCAACCACACAATGAGAGATTCAAGTGAAGACAAGGGAAAGAATGCCAATATCTCCAAGAATCAAATGAAATGCAATGCAAGTAAGCTAAGAATGAAGATGAAAATATGCAAGCTATGCTATGAAGATGAAAGTACAATCTAAACTATGAAATGGAAATAGCAAGTGTTACAATCCTTCCTATTAAACTAGATGATTTATTCTAAAGCATGAAAGGAAACCTAAACTATGAAAGCATGAAATATGGAGCTACTATGCAAGAATGAAAATTAAACTATGAAGCAATGAAGAAAGCCAAGATGTGATGCAACAATTATCTCCAAAAAGCTTCAAAATCTTCAAGAATTCCTGCAGCATAAAGTTAGCATAAAAGTGAATGACCTAAAATGAGGAAGAGAGCTCTTCTTTTATAGGAAATGAGGAGAAATAGACCATGGAGATTAAGAGGCAAAAGACTTAATCAACAGTGGAGCTTGAAAGAGGAGCAATCCATGTGCACAAACATCCTCCAATGAGAAACTAAGAGTTGACTTTTGTGTCCATATGAGACAAAAAGTTCTTTTTCCCTTTTTATAAAATATGAATAATGTTTTATTTGTGCAACTTAGTATAAGAGGAAAAGTGGGGGATTTTTATTTAATAAAAGGGGAGGAAATATTCCTTTTAATTAAATAAAAACTTAGGATAAAATGGTTAACCCAAGGAAAATAATCAAAAATGATAAAATAGGATTTGATCAAGGAATTTGATAGAATTTTGATAAAATGTTGATTTTTGAAACTATTGATTCAGGGATTTGATAAATTGTTGAATGGGGGCCCAAAGTCTAGGTGACCATTTTAGGGTGCATACAATTCTAACCTAGTCTAAACTATCATCCAACATCATTTAATCTCTTCTACCAAATTTTGATCTCACTCCCGAGGGGGCATCATATATCATAATTAGTACCTTTAAACTATTAATATAGATCATCAAAAATCTTGTCAACCAAATCTGATGTATAAGGTTTTTTTTTCATCAAATCAAATCTAGAAAAATCATCTATCAAGCTGAGAATTAAATCTAATCATTAAATTGAATAGAATCATATTTCTAGGAGAATATCAATGTAGTACCCCATCCCTAGTCTGATTTTATATATGTTATGATTATTTTAGGATGATTATATATATTTGTGTGTGTGTGTGTGTGTGTGTGTTAGGAGAACATTGATGCTTATGATTTTACTAACCCTGTACATGCTTGTGTATGGTTGATGTGTTTGTTTTATATTTCTGTTTGACGTGCCTAATGTGATTGAGGGATGGAGTCGTAGTTACTTGTTTGCGAGATCCACATGATCAGTTGATCCTTTCCATTGTCTATTATATATTTATATATGTATGTACATGCAAGTTTTGTATGAAGGTTTGCAGGTACTAGGCATCGACTTTCCTGAATTGTCAAGATGAGCGTGCCCTATCAGAATATCTCAAATGGTAAGAGAGGGGAGATAACACCGATCCAAAACCCTAACCTAAGCCTATTTGTCCAATGATTGGACAAGTATCAATTTGACTACCCTACCCAGATTCCTCTAATTGACAGGAATTCATGGATCCCTTTATGGTGTTTGCTTGGTTTACTTTGTTTGGCTTTACTTTGTTTGGCTTCAATTGATTTATTTCTTATGTGGGTGATTTTATGTGATTATTAGATTAATGATTATTGTTGAAATTTAATATTAATCATGTTCCTAAGTTATTAGAGAAAATTTAATTAAAAGTCAAATAATTGAATATTTGGATTTAATTGAAAATTAGATTTATTTATACTTGTGTGTTTTATTGAATGATTAAATATTTAATTGCATGGTCAATTGTGCTTTAAAATTATTTAATCTATTTAATACATATAATTATAACATATGCATTATTGAAAAGTGAATTGTTTTCAAAAAAGTAATCAACTTGTTTTAAAAAGTCAAAGTTGAGTTGTGCATGAAAAGTGTTTTTAATTTATTTAATTGAGATTTATTGTCAATTTTTTATGGGAAGTTCATGTGGGAGTTAGTTGTTGAGTTATCTTTAGGGTTGCATGAAATGGGGAATTGAATCTCTATTAGGGGATTTTGCATTCATTTTAGCATTAGACAGGTTTTGGAGGAGAATTATGGGAAGAGCTTGTGTGTTTTGGATTTTCAAGAATTTTGCCTATTGTGGTTGCTTATTTTTTTGTCTACATTGTGCATCTAGAATTCTTGGTGTTTTTTTCTTCATAGATTCAAATCTGTAGGTTGAATCTATCCTCAGAGGAATTCTAGTCTACAGATCTTCAAAGATTTTATATTTCAGTTTCTTGCTTTGGATCCAAGGTAGGCTTTGAAATCCTGCATGTTAGTTTTATTTTTCATCTATCTGGCTTTCTTTGATTGTACAAATTTTAGCATATTTCAATAGATAGATATGTGTTCTTTGGATTCTAGGTATTTAGAAAACCTTAGTTTAGTTGTTTTTAGTCTTTATTAAATTTTAGCACAACAGGGTTATGCTGGCAAAATTTTGTTATAAGATTCTCTATTAAACTCCTAGAAAATGAATTATTAAATCAAGGATATAGTTTAACTATAGGGACTGAAAAATAAATTTACCCATTAGAAGGAAATCAAATTGTTAAAAAATCTCAATTCTATATAAAAAAATATGCTTGCTGGAAATAAACACTCAATATTGAAAATAAATTACACAATGAAAAAAAAAGACTGGTAAAAGACAAATCAAGAAAAGTTAAAAACAAATACATGATTTTGATAGAAATGTGCTTTATTGGTTTTAAAAATATATATATATGTATACCTCCTTTTGATTATTTTCCATTTTTTGAAATTTATTTAAAAAATATATATTGTGTATTGCAATTGAAAGAAAAGTTTGTTTCTTTTTTTTTTTTAAAAAGAAAATATTATAAAAAAATATTAATAAAGTTTTGGAGGGGCGCGGGCCACCACCCCCACCCCTCGGCATTCGTAGGCCCTGTCAGCAACCTGCCTGAGGGAGGCCGCATGACAAGTACTATTAGCGGCAACCCCCAAAGGGGGCCCGCAAGGCAGCTGTCGGAGCCGGTGGTTACTCCAAAGGGAAGCCACTAGTAAGGGAAGCTCGGTAAGAGGTGTGGGGCCCAGCCCGATAGAACAAAGGCCAGATCCTCCAAAGTGTTGAACTTGAAAAGGAAGAGCTCACCAGGCATAGCTGAAACCAAGACAGACCCCTTGATCTTCCATTGAATGGCAACCCATTTTTTGACCATCTCAATGGTGGGTCGAAAGTTGAAGAATCAACCCACTAGTGCCAACTCGAAGTCAGCCATAGTCTTGTTCACCATAGAGTCGGGAAGAAAGAGTTCAAAGCCTTCCTTAGTCTAGATGAAGTCCACCAGGAGTGATTCCAGAGTGTTCTGAGCCTCGCCAACAAGAGCGCCTTTCCAATTAGTTTTTGGCGAGGATGAAGGGGCAGTGGAAAAAGAGGACGCCTGGTGAGTTCCATCCGTTGACTCTTTCGCAGACTACCCCATGCCAGAGATAGCAGTCTCGGGACCAACATGGGGTCTAGCTTGGGGCCCTTCAAGGGAGGAATATTCCCCCCCAAGAGAGGCGGGAATGGAATTCAAAGGTTAGAGCATTCAATATGATCAGTAAACCCAAATGTTATTTGTTAATATTATTATGATCAATGTTATGGTTAGGAGTATAATCACAATACAATTAGAAATAGAATAAGGGTAATGATAAGTTTTAGATAAGGACTAAAATCATGGTTAAGGTTAGAATTATAACTAGCAATTTCACCTTTACGAGGTGCAATGGTTACGCCCATAGGAAGATATGACAATATTTTGGAGGACTAATAATAATTAATAACTATAAGAATTATGTGTCATCAAAGAGATATTTTTTTAAAAGTGTGTATGCCAACATTCATAAAAGCCCTACCAAAAAACCCTCTATGGTAACACTAAAAATGTTGGCACAAAAGAGAAAAAGAATACCACTTTCATTGTAAAATTAGTAGTAAACTTAAAGAGAATCTTACTCTTAGTGAGTTAAGAGGCACTAAAATGACTCTATAATTATTTTCTATTAAATTATTTCTTCTTCCAAGAGAAAGAAGAGTTTTATATAATTAGTCATTTCAATGACATGAAATAAAATTTTGTTTATGGTATGACCATATAAACATATGACATTAATACTACATATTTGTGGCATGGAAAAGTAGAAGGTTGTCGTGGGATTCAAACTCATTCATCATTTTCATAACCATACATTCAAAAATTCTATATTCCAAATTAATAATGGACCCCAGGACATCTCTTTCCCTCTACCCAAACTATTGTCGAGTCATAAATTTTCAATTCTCTTCCCAAAATCAAATTAGATCTACTTCATTTTCACAACCAAAGTAGTGTTTTCTAATCACAAAACATTATAAAGTAGATATTCTTAAGTTTTACTTTGACATCATGATCCATTTTTTCTTTTTATATTATTTGTGGGAGATAGGTCACAAAGAATATATTTTCTATAATAGACTCCTAAATGAGGTTAGAATCATTTTTTTCAACTTTACTAAGGGAAGGTCAATTGTCCAAGACAACTCCAAAATATTTTCATATTTCAAATTTAATATATATTCAGCTATCATTTTTTGTATTGATCAAAGAAAAAGATAATTATAAACAAATGATAGCCTAATACAGAAAAAACAAGTGCCACATAGTGGCTAGTACTTGCCTTTAGTTATGTAATTAATTGTAGTTTTAAGTTATATAATTAGTTGTAGTTTTAATTGTATTGTATATAAAATTATTATTTTTAAATTTATCTAAGAGTTCAATTATAATTAAATTTATAGTTCAATTACAAATAAAATTATGGTAAAGTTAGAAATATGTTTAAAATTACATTTTTCAATATTTTCATTTACCATTATTTTTTTAAAGTTAAAGTTGTTGTGTGAGATAAAAAAGGAGGTTTATTTTTCTACCAAATTTAAAGTATCATTTTCTTTTGAATTTGCAAAAAATGCAAATACTATTATTATTATTTCTATTTTTAAAAAATTATAATTATGAATATTATTACATATAAATTTTATATAAAATAAGAAACTATCATCAAACCCGATAAACTAGATGAGCCATTGAGCATCAAATAAATAAATAAAGAGAACAATAAAAAAAAAGGCATGGCACACAACAAAAAATTTACAGTTAAAAGTGTCCCTTAGAAAATTATAAAGAATTAATGCCCCCGTCAGTTATGTAAAAAAAAAATTTAAAAATTACAAAACTAGTTTGAAAAAAAATAAAATGATATTTTTATAGAAATAATTGGCGAAAATAATGCATTATGGTGCAAATCCAAAAATCTCTTGAATAAGACCCAAACCGATTTAACCAATCAAAAAATAGAAAAATGATTTTTATACATGATAAAGTGATGCAATAGTACTTGCTTAGCCTACTGGCAAGTACTAAAGATAAGGTTGTGCTTTATTGTCTTATTTTCTCTGTATTCATCTATCTTTAATTGTGAGCTGGTTGGTTCAACTCCTTGTATACTTTATTTCTATATTGTAGTCCTTACATAGGATTGTTTAAATTGGTTTATGTTGTAATTTTGTCTAAATGTCCTTAGTCATTTTTATTCTGATCATAAAGTGTAATCCAAAATGTTGATGCAAAAAAATCACATAATTGAATTCATATCAAATATTTCTTCTCTTCTTTTGTTAGCTCAATCATATAATACTATGAATATGGTGAATATCACTTTTTTAATAGAAAATATTAAATTAATAATAGATAAATTAGATATACTTAACAATTTAAAGAAACTCAAAGCCCTCCATTAATGCTAGTACTTCTTATATCACGAAATATTTAACAGGTATGTAAAAAATAGGTTATACTCTATTATCATTCATGATTTACGAAGATTTAGTACTTTGAGAGACTAAATATATACAAAATGCAAGTCCAAGAGACTAAACTGAGATTACTGATATTTAAGAGATTGATGTGCAGGTTCAGCCGAAACATGTGCAAACTTAACACAGGCATATATGGATGTGAGGGATGTGGCAGAAGACACTAAAAGAGCATCTCAGAGATCAATGATGTCAAGTGATGGGACAAAAACTGATCTTACAAGCAAACAAGGTTCAAAATTCCAAAAATCTATGCAAAATACTCACTGAAGAAAACAAGATTCCATGCCCATGAATGAGTTTTTTAATCTGTGGAAGCCATGGTTTTTTTTTCCCCTCTTGTCCTTTCACACTAATGTGATGGGTCACAGTGGATCCATCTATTTCAATCTTTCATGTTCCCTTATAAAATATACCCTACTCATTGGATTACCAACTCCAATGCTGGAATCTAAGGAGTCTGTAGCTAGATAGCTTGGAACCCTTCACCTCACACTAGACAAATGTAAACTGATATAAAAAGAACAAGTTTACAAGAATCTGGCACAACACTGGAGATTTCCACTCGCAACAACTCTGCCCTGCAACAAATTTGTTTTCTTTCCTTTCAGGTGTCTCTACCCAAGCACTTGCCTCTAAAGCTAATAATAAAATCTTCCAAACATGGAGAAAGCCAAATAACGGGATCCATTTCCCATGACCTCTTTAATAGTTACATAAATTTAATTACTTACACTCATCAAATAGCAAGACCATTAAAGAGCTTTGGATAAAACATACACAGTTAGTGCCACCGCTGCTTTAACTTACCTGACCTTCATTAATTCTCTGACAAATAGTGAATTGGTTTCTGATCTATTGTAAGATCTCAGGAAAAACAACAAGATGGAAAACAAAGATTACTTATCAGAGATGAGGTCATTTGTCTGTTGAAAAATTTCAGAATAAGTTCAACAACATGAAAATCGGAGTTATAGCTTGATTTGTGAATAGAGATGATTTTATCTATTGCAAAATTTCAAAAAAAAAAGCAACAACATGAAAAATAGAGCTATGGCTTGATTGTTCACCAAAGATGAATTGAGATGAGATGAGATGGGTTCTACTTACAAACTACACAAACATAAAACTACAGAGCTAAACCCTCGTATATTATTGCACAGAGCATATATATGAGTACTGCAACACAATAATTTCCCAACTACATCCTATTTACTAAATGGGCTCTGGTGGATTAGACAAATTCAAAGACGATAACTAGTAAGAAGGTGATCAGCAGTATTGTCATCACCATAGCCTGGCATCACACTCCATTCCATACACCTCAAATCAAGTGTCAAGACATTCTTGCTTCTTTTAATAGTAAGCAAAATTTTATCTGAAGAAGCGGCAACCATAAAAACAGTTCCATGGAATGTCTTGACCATGTCTTCAAACAAATCTTTGGGAGTAACAGAAATGAGAGACCAACTATTATAATTATCTGCTCCTGAATCTAATACCCATATCCCCAGCAAAAAGTGTTGACTTGGTGGTCAGCACCTCCTTGGAGATTCGTGACATGGCTTAACCATCTCCCGTGGATCGGGTTAAATCTGACATTTGTATCGGGCATTGACAGTTCGAGCTTTTGGTGCAACGGCAAATGATTCCAACAATTGGTATTAGAGCCTTGGGTCATAGGTTCGAGTATCCCTTCAGTGGGGGTTGAAGGCTTAGTCGGTGCTAAGGGGGAGATTGTTGACTTGGTGGTCAGCACCTCCTTGGAGATTCGTGACATGGCTTAACCGCCTCCCGTGGATCGGGTTAAATCTGGCATTTGTATCGGGCATTGATAGTTCAAACTTTTGGTGCAATGGCAAATGATTCCAACAAAAAGTACTCGCATACCCTGCAAAAATTACTTCCAGTAGGATTACCACCCATTATGACATCTTCCCCGCCCTCATACTTCTGCACCAAAAATAGCTTCCCATCACAAGACACTAACGCAAGCAAAGATGGGTAGGACTTGTAACAAATACTACGGTGAATGTTTGGAGGCAAACCTCCTTCTATCTCTTTAAACTGAAATTCTCAGCGGGCAAAGTCATAAAAACCCAGATGCCAACCATAGTTATTAGTGCAGTAGGCCAGGCCATTGTGTACTGTGCTCATCCAACGATGTGCACCTCCATCCAAAATATCACTCCCAATAAAATGGCAACAAGAATTTGTGGATCTCACATTCCTATCCATCCTGACTGGGATTTTCATCACCTCATCTGTAGTTGAATCATAGAGAAAAACTTCGATGAAGGTTAAAATAAGAATTTCAAAGTGATCGGCCTCGACCATCAGTTCCACGGCGTGTGGGTAAATCCTCTTCAGACGTGGCAATAATCTTTCCTGGTTCTTTAAAACATTAAATATCACGGGCTCATCACTGCAAGGACAAAACAAAAAAAGCCCTCTTACTATAGCACAGAGGTCCCATGTGTCCTTGCTCAAGGGTAAAGGGATTGTAAACCATCGGTTAAGAGAAGCACAGAAGAATGCGATTCCATCATACTTATTCTGAATCACAAAATGAAGATGTTAATGTTTAATTACCAATGTGAGACATGTTCTCCTCTGCATACAATCAATTTTGTTTTGTTTAAGGCAATAGCTGTTAGAATTCTATTTTTGTAATATTTTACCAATGCCACCATTTGACAGCTGTTACTCTACTTGACATCTGTTTGAAATCTATGCAGTTGTATATGTTTAAGTAATTGTAAATATTTCTACATTCAGCTTCTTTTTGGTTTTTACAGAGGCTAAACTTTAGGCAGTTTTTTTGGAATAGGCTCCGTGTTTTTCTGGCCCTAATTTTTGGTACTTGGAGCTGTCAACAATCTAGACCTATCTCCATATATGCTCTACTCTATTTATAATTTAGGGATTGTAATTGTCTTTCTATATTCATCTTATAATTGTTAATATCAGAGCATTGATCTGGTTCTAAAAAGCCATGTATCTTTTATATGTATATAAATGAAAACATATAATTTTTGTGTTGCTGTAGCAATACTTTGTCATGGTGTCTTGTTGCTGTTTATAAGATCTTGTGTTTATTTAATGAAACTGGTGTAGAAACACTTAGTTTCTTGATTTTATTTTGCTCCTCAAATCCAACATTTGGTATCAGAGCATCCAGGAATTTTAGGAAGTTTGTTAATTTCCTACATGCAACCTATTAGAGGTATAAAGGAGTTGTTTGCAGAATTGCAGGGGCATAAGTTGTGAGATTTTTGTGAGAAGACACTAGTTGAGAATATAGGTTTTGAAAGGAAACTATGGCAGCTAATGGTACAAGTGTAACCCAACCTCAAATACCAGTTTTCAAAGGAGACAATTATGATTTTTGGAGTATAAAAATGAAAACCTTGTTTAAATCCCAAGATTTGTGGGGGTTGGTAGAACAAGGATATCTAGAGCCTGCAGATGCTCAAGCTCTTTCAGCCTTAAGTCAGGCAGATAAAGACCTATTGAAATAAAATAGGAAAAGAGACTCAAAAGCCTTGTTTATCATTCAGCAGGCTATACATGAATCAATTTTCCCAAGAATTGTTGCAACCACAAAATCAAAACAAGCCTAGGATTTGTTACAGAATACATATCAAGGAACAGATAAAGTAAAGACAATCATATTACAAATGCTTAGAAGGGAATTTGAAAATCTAGTCATGAAAGAGTCAGAACCAATGCAAGAATTTTTTACTCTTGTGATGGGTTTAGTAAATCAGATTAGATCCTATGGGGAAAACTTGCTGGATCAAAAAGTAGTAGAAAAAGTCCTTAGATGTCTCCCTCCTAAATTTGATACTATGGTTGTGGCTATAGAAGAGTCAAAGGACTTAAGCCTTCTCTCCATAAATGAGCTTATGGGTTCTCTTCAAACCCATGAACAAAGAATGAACAAGTCTGCAGAAAAATCAATTAAACAGGCTTTTGAAACTAATATAAATATTTCAAAGAAAAAGGGAAAAGGATCAGAAGAATCATTTCATAAGGATGTAGGAAGGTATAGGGGAAGAGGGAGAAACAATAATTTTTATAGAGGGGCTAGAAGTGCACAAAACAAAAATTATTTCAGACCAAGAAATTCAAAAGATACACAAAAAAGCAGTCAAAAATTTGGCAAATCACATGTACAATGTCATTATTGCAAAAAGTTTGGGCATTATGAACGGGACTGCTGGAAAAAAACTAAACAACATGCACATTATTCTGAAGCAAAAGAAGATCAATCAAATACAAATTTGTTTCTAGCCTGCAGTGCTACAAATGAAGAAGAAGAGAATGTATGGATCTTGGATAGTGGTTGTAGTAGCCACATGACTGGAAATAAAAATATGTTTGTAAATATGGATGATTCAATTAGAACACAAGTGTGTCTTGGTGATAAAAAAGAAGTTGCAGTCATGGGTAAGGGGACAATTGTAGTAAAATCCAAACAAGGTCAAGAAAGGTATATACATGATGTTTTATACGTACCAGGATTAGCACATAATTTGCTGAGTATAGGACAATTAGTTGAAAAGGGATATTCTACCTTATTTGAAAATAAAAACTGTGTTATTTATGATAAAAACAAAAATAATCAAATCGTGGCAAAGATTGGCATGTTGCAAAATAGGATTTTCCCTTTGAAGCTTGCATATGGTGAAACTCAAGTCCTCAGCTCTAATTATAAAGACCAATCATGGTTTTGGCACATCAGATATGGACATTTAAATTTTAGAGGACTTAAGTTGCTCTCTCAAAAAGAAATGGTAAGGGGACTGCCACATATCTCACATGATGATCAAGTTTGTGAAGGTTGTGTTGTTGGTAAACAACACTGTGCTTCCTTCCCAATAGGAAGATCTTTAAGAGCCAAGATACCACTTGAATTGGTACATACCGATATCTGTGGCCCAATGCAAACATTGTCACTTAGTAAAAATAAATATTTTATAATCTTTATGGATGATTTCAGCAGAAGGACTTGGGTCTACTTCATCAAATAAAAATCAGAAGCCTTTAACAAGTTTCAACAATTTAAGGCTAAAGTAGAAAACAAATTGGCTATCCCATCAAAACTCCACATTCAGATAGAGGGGGAGAATTTATTTCTAATGAGTTTCAAGAATTTTGTATAAAGAATGGGATCCAAAGGCAATTAACTGCAAGTTATACTCCTCAACAAAATGGAGTTGCTGAACGCAAGAATCAAACTGTTGTGGAAATGGCCAGAAGTATGCTCAAAGCTAAGGATCTACCAAACATGTTTTGGGCTGAATTTGTTGCTACATCTGTATATTTGTTAAATAGGTGTCCAACAAAAAGTGTAAAAAATATGACACCTTATGAAGCATGGTGTGGAAGAAAACCTGGAGTTGCACACTTGAGAGCATTTGGATGTATTGCTTATGCTCACATAGCTGATCAATTAAGGAAAAAGCTTGATGCAAAAAGTGTCAAATGTATTTTCATTGGATATAGTGAGGACACAAAGGGATGTCGCTTATTTAATCCAGCCAGTGAAAAATTAATTATTAGTAGAGATGTTATCTTTGCTGAAAATGAAGCTTGGCAATGGAATGATAATGTGAACAAGGAAAAGCATGTAACTATTGATTTGGAACTAGATGTTCCAACCTCCTCACTTAGTCCCAGCATTGGTTCAATTCCTTCTGCCACTCCTTCACCAAGTTCACATTCACCACCTACTTCTTCAAGCTCTAGTCCTCTTCCAAGAAAGGTAAAAAGTCTTAAACAAATTTATGAAGGCACTACAAGTCTTGATGAAACTATAAATTTTGCTTTGTTTTCACATATTCAAGTTGAACCAAGACAATTTGAGGAGGCTGCAAGATAGGAAGTATGGATTAAAGCCATGGATGAAGAAATTGCTTCAATTGAAAAAAATGAAACATGGCAGCTAGCTGATCTTCCACCCGGAAAAGATGTTATTGGGTTGAAGTGGATTTACAAAATTAAATACAAAGCTGGTGGATCTATTGAAAGATATAAAGCAAGACTAGTTGTAAAAGGTTATTCCCAACAACCAGGTATTGATTATCTCCGGTTACTAGATTAGACACTATAAGAGTAGTTTTAGCATTAGCAGCCCAATATAGGTGGAAAGTTTACTAGTTTGATGTTAAATCAGATTTTTTAAATGGTTATTTAAATGAGGAAGTGTTTGTAGAACAACCACTTGGTTACCAAATTGCTGGGCAAGAACACAAGGTTTATCGTTTAAAAAAGGCTCTTTATGGCCTCAAACAGGCACCTAGAGCCTGGTATAGCAGAATAGATGGTTATTTTTAGAAAAATGGTTTTAAGAGAAGTGAAAGTGAGCCCACACTCTATGTAAAGTTTTAGAGTATAGGTGAGTTACTCATAATATGTTTATATGTTGATGACTTGATCTATACAGGAAATTGTGAAAAGTTAATAGAGGAGTTTAGAGTGGCCATGAAAAATGAATTTGAAATGACAGACTTAGGGTTAATGCAATATTTTCTTAGGATACAAGTAAGACAACTACATGATGGCATTTTCATTTCACAAGGAAAATATGCTAATGATTTACTCAAAAAGTTTAAGATGAATAATTGTCAAGCCATGAAGACACCTTTGGTCATGAATGAAAAATTAGCTAAAGAGGATGGTTCTGAAAGAGTGGATGCAATGTTGTACAGAAGTCTGGTTGGTAGCCTTATGTATTTAACAACTACAAGACCAGATATTGTGTATGTTGTTAGTTTTCTTTCAAGGTTCATGCAAAATCCTAGTAAACTTCATTTTTGTGCTATAAAAAGGGTTCTAAGATATGTGCAGGGTACAAATTATTTTGGAATTTTGTATACACCTTTAGATAATTTTGGTTTAATTGGATATTTAGACAGTGACTAGGCTGGCTCTATAGATGATAGAAAAAGTACTTCTAGTTTTGTATTTAGCCTTGGTTCAGGTACTATTTCTTGGTCTTCAAAAAAGCAATCATCAGTATCCTTATCCTCAACTGAAGCAGAATACATTGATGCAACATCAGCTTCTTGTCAAGCAATTTGGTTAAGGAAATTTTTAGAAGATTTGAAACAAAAGCAAGAGAAGCCAACTGTTGTACATTGTGACAACAGCTCAACAATTGCAATTACTAAAAATCCCATGTTCCACAGTAGAACAAAACACATTGATATTCGATACCATTTTATTAGAAATCTTGTGAATGAGGGACAGGTTGAGCTGAAGTTTTGCAAAAGCACTGATCAAGTTGTTGATATTCTTACTAAAGCTATTCCAAAAGAAAGTTTTGAAAAGCTAAGACAGATGATCGGGGTTACTTCATTAAACATTAAGGGGGAGATTGAAGATGTTAATGTTTAATTACCAATGTCACACATGTTCTCCTCTGCATACAATCAGTTTTGTTTTGTTTAAGGCAACAGCTGTTACAATTCTATTTTTGTAATATTTTACCAATGCCACCATTTGATAGCTGTTACTCTACTTGACATTTGTTTGAAATCTATGCAGCTATATATGTTTAAGTAATTGTAAATATTTCTACATTCAGCTTCTTTTTGGTTTTTACGAAGGCTGAACTTTAGGCAGTTTTTCTGGAACAGGCTCTGTGTTTTTTTGGCCCTAATTTTTGGTACTCAGAGCTGTCAACAATCTAGACCTATCTCCAAATACGCTCTGCTCTATTTATAATTTAGGGATTGTAATTGTCTTTCTATTTTCATCTTATAAATGTTAATATCAGAGCATTGATCTGGTTCTAAAAAGCCATGTATCTTTTATATGTATATAAATGAAAACATATAATTTATGTGTTGCTGTAGCAATACTTTGTCATGGTGTCTTGTTGCTATTTATAAGATCTTGTGTTTATTTAATGAAACTGGTGTAGAAACACTTAGTTTCTTGATTTTATTTTGCTCCTCAAATCCAACACAAAATGGTCAGTCTCATTATTCACATTGTATATCATGGTTTCTGATATTGTGGTATTCCAAGCTTTGTAGACAACCTTGGCCCTCATTAATGAGGGCAGAGGAAGTCTTCTCACAATCTCCTCCATTGCATCCAAACTCAGATTGGGATTATTACCATTATTATCATCCTCCATTGTATCCCATTCCAGAGGATGACTATTTTCATCACTATTATGATGAGTTGAGGCCGCATTTGGTTGTTGGCCTTCTTGAGTTATTTCACAGTAATATTCATCTTTCCCATCGCATTCAGAATCCAGGGCCACATCTTCGAAATGATCTGTAATCTCCACCATGATTGCACTGTCCAATTCAAAAAAAAATCGAGACAATAGGTACTTCTTTTGCAAATGATGGTATTATTCGTTGTACATTTATATCTAAATAAAAAAGAGCAGACATTCATTATCAATAATTTATTTGTATATTATTAGATTTTTATTGTATTTTTATTTTATAAATAATTATAAATTTTGATAAATATTCATTATATTACACTTCATTTTTAAATTTAAAATATAAAACACATATACTAAATAATAATATATATAAAAAATAAGTTATCATGATCGTTATTACATTTTAAAATTTGATGATAATAACCTTATGTTCTCATGTGATTGCTTAAGTTGGGGTGTTCCCATGGGGTCTCTTAAGTTGGAGTGTTCCCATGGGGCTAGTTAAGTTGGGGTGTTCCCATGCAAACTTTTAATCCCATGAATTTTATTCTTCAATTCCTCTTAAATGTTTAGCCCGAACATTTAAGAAAGCTTTTATCTTCCAAAATTTAAGGAAGCTTTTATCTCCTAAGCTAGTGGGGCAATTTTCAGCCCCACCTCATTTTCACCCACTCAAATTTTAAAATCTAAAAATTAGGGGCTCCTATTTTGTAGCAAGATTCTCATTATTCCCAGTCTTAAAAACTAATTCTCATGGGACTCCAGCCTAAACTATGAGAAAAAAGAGGGGGAAAGCTACACATGTCTTCACCATATTTTATTCCTCTATAATTTTGTTTCCAAATATATTTGTAAAACATATGACTAAAAACTTAATTTAAAAATTACATTTAAGAAGCTGTTTAAAAATAAGTAACAAACTTTACCATTCATGAGGTCACCTACTCTACAAATTGCTCCATAAAAATTTATTTAAAAATATGGAAAAGAAAATTGCTCCAACTGCTACTAACAAATTTTATCATACATAAGATGACATAATTTAGTTAATTAAATAATTAATATATAACTTATAAAAGAAGGTACAACATACAAGACATCAAATAAAATAATACTATATTATTAATTTTTAATAAAATATATTTACAAATTTATGAATTGTCCTCATTGTATGCTAAACAAGCATGTGAAAGATATACATGGTTGCCAATTTTATCACGGTATCATGTAGAAACTGTAACGCTAGTTATTTACATGTGTAATTTAAATTGTTATTTTGTTATCCTTCACTCACGAATCACATAAGCTCATAAATTGCTACGAAAAGAACTAAGAATGATGACACGTTAGAATATCTTCAATCAATATCATTGATCATTATACAAAAGCACCTAAAAATGAATACTTGAACATAAACATTTCCCAGGCTAGGTGTGGAATATCTTTGTGCAATTATTTTTAAAGAATGACATTAGATTTAAATATGGGTTCGAGCTTGTAATACTTGTTAGAGTAAGAAGGGTTTTAAAAGGACTCATAACATTTTACGTAATGTTCAAAAATAACAATTAAGAATATAATAGAAGCAACACAACAATTTATTATGGTAGAACAAAAAATTTAATCAAAGCTATAACTAGAATTTTTCACAATCAAAATTTTAGATGGAAAGTGAGAAACAAAATTAGAATGGTTTAAATTTCAAAACAAAGGATAAGAGGAGGGAGAGACCCCTCAAAAGAGTCACCAAAATGTACATCCATATAAGAATGAAGAGCAACAAGCATAGCAGAAGCAAAAGACAAATTGCAAGGAGTCATGCGTAAGAGCATAATGGAAGTAACTATTAAGGAGTAAGTGGCCCTCAACCCTCAAACACATTAAAGTCACTTTGTTTAATCTCTTGGTGGATATATGTATATATGGAAAGTTTTTTTAGATGTATGTATATATGTATGTATGTATGTATGTATGGAGCTTACATTAGTTTTCTTTGAATGTGTGGTTAAAAAAAGGTACTCTAAAAAGATTATCTCTTGCTAAGTTTATTGTAAGGGTTAGTAAATATAATTAGAGTTAGGATAAGGTTTATGTATATCAACCTTACCTTAACCTTAACTATATTTAGTGAAATATAGCTTCAAAGAACATTGGGGACAATCTTTATGAAATGAACCTAACTATTGTATGTTTAAGAGTCAATATGTATATTCAATTGGTGTAAAACATTGCAAAATATTTTGTATAGAGATTACTTTCTTGATTATTTAAATTAGTTTATATTCAGTATTAAACAATACGCAACTTGTCAAACAGAAATAGCTGGTTGTAGTGCAAAGAATATGGAAAAACTTTGATAATGATGGAATGCATACAACTCTCTAAGACAATGCTTATTGTATGTGTTTCAAGACGCTATTGATGAAGGTTTTGGCTTTGAATATTCATGTTAGAACATATTTTGACAGAATTCAAGAGTCCATATTCCTTAAATATGTGCTTCAAACAATATCTCTGCCCCCAATGATGGAAATCAATCAATCCCCCACCCTTGCAAATAAAATGACAATGAAAAATGCAGGACCCAGAGAAAGTCAAATAGATCCTTTTGATAATAGAAATAATGATAGGTCAGACTAGGGAGTGGAAGGGGGCTCCAATACGATAGATATTGAACAACTACAGAAGTTGAATCAGAGAATAATATCTCCTGGTTAGGATTTATGGTCTAGCGATAGTATTTAAGACTAGAGTAATTTTAGTGTAACAATAACTGGTGGTATTTTCAAACAAAGCATCTACAATAATTTTTTTCTTGCTTAAAGTAAACGAAAATCATTCATCTCAATCTAGCATATTAGATTTATACACAAAAAATGCATATTAAAGAACAGATTGATAGCTTGACAAAACCCAAGATTATGATGCACTTGAACCTGCGAATAAATACAGTCCTTACTTCCTATCCAAAAAGGAAATTTGGATTTAAAACAAATATTCTTTTGAAATTCAGCTTACCTTATGCTTGTAACCTATATTTTTATCTGGTCTCATCCAAGTTGCAAACAAATTACTCTCAAAAGAAAGGGAGGGGAATACAATAATTTCATTTAAAGAGATCTATAGCAATGCCAGCTCTTTTTCCATGGCCATCACAGTTACTGGTTCTCTTTTATGATTGTTGTAGGCCTGTTGAAATTCTATAGGGATGCCTCTCAAGATTATGATCGCAACTTCTATATACACCATCTCTTATACGCAACTTATAAATATCTTGTTTCTCATTGCATTGCTATTTGTTGGATTTTCATAATGAATTCCATTGTCTAGAAGCTTCCATATTTGACTTTATTTTTTATAAAGTTAAATCTGATATTTTTTTTTGTGTAAAATTTTTGAGAGATAAGTTCAAATCAGATTTGGGGAAATCTGATTTCTTCAGACTTCTTCTCTCTTCCTTGGACTTCTTCCTTCTTCTTTTTGGACAACAAGTTTTATATAAAGGGAAGAATATCTTTATTCTTCCACGGTGAGCATGAATATAATTTCTCTTTGTATGCAATAGCAGAGATATTTAGTTTTTTATAATTTACTCTATTTTTTATCAGAGAAGTTTTGCAACATTAGTTGCAAAGGTTTTTATCTATTAAGTAGTGATTGCTTCAGATAATCTTGTAAGAGCTTTGTGAAGTTTGTAGATGTTTGTATGCAGCTCCAGTAGTTGCAAGTTAATATTTCTTATTGTAGAAGTGTTTTAGTTTGAATAGAAGCGAGAAGTTTCTTTCATATTTCTCCAGCTCTTGTGTCTACCCTATTTTGGGGAATTTGAGTTTCTTCATTGCTGAAATAGAGCATCATTTTGTGCATTTCCAGAATTTAGTATTTCTCTAAATTCTTTAGCATGGTATCAGAGTTGATTGGCCTTCAATCCTTGTGAGTTTGGGCATTTGTTTTTTCTGGGTATTTGTTTATCTTTCATAGGAGACATGGCTGGAGATGTAGGAAAGAGCTGGCTGTAGCCACCATCCTTCAATGGACAAAATTATGATGTTTGGGCAAAGAAGATGAGGATTGTTATGACAGCAAATGATTTATGGGAGCTTGTGGTCAATGGATTTACGGATGTAGCTGACCCAGCTCGATTTGTTGGCCTCACAAAAAATCAAAAGACTCAGTTGAAGGAGTCAAGGAGGAAATATGCAAAAGCTTTGAGCTTGATAGAAACTGCCTTGACAGAGGCAATCTTTCCCAGAATAGCAGCAAGTAATTATTCCAAAGAAGCTTGGGATATTCTTCACACAAGATTTAAAGGGACTGAAAAAGTTCAGTTAGTGAAGCTCCAAATGTTTCAAAGAGAGTTTGAGGCTTTTATCATGAAAGACAATGAGTCCATTTCAGATTTCAGCTCAAGACTCTCTGGTTTGATAAACCAATTGAGAACCAATGGAGAAACCATGGAAGAGCAAAGAATCTAGTAGAGAAAGTTTTGAGAAGTCTGCCCTTAAAATTTGATAATCTCGTAATCGATATTCAAGAGGCAAAGGATCTCTCAGTTATGACTATTGATGAGTTAATGGGTTCTTTCCAAACCCATGGGCATCGCATTAATAGGTCAGCAAATTCTTCTCAAGAGCAAGCTTTCAGAGCTCAAGCCAATGTAAGAGGCAGGGGAAGAGGAAAAAATAACTCTGGAAGAGGTTCAAGAGGCAGAGGTCATAGTAACTATGGACAACAAAATGCTAGAGGAGAAATCTCATAGAGAGCAGCCACAAATGAGGGAGCTATCAACTCTCAGAATAATTCCAAAGGAGGTAAGAAGAAATATACCTCTGACAAGAGTAATGTTGAATGTTATTATTGTCATAAATTTGGGCATTATGCAAGTGAGTGCTAGAAAAAGAAAAGTAATTAGTCAAAGCCAAGTGCAAATGTTGCTGATATGAAAGTGGGTGATGGAAACAATCCTACAGTCTTCATCATGTGCAACGTTGGTGAAGAAGGCAGCCCCAAAGTCTGGTATTTAGACAGTGGTTGTAGTAACGACATGAGTGGTAATGAAAGTCTTTTTTCTTTCATTGATAAAAATGTGAAGTCTGAAATTAGAATGGGGAACAATGGAATTGTTCCAGTTGTGGGCAAAGGATCTATTATGATCCACACCAAGCAAGGTGAGAAACAAGAAATTCAGAATGTTTACTTTACCTCGGGTATAAAGCACAATTTGATGAGTGTTGGACAACTCACTCAAAATGGTTATAAAGTGCTGATGGAGAATGACCAATGTGTCATTTATGAGAAGGATGGGAGTAAGAAAATTATTGCAGCGGTTCAAATGAAAAAGAATTGAATGTTTCCATTGAAGGTAGAGATGTTTTTCTCTTCACAATCAGCAACTCCACCTCCCAAGAAAGAATGTACAGCAGTACAACAATCAGCCTTCAAGAGCGTGATTGAAGACCCCTCCAAGATATGGCATTTAAGATATGGACATCTTGGTTATGTTGGTTTAAATTTATTGTCCAAGAAAAGAATGGTAAATGATTTGCCAAGTATTAAAGAGTTCAATAGCAAGTGTGAGGCTTGTATTTTGGGTAAGCAACATAGGCTGCCCTTTAATTTTGGAAACTCTAAAAGGGCAAGAGTGCCATTAGAGCTGGTGCATACTGATTTAGTTGGCCCTATGCAAATCACTTCCATTGGGGGGAGTACTTATTTTATGACCTTCATAGATGATTTCAATCGTAGAGCATGGGTTTACTTTATGAAAAATAAATTTGAAACTTTTGATAAGTTTTTAAAATTTAAAACCCAGGCTGAAAATGAAAGTGGAAAAAATCTTAAATTCCTAAGGTCAGATAGAGGGGGGAACATACCTTCAATATTTTTGTAAATTTTTGTAGGCAGAATGGCATAAAGAAAGAGCTAACAGCCAGTTATACTCCACAGCAAAATGGAGTGGCTAAAAGAAAAAATAGAACCATCGTTGAGATGGCAAGAAGCATGATGAAAGAAAAGGGACTCCCAATTGAATATTGGGGAGAAGTTGTAGCAACAGCAGTCTATTTAATAAATAGAAGTCCTATAAAAGCAATCTGTGACAAGATTCCAATGGAAGCATGGACAAAGCATAGATGGATAGTTGAACACTTGAGAGTGTTTGGGTGTGTAGCATATGCACACGTACCAAAGGAGAAAAGGCAAAAGTTGGATGAAAAAGGAGTGAAGTGTGTATTTACTGGTTATAGTCCATAATCCAAGGCATATAGATTGTATGATCTAGTTGGTAAAAAGATCATCACTTCAAGAGACATGGAGTTCATTGAGAATGAGTCATGGGATGGCTCGGTGGACACATCTTCAAGCACTTCAAGCAAAGTGTCTATTATTGATGAAGATGGTGAAGTTAATGATCAACAAAATGACATAACAACAGATATAGAAGGCTCTAGAAGGCTGCAAATTGGCCCCACAGAGAGCAGCAGCAGCAATACTAAGAGCTATGATCCCACTCTCACCTCCCTAGTGCCAAGAGAGACCAAGAGTCTAAGGGAGATATACCAAGATGAAAGGTATGAAAATGAATTTGATGAAAATATAAATTTTGCATTATTTTCTCATAGTTATCCAATTTATTTTGAGGATGCTAAAAAGGAAGAAAAATGGTGTAAAGCCATGGATAATGAAATGGATGCAATAAAAAGAAATGAAACTTGGGATCTCACTAATTTACCTCCAATGAAGAAAATTATTGGAGTTAAATGGGTTTACAAGATCAAGAACAATGCTGAAGGAAAAATAGATAGGCATAAGGCTCAATTGGTGGTCAAGAGGTACAAACAGTAGTTTGGTAGAGATTATGATGAGACTTATGCCCTGGTTGATAGAATGGAAACCGTGCGTGTTGTTATAGAAATTGCAACCCAACACAAATGAAAGGTTTATCAAATGGATGTGAAGTCCACCTTCTTGAATGGAGTATTGAAAGAAGAGGTTTATGTGAAGCATCCACCTAGTTATGAAGTTTTGAGTCATGAAAGTAAAGTGTATAGGCTGAAGAAGGCTATTTATGGGCTGAAGCAAGCTCCACGGGCTTGGTATAGCATAATTGACTCATATTTGATGAGCAATGGTTTTTGCAAAAGCGATGGTGAGCCCACTCTTTACATCAAGGCAACTAATGGTAATATTTTAATTATTGTCTTGTATGTTGATGATTTAATCTTTACTAGGGATAATGATTTCCTCATTGCTGATTTTAAAGAGGCCATGAAAAATGAGTTTGAAATGTCAAACTTAGGTCTCTTGAGATATTTTCTAGGCATAGAAGTAAAACAAATGCATGATGGTATTTTTATCTCTCAGGAAATATATGCTAATCAGATTTTAGAGAGATTTAAAATGAAAAGTAGCAAGTCTACTCCAACACCAACTTCATTAGGTTTGAAGTTCAGCAAGCAAGATTGCAGCAGCAATGTGGATCCAACTTTATATAAAAGTTTAGTTGGAAGTTTGATGTATTTAACAGCTACTAGGCCAGACACTATGTATGCAGTAAGTTTGATTTCCAGATTTATGGAAACTCCAAAGGACTCCCATTGGCAAGCGGGAAAGAGAATCCTAAGGTATGTGAAAGGAACCAAGGGATATGGTATTTTGTATACTGCAACAAATTTTTTTGATCTTATTGGCTACACAGATAGTGATTGGGCTGGGTGTTTGGATGATAGGAAGAGAACTTCTGAATATGTCTTTCACATGGGTTCAAGTGTAATCTCATGGGCTTCTAAGAAGCAACCCATAGTTGCTCAATCTACAGAAGAGATTGAATATATAGAACCAAATGCAGCAACATGTCAAGCTATTTGGCTAAGAAGGATCTTGGAAGATTTGAAGCAAGAACAAGAGGATGGAACGACAATATTTTGTGACAATATCTCCTCAATAGCTTTGTCAAATAATCTAGTGTTTCATGGAAGAAGAAAGCACATTAAAATCAAATATCATTTTATTAGAGAACTAGTTGAGAATGGTGAAATAAAAATAGAGTTTTGCAGGTCAGAGCAGCAGCTAGCAAATATTTTCACCAAGCCATTGGGCATTGCAAGTTTTGAGCGCCTAAGGAGAAATTTGGGCATAGTTAGTTTGGATCAAGCATGATCTTATTTTTCGGCTCAAGATAATGGGGGAGTGTTGGATTTTTAGAATGAATTCCAATTGTCTAGAAGCCTCCATATTTGACTTTATTTTTGATAAAGTTAAATCTGATATTTTTTTTTGTGTAAAATTTTTGATAGATAAGTTCAAATTAGATTTGGGGGAAATCTGATTTCTTCTTCAGACTTCTTCTCTCTTCCTTGGACTTCTTCCTCCTTTTTGGATAGCAAGTTTTATATAAAGGGAAGAATATCTTTATTCTTCCACAGTGAGCATGAATGTAATTTCTCTTTGTATGCAGCAGCAGAGATATTTAGTTTTTTTGTAATTTACTCTATTTTTAATCAGACAAGTTTTTCAACAGCAGTTGTAAAGGTTTTTATTTGTTAAGCAGTAATTGCTTCAAATAATCTTGTAAGAGCTTTGTGAAGCTCATAGATGTTTGTATGCAGCTCCAATAGTTTCAAGTTTATATTTCTTATTGTAGAAGTGTTTTAGTTTGAATAGAAGCAAGAAGTTTCTTGCATATTTCTCCAGCTCTTGTGTCTACCCTATTTTGGGGAATTCAAATTTCTTCATTGCTGAAATAGAGCATCATTTTTTGCATTTCTAGAATTTAGTATTTCTCTAAATTATTTAACATGGTATTAGAGCTGATTGGCCTTCAATCCTTGTGAGTTTGGGCATTTGTTTTTTCTGGGTATTTGTTTATCTTGCATAGGAGACATGGCTGGAGATGTAGAAAAGAGCTGGCAGCAGCCACCATCCTTCAATGGACAAAATTATGATGTTTGGGCAAAGAATATGAGAACTGTTATGACAGTAAATGATTTATCAGAGCTTGTGGTCAATAGATTTACAGATGTATCTGACCCAACTCAGTTTGCTGGCCTCACAAACAATCAAAAGAATTAGTTGAAGGAGTAAAGGAGGAAAGATGCAAAAGCTTTGAGCTTGATAGAAACTGCCTTGATGCAAAATCAATACTAGGCACTTTTCTTCAAATGCTTAAAGATGTGTCCACTAAGCCCTCCCATGACTCATTCTCAATGAACTCCACATCTCTTGAAGTGATCTATAGCAATGTCAGCTCTTTTTCTACAGCCATCACAGTTACTAGTTCTCTTTTATGATTCTTGTAGGCCTATTGAAATTCTATACGGACGCCTCTTAGGATTATGATCGCAACTTCTATATACACCGTCTCTTATACACAACTTCTAAATATCTTTTTTCTCGTTGCATTGCTATTGCAATTGCATTTCCTATTTCTAGTTCCTGGTAACATAGATGAGCTGTGGCAGATTGGGGACAAGCTTTGAGACAAAGAATAAGTAAAGGGTACAATGAATGCCCTCCTTGGCACAGTATCAACTTAATCTTCAGCAGTGTAGCCTGGCAACACACTCCATTTCATAGATCTCAAATCAAGTATCATAACATTCATACTTCCTTTAATTGTAAGCCAAATTTTATGTGAGGACGTGACAATCATAAAATCTATTCCATGAGATGACTTGACTGTGTCTTGCAACAAATGATTGGGAGTGACAGAAAGAAGAGGCCAACTCTCATTATTCTCCAAATCCCAAATCCCTACCAAAGTGTGCTCAATGAAAGGGAAACCACCCCACATGGAAATTCCTCTATGTCCCTCATCATCTAACCTCCCCACCAAAATTAGCTTCCCATTACACCCAACTAAGGAAGGTAGAGAGGCATGGAAATTGTTGTGAAGATCAAGGTAATCTATTTGAGGAGGCAAACCTCCATCGATCTCCTTATACTCGAACTCTCGGTGGACAAATTCATAACAACCAAGATAAAAACCAAAGCTATTCGTAAAGTAAGACATGCCATTATGTAGTGTTCTCTTCCAAGGATGTAGTGGAATCTCACCATCCCAAAAATTGACCCTAGCAGGGATGTTCTTCCACTTATCTGAACTGGAATTGTAAAGCTGAACTTTATTGTGGTGATCTATTGTAATAATTTTGAAGGGATCATCTTCGACCATCAGTTCAACCACCGCTTCAACCATCCACCAGTCCTTAAGATGAGGCTAGAACCTGTACTATTTGGTTAAGACATTAAATACAATGGGCTCATCATGAAATTCAAGAGATAGAAAAAGGCCTCCTACTGCAGCACAGAGGTAAATCTTGATAGGTTGAGGGTGATTACAGCTCTTGTTGTAGTTCAATGTCTATTTATTCCACGGTGAATGGATTGAAAACCACTGATTGAGAGCGGCATAGAAGAAGGCGATTCCATTGTGGATCTGTTGGGTCACAAAATGGTCACTTTTAATCTTATTGGCATTGAAAGTGGTGGCCGATATTTCTATGTTCCAGGCTTTACAAACACTTTTAACCCTCCTCAATGAAGGCATGGGAAGTCTTTTCAAAATCTCCACAATGGCATCAAAGTCTAGGTCAAGATAGTTATCCTTATTAATATTGTCTTCAAGGTGAGGATTATTTTTGTTATTATTATGATAAGTTGAGGTATGTAGTGGTAGCAGTGTCTGGCCTCCTTGAACAAATGCACCATATTTATTTAGAAAGACCCTTCGGAATGTTGAAAACAGAACTAATGAGCAAGATAGATAAATCTTATTGCACCACTCGCTACTAAATTTTTTGTGCCATCTATCCGCCTCTCTCAAATTATCTATAATCTTCCCCATTACTGCACTATCAACCTCCATTTTTTATCAAGATAATAGTTATAACTTGTTTTGAAAAGGATAGTAATATTCTATGTAACGTTTTATTGAAAACAAAACAACACTACTCATAGAACAACCATTCATTACTTATAATCTTGTTTGTAAATTATTAACATTTTTCCCAGATGAATTTTTTTGTTCACGATATTTTTACATTGCACACACATACGATTATTTTTCTTTGCTTAAAACAAGTGCAACGCAATTTTTTTTCATAGTTTTTAAATGTATATTCCAGCAATTCGACTGCCTGTTCTTGAGATATCAACATTGTGCTTCATAGAACACTAATTTCATATTTATTTGTTACATTTTGTTGTAAGTAATTTTTTCTATTTGAAAAAAAAAAGTCCTTAGATATGTTTGGTTTTATGACATGTAATTAGTGCTATAAACCCTAATTTCATAATTGGGTGAAGAAATGAAGTGTTTTTGAATAAAGCAATAGCAAGAGGGTAATGACCCATAGTATAAACTAGGAACAAGTCCAAAGGTCTGACACTTGAAACAATTAACAGATTAATAGCAACAAGTGATAAAAGACAAGATAAACCAACACCCTAGATCTACCTCTATCAAAAACAAAGTTCTGGATGCCACTAAACAGCCAACCATAGTCAACACTATCAAAGATCATCTTGGGACAAGCCCCCACAAAAGCTGCAAACTTTAACCAAAAACAAAAACAAAGGACCAGAGTGAGCCCTTTAAAATTTTCAGCAATCACCGATCACAGGAAGAAAAGAAACTGAAAGAGAGAGACACTTTCATCACCATAAAACTGAAGAAACAAACTTAGGCAGCACCCACTAAACCTCCAGCCTAGGACAACACTATGAAAGATCTTCCAACCCGCTGCAATCTCCTTGTCCACCTCAATAGAAAAAGGGTCTACCTCTATAGGAGCAGAGAGGAGAAAGATCACAATAACAAGGCTGAAGCAGTTACATCTCCTTCCATCAGCACAACCACAAGAGGTAGCCCAGATATTCTCCACCTCAATAGGAGTCTCCTCCACCTCCAAATTCATGAACAAAATCTCCACCTCAATAGGAGACTGCTCCACCTCCATAGGACTTGTGAAAGAAGAAGCAGACAATAAGACCCAAGCCCTCCTCCTGGATAACAAGACTCTTCTCAAAACCACAAGGCTCTAAAAATCCCTCAAGCTAGTAAGCTATGGAGTCACCCCGTCTCCACCAAATGAAGCTATCTCGAGCTGAAACCAAGTGTCCACATTGCTATAGACCCCAACTAGAGCAGGAATGTACAGAATAGTTCCATCCCTCACCAAACTCCTAAACTTGAGATTTATCCTGGTCAAATGAAGCTAACCAAAAGGAGTGACATATCCATAAGGTCTGTAAGAAACCTGTTCACCAAACTTAGTTCCAGCTCTCCAAAAAATTGAAGAGCTAACACCGCTATTTCCTTCAGGCAGGTCATAACCTGCAATAGCTCCAAACTCCATAAAGGAGATCCAAAAACAAAAAAAATCCCTGGAAAACACATGGCTTCCACCATTCCTTCACAAGAAGAGCACCCACACCCAACATCTGCACAAACAGAGGAAAGCTCCAACTACCCGTCTTCAACAGCAAAGGGAACACAAAAGAGGTCCCCTGAAGATAGTCTGCAACCTTCCAAAGAACCAGCCCATAGTGCAGTCATTGCACTTACAATGGGGGGAACAAAGAACCATTTGTCCCTAAAGAACAAAGGTTGTTGTTGGAAGAACAACAACCGTAAGCTAAGAATCCACTAGAGAGCCACACAGAGCTTTGTAACTAGTCTGGATCATCAAGGTCAACCCCAAAGACCTTAAACTCCCGTCACTGCAAAGAATCCCCCTCCAGGTCCAAGAAACCCCTCTTCCAAAATAAGCATACAGCCAGGAAGCAGAAGGAATCGAAAGACAAGGGATAATGCCAATCATAGGAGAGCAACCATTAGGGAAAAAATGAAGACTCCCAAAAAAAATAGGACACCATAAGGTCCTAAGACCCCAAATAATAAAGGCATCCAGAGTCATGAAAATAGAGGAAAGCATAGAAGGAGGGCACACGCCATTGGAAAAAGCAGCAAGCTCCACCATCGAACCAAGATCCACTCTATACATCGCATCCTCACACAAAACATCACCATCTTCCTCCTCACCTTCATTATCACCATCTTCTTCCTCTTCCCCTACGTCTAAAAGCCTTGCTCCAATCCCACTCGCTTTCATTTCAAATTTTACATTTATTTCTTTTAAGAAGAAATGAAGTGTTGAACGACTCTACTCAAATTCATTTTTTTAGCAACATGTAAATATGTACTAGGTTTTTCTAAACGCCTGAATTTCATATTTCTTCCATATGTAGTTTGTCATAAAAAATTCTAATTTCATATTTAACATGTAGTTTGAAAAAAGAAACATTAATTTCATGTTTGTTTGGACTAAAATTTATATGAGTTGTGTTTAAAAAATCTACCATTTTATATTTCTTTGATTTTATAATATGTAATGATTTTCTAATTTGGTTAGAATATATGGTTTTGGTTTTTTAAAATTAGGTTATTTCTAGCTTGTTTTAATTATTTTTATTTGTTTGATTAATTTTATAATATAGATTTAATCATTCTTTTTAAATCTATAGCGCTAGTTATTTACATGTGTACTTCAAATTTCTATTTTGTCATCCTTCATTCATGAATCACATAAGCTAATAAATTGTTATTAAATTGCTATGAAAAGAATTGTAGCATTTCTATCGATGATGACACATTAGAGTATCTTCAATCAATATCATTGATCATTATACAAAAGCAACTCTAAAAAAGAATACTTAACGAAAACATTGCCCATGCTAGGTGTGGAATATCTTTGTGCAAATATTTTTTAAGAATGACATTAGATTTAATTATAGGTTTGTTATTGTAATACTTCTTTCTTGTAATACTTGTTAGAGTAAGAAGGGTTTTAAAAGGACTCATAGCATCCTACAAAGTGTTTGAAAATAACAACTAGAATATAATAGAGCCAACACAACAACTTATTATGGTAAACCAAAAAAATTTAACCAAAGCTCTAACTAGAATCCTTCGCAATCAAAATTTTAGATGGAAAATGAGAAACAAATTAGGATGACCGGACTTGATCTTATGTACATCTATCAAAGATAGATCATTGTCTAAATTTTAAAACAAGGGACAGGAGGAGGGAGAGACCCATCAAAAGAGTCACCAAAATGCACATCCCTATAAGAATGAAGAGCAACAAACATAACAAGCAAAAGACAAATTACAATAATTTATGCGTAGAGAAAAATAGAAGTAACTAGTAAGGAGCAAGTGGCTCTCAACCCTCAAACACATTAATGATACTTTGTTAATCTCTCGGTGGATATATGTATGTATGTATGTATCTAGTTTTTTAGATATATGTATGTATACATATGAAGGAGCTTACATTAATTTTTTTTGAATGTGTGGTATTAAAAAGGTACTCTAGAAAGGTTATCTCTTGCTAAGGTTTATTGTAAGGGTTAGTAAATATAGTTAGGGTTAGGGTAAGGTTTATGTTTTGTGTTAAGGTTAGGATTAGGGTAGGAGATATAGTTAGGGTTAAGATTAGGATAAGGTCAATAGATATGTTTAGAATTAAGGTTAGGATTGGCATTAAGGTTAAAGATATAGTTATTGTTATAGTTGGCATTAAAGTTAGGGTTAAGAGATAAGAATATGGTTGGGGTTAAGTGTAATATTATGATTAAGACTTTAGTTCAATATAGGAATAGAGATAGAATAATCGCTATGATAGGAAAATTAGCTAAGGATTAGAGTTAGAGTTAGATATAGTATTTTAGTGATAATTAATGTAAAGGCTATGATGATATAAAAATTAGCTAAGAATTAGAGTTAGAGTTAGATATAGGATTTTAGTGATAATTAAGGTAAAGGATATGATGATAGTTAATGTTAGCATTATAATTAGGATTAATGTTAGAAGTAGGGATGGAGTTATAACTATGGTTTCAAATGAATGTTATCATTATGATCAATGTAATGGTTAGGAGTATAATCATAATAAAAATAGAAATAGAATAAGGGTAATGTGAAAAATTAGATAAGGGTTAAAATCATGGTTAAGGTTCTAAGAATTATAATTAGCAATTGCACCTTAACGAGGTGCAATGGTTACGCTTATAGGAAGATATGCTTTAGACAATATTTTGGAGGACTAATAATATATAAGAACTATCAAAATTATGTCTCACCAAAGTGATAAGATATTTTTTAAAAAGTGTGTATGCCAACATTCATAAAAGCCCTACCAAAAATCCCTCTATGGTAACTCTAAAAATGTTGGCACAAAACAGAAAATGAATACCACTTTCATTATATATTAAGTCATTTCAATGACATGAAATAAAATTTCATTTATGGTATGATCATATAAATATATGACATTAATACTACATATTTGTGGCATCAAAAGGGAGAAGGTTGTCGTGGGATTCAAACTCATTCTTCATTTGCAAAACCGTGTATTCAAAAATTCTATATTCCAAATTAATAATGGACCCCAGGACATCTCTTTCCCTCCACCCAAACTATTGTCGAGCTATAAATTTTTAATTCTCTTCCAAAAATCAAATTAGATCTACTTTATTTTTAAAATCAAAGTAGTGTTTTCTAATCACAAAACATTAGAAAGTAGATATTCTTAAGTTTTACTTTGACATCATGATCCAATTTTTCTTTTTATATTCTTAGTGGGAGATAGGTCGCAAAGAATATGTTAGCTATAATAGACTCCTAAATGAGGTTAGAATCATTTTTTTCAACTTCACTAAGGGAAGGTCAATTGTCCAAGACAACTCCAAAATATTTTCATATTTCAAATTTAATATATATTCAGCTATCATTTTTGTATTGATCAAAGCAAAAGATAATTACAAACAAATGATAGCCTAATACAAAGAAAATAAGGTTGTGTTTTATAGTCTTATTTTCTCTATATTCATCTATCATTAATTGTGAGCTGGATGGTTCAACTCCTTGTATGCTTTATTTTTATATTGTAGCCCTTACATAGGATTGTTTAACTTGGTTTACATTGTAATTTTGTCTAAAAGTCCTTAGTCATTTTTATTCTGGTCACAAAGTGTAATCCAAAATGTTGAAGCAAAAAAATCACATAGTTGAATCCATACGAAAATAGAAATCAAATGTCTTCTCTTCTTTTGTTAGCTCAATCATATAATACTATGAATAAGGTGGATATCACTTTTTTAATAGAAAATATTAAATTAAAAATAGATAAATTAGATATACTTACCAATTTAAAGAAATTCAAAGCCCTCCATCAATGCTAGTACTGCTCATATCATGAAATATTTAACAGGTATGTAAAAAATAGGTTATACTCTATTATCATTCATGATTTACGAAGATTTAGTACTTTGAGAGACTAAATATATACAAAATGCAAGTCCAAGAGACTAAACTGAGATTACTGATATTTAAGAGATTGATGTGCAGGTTCAGCCGAAACATATGCAAACTTAACCCAGGCATATGTGGATGTGAGGGATGTGGCGGAAGACACTAAAAGAGCATCTCGGAGATCAATGATGTCAAGTGATGGGACAAAAACTGATCTTCCAAGCAAACAAGGTTCAAAATTCCAAAAATCTATGCAAAATACCCACTGGAGAAAACAAGATTCCATAAACAAGTGCCCATGAACGAGGTTTTTAATCTGTGCAAGCCATGGTTTTTTTTTCTCTTTTCGATTCACAATAATGTAATGGGTCACAGTGGTTCCATCTATTTCAATCTTTCATGTTCCCTTATAAAACATACCCTACTCATTGGATTACCAACTCCAATGCTGGAATCTAAGGAGTCTGTAGCTAGATAGATTGGAACCCTATACCTCATACCAGTCAAATTTAAACTTGCCTCTAAAGCTAATAATAAAATCTTCCAAACATGGAGAAAGCCAAATAACGGGCTCCATTCCCCATGACCTCTTTAATAGTTACACAAATTTACTTACTTACACTCCCCAAATAGCAAGACCATTAAAGAGCTCTGGATAAAACATACACAGTTAGTGCCACCGCTGCTTTAACTTACCTGGCCTTCATTAATTCTCTGACAAATAGTGAATTGGTTTCTTATCTGTTGACAAATAGTGAATTGGTTTCTTATCTGTTGCAAGATCTCAGGAAAAACAACAAGATGGAAAACAAAGATTACTTATCAGAGATGAGGTCATTTATCTATTCCAAAATTTCAGAATAAGTGCAACAACATGAAAATCGGATTGATAGCTTGATTTGTGAAAGAGATGATTTTACCCATTGCAAAATTTCAAAAACAAAGCAACAACATGGAAAATAGAGCTATGGCTTGATTGTTCACCAAATATGAACTGAGATGAGATGAGTTCTACTTACAAACTACACAAGCATAAAACTACAGAGCTAAACCCTCATATATTATTGCACAGAGCATATATATATGAGTGCTGCAACACAATAATTTCCCAACTACATCCTATTTACTAAATGGGCTCTGGATTTTTAAGACAAATTCAAAGACGATAACTAGTAAGAAGGTGATCGGCAGTATTGTCATCACCGTAGCCTGGCATCACACTCCATTCCTTACACCTCAAATCAAGTGTCAAGACATTCCTGCTTCTTTTAGTAGTAAGCAAAATTTTATCTGAAGAAGCAGCAACCATAAAAACATTTCCATGGAATGTCTTGACCATATCTTCAAGCAAATCTTTGGGAGTAACAGAAATGAGAGACCAACTATTATAATTATCTGCTCCAGAATCTAACACCCATATCCCCAGCAAAAAGTACTCGCATACCCTGCAAAAAGTACTTCCAGTAGGATTACCACCCATTACGACGTCTTCCCCGCCCTCATACTTCCCCACCAAAAACAGCTTCCCATCGCATGACACTAACGCAGGCAAAGATGGGTAGGACTTGTAACAATTACTGCGGCGAATGTTTGGAGGCAAACCTCCTTCGATCTCTTTAAACTGAAACTCTCGGCGGGCAAAGTCATAAGAACCCAGATGCCAACCATAGGTATTAGTGCAGTAGGCCAGGCCATTGTGTACTGTGCTCATCCAACGATGTGCGCGGCCTCCATTAAAAATATCGCTCCCAATAAAATGGCCCCAGGAATTTGCGGATCTCACATTCCTATCCATCCTGACAGGGATTTTCATCACCTCATCTGTAGTTGAATCGTAGAGAAAAACTTCGGCGAAGGTTAAAATAAGAATTTCAAAGTGATCGGCCTCGACCATTAGTTCCGCGGCGTGTGGGTAAATCCTCTTCAGACGTGGCAATAATCTTTGCTGGTTCGTTAAAACATTAAATATCACGGGCTCATCACTGCAACCGCGACAAAACAAAAAAAGGCCTCTTGCTGCAGCACAGAGGCCCCATGTGTCCTTGCTCAAGTGTAAAGGGATTGTAAACCGCCGGTTAAGAGAAGCACAGAAGAATGCGATTCCATCGTACTTATTCTGAATCACAAAATGGTCAGTCTCATTATTCACATTGTATATTGTCATGGTAGCCGATATTGTGGTATTCCAGGCTTTGCAGACAACCTTGGCCCTCATAAGCGAGGGCAGAGGAAGTCTTCTCACAATCTCCTCCATTGCCTCCAAACTCAGATCAGGATTATTATCATTATTATCGTCCTCCACTGTATCCCATTCCAGAGGATGACTATTTTCATCACTATTATCATGAGTTGAGGCTTTTGGTGGTTGGCCTTCTTGAGTTATTGCACCGTAATATTTATCTTTCCCATCGCATTCAGAATCCAGGGCCACATCTCCGAAATGATCTGTAATCTCCACCATGATTGTACTATCCACTTCAAAAAAAATCGAGACAATAGGTACTTCTTTTTCAAATGATGGTATCATTCGTTGTACATTTATATCTAAATAAAAAAGAGCAGACATTCATTATCAATAATTTATTTGTATATTATTAGATTTTTATTGTATTTTTATTTTATAAATAATTACAAATTTTGATAAATATTCATTATATTACATTTCATTTCTAAATTTAAAATATAATTATCACATATACTCAATAATAATATATATATAAAATAAGTTATGCTGATCATTATTACATTTTAAAATTTGATGATAATAACCTTATGGTCCCATGCGGTTAAGTTGGAGTGTTCCCATGGGGCTGCTTAAGTTGGGGTGTTCCCATGCAAACTTTTAATCCCATGAATTTTATTCTTCAATTCCTCTTAAATGTTTAGCCGGCACATTTAAGAAAGCTTTTATCTTCCAAAATTTAAGGAAGTTTTTATCTCCTAAGCTAGTGGGGCAATTTTCAGCCCCAACTCATTTTCACCCCCTCAAATTTTAAAATCTAAAAATTAGGGGCTCCTATTTTGTAACAAGATTCTCAATATTCCTAGTCTTAAAAACTAATTCTCATGGGACCCCAGCCTAAACTATGAGAAAAAAGAGGGGGAAAGCTACACATGTCTTCACCATATTTTATTCCTCTATAATTTTGTTTCCAAATATATTTGTAAAAAATATGACTAAAAATTTAATTTAAAAATTACATTTAAGAAGCTATTTAAAAATAAGTATCAAACTTTACCATTCATGGGGTCACCTGCTCCACAAATTGCTCCATAAAAATTTATTTAAAAATATGGAAAAGAAAATTGCTCCAATTGCTACTAACAAACTTTATCATTCATAAAGTGGCATAATTTAGTTAATTAAATAATTAATATATATATCTTAATAAAAGAGGTACAACATACAAGACATCAAATAAAATAATACTATATTATTAATTTTTAATAAAATATATTTACAAGTTTATGAATTGTCCTCATTGTATGCTAAACAAGCATGTGAAAGATATATATGAATTGTCCTCATTGTATGCTAAACAAGTGCCACGTAGTGGCCAAGTAGTTGCCTTAATAATAATAATAATAAAAATTTTCCAAATTGTATTATGACTATTTCATACAAATATAATTAGATTGATTAATTGATTAGGAGTTTGATATTAAGTTAATAATGATAAGTTAAAGATAAACAAATATCCATTGTTGTAGTTAAGTACAAGTATAATTGGTATTAATCACAATGTAATTAATATTATAGCTATTTGATATAATAGGTGAAGTCTTATATTAATTTAGAATTATAAATATATAATAATTAAAAATATTTTACTCTTTTGTTTTACAAATTTAAGATATTTAATTATCATAGTTTAAATCAAATTAATAAAAACAAAAGAAAATTAATCCTTATAAATGTAAGTGAATATATCTATGTTAATGAAGTACATAAATTATCTTTAATTTTTAAAAAGATTTCAAGTAATATCTTTTATATTATTTTTTAATTTGAAAATTTTATATATTATCAATATTTAAAAAATATATAATTAAAAATATCAATAAAATTATTTTTCTTAAATATAATTATTAATTTTTGAAATAAAATAATTTATACATAAATAATCAATATAATATATTATAATATATTTTAAAAATATAACTATAATCAAAATTTAAATACTTCACATAAATTATTAATCTAATATAATATAATTTCCTATTTTAAAAAATAATTGTTAAAATCAAAATAAATTACATCATTTAATTAACAAGGAATAATTTTAATAATATTTTATATAGTTCATATAACTTATATAATGAAAAAATTAAGTTTATTAATATTTAGATTATAATTATAATTTATGTTATTTAATCTAAATATATAACATCTAATTATAATACATATAACAAATTTTATTATTAAATTTAATATACATTAGTCAATAAATAATCTATATCCAAAACCATGCATTTATATTATAACATATTTTTAAAAATAAATATGAATTATTTTAAGGGCATGGTAAAGTATTTGCCCCTATAATATTGCCTCGAAAATTCTAATAGAGGTAGTGCTTCCACAAAATCCGTGTATAAGAGGCTAAATTTTTAAGCCAATAAAAAATGTGCATGTATACTATACAAATTATTAATTTTGTAACAAATTTGATAAAAATAATAATTTTAATTGGTAGAAATGTGATTTTCTAATCACTAGTTAATGGAAGAAATCCAAAAACGGATGCAATAATATGGCTAGTACTAACAAGCATGTGAAAGATATACATGATTGCCAATTTTATCACGATATCATGTAGAAACTGTAACGCTAGTTATTTACATGTGTACTTTAAATTGTTATTTTGTCATCCTTCACTCACGAATCACATAAGCTAATAAATTGCTACGAAAAGAATTGGAGCATTTCTAAGAATGATGACACGTTAGAATATCTTCAATCAATATCATTGATCATTATACAAAAGCAAGGAATACTTGAACGTAAACATTGCCCATGCTAGGTGTGGAATATCTTTGTGCAATTATTTTTAAAGGATGACATTAGATTTAATTATGGGTTTGTGCTTGTAATACTTGTTAGAGTAAGAAGGGTTTTAAAAGAACTCGTATTATTTTACATAATGTTAAAAATAACAATTAAGAACATAATAGAAGCAACACAATAATTTATTATGGTAGAATAAAAAAAAATTAACCAAAGCTATAACTAGAATCTTTCACAATCAAAATTTTAGATGGAAAATGAGAAACAAAATTAGGATGGTCCAACTCGATCTTATATATGTACATCTATCAAAGATAGATCATTGTCTAAATCTCAAAACAAAGGACAAGAGGAAGGAGAGACCCCTCAAAAGAGTCACCAAAATGTACATCCATATAAGAATGAAGAGCAACAAACATAGTAGAAGCAAAAGACAAATTGCAAGGAGTCATGCGTAAGAGCATAATGGAAGTAACTATTAAGGAGTAAGTGGCCCTCAACCCTCAAACACATTAAAGACACTTTGTTTAATCTCTTGGTGGATATATGTATGTATGTAAAGTTTTTTTAGATGTATGTATATATGTATGTATGTATGTATGGAGCTTACATTAGTTTTTTTTGAATGTGTAGTTAAAAAAAGGTACTCTTAAAAGATTATCTCTTGCTAAGTTTATTGTAAGGGTTAGTAAATATAATTAGAGTTAGAATAAGGTTTATGTATATCAACCTTATCCTAACCCTAACTATATTTAGTGAAAAATAGCTTCAAAGAACATTGGGGACAATCTTTATCAAATGAACCTAACTATTCTATGTTTAAGAGTCAATATGTATATTCAATTGGTGTAAAACATTGCCCCTCTAAAAATATTTTGTATATAGATTACTTCCTTGATTATTTAAATTAGTTTATATTCAGTATTAAACAATACGCAACTTGTCAAACAGAAATAGCTGGCTGTAGCAAAGAATATGGAAAAGCTTTGATAACGATGGAATGCAAACAACTCTCTAAGACAATGCTTATTATATGTGTTTCAAGACACTATTGATGAAGGTTTTGGCTTTGAATATTCATGTTAGAACATATTTTGACAGAATTCAGGAGTCCATATTCCTTCAATATGTGCTTCAAACAATATCTCTGCCCCCAATGATGGAAATCAGTCAATCCCCCACCCTTGCAGATAAAATGACAATGAAAAATGCAGGACCCAGAGAAAGTCAAATAGATCCTTTTGATAATAGAAATAATGATAGGTCGGACCAGGGAGTGGAAGGGGACTCCAATACGATAGATATTGAACAACTACAGAAGCTGAATCAGAGAATAATATCTCCTGGTTAGAATTTCTGGTCTAGCGATAGTATTTAAGACTAGAGTAATTTTAGTGTAACAATAACTGGTGGTATTTTCAAACAGAGCATCTACAATAATTTTTTGCTTGGTTAAAGTAAACGAAAATCATTCATCTCAATCCAGCATATTAGATTTATACACAGAAAATGCATATTAAAGAACAGATTGATAGCTTGACAAAACCCAAGATTATGATGCACTTGAACCTGCGAATAAATACAGTCCTTATTTCCTATACAGAAAGGAAATTTGGATTTAAAACAAATATTCTTTTGAAATTCAGCTTACCTTATGCTTGTAACCTGTATTTTTATCTGGTCTCTTCCAGGTTGCAAACAAATTACTCTCAAAATAAAGAGAGGGGAATACAATAATTTCATTTAAAGAGATCTATAGCAATGCCAGCTCTTTTTCCACGGCCATCGCAGTTACTGGTTCTCTTTTATGATTGTTGTAGGCCTGTTGAAATTCTATAGGGACGCCTCTCAGGATTATGATCGCAACTTCTATATACACCGTCTCTTATACGCAACTTCTAAATATCTTGTTTCTCGTTGCATTGCTATTGCGGTTGCGTTTCCTGTTTCTAGTTCCTGGTAACATAGATGAGCTGTGGCAGATTGCAGACAAGATTTGAGACAAAGAATAAGTAAAGGGTACAAAGAATGCCCTCCTTGGAACGGTATCAACTGTATCTTCAGCAGTGTAGCCTGGCAACACACTCCATTTCATAGATCTCAAATCAAGTATCATAACATTCATACTTCCTTTAATTGTAAGCCAAATTTCATGTGAGGAAGCGGCAATCATAAAATCTGTTCCATAAGATGACTTGACTGTGTCTTGCAACAAATGATTGGGAGTGACAGAAAGAAGAGACCAACTCTCATTATTCTCCAACTCCCAAATCCCTACCAAAGTGTGCTCAATGAAAGGGAAACCACCCCATATGGAACTTCCTCTACGTCCCTCGTCGTCTAACCTCCCCACCAAAATCAGCTTCCCATTACACCCAACTAAGGAAGGCAGAGAGGCGTGGAAATTGTTGTGAAGATCAAGGTAATCTATTTGAGGAGGCAGACCTCCATCGATCTCCTTATACTGGAACTCTCGGCGGGCAAAGTCATAACACCCAAGATAACAACTAATGCTATTCGTAAAGTAAGCCGTGCCATTATGTAGTGTGCTCTTCCAAGGATGTAATGGAATCTCACCGTCCCAAAAATCGGCCCTAGCAGGGATGTTCTTCCACTCATCTGAACTGGAATTGTAAAGCTGAACTTTATTGTGGCGATATATTGTAATAATTTCGAAGCGATCATCTTCGACCATCAGTTCGACCGCCGCTTCAACCGTCCACCAGCCCTTAAGACGAGGCAAGAATCTGTCCTGTTTAGTTAAGACATTAAATACAACGGGCTCATCACGAAATTCAAGAAATAGAAAAAGGCCTTCCGCTGCAGCACAGAGGTAAAGCTCGGTGGGTTGAGGGTGAGTACAGCTCTTGTTGCAGTTCAATGTGTCTTTATTCCACGGTGAATGGATTGAAAACCACTGATTGAGAGCGGCACAGAAGAAGGCGATTCCATTGTGGATCTGTTGGGTCACAAAATGGCCGTTCTTAATGTTATTGGCATTGAAAGTGGTGGCCGATATTTCTGTGTTCCAGGCTTTACAAACACTTTTTGCCCCTCCTCAATGAAGGCACAGGAAGTCTTTTCAAAATCTCCGCAATCGCATCAAAGTCTAGGTCAAGATAGTTATCCTTATTAATATTGTCTTCCAGGCGAGGATTATTTTCGTTATTATTATGATAAGTTGAGGTATGTAGTGGTAGCGGTGTCTGGCCTCCTTGAACAAATGCACCATATTTATTTAGAAAAGACCTTCGCAATGTTGAAAACGGAACTAATGAGCAAGACAGAGAAATCTTACTGCGCCACTCGCTACTGAATTTTCTGTGCCATCTGTCCGCCTCTCTCAAATTATCTATAATCTTCCCCATTACTGCACTATCAACCTCCATTTTTGCTCAGGATAATAGTTATAACTTGTTTTGAAAAGGATAGTAATATTCTATGTAACGTTTTATTGAAAACAAAACGACACTACTCATAGAACAACCATTCATTACTTATAATCTTGTTTGTAAATTATTAACGTTTTTCCCAGACGAATTTTTTTGTTCACGATATTTTTACATTGCACGCAGATACGATTATTTTTCTTTGCTTAAAACGAGTGCAACACAATTTTTTTTCACAGTTTTTAAATGTATATTCCAGCAATTCGACTGCCTGTTCTTGCGATATGAACATTGTGCTTCACAGAACACTAATTTCATATTTATTTGTTACATTTCGTTGTAAGTAATTTCTGCTATTTGAAAAAAAAAGTCCTTAGATATGTTTGGTTTTATGACATGCAATTAGTGCTATAAACCCTAATTTCGTAATTGGGTGAAGAAATGAAGTGTTTTTTAATAAAGCAGCAGCAAGACCCGTAGTACAAATTAGGAACAAGTCCAAAGGGCTGACACATGAAACCATTAACAGATTAACAGCAACAAGTGATAAAAGACAAGATAAACCAGCACTCTGGATCTACCTCTATCAAAAACAAAGGTCTGGATGCGACTAAACAGCCAACCATAGTCAACACTATCAAAGATCATCTTGGGACAAGCCCTCACAAAATTTGCCAACTTTAACCAAAAACAAAAACAAAGGACTAGAGTGAGCCCTTTAAAATTGTCAGCAATCACCCGATCATAGGAAGAAAAGAAACTGAAAGACAGAGACACTTTCATCACCATAAAACTGAAGAAACAAACTCAGACAGCACGGACTAAACCTCCAGCCCAGGCCAACACTGTGAAAGATCTTCCAACCCGCTGCAATCTCCTTGTCCATCTCAATAGAAAAAGGGTCCACCTCTATAGGAGCAGAGAGGAGAAAGATCACAATAACAAGGCTGAAGCTATTACATCTCCTTCCATCAGCACAACCACAAGAGGTAGCCCAGATATTCTCCACCTCAATAGGAGTCTCCTCCACCTCCAAATTCACAAACAAAATCTCCACTTCGATAGGAGACTGCTCCACCTCCATAGGAGTTGTGAAAAAAGAAGCAGACAATAAGACCCAAGCCCTCCTCCTGGATAACAACACTCTTCTCAAAACCACAGGGTTCTGAAAAGCCTTCAAGCTAGTAAGCTGTGGAATCACCCCGTCTCCACCAAACGAAGTTATCTCGAGCTGAAACCAAGAGTCCACATTGCTGTAGACCCCACCTAGAGCATGAGTGTACAAAATAGTTTCATCCCTCACCAAACTCCCAAACCTGAGATTATGGCTTCCACCATTCCTTCGCAAGAAGAGCACCCACACCCAACATCTGCACAAACAGAGGAAAGCTCCAACTACCCACCTTCAATAGCAAAGGGAACACAGAAGAGGTCCCCTGAAGAAGCAACCTTCCAAAGAACCAGCCCATAGTGCAGTCACTGCACTTACAATGGGGGGAACAAAGAACCATTTGTCCCCAAGGAATAGAGGTCGTTGTTGGAAGAACAACAGCCGTCAGCTAAGCATCCACCAGAGAACCACACAAAGCTCTGTAACCAGTTTGGATCATCAAGGTCAACCCCAAAGACCTTAAACTCCCATCACTGCAAAGAATCTCCCTCCAGGTCCAAGAAACCTCTCTTCCAAAATAAGCACGCAGCCAGGAAGCAGAAGGAACCATAAGGTCCTAAGACCCCAAATAATAAAGGGATCCACAGTCGCGAAAATAGAGGAAAGCATAGAAGAAGGGCACACCCATTGGAAAAAGCAACAAGCTCCACCATCGAACCAGGATCCACTCTATCCACCGCATCCTCACACAAAACGTCGCCATCTTCCTCCTCACCTTCATCGTCACCATCTTCTTCCTCTTCCCCTACGTCTAAAACCCTCGCACCACTCCTACTCGCTTTCATTTCAAATTTTACATTTATTTCTTTTAAGAAGAAATGAAGTGTTGAACAACTCTACTCAAATTCAAATTTTTTTTAGCAACATGTAAATATGTACTAGGTTTTTCTAAACGCCTGAATTTCATATTTCTTCCATATGTAGTTTGTCATAAAAAATTCTAATTTCATATTTAACATGTAGTTTGAAAAAAAAAAACATTAATTTCATGTTTGTTTCGACTAAAATTTATGAGTTGTGTTTAAAAAATCTACCATTTCATATTTGTTTGATTTTATAATATGTAATGATTTTCTAATTTCGTTAGAATATATGGTTTTGGTTTTTTAAAATTAGGTTATTTCTAGCTTGTTTTAATTATTTTAATTATTTTTATTTATTTGATTAATTTTATAATATAGATTTAATCATTCTTTTTACATATTTTTATGTATTTTAAAATTAGGTTTTATGGGGCCTGCTTAAGTTTCTTGTTTAAGGATTTTATAGATTATAATTTAATATCTAAAATTTATTAATTTTAAATAAATACTATTGAATTTTTTTAATTTATTTTCTAATGTATAAGAATTATGTAATTAAATCCGGCAAGTACTAGTATAAAATTTATGTAATTTTCTTTTCAATATAAGCTTTTAAAATTTTCAAAGTAGGTTTTCCTTCATCTTGTTTAAGCTAGATCTATAATTTGGTTGTCACTACTACCACCTCTATTAATGTTTTTGGGACATCTCCCTTAAAGAGAGAATATCTTTGGGGTGTCCACATATTTTGGATTCGATTTGTGTCTTGCATTTTGATTCTAGATTATACCATCATATGTGTTCTAGTCCTAAGCTAGGCTATGATACATGATTTGGTCTAACTAGTGTGGCATAGTCCTTTGTTAGTGACAACACTCTTATACCATATTTTAGAGTATGTTAGTAAATTTGGATAGAGTATTCTATTTTTTCCCTTGTATATTAAAAATATTTTTTTTGCACTCTTTGTTTAGACAATTTTTTCTCTACAGTACTCATGATGTAGTTTATCTTTATATGAAGGGTCTCACCTTTTTATTGAAAGAAATCATGTTGTAGTTCAATTTTCATCATAAACATTAGTAAAAATTAAATTAAAAATAAGATTTATAGTGATATCTGTGTCTAAAGTCATGCACCTAGAGAATGCATATGTGATTGTATTTATTAATTAATTAAAAGTAAAAAATAATTATTTTTTATTTTTAATTCATTAATTAATATGATCAAATGGGGATTATAGGGGTTATAAGGACAACACTCTTTTTATGATAATAGACAAAAATAGAGAAAAACTTTCTTTAATTAACATTACACAACCCATTGACATACTTGTTTTTTGGGGAGGTAAGTTTCTACCAGATTAAAAAGAAAATTTGTACATCCATCATGCCAAAATTTATTTTTATTTAAATATTAAAAAAAATTAATTATAGTTTACTTGATTAAATACAATTGATGTTGTTGAAGACATGTTTCTTAATCACATCATCCATCAAAATATTTTATTTATCAAATATTATTTATTAAAACTTATTTTATAAATAATAAAAATATGTGTGCATTTATCACATTATGTTTTACTTGTATTTCATTAAAAATATATGTAATCACCTAAAAATAGTCTAGCTAAATAATTTTCCCTAAATCTCAAATCAAGTGATCAAACAATGTCAAATCAAGCTAATCTCAAGCATAATTGTATAATTGAATTAGATCAATTTAATTACATAATCCATCAATCATCAAAGTATCGATGATAATTTATCAAGGATCGTTCCTTAATAAATTATCCTAGTCATTTAATCAAATCAAACTCAAAAATACATATGGCTAGTGATAATAATTAAATTGAAATGATTAATTATCATATTATCCATCTCATCACAAGAGGACAAAGAAGTTGATTCCAACCAATAAAATCAAAGTGCAAGGATCACTCAACTTGCGATCTCAATCATCCGTTGGGAATCAATATCAACCCTCAAAATCAAGCTAAAGTCTATATATAAGCAATCCCCTTCAAGGCATTTATCATCTAGATCATTTGCATAAGAAAATTCTATCATTTTGAATTCTCAATCTAGATCATTTCTTCTAATTTTCTTCAATATATTATCAAATTCTTCATTCTAGCTTAATTCTTCTATTATTATTTCTTGTTAGATGCATTTCACTTGAATCTTCCATCTCATAAGTGTCTAATCACTTATCTATGCACAACTCTGAGAGCATACTAACATAAGTCAAACTCTTTATGATAAGGAAGCAATAGGACTCTCTTGTTAGTCTTTTTTCTTGTAATTTGCACTATTTTCTCATAATGGACTAACAATCTAATGTTTTATTGAAGTGTGGTGTTATTTGTGTAAGTACACTATTCACACACACATTTTTTGTTCCCACTGTGGGGCCTAGCCCTGGATTTATACCTTATTTTCTCATCAAACATCATATTTTCATGTCGTGATTGTCCATTAAGTCACATTTGGGAGAATTGGGTTGCATTCTCTTGACAGTGAGTCACATCTAGATGATCATGAGTCACATTTAGTAAACTAAATTGCATCTGGGAAAATTGAGTCGCACTTGGGAAAATAGGATCGCATTCATGAAATTGGGTTGCATTTGGTAGGAAATTGTCTAAAAAAAGAGTCACATTTGGGAACAAAGGGTTAATTCAAGTTCTTAATGAAAATTTTATGTTTTAAACTAACAATCTAATGTTTTCTTGGTCTATTTTTTATGTTATGGACAACCTAACATGTGTTTACAGGACACTTGAAAGAGAACACTTGTCAAAGAAGGATAATCCAACATTATGACTGCTAATGTTTGTAATGCAAATTACCTTGGATATCAACTCAACATTGTTTTTTCATTATATTGTTAGGCACTTAATTGGAATTTAAATTTTATTCTTAATCTGATCAAAGGATTATGCTGTTTTCCCATTGGAAAAATTAGAAACTCAAAAGTTATATTAAGTTTGAGTTTAAGTTCTTACTAAATGAACCTTTCTTGGTGTGTTTGAGAAAGGTGAAAAGGTAGAGAAGTATGCTCTTCTCTCATTGAGAGAATTAAAACCTCGGACCCTTGAATCCGATCCAATTTATTGCTTTAACCTTTAGATGGCATGTCGATTGAGGTAAAATCTTATTGTTATAATCCTCCATATCCACCTCAAAATTCCCCCATTCTTCCTAATCCTTGGAATGATAATAAATACCCCCAAGCTTCAGCTTCTCCTATCAAAGTTTCTTCTATAAAATCTACTCATGATCCCATTGATATAAAGATGAATCCTAAAGGTGAGAGCCTTGGTTATGCAGCTCACTCTAAAGATGTTGATATCCCTTTCACACCTCATCTTCCTCTATTTGCACATAAGCATCAACCATCTTCACCTTTCAAATCCATCCTTGGGCCCTATATCCCAAAGCTGAAACCTTCAAACCTTCCATCTATATTGGGTCCTTATATCCATCCATCCACTATGTCTATCACTCCTAGCTTGCCATCCACTTACCCTATCTCCTATCAAGATCTATAAATACATGCATCCTTGAATCCTCTGGTTAACCCATCCATATGAACAATCTATATCAGCCCTATTTATCCACAATTCCCAAGTCTTTTGGAAGAAATTTGGATGTACATCAAAGAAAAAAAATTCAATAATCCACTTATATATGAAGATCACTATGTCTAGTCAAATCGACATGTGAATACAAAGCAAAAAGCGTTATTCAAAATATCACAAAGGTCCAACAAGAAAAGAAAGAAACCAAAGAAAATGTGGGTTCCTAAATCCATCATTGAAGAAGTATATGCTAAAGCACCCAAAAGAAAATAAAAATAAAAATCTATGTTGATTCCCAAGTCTCTTTTAAAGGACTTGGATACAAAAGAAAAATCAGAGTTGGCATCCAAGATTTCAAAAAAAAATTCATCCATCTCCTTCCAAATTCATTCCATCCTATCCCACATCAAAGCCTCAAGATATTCCATCCACTTTTCCTCCATCATTGCATCACCCTTCAAGGTGTGTGTCAATGTTGATCTTGTCATCATATCCACCTATCCCTTTGAAAATATTTCAATACCCTATCTAATATCCAACACCTACCTACTACCCTTCTATTCCTTATCCTTTCATCCCTCTTATCCAATCCATTACATAAATCCTTTCCTACTATCTACCTTATCCTCCATATCATTCCCTACCATCACCCTGTTAGCATCTTTGCACATACCTTCCAATGGCCTTAACCAATCATACCATATCCTTCTAGATGAGCATTATCCAAAGAGCGTGAGGCTTGAAGTTCATCCCATAAAATCAAAAATACAAAAAATATTGGAAAGGAGAAAAAGTGCCTTGGTAAGAACCTGGTAAACAGGTGCCTTGGTAGAAAAATTAAAGAGAAGTAAATCCATCCTATGGTGAAAACCACTTCTTTTGGTGCCTTGGGCAAGTACAATGATGAAAATGTGGCAAACAGGCGTCATGTGTAATTCCTTCCTTTTGTACTCTATCCTTGGAGGATAGTTCCATCCATGCTATCTTATCCACTATATTCTCCATCATCCATCTATCCCACTTACATCCATATTCTCTCTTTTACCTTTGATCTTGAAAAGTTGATCTATCCATTAGCATCATACTTCCTGACATTTTTTATTTATTACATCAGCTTATTCACTTGTTACATCCACACTACCCTATCATGATCTTTCTTATCCCAAGCTAATCCTCATTATCCTGAGCATCCTTTCCATAATTCCACACCATTCCCTCATATCCTTCATTCACCCCTTATCCTAATCATTCTATCCTATCCATATCTTATCCAAATTGACCCCTTGGTCTTGATCAAAATGAAGAACATAAAATGCAAAATAGTTTCTCAAAAAATTATTGACATGTCTACTCTTTTGGACCACCCGCTTTCATGACATCAGGTTATTATCCTATATGATATCTACCACGGCATCATTGGATTTCATTTCTCAATCAAAACATGGTTCACATTGCTATATCCTTTTCTTCTAGCTTGGATAATATTGAGGAGACTGTCCTTGAGGGTCGCATTTACGTGCTTCACCCATCATGACCTATTCACTTTAGTTCCATCGACTTTCTTATCCATCTGTAAATGTCCTACACCTTTCTAGACACTAGGAGAAATTCAATAGGATCTTGCTTGAGAACTGGTAATCTCTAAAAATCTAAATATTTTAATAATCTAAATATATAAATAATCTAAAAATACAAAAAAATCTAATTATCTTAAAAAAATTAAAAATCCAAAAAAAATATCTTAAAAATTCAAAAAAAAAAAACTCTTTAAAAATCCAAACAAATCAAAAAAATCTAAAATGCAAAAATCGTAAAATATTACCTGTTCATTCTTGTGCATATCAGATGCATACCATTTGCATCGATCTTTGTCTTCATGGCTTGTACATATCTTGTATATCCTTTGCATCCTTGAGAATATCACTGAGTTTTGTATCATATCGTCATAGCTTGGAATAAGTCCATATCGCGTCCTTAGGACAATCATATCTAGCTAGAGGCACATCCTATTTATCCTACAGAGCCAGTTCCTAGTCAATACCAACCATCTTCTAGAGTGGCTTCATCCACATTACCTCACAAAGATCAGGTGTTATGCCACTAACACAATAGTGTTTCTTAACACCCTTCTAATCAATATACAATAGATATTTCTTGACACTCAACACACGATGGTATTTCTAAACACCCATACACTTAAATGTTAGTGTTTCTCAACACTCATCAAGAAAGAAAGGATCACAGATGAAAATTGAAACCAAAATCCCTCAATCAATGGTGTTTCTTAACACCACTAAATAGGCAAATGTGTATCCACAAACAACAACTAGACACAAACTGGCTTGAATTATGTTGACCATGTCTTTCTGAATGACTCAATGATGTCCACAAACTAGAGAAACAACAAAGAAGATATGAAACTTTCTTTGTCTATTGTCTGTTCTTATCCTTTTTTTATTATCATGTCTTTCAAGTAACTCAAGGATGTCTATGGACTAGAGGAACAAGGATAGGGGGCATGATGTTTTCTTTGATTTCTTTTTGTAGGAACTATTTCCTTATTTTTTTTCATCAAGAATTTTTTTAGTATTGTACAAATCAACCAAATCTTCCCAAGGATATTAATGATAAAGGGTCATTAAGGGTACATCAAAAATTTAGTCCAATGATATGAACATATGGGCCATTGCATACAACATAACCATTACAAAAGAATAGAAGGAACTCATATTTTTTCTCTTTCTTGTAACTAACACTAACATAAGTAAGTACTCTGGTTCATCATTAGTTTTGAAAGCCACTGATGTTTGTACTTACTACTAAAAAAATCTCAATGATGAGAAAAAGCATAACAAAAAGATCAAAAGAATGACACTCATGGAAAATTGCATCTCATTCTAGGGGAATTCATTTCATTCTTGCATTCATTTGACTTTATCAAAATCACCTCAAGGAGGAAATCTATCTTTAACTTGGTTGAGTATCACATCTAAGATCCTTTCTTGCATTATTGATCGCTATCTTTGCAATATCATTATCAGGAGCTCAATCAAAATTTCTTCTAAATGGGTATGTGCAGGATCATGAGGGGCCAAACTATGCCCTTAAGTGGCAATGAAAAATCAAAAAATCAAGATTAGTCAACTTGACGTGAAAAAATGAACTAGTTATCTACCTAATATCAAAAAGTTGTAAGAACATAATTTGTAGGAAATTGAATTTAGTTTCTAAACTACTAAGCCTTTTTTGAAAAAAAATTAATATGATTGGTAAAAATAATAGATTGCAATGTAGCACTACAAACATTTCAGCAAAAAAATAAGAAGTATGTGTATGTCTGACCACCCTAATCAAAAGAAAATGATAATATTTTTTTATAATATTCTATATATAAGTAGCTGACTCATGCCCGGATGTGATGCATATTTTTTGGTATTTTTATTCCAAACAGATAATTAATTATGATTTTTTTACTACAGTGCTCTCAGAATTTAAAAACTCTCATGTCTGACCACCTTTACTCATTGAGAACTTATCATAATTCAATTTTTTTTAATTTTTTCTTATACTAAATGAAGCATAGAATGTGACGCATCTTTCGGATTTCAAAAATGTTATACGGTTTGAAAGTTATAGCTATTTTTCCATCAGTATGTCAATCAGAACTTTAGACGTAAGTGAACTAGAAAATAACTAATAAATACTTAACGAATTCAAAATCTGACAGCACTTATATCGATGGAAAGCTGACAATCATCCAAAGAAACCCTTTTCATTTTATTGAAATCGGGTGGAAAAAAAGTCGTCAACCTAATGGTCGAAGTGTCGATATAATAAAATAAGAGAAAAAACATGTTTTTTGCACACCTTCAGCGTTGACCATGGGGCTTTGGTTTCCAAAGCTATTACCAAGCCTAATCGGGTACCCGATTTTTTCATGTACCCGATTTTGTTTGAATTTGAATTTTGAAAAGTTTCCCCCTCCCACTTTTTTTTATTTCCCTTTAATTTTGATGTTTTTTTCTTTCACTCTGACAATCAATAATTTATATATTTTATATTTATGTTTTATATTTTATGTTTTATATTTTATATTATATAGTATATATATTATATATATTATTTATTTATATTATATATTCGATAATATCAATTTAAATGACCTAAGTATATAGTCTGTTCAGATTTATATTAAATGCAATATTTTTATATTATAATATAAATGTTACATAATATATATATATATATATATATATATATATATATATATATATATATATATTATATATTAAATATTGTTGCACGTATATAATATAATGTCTAATATATATAATATATAAAATGAATAGGACATTAATATATTGTATATTTGATAATATATATTAAATGTAATATCTAATATATCTTATAATATATATTATATATTTAGTCTATTAAATATTATATTTTTTCAAATATTTTATATATTATTTTAATATTTAATTTAAGTTATAACAGATCCTCTCATGAGACAACAGGTTGAATCGGGGTCGCTAGACGTCTTAAGGGGTAATTAGGGTTTGTGAGGCAACTTCGGATGTACAGTGACCATTTGGAAGGCAATAGGGCATGTCCAAGGACCAATGTACCAAATTTTAATGAATTTTTCCTAGTCAAACTCTAAAAGGGTCCATGGCGTGCTCTCAGGAGACCACATGTCCAATCAGTGTCGCTAGGCGTCTTAAGGGGTCATCAGGGCTTATGAGACAACCTTTGATGCACGGTGACCATTTGGAATGCATTAGGACATGTCAAAGGACCTATCTCCACAATTTAGATGAATTTTGATTAGTCAAACTCAAAAAGGGTCCATGGGGTGCTCTTGGGAGACCATTGTGCGATTTAGGGTCGATAGGTGACTTAAGGGGTCATTGGGGTTCCAAATGAAACTTTCGATGAACGGTGATCCTTTGGAACGCATTAGGACATATCAAATGACCTACATACCAAATTTAAATAATTTTTGCCCAGTAGAACTCGAAAGGGTCCATGGGGTGCTCTCGGGAGACCACATGTCGAATCGGGGTTAGTAGGCCTGTTAAGAGGTCATTAGGGTTCCAAATGAAACTTCGATGGAACGGTGACCCTTTGGAATGCATTAGGATATGTCATAGGACCTATGTACCAAATTTGGATGAATTTTGCTTAGTAAAACTTGAAAGGGGTCCATGGTGTGCTCTCAGGAGACCACGTGTTGAAATGGGGTCGGTAGGCCTGTTAAGGGGTCATTAGGGTTCCAAATAAAACTTTGATGGAATGGTGACCCTTTGAAATGCATTAGGATATGTCATAGGACCTACATACCAAATTTGGATGACTTTTTCCTAATAGAACTTGAAAGGGGTCCATGGGGTGCTCTTAGGAGACCACATGTTGAAACAGGGTCGGTAGGCCTGTTAAGGGGTCATTAGGGTTACAAATGCAACTTGGATGGAATGGTAACCCTTTGCAACACATTAGGACATGTTAGAGGACCTATGTACCAAATTTGTATGACTTTTTCCTAGTAGAACTCAAAAAGGGTCCATGGGGTTCTCTAAGGAGACCACATGTCGAATCAGAGTCGGTAAGCCTATTAAGGGGTCATCAGGGTTCCAAATGTGACTTTGATGGAACGGTGACCCTTTGGAATGCATTAGGACATGTCAGAGGACCTACGTACCAAATTTGGATAACTTTTTTCTAGTAGAACTCAAAAGGTGTCCATGGGGTGGTCTCGGGAGACCACATGTCGAATCATGGTGTGTAGCCTATTAAGGGGTCATTAGGGTTCTAAATGAAACTTCTATGGAATGGAGACCCTTTAAAATTCATTAAGACATGTCAGAGGACCTATGTACCAAATTTGGATGACTTTTTCTTAGGAAAATGCAAAAGGGGTCCATGGGGAGCTCTCGGGAGACCACATGTCGAAATGGGGTCAGTAGGCATGTTAAGGGGTCAGTAGGCATGTTAAGGGGTCAGTAGGGTTTGAAATGCAACTTCTATGGAACCATGACCCTTTGGAATGCATTAGGACTCCCTAGGGGTCAAAAGGGGTCAGGGGGACTCCCTAGGGGTCTTAACGTGTACTAGGACCCCTAGGGAGTCCCCGTGACCCCTTTTGACACATTGAAATGCTCAAGTGTGTCTTAAGGGGTCCTTTTGACTCCCTAGGGTTCCTAACGCGTGATAAGGTGTACAAGGACCCCTAGGGAGTCATCGTGACCCCTTTTGACACATTGGAACGCTCAAGTGTGTCTTAAGGGGCCCTACAACCCCTTAAGACACACTTGAGCATTCCAATGTGTCAAAAGGGGTCATGATGAATCCCTAGGGGTCCTGTTACACTTTATCACATGTTAGGACCCCTAGGGAGTCCCCGTGACCCCTTTTGAAACACTGGAATGCTCAAGTGTGTCTTAAGGGGTCCTACGACCCCTTATGACGCACTAGAGAATTACAATGTGTCAAAAGGGGTCACGATGATTCCCTAGGGGTCCTAGTACACTTTATCACGTGATAGGACACCTAGGGAGTCCCCGTGACCCCTTTTGACACATTGGAATGCTCTAGTATGTCTTAAGGGGTTTTAGGACACCTTAAGACACACTTGAGCATACCAAAATGTCAAAAGAGGTCACGGGGACTCCCTAGGTGTCCTAGTATGCGTTAGGACCCTTAGGGAGTCCCCCTGACCCCTTTTGACACATTGGAACGCTCAAGTGTGCCTTAAGGGGTCGTAGGACCCCCTAAGACACACTTGAGCTTTCCAATGTGTCAAAAGGGGTCACATGAACTCCTTAGGGGTCCTAGTAGTCTTTATCACGCGTTAGGACACCTAGGGAGTCCCCCTGACCCCTTTTGACACATTGGAACACTCAAGTGTGCCTTAAGGGGTCCTACAACCCCTTAAGGCACACTTGAGCATTCAAATGTGTCAAAAGGGGTCAAGGGGACTCCCTAAGGGTCCTAACGCATACTAGGACACCTAGGGAGTCCCCGTGACCTCTTTTGACACATTGGTATGCTCAAGTATGTCTTAAGGGGTCCTAAAACCCCTTAAGACACACTAGAGCATTCCAATGTGTCAAAAGGGGTCACGGGGACTCCCTAGGTGTCCTATCATGTGATAAAGCATACTAGGACCCCTAGGGAATCATCATGACCCCTTTTCACACATTGGAACACTCAAGTGTGTCTTAAGGGGTCCTACGACCCCTTAAGGCACACTTGAGCATTCCAATGTGTCAAAAGGGGTCACGGGGACTCCCTAGGTGTCCAAACGCATGATAAAGCATACTAGGACCCCTAAGGAGTCCCCGTGACCGCTTTTGACACATTGCAACACTCAAGTGTGTCTTAAGGGGTTGAAGGACCCCTTAAGACACACTAGAGCATTCCAATGTGTCAAAAGGGGTCAAGGGGACTCCATAGGTGTCCTAGTACACGTTAGGACCCTTAGGGAGTCCCCCTGACCCCTTTTGACACATTGGAATGCTCAAGTGTGCCTTAAGGGGTCGTAGCACCCCTTAGGGCACACTTGAGTGTTCCAATGTGTCAAAAGGGGTCATGGGGACTCCCTAGGTGTCCTAACGTGTGATAAAGCGTACGCGTTAAGACACCTAGGGAGTCCCCGTGACCCCTTTTGACACATTGGAATGCTCAAGTGTGCCTTAAGGGGTCCTACGACCCCTTAAGGAACACTTGAGCATTCCAATGTATCAAAAGTGGTCACGGGGACTCCCTGGGTTTCCCAGTACGCATTAGGACCCCTAAGGAGTCCCCCTGACTGCTTTTGACACATTGGAATGCTCAAGGGTGCCTTAAGGGGTCATAAGATCCCTTAAGACACACTTGAGCATTCCAATGTGTGAAAAGGGGTCACGGGGACTCCTTAGGGGTCCTAGTATGCTTTATCACATGTTAGGACACCTAGGGAGTCCCCGTGACCCCTTTTGACACATTGGAACACTCAAGTGTGCCTTAAGGGGTCGTAGGACCCCTTAAGACACACTTGAGTGTTCCAATGTGTGAAAAGGGGTCACGAGGACTCCTTAGGGGTACTAGTACGGTTTATCATGCGTTAGGACACCTAGGGAGTCCCCATGACCCCTTTTGACACATTGGAATGCTCAAGTGTGCCTTAAGGGGTCGTAGGACCCCTTAAGACACACTTGAGTGTTCTAATGTGTGGAAAGGGGTCACAGGGACTCCTTAGGAGTCCTAGTATGCTTTATCATGCGTTAGGACACCTAGGGAGTCCCAGTGACCCCTTTTGACACATTGGAATGCTCAAGTGTTCCTTAAGGGGTCGTAGGACCCCTTAAGGCACACTTGAGCATTCCAATGTGTCAAAAGGGGGTCACAATGACTCCCTAGGGGTCCTAGTACATTTTATCATGCGTTAGGACCCCTAGGGAGTCCCTGTGACCCCTTTTGACACATTGGAATGTTGAAGTGTGTCTTAAGGGGTCCTACGACCCCTTATGACACACTAGAGCATTCCGATGTGTCAAAATGGGTCACGATGATTCCCTAGGGGTCCTAGTACGCTTTATCATGCATTAGGACACCTGGGGAGTCCTCGTGACCCCTTTTGAAACATTGGAATGCTCAAGTGTGCCTTAAGGGGTCGTAGGACCCCTTAAGACACACTTGAGCGTTCCAATGTGTGAAAAGGGGTCACGAGGACTCCTTAGGGGTCCTACTATGCTTTATCACGTGTTAGGACACCTAGGGAGTCCCCATGACCCATTTTGACACATTGGAACGCTCAAGTGTGCCTTAAGGGGTCCTACGATCCCTTAAGGAACACTTGAGCATTCTAATGTGTCAAAAGGGGTCACGGGGACTCCCTAGGTGTCCTAACACGTGATAAAGCATACTAGGACCCCTAAGGAGTCCCCGTGACCCCTTTTGACACATTGCAATGCTCAAGTGTGTCTTAAGGGGTCGAAGGACCCCTTAAGACACACTTGAGCGTTGTAATGTGTCAAAAGGGGTCACAATGACTCCCTAGGGGTCCTAGTACGTTGTATCACGTGTTAGGACCCCTAGGGAGTCCCCGTGACCCCTTTTGACACATTGGAATGCTCAAGTGTTCCTTAAGGGGTCGTACGACCCCTTAAGACACACTTGAGCATTCCAATGTGTGAAAAGGGGTCACGGGAACTCCTTAGGGGTCCTAGTATGCTTTATCACGCGTTAGGACACCTAGGGAGTCCCTGTGACCCCTTTTGACACATTGGAATGCTCAAGTGTGCCTTAAGGGGTCATAGGACCCCATAAGACACACTTGAGTGTTCCAATGTGTGAAAAGGGGTCACAGGGACTCCTTAGGGGTCCTAGTACGCTTTATCATGCGTTAGGACACCTAGGGAGTGCCCGTGACCCCTTTTGACACATTGGAACGCTCAAGTGTGCCTTAAGGGGTCGTAGGACCCCTTAAGACACACTTGAGTGTTCTAATGTGTGAAAAGGGGTCATGGGGACTCCTTAGGTGTCCTAGTACACTTTATCATGCATTAGGACACCTAGGCACTCCCCGTGACCCCTTTTGACACATTGGAACACTCAAGTGTGCCTTAAGGGGTCGTAGGACCCCTTAAGGCACACTTGAGCATTCCAATGTGTCAAAAGGGGTCACAGGGACTGCTTAGGGGTCTTAGTATGCTTTATCACACGTTAGGACCCCTTGGGAGTCCCCGTGACACCTTTTGACACATTGGAACGCTCAAGTGTTCCTTAAGGGGTTGTAGGACCCTTGAAGACACACTTGAGTGTTCCAATGTGTGAAAAGGGGTCACGGGGACTCCTTAGGGGTCCTAGTACGCTTTATCACATGTTAGGACACCTAGGGAGTCCCTGTGACCCCTTTTGACACATTGGAATGCTCAAGTGTGCCTTAAGGGGTCCTATGATCCCTTAAGGCACACTTGAGCATTCCAATGTGTCAAAAGGGGTCACGGGGACTCTCTAGGGGTCCTAACATGTGATAAAGCATACTAGTGCCCCTAAGGAGTCCCAGTGACCCATTTGACACATTGCAATGCTCAAGTGTGTCTTAAGGGGTCGAAGGACCCCTTAAGACACACTTGAGCATTGCAATGTGTCAAAAGGGGTCACGGGGACTCCCTAGGTGTCCTAACGTGTGATAAAGTGTACTTGGACCCCTAAGGTGTCCTCGTGACCCCTTTTCACACATTGGAATGCTCAAGTGTGTCTTAAGGGGTCCTATGACCCCTTAAGGAACACTTGATCATTCCAATGTGCTCAAAAAGGGTCACGGGGACTCCTTAGGGGTCCTAGTACGCTTTATCACGCGTTAGGACACCTAGGCAGTCCCCCTGACCCTTTTTGACACATTGGAACGCTCAACTATGCCTTAAGGGGTCGTAGGACCCCTGAAGACACACTTGATCATTCTAATGTGTGAAAAGGGGTCACGGGAACTCCTTAGGGGTTCTAGTATGGATTATCATGCGTTAAGACACCTAGGGAGTCCCCGTGACCCGTTTTGACACATTGGAACGCTCAAGTGTGCCTTAAGGGGTCCTACGATCCCTTAAGGCACACTTGAGCATTCCAATGTGTCAAAAGGGGTCACGAGGACTCCCTACGTGTCCTAACATGTGATAAAGCATACTACGACCCCTAAGGAGTCCCCGTGACCCATTTTCACACATTGGAACACTCAAGTGTGTCTTAAGGGGTCCTACGACCCCTTAAGGCACACTTGAGCATTCCAATGTGTCAAAAGGGGTCATAGGGACTCCCTAGGGGTTCTAGTACACTTTATCACGCGTTAGGAACCCTAGGGAGTCCCCGTGACCCCTTTTGACACATTGGAATGCTCAAGTGTTCCTTAAGGGGGTTGTAGGACCCCTTAAGACACACTTGAGCATTCCAATGTGTGAAAAGGGGTCACGGGGACTCCTTAGGGGTCCTTGTACACTTTATCATGCATTAGGACACCTAGGGAGTCCCTGTGACCCCTTTTAACACATTAGAATTCTCAAGTGTGCCTTAAGGGGTCCTACAATCCCTTAAGGCACACTTGAGCATTCCAATGTGTCAAAAGGGGTCACGGGGACTCCCTAGGGGTCCTAACATGTGATAAAGTGTACTAGGACCCCTACAGATTCCCTGTGACCCCTTTTGACACATTACAATGCTCAAGTGTGTCTTAAGGGGTCAAAGGACCCCTTAAGACACACTTGAGCATTGCAATGTGTCAAAAGGGATCACGGGGACTCCCTAGGTGTCCTAACGCGTGATAAAGCATACTTGGACCCCTAAGGAGTCCCCATGACCCCTTTTCACACATTGGAATGCTCAAGTGTGTCTTAAGAGTTCCTACGACCCCTTAAGGAACACTTGAGTATTGCAATGTGCTCAAAAAGGGTCACGGGGACTCTTTAGGGGTCCTAGTATGCATTATCACGCGTTAAGTCACCTAGGCAGTCCTTGTGACCCCTTTTGACACATTGGAACACTGAAGTGTGCCTTAAGGGGTCGTAGGACCCCTTAAGACACACTTGAGTGTTCCCATGTGTGAAAAGGGGTCACGAGGACTCCTTAGGGGTCCTAGTACACTTTATCACGTGTTAGGACACCTAGGGAGTCCCCGTGACCCCTTTTGACACATTGGAATGCTCAAGTGTGCCTTAAGGGGTCGTAGGACCCCTTAAGACACACTTGAGTGTTCCAATGTGTGAAAAGGGGTCACGGGGACTCCTTAGGGGTCCTAGTACGCTTTATCATGCTTTAGGACACCTAGGGAGTCCCCGTGACCCCTTTTGACACATTGTAATGCTCATGTGTGCCTTAAGGTGTCGTAGGACCCCTTAAGGCACACTTGAGCATTCCAATGTGTCAAAAGGGGTCACAGGGACTCCCTAGGGGTCCTAACGTATGATAAAGCATACTAGGACCCCTAAGGAGTCCCCGTGACCCCTTTTGACACATTGCAATGCTCAAGTGTGTCTTAAGGGGTCGAAGGACCCCTTAAGACACACTTGAGCGTTGCAATGTGTCAAAAGGGGTCACGATGACTCCCTAGGGGTCCTAGTATGCTTTATCATGCATTAAGACCCCTAAGGAGTCCTCGTGACCCCTTTTTACACATTGGAATGTTGAAGTGTGTCTTAAGGGGTCCTACGACCCCTTATGACACACTAGAGCATTCCAATGTGTCAAAAGGGGTCATGATGATTCCCTAGGGGTCCTAGTACGCTTTATCATGCGTTAGGACACCTAGGGAGTCCTCGTAACCCCTTTTGACACATTGGAATGCTCAAGTGTGCCTTAAGGGGTCATAGGACCCCTTAAGACACACTTGAGCATTCCAATGTGTGAAAAAGGGTCACGGGGACTCCTTAGGTGTCCTAGTAAGCTTTATCATGCGTTAGGACACCTAGAGAGTCCCCGTGACCCCTTTTGACACATTGGAACACTCAAGTGTGTCTTAAGGGGTCCTACGATCCCTTAAGGCACACTTGAGCATTCCAATGTGTCAAAAGGGGTCACAGGGACTCCCTAGGTGTCCTAACATGTGATAAAGCGTACTAGGACCCCTAAGGAGTCCCTGTGACCCCTTTTCACACATTGGAACACTCAAGTGTGTCTTAAGGGGTCCTACGACCCCATAAGGCACACTTGAGCATTCCAATGTGTCAAAAGGGGTCACGGGGACTCCCTAGGGGTCCTAGTATGCTTTATCACGTGTTAGGACACCTAGGGAGTCCCCGTGACCCCTTTTGACACATTAGAATGCTCAAGTGTGCCTTAAGGGGTCATAGGACCCCTTAAGACACACTTGAGTGTTCCAATGTGTGAAAAGGGGTCACGAGGACTCCTTAGGGGTCCTAGTATGCTTTATCATGCGTTAGGACACCTAGGGAGTACTTGTGATCCCTTTTGACACATTGGAATGCTCAAGTGTGCCTTAAGGGGTCGTAGGACCCCTTAAGACACACTTGAGTGTTCCAATGTGTCAAAAGGGGTCACGATGACTCCCTAGGGGTCCTAGTATGCTTGATCACGCGTTAGGACCCCTAGGGAGTCCCCCTAACCCCTTTTGACACATTGGAATGCTCAAGTGTGTCTTAAGGGGTCCTACGACCCCTTATGACACACTAGAGCATTCCAATGTGTCAAAATGGGTCACGATGATTCCCTAGGGGTCCTAGTACACTTTATCACATGTTAGGACACCTAGGGAGTCCCTGTGACCCCTTTTCACACATTGGAACGCTCAAGTGTGCCTTAAGGGGTCATAGGGCCCCTTAAGACACACTTGAGCATTCCAATGTGTGAAAAGGGGTCACGGGGACTCCCTAGGGGTCTGAGTATGCTTTATCACACGTTAGGACCCCTAGGGAGTCCTCATGACCCCTTTTGACACATTGGAATGCTCAAGTGTTCCTTAAGGGGTTGTAGGACCCCTTAAGACACACTTGAGCATTCCAATGTGTGAAAAGGGGTCACAGGGACTCAGGGTCGGTAGGCCTGTTAAGGGGTCAATAGGGTTCAAAATGCAACTTCGGTGGAATGGTGACCCTTTGGAATGCATTAGATCATGTTAGAGGACCTACATACCAAATTTGGATGACTTTTGCCTAGTAGAACTCGAAAGGGGTCCATGGGCTGCTCTAGGGAGACCACATGTAGAAACGGGGTCTGTAGGCCTGTTGAGGGGTCATTAGGGTTTTAAATGCAACTTCAATGGAATGGTGACCCTTTCTAACACATTAGAACATATCAGAGCACCTACGTACCAAATTTGGATGACTTTTTCCTAGTAGAGCGTGAAAGGGGTCCATGGGGTGCTCTCGGGATACCTCATGTCGTATTGGGGTCGGTAGGCCTGTCAAAGGGTCATTAGGGTTAGAAATGAAACTTTGATGGAACGATGACCCTATGTACCAAATATGGACATCTTTTGCCAAGTAGAACCTAAAAGGGGTCCATGGAGTGGTCTCAGGAGACCACATGTCGAATCGAGGTCAATAGGCCTGTTACGGGGTCATTAGGGTTACAAATGCAACTTGGATGGAATGGTGACCCTTTGGAACACATTAGGACATGTTAGAGGACCTATGTACCAAATTTGTATGACTTTTTCCTAGTAGAACTCAAAAAGAGTCCATGGGGTTCTCTGACGAGACCACATGTCGAATCAGGGTCGGTAGGCCTATTAAGGGGTCATTAGGGTTCCAAATGTGACTTCAATGGAATGGTGACCCTTTAGAATGCATTAAGACATGTCAGAGGACCTACGTACCAAATTTGGATGACTTTTTTCTAGTAGAACTCAAAAGGGGTCCATGGGGTGGTCTCGGGAGACCACATGTCGAATCATGGTGTGTAGGCCTGTTAAGGGGTCATTAAACTTCTAAATGCAACTTCTATGGAATGATGACCCTTTCAAATTCATTAAGACATGTCAGAAGATCTATGTACCAAATTTGGATGACTGTTTTCTAGTAGAACACAAAAGGGGTCCATGGGGAGCTCTCGGGAGACCACATGTCGAAATGGGGTCAGTAGGCATGTTAAGGGGTCATTAGGGTTCAAAATGAAACTTCTATGGAACCGTGACCTTTTGGAATGCATTAGGACTCCCTAGGGGTCAAAAGGGGTCAGGGGTACTCCCTAGGGGTCCTAACACATACTAGGACCCCTAGGGGGTCCCCCTGACCCCTTTTGACACATTGAAACGCTCAAGTGTGTCTTAAAGGGTCCTTTTGACTCCCTAGGGTTCCTAACATGTGATAAGGCGTACTAGGACCCCTAGGGAGTCATCATGACCTCTTTTGACATATTGGAATGCTCAAGTGTGTCTTAAGGGGTCCTACGACCCCTTATGACACACTAGAGCATTCCAATGTGTCAAAAGGGGTCATGATGATTCCCTAGGGGTCCTAGTATGCTTTATCACATGCTAGGACACCTAGGGATTTCCTGTGACCCCTTTTGACACATTGGAATGCTCTAGTGTGTCTTAAGGGGTCGTAGGACCCCTTATGACACACTAGAGCATTCCAATGTGTCAAAAGGGGTCACAATGATTCCCTAGGGGTCCTAGGACAACTAGGGAGTCCCTGTGACCCCTTTTGACACATTGGAATGCTCAAGTGTGCCTTAAGGGGTCGTAGGACCCCTTAAGACACACTTGAGCTTTCCAATGTGTGAAAAGGGGTCACAATGACTCCCTAGGGGTCCTAGTACGCTTTATCACGCGTTAGGACACCTAGGGAGTCCCTGTGACCCCTTTTGACACATTGGAATGCTCAAGTGTGCCTTAAGGGGTCCTAACACATGATAAAGCATACTAGGACCCTTAGGGAATCATCGTGACCTCTTTTGACACATTGTAATGCTCTAGTGTGTCATAAGGGGTCGTAGGACCCTTTAAGACACACTTGAGCATTTCAATGTGTCAAAAGGGGTCACAGGGACTCCCTAGAGGTCCTAATGCATGATGAGGCGTACTAGGACCCCTAGGGAGTCATCGTGACCCCTTTTGACACATTAGAATTCTCAAGTGTGTCTTAAGGGGTCATGATGACTCCCTAGGGGTCCTAGTACGCTTTATCACATGTTAGGAACCCTAGGGAATCAAAAGGACCCCTTATGACACACTTGAGCATTCCAATGTGTCAAAAGGGGTCACAGGGACTCCCTAGGTGTCCTAACACATGATAAAGCGTACTAGGACCCCTAGGGAGTCATCGTGACCCCTTAAGACACATCGTGACTCCTAGGGAGTCCCCATGACCCCTTATCACGCTTTTGGACCCCTAGGGAGTCTCTCTCTGCCTCCAGTGAACTATTCTTCAAAGCGTCCATTTTTGCATAGCTAGGGTTTATGATGCCTTTAAAAGGCACATTTAATACAAAGATTTAGCCGACGACATTAGTACATATATAATATACATTATATATATCATATGCCTCTTTTTTATATATATTATATACATAAATATATGTAAAAGTTCAATTGTTTTCATTTGCTCCCGCCATTTTTTTATCAATCGGGGAATATCGGGTACCCTATATTTTTGGGTACCCAATTTTTGCCAGGCAATATTTGACAAAAATATTCCCTGTCCCCACAGAGGAGACAATCATAGGATTTTATACTTTTTTCACGCGTTGCAAAACAAAAAACATGATTTGGGGCCCATTGTTTGATTTTTGTCGACTTGTGGTTTCACCACGGGAAGCACCAGTCGTCGAAAGGCTAAATGTAAGAGGAAGCTGACAGATGATGAAATTCAAGCATATAGGAAAAAAGATAAGGAAAATCACCGAAGGAGAGAAGGTATGTTAACCATTAATCAAGGTGACCCCGTAAATGTAGTTGTAAGTGAAGAGGATGTTCAATTTGAAAATGCACACATGGAGATTGAAAATGTAGACTTTGGGAACGAAAATGTTTCACAAGAATGACATGAATGTTATACATCTCCAAATTATATGCGAAATGAAGTCCCTTGTAATAAAGATAATCAATCTTCAAATTTGGGGCTTTCAAAAACACCTAAATGGTTAATTGAAATTGAGGAGAACATTATGAATAATTGGGAAGGAAAGAGGTCACATAGAACTGTTAGGTTGTGGGCTTCATGACTTTATGATCAATTTTTTCAAAACAAGACATTGGTTGAGAAATGTCAAATTTTTGTGTAGTTGTTAAAGATGCAAAAGATGAGACCTATGCTTGTGAAATTGAAGATTCGTGTGAACAAAAAAATGGAGAGAAATGCCATTGTTGTGAAAAATCTTTTCAATGCTCTCAATAACATTGGGAAGACTAGTAGAGAAAAAGACAAGAGAGTTTCTCGGAGGGTTATTACAACCTCCTTAGTAAGTCATCAGTTGAGAAAGGCTCATTTGATGAGACAAACTTGTTTTGACTTCAATATAGACCGTAAAACTTTGGGTAGAGCACTTACAAGAAGAGAAAGACTTGATGATCAGCTTCAAATTGATACATGGGCTTATGGTGGGAGACTTCCATGTTTTGATAAGAAGCTAACAGACGTTGTCAAGGATGAAATTCAACAATTTTGGGATGCTAACTCAAGAGTGTCACCAAATGTGAAGGATGTCTTGAAGTTGAGAGTTGGCAATCGAGACCACACTCCACATCCTAAACATTATGTGGAGGTAAGTCAAACAATGTTGTATAAAAAATTTTGTGAGACACATCCAACATTGAAAATATCACAAAGGTCTTTTGAATCCGTGAAGCCATTTTATTGTGTACCCCTTAAGATTCGAAATACATGTTGCAAATATCATGTTGTGTTTTCAATGCATCATGAATTATTATGGTCCATTCATTCTAAATTGCATACTAATGAAATGCTAGAGGATTGTGGTGCAAGTGGTCTTCCCAAATCATCAAGAGACTTGCTAGATCAATTTTTATGTCATAGAGATGATGGTTGTTTATTTTATAAAAAAAATTGCTTAAATGCCAAGTGCTCAGAATGTGGTGGCTTGTCCAAGTTTAGAACATGTTTTCATGAGGGTTTGGAACACAATTTTGGAAAGACACTCATCCAAAAAAAGGTATATGAAACAGTGAAATATACATTGAAGAGTGGAGGTGAAGGCTCTAGATGTGAGTTAGTTGCAAAAGAATACAATGTTGCTTATTTTATCTTTGATTTCAAGAAAAATCCTTTTTACAAGTATGCAAGGCATAGTCACAGGTCTCAATGGTTGGATCAACAATTCAAGACATGTAAGGACACTTTCCCCATTGGAACTATTATATCCGTTGTAGACTTTGCGGAGAACTATACATTGCAGCCCCAAAATGAGACTCAAGCTCAATATTACAATTCGATTCAGGTTGCTATTTTTGTACACATCACATATAGACATTCCCCTGATAGCACAAAAGATGAGCGAAAGATAATCAGAGAGTACCATTTTTATATGAGCTACGACAAGTCTCACTCTCATGAGTTTGTTCAACATTGTTTCCAAAACTATTTTGACTTCTTGCAAGAAAATGGTATTGCTATGGATAGGCATCTCATTTGGTCGGATAATTGCACTGGTCAATTTAAGAATGCCAGAATGTTTTATTGGTTGTGTAGAATGCATGTGGAGAGAGGTGTACCTCATATTTGGAGTTTTGTTGAGTCAGGGCATGGGAAAGGGGAGCATGACAAAGCAGGTGCGTGTGTCAAGAGAGCTCTAGTTAAGGAGCAATTGAGGATTTCAGGTGCTGTACTTCTTGATGCTCATTCTATTGTTGATTGGTGTACTTTAGCATTGTCACAGGGGGGGACTCTTGATTCTACAGTGCGTAGATTCTTTTGGTTGGTTGAGGACAGAACTATAGGAGATAGATTGGATTGTCAAACAATGAAAGACTCTTCAAAAATGCATTCATTCTGAAGCTCCAATAGTAGTACATAGACCATTTGGACACGAGAGTTGGCTTGTTTTTGCCCCATGTGTTTTCAGTATGATTGGGATCATTGCGAGTCAAGTGAGTGGGTGGATACATGGGTTCCATAGTATCTGACTCCTTTATCTTTGACACTCTCTATAAGAAATGATGACATGGACACTTCAATTAACTATGACCATCTTTCAGATCTTTTGAAGCCAGGAGATGTTTTTGCATTGGTTGCACCGCAGGGGAATGATGAGAGGTCAGATTATTGGTTAGCATGTTGTGTACAAGGTAAACAAAAGCTTGTACAACCGATGACAGATGGTGATGGGTTCACATATCCTACTGGTTCAGTTGTTGTTGTGGGAACATGGCTGCGAACATACATGATTAGAAAGAATGGAGTTCCCACATTTGAAGACTATGAGAAGCACAAAACTATTCTTATGTATTCACACCTTGTTATAGCAACAAATGTCAAGTTGTCAAAGCATCAAGGAAGACCAAAGACAAAAGAACTTTGGACTATTACTACTGTTGATCATGAAGCACTATTGGAGATCCTGAAGAAAAGAGATGACCCTTCAGGAACACTTGACTAGGTAATAAGTTAACTTAGTGCATTATTTTCTAAGTTTGTTAAGCTTAATTTCAATACATTAATTTGACCTTTCTTAGATTGTATTTTGAGTCAATAAACTTGGTTTTGTATGTGGAATGTAACTTGTGCAGGAGCACCTATGAAGATGCCTATGGTCACCATGGATCCAATTAGAGATAGAAGGACAAAAGGAAACGACCGTTGATCTTCATTCCAACATAGCATTTTAGTTGTCAGTGGGTCCACTACCACATAGTCCAAGGTGTTTTCTTCTTATTGGTCGAGGGCTTGTGATGTGGAGATTTGTCAGAGCAGGCCCAGTGAGTTGGTTTTCCTTAAGATCTAACAGCTGGTGCATGATCTGATGGAATATTCTTGTGCTATGCGATCATACGCCAGCTGTTGATTTTACTTTATTGTCAGTGCTTTGTCAGGTGGGTCCTCGTGTTGTGACATGCTCACATTTCATTGGCTGGCTAGATGATGACTGGGATTTGTCAATGGGGCCATTGTTAGAGGATCTGTAGGGGCACCAGTAAAATGAAGATCTATGGTTGTCTTATGATCTGAAGGAATCTTCTGAGCTTTTTTGATTATAAGATGGTCATTCGATCTTCCAAGTGTTCAGGCTCTGTCTTGTGGGTCTATCTGATAGGTTAAAATCTTATTGGTCATTGGGTAATACAGTTGGAAAATATAAGTCGGTCTGAGTATTTTAAGTGAGGTGGCAAAAAGTATAAGATCTACGGCTGGCGCATGATCTAAAGGAATCTTCTAAGGCCATGAGATCATGAGACAGCCGTTAGTTGGGTATCAGACTAAAAGGAAGTAGAGTGGGTCTTGTGCTAGATAGATCTGAGGTGTCTGTAGTTGACCAATGGTATGATGACAAGTGGCAAGATGGGCCCAAGCTTGTAAGTTTTATCGCTCTTTCTCCAAAAAATATTTTAGCAACTTGGCAACTATCAAAGTGGGATAAAGGCTTAGTTGCGTAATCACTAGATCAAGCTAGGGTTAATTAAAACTTCAAGCGATTCAGTGACTAAAGGAAAAGGAAGGCTTGAGGTTAAAAGCTAAGTTAAGGTTAAGAATATAAACGGTGCCTGGGTAAAATAGAAGATCTGACGGCTATGTTTTAAAGGACAGATCAAATTTGAATATCAGCCATAGATGAAGGAAACTTAGTGCCACCTATGACCGTTTAATCAATTTTTAAATTCAAATATTTGGAGTACCAAATTTGAATAGTTATGGCAAGCCCGAGTTGCAGAGAGGTAGATAGATCAAGGTGGCTTGTCTGTAGGCAGATACAGTACAAGGATGGACACACAAAATGATATCTAATTGGTTGGGATATTTTCATGGATATTTATGATCAGAATTGATAGAATTAGGGTTGGCTATTATTCTATGAAAATCTATAACCCTAATTAGGTTTTTGCTCCTGCCTGCATGCAATTGAGGAGATGTATATATTTTTTTTTGGGAGCTTTTAAAGCTCAGAGTTTACATTTGTGAAGGAGAGATTTTCTTTCTAAGGAGTTATCCGAGGCATTCTTTCTACCCTCTAGCTTTTGCATCTTGTAACCTTTCATTGATGTTTAGATATTTCAAATGTACTTTGTGACATTCTTTCTATCCCTATACCTTCTTGTCTAAATTTTCTCTTATTGAGTTTAGTATATGTATGTTTTTAGTGATATCTTAGGGTTCTTGATCCCTCTTTCTTTCTATAATTCATGTGTATTCTTGTGGGTGATTTGATTTGAATGATCTTGTGGGTATACTTCAACCCCCTGACAATTTGTCTGATTCCTATACCTATTTGCATAAGTGGATGTTTGTTTGTAGGTTATAGATTGTGTCCAATTCTTAGGAATGCTATTGTTTGTGAAATTCTCTCTTTCCCTGAATAGCCTCTTTCTATTGCAGACCCTTCTATGAAATATTGATGCAAGCCTATTCAGTGAGTTGTGATCTCCTAGACCTAAGTTTATGCATTGATTTCATCCTCTATACTATAATTCATACCATCATTTCAGTGTATCACCTAGTAGGTAGTTTGCTTTTCAGTTATTCCCCTTTCATGCATTCCTTCTATCCATTTTCCCTCAAGAATTTACTTTCCTATCAAAGAAGCAAATTAAGGTGATTATCCAAGAGGAACTAGCCTAGAACCTAGAGGTCTCATCTCATTTATCATAGGTCCCACAACTTGGAGATGATTCTCATGTTATACTAGGTTATCAAGACTAAGAGAGCTTGAAACAAGGGTGCAAACTTAGTGTATAACAATTATGGCATGCCTGGTGGGACAACAAAAGAAGTTTATCTTTGAAAGATTATGTTATCTCTAATATACTAATTACATAATACAAAGTTTTAGAAGTTTTCCTGTCAAGTATATTTGGTGACTCCACTGATTTCACAAATCCAGGCTAAACTTATTCAACGTTTATGAGAAAGATTAAGACTAGAAGCTCAAAGCCTACTGGATTTTTAGAGTTTCCCTTAAAAAGAGGCTACAAAGGTAGATCAACTCAAAGAAAATCTACAAGGAGAGTACAATCTACACCTCCTGATACTTCAGAAATGAGACCTTTTCCCTTTCATCTCAGAAGAAGAGGAAGATCTCTAACTAGAGTTCTAGAAGAAGATTCAAATCCAACACCAAATATAACTCACATAGTTGCTACTTATCAAGTTTCAGCTCCTACAATAGCTAGACAGTTTGCTTTTGCACCTTTCAACCAGGGGAGCCCATTGAACTTTTCTCAACATCATGATGTGCCCTTGGTGGCACTAAAGAGTCTACCTGATTTCATAGGTGAAGGACAAACTATAGGTTTTGAGCATATAAGGGATGTGACCACTATCTGCAGCATACACAATATAACTCAGGAAGATGTGGCCACCAAACTATTAGTAGCCTCTCTCAAAGGTAAGGCTCTTGAGTGGTTTAGAACATTAACTGTTGGTTCCATTACTTCATGGGATAAATTAGGAGATGCATTGAGTAAGCATTTTGAGGATAAATCAGACAACTTGTCTTTGGTTGAGCAGTTGACAACCATTAAAAGAGACCCTCAAGAATAAATGACAAATTATAATAATAGATTCCTCAAGACATGGAATAGAATTCTAGTCTCGGTAAGGCCATCAACTGACCATGCTTTCCTATATTTCTTGCAAAGTTTGAATGGTCAAATCTCTATCATGATCTAATCTATGGGTGGCACCTCTCTACCCCAAGCTTTTGACATAGCTATCAAGGCTGAAAATTGTTTGATCCAAGCAGGTATGATAGCTAGAAGGCCACCCATGCCCATCTTTCCTAGCCTTCAACCCATTGCACCTTTACAAGTACCCCCATTTACTCCTATTCCCACCATATTAGCACCTTAGGCTAGTACAAGCAGTCAGGAGCTAAAAACAAGTTTCACTTAAGAGCTACAAGAGATCAAGAATAGTCAACAAACTAGTCAGCAAGAAATGACAAATTTGTTGCAGACCTTGACTAAAGAAGTCACAATTCTAAAGAAGCAAGGGCAAGGAATCAAATCACCCTTTTAGCCACAAGGCCAAGGTCCTAATCAACAATATCAGAATCAGGGACAGCCTTATCAACAAAATAGGCCACCATACCAAGGAGGTTATCAAGGACAAAGATAAAATTTTAATCAAAGACCATTCCAACCATACAACCCTACACCTCTCAATTCTGTGAATCCGGTTAGGGACATGGTCCCTCATCAAAATAATATGGTTATGGATAGTGAATGGTGTTTCCCTTGTAATCAGCCTCATAATTAGGCTACATGTTCAAATGGATGGATGAACCAAGCTCTAATGGTTCAAAATGCCTCACAAGCTGAATTAGAAGCTTCTTCCAGTGGATCAGTTCCTCAACAAGAATCTTAAGATAATGGAACTGCTCTTTTCAATTGGGAGCAACAAGACTTTAATGGAGTCATTGGTGAACCTTCCATTGCTGCAACACAAGGTCAAAGAGAACAGCTCAAGACATGGAGCGAGCAGACTCTGGTACTAAAGCCACTACATCTGCAGAGCCAATATAGCAAGCTACTCCTATCACATTTAAGAAGGATACTATCATTACAAGCAAAGAAGGCCAGAATCCCAAAGAGGTGGAACCCATCATAGTAAAAGCACAACAAAGAGTACACACTGGGACACCTTTCAAAATTGTAGACAACATGAAGAAGGTGAACATTACTATGTCTATGTGGGACTCTTTGGCTATTTCAGGGCAACCTGAGATTCTAAAGAAAGCTATGACTGAAATGACTACTCCTCAGCCTACAAAAGAAGTTGCAAAGTCAGTGTTGGTCAACACTGATCTTGAAAAGGAGGCTCCAAGTTGTAACTCCAAAGCCAATACCATGCAAGGTAGGAACTCAAAACCACCTCCCTTTTATGTATCCTTAATTATTGTAAAATCCTTAGTACATAATTGTATGGTAGATAGTCGAGCTACTAGTACTGTAATGCCCAAAAAGGTGGCTGACCAATTAGGACTTAAATATGAACCCCTCCAAAAGAAGGTTACACAACTTGATGGATCCTTAGTTAACACTACATGTGTGGCTAAGGACACCAGTCTAATCCTTCATGCTACTCCTAATTTCTCTATCCTACTTGATATATACATCATAGATCTCCCTGCTTTATTTGCCAAATGTCTATCAAGGGAGTTCAGAGCCAAAATAGGAGGCTACCTTTCTTCTGACTAGTCCCACATGCTTTTTCACACAAGATATGGTACCAAGGTTACGATCAAATTTGAATCATTGGTAGCACACCATATAGAGCCATATGTGTCCAATACCATCAATGCAAGCTGCCCTATATTTGATGACAATGATTTCCCAACTATCAGAGAAGCAAACACTAAGACAGAAAGTATCCCTGATATTTTACTTGATGAACTAGAATCAGAAAAGGTTTTTGAAGCACAAGAAAATGTCATTTGGGATGTTGGTTTGGGAAGTTATTTAATACAAGAAAGTGGATCCATAGAGCCAAACCTCCTTAAGGAGGACATTGATTCACAGGATCAGAGCAATCAAGTTTGGGAATTATTTTTTGATGGAGCTAGAAGTAGACATGGCTCTAGTGGTGGTGCTATTCTAGTGTCCCTAAAGGGAGAAAGGTACTATACAGCTTTCAAATTTAGTTTCTCCTGCACTAGCAACACTGCAAAATATGAAAGTCTAGTGAATCGACTGGAGTGGGCTAGAAAAAGAGGGCTCAAAGCCTTAAAAGTTTATGGTGACAGTGAGTTAGTAGTCAGCCAAGTAAGAGGGATAAGTGAAACCAAAAATGATACCTTGAGAGCATACAAACATAGAGTTTGGGATGCAATTGAAGACTTTTGTGATTTGGAAAAATAAACACTGATTTAGAAAAGTAGGCTTATACCCAATTATTCAAAGAATTTAGTGATGTTTTTGCATGGAAATATGAAGACCTTAAAGGTTTTAATCCAGCCCTTGCTCAGCACACTATTGAATTAGAGCCTAATGCCAAACCAATGAGACAAAAGCAAAGGCTTGTTAATCCCAAGCTTGAGCCACTTATGCATAAAGAAGTGCTCAAATTGATAGAAAGTGGTATCATTTACCCCATCAAACATACTAGTTGGGTTTCCAACCTTGTTCCTATAAGGAAGAAGAATGGGGAGTTGAGGTTATGTGTTGACTTCAGGGATCTTAACAGGGCCTCTTTAAAAAACCGCCATCCATTACCCTCTATGGAGCAAATTTTACAATGTGTCTCTGGATCTGAGAGATTTTCATTATTTGATGGATGTTTAGGATACAATCAGATCTTAGTTAATGAAGAGGATCAATATAAGACTTCATTTACAACCAAGTGGGGAACCATGGCTTATCAAAAGATGCCCTTTGGTTTGTCAAATACAGGTGCTACTTTTCAAAAGGCAATGGATATGGCCTTCAAAAGCCTAATGTATAAATTTGTACTGGTCTACTTAGATGACATAACTATCTATTCTAAACATGCAGCAGATCATATCAAACATCTAAGGAAAATCTTTGAAAGATGTAGAGAGTTTGGGATATCTCTTAATCCCAAGAAATGTGTGTTTGCAGTTCATGAAGGAAAATTGCTAGGATATATAGTATCCAAGAAAGAAATTACAGTAGACCCTGAGAGGATTACAACCATTCTAGAGCTACCATTTCCACATCATAAGAAAAGTCTCCAATCTTTCATAGGAAAGATTAATTTTGTTAGGCATTTCTTGCCTAATATTGTAGATTTATTGAAGCCTTTGACAGCCATGTTAAAGAAGAGTATGAAAAAAGGTACTCTTTTGTAGAGAAACATGTACTTGTTGTGGTGAAGAGTCTTAAAAATTTCAAATATCTATTGACCCATAGCAAGGTACACTTGAAAGTTACTCATCCAAGTGTCAAAGAATTTTTTCTTTCCAAGGACCTAAATGAAAAAAGAGTTGGTTGGATTACCAAGGTGATGGAGTATGACATTGATATCCAAACCACCAAGCTAGTTAGAGGAAGAGGTCTTTGTGAGCATTTGGTAGAGGATGAAAGTTCAAAGAAATTAGAGCAAACAGATGCATCTCTGGTTGTGCATTCTATAGAGGAACATGTCAAGGCATCAGGTTGGTTGCCTAACATGATTGATTACTTAAAGATAGGACAATGTCCTATAGGCCTAGATTCAGCAAAGAGAAGATATTATAGGTTACAATCTATTCCCTTTGTCTTGATAGATGAGGTTCTTTTTAGGAAGGATCACAATGATGTCCTTTTAAGATGTACTGATTCAGAAAAGATAGTTGATGTCCTATTTGAATTTCATGATGGACCTTCAAGAGGTCACTTTTCTCCTAGGACTACTACTTTTAAAATCATGAGGGTCAGATACTATTGGCCATCTATCTTTAAGGATAGTCATGATTATGTGAGAAAATGCATCAAATGTGCTATGTTTGTAGGAAAGGAAAGGCTTGCAGCTCTACCCCTTCAACCAGTTAGAATAAAGCAACCATTCATGAGATGGGGCATAGACTTAATTGGTATGATTAATCCTCCATCTAGTATAGGACACAAGTGGATAATCACTGCAACAGATTATTTCACCAGATGGACAGAGGTAGTTGCCTTAAGAGAATCAAATGAGAGTGTTGTCTTAAGTTTTTATGATGATATAATTCATATATTTGGCACTCCAGAATCCATAATATCAGATAATGCATTGGCATTCACAGGCCTTAAAGTCTCAGAATGGGCAATCAGAAATGGCATTTATCTGAATACTATTTCAAATTACTACCCTCAAGGCAATGGTTTGGCAGAATCAACTAATAAGAACTTGATTAGGATAATCAAGAAAACTCTACATGATAACCAAAGAGATTGGCATACTAAGTTGAAGTCTGCCTTATGGTTAGACAGGATTACCCCAAAGAAAATCATTGGGAATTCTCCTTATGTATTAGTATATGGCAAAGAGGCTAATTTTTCCATTTCAACTGAATTGCTAGCTTTGGACTTGGCCACTCAATATGCCCTATTTGAAGAAGGATATCCCTTACAAATTAGGTATGCTTAGCTGATGGAGTTAGAGGAACTCAGAGACAAATCCATGAAAGATATGGAGTTCCATCAGGTTCAGACAAAGAGAATTTTTGACAAAAGAGCCAGGGCTAGAGACTTCAAATTTGGAGATGTAGTTCTCAAGTGGGATGAATTCAGATCAAAGCTTGGTAGACATACAAAGTTTGATTCTTTCTAGGGTGGACCATTTGTTATTTCAGAATGCAAGGGGCCTAATGCTTTTCGACTATCAACTCTGGGAGGAGATGCCTTGCCTATTTTAGTTAATGGATTCCACTTGAAGCCTTTCTTTGAGGTCAATCCTTCCTTGTAAATATCTATAAATATGTTTCTTGCTTTCTTTCCTTGCTTTCTAGGTTAGTTTCTCCTATTTTCCAAGAAGTGCTTGTGCACAAATTTTTTTTTAGCTCCATCTAGGTCTCTCTCTCTGTCAGAGATATTTCTGTATTCAAAGTGATGACTCCATGCCCAATGAATTGTATTAAGGCCACTGATCAATGTCTAGCAGGTTGACATCCAGCAGAAATCACCAAAATGTTGCCCAAAATTTCCTAATTCCATACAAATTTGGCCACAGGCTCGGATCCATCCATATTTTGTTTACCCTGTTGAACCTCTAAAAAATTTCATGATATTGTGTCCTATCTTCTAGTCTCTACAACTGTCCAAACTCCCTGTTCTACAAGCTTTTTATTTGAAAATGTGACCGTTGTAGGCAAAAAACCCTCAAAACCCTAAGGCTTGTTCTAATTCGCAGTTACTTTTTCAGCCACTTAGGTCTCCATTTTTCCATGTGTGCTTTATGTTCTAAAGCCTAGTCACAAGATCTCCAAGACCCTGTAGAATATTCCTTTATATTTCTTGATCCCATGACTACCTTGTATCTCTTAATCTCTCAATCAGATGGAATATTCTTTGTTCATTCTGTGACTGAGCAATTGCCCTTTTAGTCACCAGGTCTCGGTAAGTTTTCTCAAGATCTAGCAACTTCTGTAACAAATTCTGTAAGAATTTCCTATCGTCATGTGGTCTCTAGATGGATTTTTTTTCCTTTGGTCGTGAGGTTTCAGAAAGAAGGTTGAAAAATTAGAAGGCTGCAGTGATTAAGAGACTTCCTTTGGTCACTAAATCTCCAGATACATCTGTCAGGTAATGAAATGGACTTTAATCATTGGGTCACTAGATCAAAGAAGAATGAGGAAACAATTAAGTTTTATTTAGCGAATAAGTGATTGTGTTTTTGTGAGATCTCTTATTCCTAGCGGTTAAGTCCTAAGCATCTGACGACCTGGTGGGCGGTCTATTTTCCTTTAGTCACTAAGTCTCTAGATGGTTGGCAATCTCAGCTCTGTGGTTAAAGATAAAATGAAGATCTATGGCTGGCGCATAATTTGATGGAATATTCTTGTGCCTTGCGATCATGCGATGACTGTTGATCTTCATTCCAACACAGCATTTCAATTTTCAGTGGATCCACTGCCACGTAGTCTGAGGTGTTTGCTTCTTATTGGTCAAGGGCTTATGATGTGGAGATTTGTCAGAGCGGGCCCAGTGAGTTGGTTTTCCTTAAGATCTAACAGCTGGCGCATGATCTAATGGAATATTCTTGTGCTATGCGATCATACGCCAACCATTGATTTTACTTTATTACCAAGGCTTTTTTAGGTGGGTCCTCATGCTATGACATGCTCACATTTCATTGCCTAGCTAGATGATGACTGGGATTTGTCAGTGGGGCCATTGTCAGAGGATCTATAGGGGCACCAGTAAAATAAAGATCTATGGTTATCTTATGATCTAAAGGAATCTTATGAGCCTTTGTGATTATAAGATGGCCATTCGATCTTCCAATTGTTCAGGCTCTATCTTGTGGGTCTGTCTAACATGTTAAAATCTTATTGGTCGTTGGGTAATATAGTTGGAAAATATAAGTGGGTCCGAGTATTTTAAGTGATGTGGGAAAAAGTATAAGATCTATGGCTGGCACATGATCTGAAGGAATCTTCTAAGGCCATGAGATCATGCGACAGTTGTCAATTGGGTATTAGACTAAAAGGAAGTAGAGTGGGTCCTATGCCAGATAGATCTGAGGTGTCTACAGTCAACCAATGGTATGATGACAAGTGGCAAGATGGGCCCAAGCTTGTAAGTGTTGTCGCTAGATCTTCAAAAAATCTTTCAGCGACTTGGCGACTGTCAAAGTGGGATAAAGGCTCAGTCACATAATCGCTAGATCAAGTTGGGGTTAATTAAAACTTCAAGCAATTCAGTGACTAAAGGAAAAGGAAGGCCCAAGGTTAAAAGGTGAGTTAAGGTTAAGAATATAAGCGGTGCCTGGGTAAAATAGAAGATCTGACAGCTAAGTTTTAAAGGACAAATCAAATTTGAATATCAGCCATAGATGAAGGAAACTTAGTGCCATCTATGACCATTTAATCAATTTTTAAATTCAAATATCTAGAGTACCAGATTTGAATAGTTATCGCGAGCCCAAGTTGTAGAGAGGTAGATAGATCAAGGTGGCTTGTCTGCAGGCAGATACAGTATAGGGATGGACATGCAAAATGATATCTAATTGATTGGGATATTTTCATGGATATTTATGATCAAAATTGATAGAATTAGGGTTGGCTATTATTCTATGAAAATCTGTAACCCTAATTAGGTTTTTGCTCCTGCCTACGTGAAATTGAGATGTATATATTGTGTTTTTTTGGGAGCTTTTAAAGCTCAGAGTTTACATTTGTAAAGGAGAGATTTTCTTTCTGAGGAGTTATTCGAGGCATTCTTTCTACCCTCTAGCTTCTGTGTCTTGTAACCTTTCATTGATGTTTAGATATTGCAAAGGTACTTTGTGACATTCTTTCTGTCCCTATACCTTCTTGTCTGAATTTTCTCTTATTGAGTTCAGTATATGTATGTTTTTAGTGATATCTTAGGGTTCTTGATCCCTCTTTCTTTCTGTAATTCATGTGTATTCTTGTGGTTGATTTGATTTGAATGATCTTGTGGGTATACTTCAACCCCCTGACAATCTATCTCATTCATATACCTATTTGCAGAAGTGGATGTTTGTTTGCAGGTTATAGATTTTGTCCAATTCTTAGGAATGCTATTGTTTGTGAAATTCTCTCTTTCCCTGAATAGCCTCTTTCTATTGCAGACCCTTCTATGAAATATTGATGCAAGCCTATTCAGTGAGTTGTGATCTCCTAGACCTAAGTTTATGCATTGATTTCATCCTCTATACTGTAATTCATACCATCATTTCGGTGTATCACCTAGTAGGTAGTTTGCTTTTCAGTTATTTCCATTTCATGCATTCCTTCTATCTCTTTTCCCTCAAGAATTTACTTTCCTGTCAAAGAAGCAAATTAAGGTGATTATCCAAGAGGAACCAACCTAGAACCTAGAGGTCTCATCTTCGTTAGCATAGGTCCCACAACCTGGAGATGATTCCCATGTTATACTAGGTTATCAAGACCAAGAGAGCTTGAAACAAGGGTGCAAACTTAGTGTATAATAGGATGTTAAATCAGCTTTTCTGAATGGGATACTTGAAGAAGAAGTCTACATAGAACAACCTGAAGGGTTCATTGATCCAGAAAACAAAGATATGGTATGTAGATTACATAAAGCTTTATATGGTTTGAAGCAAGCACCGAGAGCCTGGTATGATAGGTTGCATAACTATTTGTTGAGTATTGGATTTGTTAGAACAAGTGAGAACAGTAATCTGTACATGAAAAGAAATTCTGATGATATTATCTTGATTGTTGAGATATTTGTGGATGACATAATATTTGGAGGACAAGATCAAATTTGTAAGTCATTTGCTAATGAAATGAAAAGTGAATTTGAAATGTCTATGTTTGGAGAGATTAAGTTCTTTCTAGGCTTACAAGTGATTCAGCAGAATGATAGTATATTCATCACATAATCTAAATATATAAAGGAAGTCTTGAAGACATTTGGCATGGAAGATGCTAAAGCTATGGGAACGTCGATGGCTATTGGATGTGAACTGAATAAATAAGATGGAACTATTGAGGTAAACCACACACTGTACCAATCCATGATTGGTAAGTTAATGTATGTAGTTCACAGTAGACCTGATATAGCACATGTTCTTGGAATAGTTGCTAGATTTTTTGCAAACCCTAGAGAGTCACACATGGTTGCTACAAAGAGAATCTTAAGATACCTAAAGAAAACTAAAGATTATGGACTGTGGTATCCTAAGAAATGAAAAATTTAATTGAAGGTATACATCGATGCTATTTGGGCTGGAAATGTGGATGATAGAAAGAGTACCACTGGAGGAGCATTCTTCTTTGGTGAAAGACTTGTTACATGGACAAGTAAGAAACAAGCTTGCATTTCTCAGTCTACAGCTGAAGCAAAGTATGTTTTTGTTGCTACTAACTGTTCAAATATTGCATATATCAAGCAAGTGTTAGAAAGAATGAATGAGGTAATCACTAAGTCGATGATTATATATTGTGATAACACTAGTGCTATTAATATTTCAAAGAATCCAGTGATGCACTCTAAAACAAAGCATATATTAATTAAGTATCACTACTTTAGGGAACAAGTACAGGAGAAGCAAGTGATGCTAGAATTTTTTACATTGCTGACATATTTAGAAAGCCTCTACCGAAGGATACATATGAATACTTGAGGACTAGACTTGGGGTCCATCCCCTATCTACCGGTCACTAAGGTGATCTGGAGGTTGCATCAGCCTAATCTTATCAAAAGATCATACATGTTGATGCAGCAGACTTCACACTTTGGAATTCTATCTAAGGTTGTGAAAGGATGAAGTACTAAAACATATTTGCATAACAGTATACCGAGATATAGAGAATGCACCGAACAACAGAGAGTTACATGGCTACTATAGATCTGTATGTTTGTATTGCTCTTTGGCATTGTTGTCAAAGGGAGAGAAATCAATATGAAGAATATGGAGCCAAAGACAAGGGAGAGAGATATAGAAAAGAGAGCTGAAAATATCATATCTGCAAAACTTAGTCTGCACTTCCAAATATTTTTATGTAACATAGTGATTAAACATATTAAGCTAGGGAGAGCTTGTACAATTACAGCATTTTTTGAAAGAGTTGTAGAATATATGTTGGGTATGTGTATGGCATATTTCATATTGCTTGTATTGTCATCAATGCCAAAGGGAGAGATTGATGAACTACAACTAATTTGAATAAATTGTATAACTTGAAAGATCTGTGATTCTAGATCACTGAGTTGTTGATTAGATATGTAAGATGGTTAAATCAGTAATATGTTGTCATTGATGTCAACTAGTTTTGATAGTACTTATCTTGTAAGTTACTATACCCAAACATCTATAGAAAGAAGAAGAAAAGAGGTGAAGAACAGATATATCTACATGAGGAAGATGGATATGACAGATAAGGATAAGGAACACATTGGGTAACTTATGGATGAGTCTATGACCTTATGTTATTGACTTGATTATGTTGCATTCATCTATGATGAAGGATAAGAGCAAAATGCACAAGGCAATTTTGTCGATTAATGAACCATTTTAGTATACACTGACGCAGTGTAGTGTATACCAATCATAATATAAACTGAGCTTGTGTTCACCAACACATTTCTTTGTTAACCGAGCAGAAGAAAAGAACTAAATGATTAGTTTAGATGATGGAAGTTGATGAGCTGTAAAGTACCTCAAAATCAAAGATGAAGATAATGTTTGTTACGAATATCGATGGCTAACATAATTTGAAGAAGATCTAATGGATTGAAACAAAACATGTTACTGACACATCAGTCGAGGAAGGTTTAAGCGGCAAAATCAACAAAGGAGATTAAGCAGCAAAATCTAATGGATGGAAATAAAATGGTTTACTCATCTATTTAAGAGACTTGGATTTCATGATGAAATCATGCCAAAAGAAGGAGACTGTAGAAGATATCGCGTGAACAAGCTTCATGCATGCCTGATCAGACTGGTTAAGGAGAACTGAACTATAGAGATTACCAAGCGTCAAAAAGCTATTACTGAGTGATAGTAAGTTACTGAATATTGATTGAAATAGAATTGATATATTGATTAGAGGATTTGAATGAGCTTAACATAGATCTGATAATCTACAATTAAAGTTGTGTTGTAATCAGATCAATTGCTGTTACATTTTAACCATTGTAAATATATAAATCTCTTAACATAGTGGACTAGAAAGTCTTGTAATGTCATTCATAGAGTGTACATTTGTTATCCTATCAACCCCATAATGAATGTTGGTTGGATGATAACAGTTGGTCTAAAATCCTCTAACAAGGTCACACCTCATAGTGTGTTTGTAACCTTTAACAGGGTTGGGTCTTCACCGACCTCACTTCAGAAGAGTGAACAATTTTTGGGTTGTTAGTCCCAGGTGGTTTTTCCCTTCACAAGGTTTCCATGTTAAATCTCTTGTGTTATGTGTTGATTGTGATGATTGTTTGTTATCATACTTTACATGTTGCATATTGGATTTGATTGGTAATCATTATATGTTATTAACTGGTAATCGGTAAAAGCACAAACAAACTACTATTTTAGTTTATCGAGCTATAGAAGTTTTAGTAAATTGTTTTTGGATATAAATTTTGTGATTGGGACTATGGATAACTGATTCACCCCCCTCTTAGTTATTCTAACATGGAAATGTTGCGGGTACCAGAAACTATCCAAGAGACACATCTGTTCACTGAAAAAGATATTGAGGGGAATGATCACTTGGATGGGTGGATATATATTACTCTATTTTGATCGTCTCACAAAAAGGAATATAGATTTCATCAGTCCATCAAACATTTAAGTGGCATCTAATATCAAAAATAAATTAGACACCATCTAAATCCATGGATAAGGATCTGGGACAATCACATCAACATACTCATTACCAACAAATACGTATTCACTACACTCTCAATAAACAAGAATAGGGGATACCACATGTTTGAATTATAGAATATACAAACATTGATTTCAAGAGTCATTACATTTAGAACTTGAAGATTCAATAATACATTGCATTCATCTAAGATAGCGATCAAACATTGCTTGCTAGAGAATCAGAATTATAAAAAACTCATCATTTCACTACAAGGGGATTTATAGTATACCCATATTGGTATAATTAAACTAACATAAGGTTTCTCACTCATCAAACATATTTACATCTGCATTAAATTTATATGTAACAATCCCCAACATTTCAGATTCTTAAAACTAGAAGCTCCATTGGTCATTTAAACTGTCTACTTGACAATAAAATAATATATTTGATAATAACCATAACTTAAGTAAATCTACAAGGGCTATTACACTTACATTCTGCATCATTTATCTATTGCTAAATGAAAATAAAAAGTTTCATGTCAAGGTCTGATCATCCTACTTACCATGGGGATTTTTTACTTGCTTGGGGAGAGAAGTTCAGAAAGGCTTGCATATGCATTAAGGTCCTAGCATGGTATCTTCACACCATATCAATATTGGCAAAGGAAGAATTGGGTTTTCTTTCGAGCACATAGAAGGGAAAGTTATAACAGTTGATTGGAGTACATATGGATAGTAGAGTATGGATATCCAGTCTATTTCCTTACCTTCAGAGGAAATTAAGTTCAGATTCAGAGGAAGTCTAACATTTCTAAAGAAATCAAAGGTTGACGAATCTGAGCTTCAGAGGGAGCAGTTAGAAGACATAACTCAGTCAATTTTTAATTTAGAGGAAGCAGTTAGAAGACATAACTCAGTTAATTTTTAATTTAGAGGGAGTTTGACATCTTCAAAAAGGTCAAGAAGTTGGTGAAATTAGGCTTCTAAGGGAACAAATGATTCAATCAATTTGTGACAAACTCAATCATATTAATTGAGATAGATTTGAAGGTGAAACAATTATGAGATTATAGAAGTGGGAGCACCTAGATAGAATCTCTAATTGAGGCATTCCATACATCTTGAGACTACAGTCCATTGAGATGAACATCATACTAGAGGTCCCTTATTATCTTCCTTTAAGTCCAAGGGGGAGTGTTAATGTTGTGGCCTTGGAAAAGATCAAAATACATCCTATGCTAGTCGATGTGAATCGGCGGCCGTATGACTATTCAGATTATTCATATATGAGATATTGATTCTCTTAGGAAGAAAGGTATGAAGTCACATTCTGTAGTGACACTGAGCTGAGTATATAAATAGGGTATGCCTTTGTGATAGAAGAGGAAGCTAAAGGATCTGCATCAGTGGACATCTGAGGATCTTGATTTAGAGGGAGGAGACCATGTTTTGTTGGTTCTCTAGTAATCAAGAAATTTTAGCAAATAATTATGATTATTATCATGAGAGAAGGCTATATGTCAGAGGGAGAAGCTAGAAGATCAAATTAAGTTGGCACCCCATGATCTTGGTTATACAAATTCAAAGGGAGCGTACCATGTCAAGATGGTGTATACTTTGTAAGCTTAGAATTCATCAAGACTATGAGATAGTGCAAACAAATGCAATTCAGTGGAGGTAAATCCTCACTAAAGAACAAACGGTTGATATTCTTACCAAGCCTCTTGCTAGAAAGAAGATTGTGTACTTTCAGATAACCTTGGTATGTTGAGGAATAAAGCATTAGCTAAAAAGAAGTTTTTAGCTTCAGTGATCCATCATTTTGTATCCTAAATGATTCTTGTCCTTGATAAACAAGTATAAGGTGGAAACCTTGGTTTCCACTCTCTAGGATGATCCATGGTGGATCCACCCTCTGAGAAGAGTCAAGGTGGATGTCATATGTGTGACTTTATGGGCTCATTCATTTTGTGTTATATTATGAAAGGTGACAATCTTTCATATGTGTTGGGTTACTATTGCTAGGTGATGACTTAGAAAATAGCTTAACCCAGTGTTAGGTATGACTATGAAAATAGCTTTACAACAAGTCATTGTACTCATTCGATTTTCATCTTCTTGGTTTTTCTTAAGTTGGTCCACATCATAATCATGTGGAAGCTTTACCCCTGCTTGGGCTAGGTTTAGGAAAAATTTCTCCCTATCTCTATCTATTAATTTATCCATGACTTCAAGAAATTCATTGTCTTGAGCCACTTTATTATCTCTTTCTTCAAGTGTTTCCTTAGGCCCTTGGTTGGCTTTATTGATACTGTCATTGTTTCCTCCATGATGGTAATCGTGAAATGTGGAGTTTCTATCCATGGATTCAATTCTCTTTTCAAATAGATTTGGGAGACTATCCCCTTGGTTGTGATTGTTTAAAGAGCTTTGATATTAAAATTTAGGGACCTCTTTTTCAATGCAAGTGTCATCTTCTTTTAAAGATAATTTGAGTTTATGAGAGCGTGTAGAAATCAGCATTCAACAAGGTTTGATTTGGAGTCATTTTTCCCCAATTTGGCAATTGTTTGCTTTTATGAAGAGATTTAAAAACATAAGATGAATTTTCAAATGAATATCTCTTACTTGTTGTATGTATTTCTCAAACAAAGCAATCACAATTCCACTTGTTCTTTTTAACCCTCTACACAAAGTGTTTGAATTTGTAAGAACGTTATCACGGGTTTTTGCACAAAAAGATACTCCAAGCAATATACCCAGTTCACAAGTTGGTTCGTAAACATGACTCTAAAAGGTAGTCTTTGCTATTTTAACAAGGTATTTAATCAAGATTCCATTCAAAATGGACATTAAGTTTTCATCCTCCAAAATTAGGAGGCTTCCCACCACCGGTATGTCAGATTTTTGCGCAATCTCGAAGGACTACTCGAGGAAGTTCGAAAAGCTTAATATCCTTTTGTCACACACCCCATTAAGGATGCATGCATTTTATTTTAGAGTGGGTTGGATTTTCATGGCAAAAGCAAATGTATCTCACTTTGGGTTGTCCCTCTCATCGGCCTTATTAAGGAAAATCTCGAGAGGCAAGCCCACTATAGATCTAGCCTGTTCATTTTGAAAGCAATAAAGTGGAATAAAGAGATAGGTTTTGGGAGTTTGATTCACCAAAAGTTGAAGAGAATATCCCTATCTATTTCTCAATTCCCAAACTCTTTTAACAAGGTTCAATTACCAAACCCACTAACTAATGGGAATTGAGTATTTCTACTCTTTTCCACAAACAAGGGGTTGTTCAAATTTAGTGCTTGATTTACTTAGCCTTTCTTTTAATCAAGGAACTTGATATTTTTGGCATTTTGATTCACTTAGAAAGTGAAGATCATAGGCCTAGTATCAAATCCCTCAAACAATAATAGGCCGCTTTAATTATTAGATTTTAGAATTGACAAGGCTGCAATTTAAGCAAAAATTGACCAAGTTTTAGGCTTACCTTGTTTCGAAGCTAGCTAAGGCTAGGGGCATTTTTGATGAATTTTCCAATGTTATGCTCACCTAGTAGTGATCATTCCTTTCCATTCACTTATTCTCCAACAAATTAGTCAACACAACCAGCCAAAATGAAGAAAACAAGAATAACTTTGAATTTATGCCTTATTTATCAAATTTTGACAAAAATTGATTAAGGCAAGTAAATCCAATTTAATGATATGAACTTTGATTTATAAACTTCTACAACTTTCAAGTATTGTTCATATACCTCATTTTCTTGCTGAGAATTTTCTAAAACTAGCTTGATGTGTGCAATATTATCCTCCTTAATTCGTTTAGTCAAAGCCTTCCCTTCATTGTTAAATCTAGTCTTTGGTTTTTTTATTTTTTTATGACCAATCATCCTGCAAACAGAGAGAAATCATTTTTTGCTAGTTAAATTCTATTAATTCTCAATTTAATTGAAAGCGCAACATAATCTATTAAAAGCGCTACTAAAATGATTGAACGTGCTATTTAACAATTTAAATGTGTTGTAGAAAAGTGTTAAAAGTGCTAGAACAAAAATTGAAAGCGCTAATAAACTAAGCAAAGGCGTTAAGAGAAAGTATTAAAAGTGCTGGAGAATCAATTAAACATGCTGGAGAGTTAGGGTAAAAGTGCTAAAAGAAATGAGATAGAAACAGAAGGATTTAAAAGCGCTAAAACTCCACGTATAGGCACAAAACTTTGCCACGGAAGCATTGTTTTAGACTTTAAAAGCACTAGAGAAACTGGTGTACGCACTGGAGAAACTCTCAAAAGTAATGTTAAATCTACAAAACAGAGAATAAATAAGATTTGCAAGAAAAAAATTTACTTCTCTGAATTTAAAAATTTATGAGGCCTAATGCCCCATGGTGGGCGCCATTTTGTGTACTAGGAAAAGTACCTTCATAGGGCTAGTATCATCAATAACTCAAATAACAACTAAATTACCACAAATAGCAATCTAATTAAGAAAAGAAATGACAATTAAGCACTCTATGGATCTCTATTTAGGGATGCTAATGCAAAGCTCTCAGTAAGCTTCCATTAGTGACAGTCCTAAAATGAGAATTAAATGATAAGAAAACTAAACATTCAATTCTAAATTGAAATTAAACCTAGTTAACTCTAAATTTGCCTTTCTAGCTATAAATTGCAAGAGGTTTGATGTTATTCTCAGATTTTGTGGATGATTATTGCTTCAATTATGCCTTTCTTTTATATATTTTGGCAAGGGTAGGGGGTGTAGTTGAGTTGATCAAGGTTAGGTGAGAGTTGAGTCTATGGTTCCACCTTTGGAGACCATTTAAATATTTTGTCCTCAAAGTTTGGGACAAAAAGACAAAATGAGTGGACAAGATGCATCCTCCAAGTGAGTGATTGAGATTCAATTTAGGCTTGATCCATGTGAGCTTGGTCCTCAATTCCTATTGGTCGATTCATTTTCCTCCCATTTAGTGGTTGAGAGAAAATAGAAATTTATTAATTGAATTTATTTAATTTGTTTAGCCATGTGTACCCCTTAAATGGGTTGATTTGATTTAAATTAAACTATGTAATTAATTAGATTAATTACACAATTGATTGGTTAATCATGATTTCTTTAATTCAAATTGATTTAATGGCTTTTGATTTTTAATTAATTCAAATTATTAGCTTGATTGCAATTTTGATTTGATTTTAACTTGTTTTGATTTAATTGCATTGATACGATTGATTTGCATTGGTTTTTGCCTTGATTTTTCACTTAAATGATCTTGTCTAATTTTTGGTGATTACAAACACTACATCAGTTGGATCATAACATTCACTATGATTTTCACTACTCACTAGAATCACTGAGTTAGTACTAGCATTTGGGAAAGCTACCTCATGAAGTCTTGTATTTTCAGCGCCATGAAGTTTTGGCAATCCAAACTTCTTCATCCTTTCTATATCTGACACCAACTGAAAAGCATGATATAAGTTTTGTGGTTCCTTGTCTCTCAAAAAGTAACCCATCGTATTGTCAAAGGAAACCTAATAAATAACCAAAGACAATGCATCATGGGGTCTACAAATCTCAGGAATTTTCTTTAATACTTTCCCAAATCTGAGATTAAAATCATTAACTAACTCATCTTTTCCTATGTGAATGCCTACAAGATCAACTAATAGACTGTACTAACAAATGAATTCTCCATAGGTTTCAATAAATGTTGATTTAAAATTCTTCCATGAATAGATAGAATGGTGGGACAGAACTAAAAACCACTCCCTAGAATTTCCCACTAGTGATTGCACAAATAATATCATAATTACATCTTCATGACTAACCTCAAAATCTTCAATTAGGTCCATGAACGCACTTTAATATTTTTCAGCCAATTCTTCTTTTCCCCCACTAAATTTGGGCAAGAATTTTTTGATTTCCGGGGGTATTACATTCGGGTAGCCAGGAATGCCCTCAAAATCTAGAGGTGAATAACACTTAAAATTTATTTTATCTCCTGGCTAGGATACTTTATGAGACATGATTACATTTGGAGATACATAAGGCTAGAAAAATTCTGAATACATCTCAACTTTCTTCCACAAGTAACTACAACCTTGCCTATGAAAACTCATCCATACATCCTTATGCAGATTTTATCCATAATGCAACTAACATATCCCTTTCAAAATAATTTGCATACACCATTAAATCTCAATAGCTGAATCTACTCAAAAGACTGATATGCAAAGCTCACTAAATTGTTCCCTCTCACTTAGTGCTTATAACCGCTAAATAGGGAAACAACTTTTTATACACATGATTTTCACTAAAACTTTGATATGAAAATCAGAATACCTATAAATGTTGTGATTGTTGTAAAATATCGATCTGAAGTCTTCTCCAAATCACCATTCAAAATATTCGTAGAGTTGCCAACTCTTTGTAATGGACAAAATTTGAATCAGCTGAGAACCTTTTCTCAAATCTGAACCTTCTTTTAAAACCAACAAACACAACACATCTCAATAAGGTATAACTATTTGTCAGGATCACAAAATACATTACACTTTCATTCTTGAAAAAAATTGATCAAATAGAGACATCAGAGTCGCCACTCACACTCAGTAAGATAATATGACAATTTTTTTAAAAATTTTGACTCTATACAATGGCCTCCCCAGTAGAGTCGCCAATTTGTTAGCTCACTTTCTGCAAGATCCTGACACAAGCCTTAGTGCTTAATTAGAACTCTATGATTCCTAAACTCCTAATTCTAGCAAGAAAAGGCTAATTAACAAGGATCAAATCCTTCTTCACTTTGAGCTCTTAGCTACATGTGGGTGTACCTATCAAATTTTCTTCTTCAAAAAATTACAATAGTAGTTTGTACCCTTGATACAAACTTAGTCTTCTCAGCTCTTCAAACATGCATAAAAGTAAATAGTCATTCAAATTTTTGGTGATGATTAAATGTTTGCAAATTGAGAATAGACCAGTGCCTTATCCTAGGGAAAAGAGTAAAAAATAAAGCATACATCTATAGAAAACTTCTAAGTAAAATACATCCAAAACCCAAATGAAGTACCTTGCAAATCACCCTCTCTTAAACACACTCAGTCATCAAATTCTTGCAAAAACCCTAAACTCTTAGAAACTACCCTTAAGATTTACCCCTTCCTTGAAAGGAACTAGAGACTAATTCCACAAATACCTTGTAAATGATGCATTAAAAATGTCTTATAGATTTAACACATAAAAGCTCAAAATTCAGACAAGAAAATAATAGAAATTTGCAAGAGAATTCCCATATATTCAAGTAGACTTTTTCTATATCAGTACATTCCAGATTGACAAATATTCCCAGAACTCAAAATTGATGCCAAAGACTCCCCTTAATATAATTTGTTTATCATTTAAAATAATGGAGAGGAAGAAGAGATAAAGGAAAAATCAAAGCCAATTTCAACAAAATGACAGTTGCCAATCTTCACAAAATATCTTCCATTTCTCCCCAAATTCATTTCTTTCTACAACTACCTCCATCTTTACAATCACTTCTCCCTCCAAATTTGAATCTTTGCTTCTCAAAAATAATTTGATTCTGCTCAAAATTGGAAATGCTCTATGAGATATTCAATCCATTTTAAAATAAAAATATTTTCAAACTATAGAGAAGACTATACAACTTTTTAAATTTGCATTTTCCTCTTATTTTCTACACTTTATGCCCAGAAAACACTAGATTTTAACAAGTGTCACGAGTTGACTGCATGCTCCAATTAACCCAGGCCTTAACCACCTAATTTGAAGATTGCGAGAATGCCTTTATCTTCCATTTTCTGAATGCAATTCTTAACCCCGGTCACATCTGGAGATTGCGTGAATGCACTGTTCTCCAAGTCTCTAAATCCATCATTTAACTGTGGTTATATTTGGAGAATGGGCAAATTCCTTTGTCTCTTAATCTCAGAATGCATCTCCCTTAATCGCTTTCATCTAGAGATTGGGTGAACATGGTTAGTAGACCTATGTCTCCAATTCTCTAAATGTTTATCTTAACTGTTGCTTGATCTGGAGAATGGGCGACTATGTGTTCGTTGAATCTCATAAACTTAGCACTAACCACCAATTCATTCAGAGAACACATGACTAAGAAAATCTCTAGTTTGATGAATGTTATCCACCTAACCATTGACATTATGAGAACACATGACAATGCTATTCTCTGAATCTTCAGATGTTAGCCCACTAACCGTCAGCATTCAGAGATTGGGTGACTATGTATATTCCAGATCTCAAAATGTTGGCCTTCTAACCACTAGCATCCAGTAATCACGTGAATGACCACCCACTGAGTTGCCTAATGTTATCCTTAACCGCTGCTTCATTTAGCGATTACGTGACTAGATGCCATGTGTCACCTTCACCACCCAATCATCGCCAGCACTCTACAAAATTTTGGATTTTCTATCCTCTGACACACTTCCCAATGCATCTCCAAAGTGCACACATAGAGAGCCTCCAACTCCTTCAAATTGCATTGCAAGTTTTTTTCCATTTAAACACTCCAAATGTCCCCATTCCCACCAATGTGGGACTAAACCTTGAGCATTTTTAAATATTTTCTATTAAAAATCTATGTGCACCTAGCTGGCAAGCACAATGCAGGGCCCCACACAAGTTAAGAGGCATAGCCTACCTATTTTACCTCACTTACCTCTAACTTGGGCTCTATTTCTTTTAAAAGCTTCTCCAGACCAAATTAGGGTGCATGTGGGATAAACCCACATGTAGCCCCTTTATAAAATTTACTTCTCCAGCCTGCACTTGCACGTTCTTTCCCTTCATTTCCTTTATTTTATTTTATACCTTGCATCCACCATTCATTTGTGTGCCCTTTTCATTGTTTAATCTGTAGGTGCTAGTACATTTTCTCCTTGCCTCATGGTACGCACCCTACAGACAAGTGCTGGGAGCCCAATTCATGTGCACACACACCACTAGCATTCTCAACTTCCTTGTCCAGCATGCACACCCCTTTCTTTGTGCACCCTTATTCTTTATTTGTATGGAACGCACTCTATTTCATTGCGTGCATCCCACCCTTTCAATCCAAAATGATGCATACCTTACAGCCCTTCAAACTCCATGCGCTCCCTACAAAAACTTGTGCACACCTTTCCATTATACACATCACCTACAAATTCCAAGTGAGCAACTCATTTTCCAATATGCACCGCACATCCTCTATTAACATGTGTGTGCACTTATTTGTCCTTGATAGCCTATGTGCAAATCTCCGCACACCTCATACTTGGTATGTTGCCTCTATCTTGCTTTTGCCTTACACCTAGTGTGTGCCTATCCTCCAGGTCTTACGCACCTTCATAACTGGCACATTTTTCATCCTTCTACTATTTGGTATGTTGTGTAATGGTTCACACAACCCACATCATGTACACACCCCTCCACACATTCTTACCTGTGAGTGTTTGAACACTCCAAGGAAGAGCCACAGCAACACTCTCTCCTTGTAGTATGGCACGCACACCACCATCTAAATTTGTGTGCACTTCCATCTTCAAACAAGTGTACACCCCTGCAGAAAGAGTATGCACACTTCTAGCCAGCATATGGACACCTCAAAGCCAATGCGTACAGCCCATAGTGTGGTGTTGGCACCCAAACCAAAATGCACACTCACCAATGAGAATAATATGCAGCATAAAGATGCCAGCACACTTTAAAAAGTACATAGTCAATTCTCTTTCTTGGCATGTTCAGCATGCACACCTCACTTGTAAAACAAAGTGTGCAAACCTTAGCAAATAGATGTGTAGTCCTCCTTAACTGGTAAGCACAATGTTCCAATGCGCACCCCTTTACATCTTTTCTTTATCTTACCTTCATACAGTGTGCACTCTCCAACCAGCATATTCACTTACAATGCCAGTACACACCTCTAAGACAAGTGTGCACACCAAGGACAATGTGCATCACTTAAGAGACATACGCCTCGCATAAATTTTAAATGGTAAATTCAATACCTTGGAAAATAGCACTTCAAGACTCTGAGAGAACATGGTATGCTTAATGTATTTGATACACTGTACATAACACCTCACAAAACATAGCATGTTCATCACTAAACAAATGAGTGCGGGCAGCATGTCAAAAGGAAATGGCAAGGCACACACTAAAAATCATACAGTACTAACTCAAATTCTCTCACAAAAGAGCATTAACCTGGAAGATACATCAGTGGATTAACATTTCACATTCCATTTTTACCTCTTACTCATGCAAAATGAAATCCATTAATGAAAACAAACCATGGTGTATCGAGCCTTTAATCACAACAATTCAATTTTTCACATCTCTTCAACACTGTCAATAACACCAACTAGCCTCTGGAAGTGGCCCAAAAAACTGACCAAAGGACCTTACTAGAACATGTTGTCTAAAACATAGTTTCAATCCCAACATGTGAGAATGTGTACCAAAGGAAAATGCATGGAAAGAAATGAGCAATAATATATTAATGATCAAACATGGCCTTTTGAAACATTGATCTTGTCCGCACTACCAATTTACACAAATCACCTTCGAAACTATCTTTGAAAACTTACCAACTGAAACCCTCAAGATCTAGAATCTTGGATGTTGATTCACTCTCACATAATGAAAATGAAACCATCATTATCTTTCTCAAAAAATCAAAAGGTGAATTACCATTAAACACTAAAATCAACTTATCAGAAACATTCTGGATTTGAAACAGTGAAACATGCATAAATCTGATTTGGAATTGGCTTAGGAAAGTGACCAAATGGATTGGTAGAGATCCAAAAATATTTAGGGAGGTACACTTCTAGGTCTATAATGCAGGAAAACTTTCAATTTGACTTGACTTAGAACCAGGTGCAAACTGGGAGACCACAAAGTAGGTCACTTAGTATTCTAGATTATGCACATTCAGTGAAACTTAACGAATTGGAAATGAAATGGCTTTGGAAAACTGGTCAAATGAGCATATGGGGGGATAGAAATGGTCATGGAGACTCACTCCCATGCCTATAAAATATTTCATCAACTTCCATGCTATGAATATCAACTGGCCATAAAATACAATCTTCCAAAGTGGGCCACTTTGTGAAATTCTGGAAACACACTGAATGCAGATTTGGGGAGACACCTCCAAATGGCCACTTCCAAATCATATCATAACTAAAAATTAAGAGCCCAAACCCATTATATATGTCAAATGAAAGGTGATGAACACCTTTCCCAAATGATTCTTCACAAAAATCAACAGACCCTTTTCTCTATGCACTCAAACTTGGCCTCTTTCAAAGATTTTCAGGACACTAATCTTATACTTCAATATTTTTTTTAAATATGGACTCAAAATCATTTCTAGATTTTTGAGCTCCAACACTACACACAATAAATAGATAATGATATAATTCTAACCTCACCTAAGTGTCCATATAAAGAGGGTTGAGGTATGTGCGGCATTCCAATCATGATGGAGGCTCTTACCTAGTTTATTAGACCACTTAGGATCATTGAAATCAGACCGCAAGTAGAAATCAAAGAAAAATATGTTATGCCTCCAGTCATGAATCTCTAGTCAACTAGACATCATTGAGTGACCTTATAAGACATACCAAGCGAAAGTCAATGATAAAAAATAGCACACAAGAAAATAGCTCAACATATCTCAATCATTTTCAATTTTTTAAGTTTCAAGTTGTGCTCAATGTTAAGGAACACCTTTGTGCTTGTTTCAAAGTGCAAGTGTGAAGTAGGTAGTGCAAGATCTAATGTGTGTTTAAGAAACACAGTGATGTCCAAATTGGTAGTGTTAAGAAACACTATAGAATTGGGGTGTTGAGAAACACCAAGTAGTGTCAGTGATAAATTTTCCTTTAGGGAAGACTGATAAATTGACTTGAGTTAAGCTCAAGAGATCAACTAAGTGATAAAGCACTGACAACTTAAATAGGCATACAATTTCCCCTAGGTGACAGATGAGAACCGATGACAAGACTAAGACCAGTTCTATCCAATAATGTCATAAAGAAACAAAGAGCAAGAATGATGCAGAGAGACTGATGGAAGCACAAAACCTTAGCCAAGCATTGATAGATGGAGCGTTGATTACAAGTGATGTCAGTTTGCCAGGTTTTCACCACTTAGGAGTGTTTTATTATTGCTACCAAGGTGCTTGTCTCCAAGTTTTCACCAAGGCACTTTTTTCTCTTTTTCTAATTTTTTTTTGTGGATACATCAAGGTACCTATTTCCAAGTTTTCACTAGGATGATCATTTTTTAGGACATTATATACTTTTTAGGATTTTTCTAGGACTTTATATGCTTTTTAGGATTTTTTCAGGATCATAAATTGTTGTACATAGATGTAGAATGTCTGACTATATAATCATTTCAGGTGAAGAGCATTGAGAGGATCTTTGAGAACATCACCTTCTAGAGTAGCCAGCTAATAAGATCCAAAACCAAATGCTACAATGATGACAAAAGGACCTAGCCAGTTAGGTTTGAATTTTCCTTATGTTCTTGATGTTGTTGATTCTTTGGGTTCTCTCTCAGAATGAGATCATTGACCTGAAATTTCTGATGATGAACTTTCTTATTGTATAATTTAGACATTTTCTTTTGATATACCCTTAAATGGTCAAATGTTTCTTTTTACGTTCATCTAGTAGTTCTAGCTTTGAAGTTGGAAAATTCTATAATCATCATCTATGATAAGCCCATGTAGTGATACCCTAAGTGAAGGTATCTTAACTATTGGTAGGATTGCTTTAGAACGGTAGACCAATGAAAATGGTGTAGTCCTTGTAGGTGTTCTAATGCTCATTTTGTAATCCCATAAAGATGGATTGATCTGTAGATAGTAATCCTTTCTTGACTTGTTAACCATTTGGTGTAGGATTTTCAGGATTGTTTTATTTGAAGGTTTTTATTTTCCATTCCCCGTAGGTAGTAGATAGAGGAGGAATGATGTGTAATGTGAAATTTTATGTAGATCTCATCAATGTCATTGTTCTTGAATTGTCCTCCATTATTTGTCACAATCGAGAAGGGGATTTTGTAGCTGTAGATGATGTAGTTAAGGATAAACATGGCTACTTGTTTTCCTATTGCTTTGATAAGAGGAATTACTTCAACCCATTTGGTAAAGTACTCAGTAGTTGTAATGATAAATTTATGTCCATTGGAAGATGAAGGGTAAATATGACCCACAAGATCAAAATCCCATTGTTGAAATGACCAGTGAGTGATGAAAGGTAGAAAATCTTGAGCGGGAGCGTGAATTAGGTTCCAATGAAACTGACATTTTTGATAGGTCTTAGTAAATTAGACAACATCCTTTTCCATGGTAGGCTATTAGTAACTTTCTCTAAGGACCTTTTTCACCAAGGACAAACCATTCAAGTGTGATCCACAAATACCCTTGTGAAATTCTCTAAACGCCCGCTCAGACTCCTCACGCTCTAAACACCTAAGAAGTGTACTGTCGAGACTTATCCTAAATAAGTCATTTCTGATGATGAGATATCAAGAGGCATTTCGGATGAGGTTCCATTTTTCATTCTGGGACATAGAGTCAGGTATGGTTTGATCTTTAAGGTAGACATAGATTTGGATATAGTGAGAAGTATCAGAAGCAATGATGGTGCAAACAATTTTGGAATCATGCATTTCATAAGTAGGAAATGGGAGTTCTTCCACCAAGAAGTCATAGAGAAATTGGTGCTCTTCAAGTTGTATCATTGAGGCTAAGGTATCCATGGCATCTAGTGCTCTATTCATTGTATGTGGTAACTACTAGAAAGTGATGAACACAAAGTATTCTTTAAATCATCAACCAAACATTATATGGCAAAATATTTTCATCTTGAGTTTGATATCCATCACTGACTTGGTTGAATGAATAGCTGACAGTCACCATAGATGTGAAGCTCTTTGATTTTCCATTCGATGGCTAATTTAAGTCCATTAGATAATCCTTCATATTACACCACATTATTTATGCATGGGAAGATTAGTTTATATGCCTTAGGAATTTTGTAACCTTGCAGGGAGATAAACAAAACTCCAGCACCTGCATCCTACTGCGTGAATGAACAATTGAAATACATCTTCCAAGGATTTTGTGTTAGATGTATAATATATTCATCAATAAAATCCACCACTATGGGTTGTGTGTCTTGTAATGGTGCATCTTCCAGTTGATTGGCCAATGCTTTCCTCTTGATTGTCTTTCAGTCAACATATGTGATATCAAATTCATTGAGGATCATGACCCATTTAGCCAAGCACCCCATTAATGTTGTCTTTCTTAATAAGTACTTGAGGAGATCTATTTTTTCTATCAACTGTGTAGAGTAAGCCAGCGTATAGTGCCTGAATTTTTTAGAAGCAAACGCTACTACCAGACAAGCTTTCTCAATCACCATGTAGTTGAGCTCATAAGAGACTTGTGTTCATCTGATGTAATAGATATCTCTCTCAAGTCCTTAATCATCATGGTGTGTGAGAAATTATCCCAAAGAAGAATTAGTAGCTGATATGTAGAGAAATAAAGGTTTACTAGGAGTAGGAGCCATTAACACTGGATGATTAGCTAGGTACTCTTTTATCTGTTGGAAGTGCTTCTCACAATCTTCATTCCATTTGAATGTGACACCTTTATGCAAAGTCTTAGTAAAGGGTTGCACCTTGTCAGCTAGTTGTGAGATAAATCTCCTAATTGATTATAGCTTCCCTTGCAATGTCCTCATTTGACTAGTGTTTCATGGGGGTTGTATTTTCATTATTATCTTAACCTTTGCTAGATCAACTTCAATTCCTCATGCCAAAATATTGTAACCAATAAGTTTACCAGAAGTGACTCAAAAAGTACACTTCTTTGGATTGATCCTTAGTTTGAATTATTCCATTCTGGTGAATATCTTTTCCAAATAAGAGAGGTGCATATCTCTAGTAGCAGATTTTGCCAATGTATCATCCATGTATTCCTCCATGTTTTTATACATCATATCATGAAATATGGTTGTCAATGTGCATTGGTATTTAGCACCAGCATTCTTTAGTCCAAAGGGCATGACATTCCAGCAAAAGGTTCCCCATGCACAAGTAAAGGCAATCTTTTCTTGATCTTTAAGTTTGATGCAGATTTGATTGTAGCTCGAGAATCCATCCATTAAGGAATACATTTGGTAACCAACAGTGAGGTCCACAATCATATCAATGTTAGGTAATGGGAAATCATCCTTAGGGAGAGCCTTATTCAAATCCCTAAAGTCTGTGTAGATATGTATTGACTTTTCAACCTTGGAGATAAACACAATGTTGGATATCTAGTCAACATAATTTATGGCTTGAATAAATGTAGCTTTGAGTAACTTCTCAAGCTCTTCTTTAACCAGCAATGTGATGTGTGGATGCATTTTTCTCAGCTTTTGTTTTACTATTTTGATGCTTAGATCAATAGATAAATGATGCATGATAAGGTTTGTATCCAAGACAGGCATATATGAGTAAGACCATGCAAAATTAATCTTCTTTTCATTAAATAACTAGATAAATTATTGTTTCTCTTCTTGAGACAAAGATTGTGCCAAATGTATGACTTGGGGATTTTCAATTATTCCCAAGTTTACCTATTGCATGGGCTCTATAAGAACTAATGATATTTCTTGGAAATGCTCAATAAGGCTATCAAGTATCTCATTCACAGGTGCCTCATAGAGGTTTTCACCATTGGATACATTGTTTATTTTTACTATTTTGGGGTCTAATATTGCCACACAGTGGTTTTCACCACCAGACCGCTTGTTCTTTTTATTTTTATTTTTATTTTGGTGACTAAGATACTTGATATATTCCACTAACACATTGTTTCTCATTGCACCGGTGGAAGAGGGGAGAGGTTTGACAAAATTAAGGTAACATGTAATGTCTCCACCAAGGAACCCATAAGGAATCAGGTCTTTAAACCCAAAATTACAACTAACAATTTTTTTTCTAACATTCTAACATTTCATTAATAACATTCACTAGTACATTCCTTAAGGTTCCCTTAATGAATTCATTTACCAATATATATAAGCATTGCACTTCATTACTATTCAAATTGATTTCCATTTCCTTTTCTTTTACTTTTGTGCTTAAGAAATTAAGAGAAAGAGTAAGAAAGTAATATTTCAATCACAACTATATTTCTTACTTCCTAATTCATTTTCATTCCTTTTTCCTACACATTGAATAACTTCCTTTTAAAATTTTCATTTAAACCTTTATATTTAGAACATTTCTTTTCATTTCATCATAGGAGAGATAGAATAGATAAAACAATACTACACTTATCATTTCAACTTTTGAACCTTCAAATACATCCCTTGTAAACCCCTAGAACTATCCCTCCCTAATTACATTATTTAATTCTTTCAAATCCCAATAAGGATTAAAATTACAATAATAATTACATGAATGGCCTAAAGAATTTACAAAGAGCTCTTTACATCTTTCTTTTCAATGATACAAAATGATAAATCTTTATTGATGTAGGAAGACACATCCAAGTCACGAACTATGAATAGTACCTCGAAAGATATTTTCCACCCAACCATGTGAAGCTAATGAAGTTCCACCCCTTGTGCTAGGAGATAGAACCAAGATACTCACAAGACCTAAAGAAAACTAAGGCTTTACAAATCCAAAACTAGAAAACAAATACAAGACATAACAAAATATCACTTAACTATACACAAGGATTAGGTTTCTAGCATACCCTCTAGGTGAGTGTCATCACATATCTTGTATATTTGGATCCTTCCTGACAACCATGTAACCCTAGTCCCCCCTTTATGAATAGGGATCCATCCTAGTAGTTACCCATGGTTCTGGTGTTGGAATCATTTGTCGTTGCACCAAAATCTCAAACTATCAATGCCCAATAGAAATGCCAGATTTAACCCAACACACGGGAGGTGGTTAAGCCATGTCATAAGTCGCCAAGGAGGTGCTGACCACCAAGTCAACAATCTCCCCCTCAGCACTGACTAAGCCTTCAGCACCCACTGAAGGGGGACTCGAACCCGTGACCCAAGGCTCTGATACCAATTGTTGGAATCATTTGTCGTTGCACCAAAAGATCGAACTGTTAATGCCCAATACAACCACTAGACTTATAGATGACACATGAGGTAGTTAAGACATGTCATGAAATCCCAAGGGGAGTGCTAACCATTATGCCAACACCTCATCCTCCAATAGGACTATGTGGACTTTATTATGTGTCTTTCATTATCTTTTGAATCCCCCCTTTCCCAAGTTCATTATTAGGTTATCACTTTTTACTAACCCACCCATAGGATCATCTAGAAACATCTTTAGGGTTCCAACACCTATGGTGATCCACTCACCTTGGGTACCTAGTCCCCTACCCACACACACAAGCCAAGAATCTATAAAGTATTTCCAAAGGTTCATCTTCCAGGTCTAGGAAACCCTCGTGTGCACTCAGGCCACCAAGACGAGTTCTAGCCTCATATTATGAAAACAAGCATAATAAAAGTACTGAAAAAAACATAAGTAACACCTTATAATGCCAAAAAAACCATATATTAACATTCATAAGTGATACAAATTGAATCCCAAACCCAAGGAACAAGTAATAGAGGTCACAAGCCCTAAAACTATCAAATTGGAGCCCCAAAAACCTACTAAAACCCAAATGACTTTGTATAGAAACCCATAAAAAAATCTAGGCATTACCATATGACCATTAACTAAGTGTCATATGGGTACTAGTACAAACTCGTAAGAAATTCTAGGATGCCCATACGAGACTGTACCCAAACTCTCCTAGAATTGCCTGAAACTGATATTTTTGGGTGTGGAGAGTGCCTGGGAAAGGTTCCCTAAGGTCTACCTGATTGAGGTACCTCAATACCACTTCTAGAACACATCCTCAACACTATCCAACTCCCAGAATCAAATTATCCAACTAATTCATCAAATCAAAAGCAAAGGACTGCAAAAGCCAAGAAGGGAAAAACTATCTGCACCCTTTCCTAATCCATCCTAATCCTTCCTAAACCTTCCTAAATCTTCCTAAACCATATAAAATCAATCCAATACACCTTCACACATTTTTGTAGGAAATCACAAACTTCTAGGAAGAATTTACAAGAAAGTACTGCAAAAATATTCAATAAACTTCTTTGATACAAAACTTGCAATATATGAAAAACAATCACAAAAACCTACATATCACTTCATAGTTTCTACATAAAATGAATAATTATACATAGAACACAAATACACAAACACACATGGAAGAAATGAGATTCCTACTAGTTCCAGACCCTACCTAGGGTCTTGTGGAGAAACTTCTTCAAAGGCTGGAGCACACCTCTGCAAATCTCCAAGCTCTGAGCAATGGTGAGTTGGTAGCCTCTCGGATATATTTCCTTTGGAAACCAATCCTCCTTCATTTATCAAACAAACTCCACACTTTCCCTCACAAAACTAGAGAAATACTCAACCTCACAAAAAACATCCAAATAAATTTCTGGAATAATACTTGTAGAAGTCTCCAAAAATCTCCCAAAAACTCCAATCTCCAAATCCTCCAAAAACCCAATAATTTAACCTCCATCTATATGGTTGGAGTTACTTTATAGGAAGAAATTTCTCCATCTTCCATAGTTGGTTGTAAAAATTAAACAAACATTCTTGTAACCATATAATAAAGCTTCTTAATAATTTACTCAAAATAGCCACCAAAGAAACTTATAACAAGAAAAACAAACATAAAACTCTCAAGTAAAACATCTAGCACAATTATAATCAAACTAGCCTAACTTCTAGGAGGTCTCAAGTTCGAATCCCCTAGATAGCTAGTTTTACCAAAAGAGCTTCCTTTTATTATCTCTTATAATTATTTTTACTTTTTATTTAATACATTTTATTTACACATTAAATAAGCCATTGTATAAACAAATAAAACACATAAGTATAATACTATGTATATATGCATGGGTATATGTGTGTGCACCCACATATATGCATTCATATATAACGTACATTCATTAATAACATAGATATAGAATAAATATATATATATATATATATATACAAGGATAAATCTAACTTACAACATTAATCTCAAAACAACATCAAATCATAAACTACAAAACATCATAAAACTGCATTCATATCCCCCAACTAGGGTAACCTCCTACCGACACACACATACACACACACACACACACATATATATATATATATATATATTTATTTATTTATTTATTTATTTATTTATTTATATTTATTTATTTATTTATATAAATAGATAGTGGAAAATGAGGAGGGAAAGTGCGACATCATGTGGGTCTCCCAAAGGAGTAACTACAACTACCTCTCCTCATCCTACACTCACATCAACCAGTGTAAACATCAAAACATAATGGGGTTAGCAGGGTTAGATCCATCATAACATAAATATATAAATCAATTATGAATCTTTTCACAATAGTTCATTCCTACACTTCATCATTTTATTTTAAATCGTTAATATTTCCATAATAAATTCTTTTAACCAAATAAATATGAAATCAAATGTCCCATCATGAAATGAAATAGTCCAAACATATAATCCAAAGTACCAAAGTAATAGTCTTGTCAGTCTAACATATGAAGATGCTAGGGTGGGCATTACATAACAAGATAGGGGATGGTCATTGGAAATGGATAGGGTGGGCACTAAAAATGTGTGGTTAAATATTGGTATCAAATTGAAATGCAACCAACACTCAAGAAACCATTAACTCAAGAATTTAGCTATAGGAGGCCATATCAAATGAACCAACTTAAATATCAAAAGTGGCTTATTTCTTCCTAGTTGAAGCAATTTTAATCCTTTTTATGATGATCATCAGATTGTCATGAAGGATTAGTGACTTAACTAATCCAAAATGGAATATTCAAATGCAATGAAAAACTAGGAATGAACTAGAATGCAAGATTAACAAAGCTAGAATGAGAGAATTAAGCTAGCATGGATGCAAACAACTAGTATTCTAGAATTAAAATGAAAGAAATTATGCTATGATAAAACAATGCAAGAAAGTAAGCTAGAATGCTAAGAACGCTCAAGAATGCAAGATTGAAAATAGTGCTCTAGAATGCAAATGATCAAAATTGGGACCCTTGAGCCAAGGAATAGCTTCCTTTTAAAGGAATTTCCTTAAGAATGGAGGGTGAAGATTAAGAGGCAAAAGATGTTAGGTAGAGATGAGTGGTGAGAGAGAGATCAATCCATGTGAGAGGATCCAAGATTTTTTATTTGCCAAGCTTGATTGGAGAATAAGACAAAATAGCAAATCCCCTTTTAATTGTCAACTAGTCAAGATTAAATTTTCACAAAGTGCTCTTTTTAATAAAAGTGCTAGGACTTTATATTAAAATTAAGTTTTGACAATTAAATGATTTTTCAAGTTTTAGAAATGATTTATGCTTGAATTTTAGAAATAATTTAATTATGCAAGGGGAATTATATGGGTTGCTTACATAATTATGTCTAGTAAATTATGCCTTTTGGATTTTGAATTTGTTTTAAGGAAATTTAATCAAAATTTAGGGGATTAGGTTCTACTAGATAAATTTTAGGTGATTATAGGACCAATTAACAAGGATCTAACAAACCCTTTTGCACTATAGGCTCTGCAAAACCAAGTCGGGTAGAACTTTAATACCCTCAAAATACAACATTAAACCCTTAATTGGCATTAACACAAAGCATATAAATCTCATATGAAGGCTTCAACATAACATGGAGATACTAGATAATGGATAATTATCCATTTAACATCAACCTAAATGGAGCATGAGATTGAGGCAAGACAACAACAAAACATACATAAAAGTAAAGATATTTTTGAGTTGAATCATTTTTTGTAGAAAGAACAACATGAATCTGAACAACAAAACACTTGCAAAACCCTTAATTGATGAGATTCATGCCTTATCCCATTGGGAATTTGAATCATAATAAAATATAACATTTTAAAAAAGAGTTTTACTAATAGCATGTGATCTAAGAATATTGCCTTACTTATTCTTCAACAACAATCCCAACCCAACCTACTTATCAAAATCCTTGCACAAGCCCAACAAATCTGTAATTAGTTTCAATAATTTTAATTGACCTATTAGATCAAAGCATGAATAGAAAATCACATATCTCACAACAATACACTAAATGAGAATAACTCTTTGTTTCATTTCATTTAAAACTTGACTGAATTGTACACTAGAGAGATCTGAATCAGAATTTTATTTCTATAGAAACTCTTTGCTACCTCTAACATATAAGAGTGATACAACTACAACACTCAAAACCTGCAATAAATTGAACATTGATTCAATAATGATGCCCCCTAAAATAGTTTTACAAAGTTTCTCATACCCATCTAGACACTAGCTACTCAAACAATACAAAGATAATGGACCCTAGAGAATAGGAACCAGAAGGTTGGAACAATTTACAAATGAGAAGAAGAAATAATATATAAAAGAGAAGAGAACTCCAGATCTGAGGTATTATCGACACTTGTCCCTTCTTTTCCAAATTTTATTCCTCAAAAAATATCTTCTCCCTCATTTTTCCTTTTCTCTAATGACCCTAGGATTCCAAAACCTTTTGGAATGCAACAAGCTTCAAGTCAAATCCTAAAGTGACTTCCTAACAAGATTTGATACATTGAATCAAATCCTAACAAATTTTATTATCCTAAGATTATCTGCTACCTCCCAACCTTTACAAGTGCACAAACCGTTAACTATTAGAGACTAAAAACTTGTGTGAAACACCACATTCATGAGCCATGACAATATCATGCCCCAAATGGGCCTCTATATTTGCAAATCTTTCTCGCGTCTAGGATTTCCAAACACTCTTCAAACCCATTTCTACTGGCATTGCTATAGAGATTTTCTACTGACATTTCTATAGAGAGTGCAAGGATGCAAAATTCCCAACAACCCCTTCCTCAAACTAGGAAGGATTTAAAAACATGTTCCTACTGGAACATGCATAATTTTGAGGTCTCATCAACCTCTTCTTCATCATGCCTCTATTAGTAACACCACCATCTAGAGATATGAGAATGCTAGCCTTGTGGATTTTGAGTTTTCCACTCCACTCAATTTTAAATGCCCCTTTGGCTATGGCTCTCCATTTAAATATCCCTCTAGCTATAATGCACTCAAATCCTTCCTTCTATCCCAATATAATTCTTGCAACTGCATCCTCACAAATGTGGCAATGTTCTAGAAGCCATCTACCTTCTTTAGAGAATCTATTTCTGCTAACACTTAGATAATACATTCTATTAGGAAGTGGTATTTATAACTTCCAAATTCCACACACACTTATTTTGATTTTACATGATTGTACTCATCAAACATTAAGTAGATTGTTGGTGTGATACAATAACTTTGCAGATTTTTCCCTTTACAATATCAAATCTCATCATCAGTCATTTGTAAACATGAAGATATTCTAAATTTGTCAGTTGTTTGTGACCCTAAGGTCTTTGTGCATGTCACATCAACTGACCTCTAAATGAACACCCCATCTAATTTCAGTTCTTATCTCTAAAACTCTGCCTTGTACTGAGTTTTGAATCTGGTGACATTGTGATGGCCTACAGACCTATACCTTTAGCTCTCAATTGTTGTCTTGTAGCCTTTATACTTCATTTAGTCTAATTTCCTTTGATTTCATAAGATAACCCATGTTATATAAAGTTTAAAATCATGCCATCGATTCCTTCCTTGTTGGCATATTAGACAATATCCATTGGCCAACCTAATATTGACTCTTGACCTAAAATGAAGGTTGATCAAATGATGAATAAAAATACCTGAGTCACCACCTCGTCGTCAAGCATCATCTTTCACCAACATTGGCCAATCAAAGACACATGGTAGGATCTTATGATCCCAGGCCAAATAACCATCATGCATATTTCATCACAATATTAGGCAACCATTGATCCTCATAAGAACTTAACTGTCATTGAGATACAAATGTCGCGTAAACATCGAGCACCTTTTTCATTAAGTTATAGCATCACTATTTATTTTTACTACATGCTAAGATATTATTTCTTAAGTTGCAATCATTTTATCTCTAATACAATCAGTAACCATAACATGGAAAACCCTATCATCAAAATCAACCAACCAGTTGCTACCATTTGTTACATGCATTGGTCTCACTTCACAATCACTCATCGACCTAGGACATGCGATATCATCTCACAATCTTGCACTGAATAATCTTCGAACACTTTTGATCACAGAATCATGAGATTCATAGATCTTCACAAAACTATATCCTCTGGGCAACAAGTGGCATCAAGCATCTCTTCTAATATATTAAAATATCACTGTTGAAAATCAACACGTGTTGAAAGATGGACAAATTAGTAAATTGACCTTTAACCAAATGGGATGCCAAGCACAACCTAAAACACCGCCAACCAACCAGTAAAGGATAGACAGTAAAATCTCATCATCTTCTGATTAGCTAAGTCCAAATCATGGTATCATCATAGGATCGTAGGCTTAAAAAGAATGTAACATGTAGCCAACCATTGAAAAAGATAAAAGGTCCCGCAGAACATGAACACTTAACCCATGACTTAATAAAATAGTAGGAAAGGATATGGGGAAAAACTTAGGGAAATCACAACTTAAGGCATGAAAAAAGAAAAAGGGTCGACACTTGATCACGTATGGCACTATGACTTAAACAGATTGGTCCCCCTTTTAATGATGATGACACCCTCGACCTTATGAACCAAAAAGTAATGACATGTTATAAAAACTTAGGGTTCACTTAAATTTTTTCTATTGAGCCAAAACCTTAAACCCTAATAGAAGAAAAACAAGAAATGGCCAAATTCTACATAGATAAATCAAATTTTGCATGGCTCAAAATTAGGCTCTATCAGTGGCTCCAATTGGGGATGTTCATTCCACTAGAATAAAGTGAGAAAACCAGAATTTTGGGTGAGGCATACCATCTAATCCTCCTTTATTCATTATTTACAAAACCTTTGGAAATTAGACCAAAAACTCTTCACTAGGCAATATAATCAAAAATTTATCTCTATCCCACCTTTGATGGCCCATGGCCATCAAAATATGCCAACTTTATTTACCTCTATCAAAAACTAGCCTATTGAAAAATCTAATCCTTTCCAACCCATGCTTTCTTTCACCATACCACTTCTATATGTGTGATGCTCCTTCATGTCTAATGTATTCCTTACCACTTTGTACTATATGCTCAAACATAAACTATAAATATTTATCCTCATATAACACATATGTATCACATTTTCCATATGGAATACATTTACATTCCTCACTTTCAATCATACTTTCTTTCTCCATCAAAGTGCATCCCAATTGAAATGGAAATAAAAAGTACTCATGTGTGTCCAAATAACTTGTAGTGTGATATTAAAACTTATCCACAACTTCCATTTCAAAAGTAAAACATTTATAAGTAATGCCTTTGGGATACTCATCTAAAATCTCAACAAAAACTGGATTATATCTGCACCAATAAGAATAATCATTATTATCAAATGAATATGGAGGCTCATCAAATAAGGGGTTTTTCCAAACATTAATTCCTGATGCAAACATCTTTCTCTCCTCCATATAGGAATTTGAAACTTCTTCAACACCACTAATATCTGAGATAGTATATCCAGAGGGATCCTCTAACTCAATAGCATTATCAACCACTAATGATGGTAATTCATCATTTAAGCTTTCAACATTAGACATAACTGAAACATAAGATTATTGATAGACCTTTTATGTATCCTCATTACTGGAACAACTAGTAGTTCCATCACATGATGTGAAATCTAAATCCATCTCCATCTCTGCATCAATAATATCACATAATTTCTCATTGACCTGGTATTCATTAATATTAGGAATAACCACTATCTGAGACAACTTCTCTCCACTCACATTCTTCTTTTAATCGACGTATATCATAGCATGGTTAGTGTTATCAACATGGATGTCAATGCTCTAATACTAAACTTCACCCCTTAACTCACACCTTCCTTCAACATTTAATATCTTACGACAGCAAACACTTGTTGATAAATAACCCCTAAGGATTCCATATTTCAAGCTATTATCAATGTCCATGGTTTTCATATAGGCCTAATGTAAAGTTTTTGGATCCTTATCCCTATATAAACAACTTATTTCTTTATCCAATGAAGCCAAGTAAACCGCTAAACATGTTGCATCATTGGTTTGTAACTTCTAGGAATCTAGTTTCTTAGCAAACCTTAGATTAAAATAAGGAATCATCTCATCATATCCCTTTTGAATCTTCATGATTCTTTTTATTACCGAACTTGGATTAACCCTTTCACCAAATTATTCCATGAAATTTGAGCTTAACTCATCCCACGAGGAAGTAGAACATGCTGGCAAAAATGAAAACCAATCTTTGGAATCTTCCTTCAAAGATTGAACAAAAATATTCATGAAAAAATCTTCCTGAACTATCTCAAAATCACCCATTAAATATGAAAACTCCAGCAAATGTTGACATGTTGATTCAAATTTCCTCGCATTAAATTGTGGTAAATACTTCCTAGTCTTGGTAGGAACAATATGTGGGAAACCTTTAATACCATCAAAACACAATGACATATATCTTTCCATAGATTAAAAAAAAACTACAAGGGCTTGATATGGGTTGCATACTATGTGACATCATATATGGTATCTCACATTTATATTTAAACTACGCCCATCTATAAAATTTTCAGATCTAAACTTTGTAGCTGAAAATTCACTTATTTATTTCAAAATAAAACTCAAACATACTTCATCCACTTGAAATGCATAAGTTGAAAAACATATCTCAGAAGTATGTAAAACTCATTACCATTCCCTCACTTAGTTTTGAACTCACTTAATAGGGAATCATTCTCTTACTTTCGTGAAAAAACTTGACTCGTGAAAATCAAACTACCTGGAGTGTTGTAGTGGCTGCCGATTAGCTTGTTGGCTAGAAAACTTGGAGATCTAAAGCTTTCTTCACACCTTCATTGATTTCTTTGGGAAAGTCACCACCTCTTTGTAGAGGAAAAAAACTTTGAACAAATAAAACTTCTTCTCAACTCAATTTTTCTTAAAAACTATCAACATCACAACAATACCTCCATATCCAACAACATGGCCTCATACGTATTCCTTCCTTAACCAGGTACTTAATCATAAGAGATAAAATCTACTTCATCTCTACTGCAAGTCCTTTATTTCTTTATTACAACAATTTAACTGGTGCAGATCTCTCGAAGTCGCTACTCACAACTTGTGAGGAAATAAGAAACAATATTGAAACATGGACAAATCTAGATAGATTTATATTGAAAGATAAAATAAATTCTCATTCAATATTTATGATAATTGACTCTCTTGACAAGGAATTGGAAATTTTAAAAATAAGCATATGACTCTAAACAAAAATGTGGCCTGGAGCTAAATCAGTAAAATAAGGAGCAGCTCACATAAACCTTTTTGTAACCAAATTCCTTACAAATCTCCCAGATAGAGTCACCATTTTGTTGGCTCCTCAAAATGGTTTATACTACAAAATAGCAACCAAGTTGATCAATCAATTCCATATGGAGAAGCCAACTCAAATAATCAGAAATCTATGAGACTTGGACCAACTGACAAGGATCTAACAAACCCTTTTGCACTCTCGGATCTACAAAACCAAGGCAGGTAGACCTTTAATTCCCTCAAAACACAATATTAAACCTTTAACTAGAATTAACAGAAAGAAGATAAATCTCATATGAATGCTTCAACATAACAAGGTGATACTAGATAATGGATAATTATCCATTGAACATCAACCTCAATGGATCATGAGATTAAGGCAAGACAACAACAAAACATACATAAAAGTAAATATATTCTTGATTTGAATCATTTTTTGTAGCAAGAACAACATGAATTTGATCAAAAAAACACTTGAAAAAACCTTAATAACTGAGATTAGTGCTTTATCCCATTGGATATTTGAGTCAAAATAAAATCTAACATTATACAAAATAGTTTAATACCATGTAATCTAAGAATATTTTCTTACAATATTCTTCACAAACAATACCAACCCAGCCTACTTATCAAAATCCCTGCACAAGCCCAACAAATCTGTAATTATTTTCAAGAATTGTAATTAACCCATTAGATAAAAACATGACTAGAAAATCACATATCTCACAACAAGACACTAAATGAGAATAAATCTTTGTTTTGTTTCATTTAAAACTTGATTGAATTATACACTGGAGAGACCCGAATCAAAAATTTATTTATATAAAAACCCTTTGGTACCTCTAACATACAACAGTTATACAACTACAACACTCAACACATACAAGAAATTGAACACTGATTCACCAATGACACCCCATAAAAATGGTTTTACAAAGCGGCTCATATCAATCTAAACACTAGCTACTGGAACCATACAAAGATATTAGACCCTAGAGAATAGGAACCAGAAGGTTGGAACCATTTACAAATTAGAAGAATAAATAATATATAGAAGAGAAGTGAACTCTAGATCTAAGGTGATATTGACACTTGTCTCTTCTTTTCCAAATCTAATTTGTCAATAAATATCTTCTCCCTCATTTTTCCTTTACCTTAATAACCATGGGATTCTGAAACCTTTTGGAATGCAACAAGCTTCAGGTCAAACCCTAAAATGAATCCCTGACAAGATTTCATACATTGAATCAAATCTTAACAAACTTTATTATCCTAACATTATCTACTAGCTCCCAACCTTTATAGGTGCACAAACCATTAACTAGTAGAGACTAAAAAATTATGTGTGAAACACTACATTCATGAGTCATATCAATATCATGCCCAGATGGACCTCTATATTTGCAAAGATTTCTCGCATCTAGAATTTCCAAATGCTCTGCAAACCCATTTTTACTAACATTTCTATAGAGACTGCAAGGATGCAAAATTCCCAACAACCCCTTCCTCAAATGAAGAAGGATTCTAAAACCTGTTCCTACTAGAACATGCATATTTTGAGGTCTCATTGACCTCTTCTTCATCCTACCTCTATCTGTAACGCCACCATCTAGAGATATGAGAATAGTAGCCTTTTGGATTTTGTGTCTGCCAGTCCAATCAATTTTAAATATCCCTTTGGCTATAGTTCTCCATTTAAATATCCCTTTGGCTATAATGCAGTTGACTCCTCCCTTCTATCCCAATATGAATCTTGTAACTACATCCTCACAAATGTGGCAATGTTCCAAAAATCATCTACCTTCGTTAGAGCATCCATTTTAGGTAACACTTAGATAATGCATTCTATTGGGAAGTGGTATTTATAAATTCCAATTTCTACACACTCTTCTTGTGATTGCACATGAATGTACTTATCAAACATTAAGTAGGTTGTTGGTGTGATACAATAACTTTGTAGATTTTTCCCTTTACAATATCAAATATCATCACCAGTCCTTTGTAAACCTAAAGATTTTCTAAATTTGTCAATTGTTAGTGACCCTTAGGTCTTTGTGCATGTCATATCAAATAACCTCTAAATGAATGTCACTTCTCATTTCAGTTCTTATCCCTGAAACTTTGCCTTGTACTAAGTTTTGAATCTCATGATATCATGATCACCAGCAAACCTACACCTTTAGCTCTCATTTGTTTCCATGTAACCTTCATGTTTCATTCATTCTAATTTCCTTTGACTGCATAAGGTAACCCACATTATATCAAGTTTAAAATTAGGTCATTGATTCCTTCCTTGTTGGCATATCAGAAGATACTCATTGGTCAACCTGATATTGACTCTTGACTTGAAATATAGGCCGATGAAATGAGGGATAGAAATATCTAAGTCACCACCTCATAGTCAAGAATCATCTTTCACTTACACTTGCCAATCAAAGATAGTAGGATCTCGCGATCCTGGGCCAAATAACCATCATGCATCATTCATCATGAGATTACTACAACCATTGATCCTCATAAGAACTTAACAGTCACTGAGATACAAAGGCCTCATAAACATCAAGCACCTTTTTCATTAAGTTATAACATCACTGTTGATTTTTACCATGTGATAAAATATTATTGCTTAAGTTGCAAGCATTTTATCTCTAATACAATTGTCAATTATAACATGGAAAACCCTGTCATCAAAATCAACCAATCGGTTGTTGTCATTTGTCACATGCCTTGGTCCCACTTCACAATTGCTCACTAACTTAGGACACACGACATCATCTTACAATCTCACACTAAATAGTCTTTGAATACTTTTGATCATGAGAGCCATAGATCTTTGCATAACTATATCCTTTGAGTAACGAGTGACATTGAGCATCTTTTTTGATAGATTAAAAGATCACCATTGAAAATCAACACGTGTTGAAAGATGGGAAAATTATTAAATCAACCTTTAACCAAATGGAACACTAGGCACAACCTAAAACACCACCAACCAACCAATAAAAGATAGATGGAGAACTCTCATCATCATGTGATTAGTTGAGTCCAAACCATGACATCATCGCAAGATCGCAGGGCAAAAAAGAACATAACATGTATCCCATCACTAAAAAAATTAAAGATTCATGTTGAACATGAACACTTAACACTTGAATTAATAAAATAGTAAGAAAGGCTACAGGGTGAAACTTAGGGAAATCGCAACTTAAAGCATGAAAAGTGAAAAAGGGCCAACACTTAATCACATATGGTGCTAGGACTTAAACAAATTGGTCCCCCTTTTAATGAAGACAACACCCTTGACCTTATGAACCAAAAAGTAATGAAAAATTAGAAAAACTTAGGGTTCACTTGAAATTTTTCTATTGAATCAAAACCCTAAACCCTAATAGAAGAACAACAAGAAATGGCCAAATTCTACATAGATAAATCAAATTTTACATGGCTCAAAATTAGTCTATATCATAATGTTGTTAGAGAATATAGAGTGACTAAGTGTAAAGATAACCTTGTGGCCCCTTTCATATATCCTAGATTGTTGGCAACCTATTTTATGTGGTCACAAAAGGATGAGGTGTCATTATATTTTTGCAAACAATTACTTGTAGAATTTCATTTAGGTTATGATGTTGATTACATAGATTATCCATGACATGTTGGTTAGGGCCAGGGTAGCTTTGTAGATAATTTCAGATGACCCAATCTACCACATCCCCCTAGTAAGAAGGCATTGGTGGTTTAAAACCTTTTGGTTCTTCCAAAAGGTTTGGAGGTGAACATTGGAGAAGGAGAGTCTATAGTTGAGGAGGCACACCTTGACATGTACTCTAGAATTGCCTCCATTGTGACTTAGATTGATGATTTTTCATTTGATCACGTGGGTAGGTACATGTTATGATCTCATACCAACTATTTTGTTGATCCCTCAAATCCATTTTATGATATGTACATCTACTATGATTTCCCTATGCTTGAGGAAATAGCACAACTACCTAAGGTTCATTTTCATGCCATGAGCTCCATTTTAGTGAGGGATCCTATTGATTCATATAAGGGTTATTCTATATTGCATGGGGTCACTCTGAGTGAGATGCTTGATTTCATTTGAGGAGTCCTTGGGAGATCCTCCACTGGTAGTGGTCATGGATGTGGAGATGCAAAGGAAGGTATGTCCAGATAGGAGGACATTATGATATGTCCTAAAGCTTCATGGAAGAGTGTGGTTAATCCTACACTTCCTCTAGAGTAGACACCTCCTCTAGATCAGACACCTCAGGCCTCAAGATTTTAGACTAGTTTTTCTTCTCTGCTTATGAATGAGTGCATTAATCTAGATGAAATGTCATTACACTCTTCTAATTTATCATACATTGGTCATGCATTCTAGTAGAGAGATAAGATAAGAAACAAAATTTTGATTTTGATTAAATAATTGTATATATATATAGATCTTGCAACACTATATATATTTTTTAAATATAATATATATTTTAAATGTATTATATACAGGAGACTACAATAGCCACCACATACATAGATTTATAGGCACCTGGTGATCCTATTCATCGGGATACATAGGTAAATTTATTTATATTTAAAAACATGTACACTTATTTTCATTTTTTTCAAGTTTACATATTTCAAAATGAAATATTTGTTCTTGTTCTAGAATATTCTAACATGGAATTTATGTATGTTGTATACGCCCCTCAAGCACATGGCCGATTATATCAGGGACTAGGTGGTGAGGGTGTCTTGAGGTAGAGTTTGATGTTGGGATACATTTATATGTACTTTTTGGATCTAGTTTTTTAAGACATTGTGTTGTGGACATTGATATTTGATACATTTCTATATGTTGTGGACATTCTATTTCTATGTTGTGGATATTTGATATGTATGTACATGTATATTTTCATACATTTAGATATAAATATTTTGGACACATCATGAACATTTTTAGATAGAAATTTACATGGACATATTTTGATGTAGGAGCATCTTAGGTCCCTGGTTATCTTGCATCATCCAAAAATAGTTTGTTTGTTGGTGGACCTTTGTTACCAATTTTGTATTTGTTTTCTATTCCTGGTCATTGATTGGGTGATTATTTCTTTGGTTGAGTTCTTTGGATCTTTTGTGGTCGTGATCATGATATGGTGTTCATAGGATCATTTTGAGTCATTCCCTATTATTGCAACTCTTTTGGAGTTACCGCATATGAGTTATGGTGAATTATGTGATTGAGACTAAGTTATAGTTTCTTGTTCTAGATAGTTTTCTGAGATTTTGTGATCGACTGATGTGTGTGGATCTTGGATTGGAGAAGTGGAAAAGGATTGTTCCTTTGTGTTTGAGTATGTTATGTGAATTATCACACCTCTTTAGGTTTCATGGTTTGGGAGATCTAGCATGATCTTTGTTGATCGGTTTTGTTCTTTCAATTCATCGATTTAATAATATTCACCAGTTGATTTGTTGTCATGCAGTTGGTGATCATTGTGTTCTAGCATGTGAAGTAATGCATCATTGTTGTTGGAACTTGTGTGGATCTATGTCTATGATTGCACCTCCTTATGTTTCCTATATGATTGGTGTTTTAGATTTTGGGTCTGGTCTTATTTTAGGTACCTATTCTAATAGTCAGATATGCAAGATATGGATTGCGGTGAAAGATTCTAAGTGATAGAAGTGTGTGGTGTGGATTTTAAGGTTTTCTATGTATGGATCACTTCTTTTTGTAAGTGCACATTATGTTGTATTCATTGGGGGTTTTTCTTATGGATTTGGGTCCTAAACTATTGATAGGGAGGTTGGGAGAGCTAATCACTAGTCATTGCTTAGGTCCACCTAGTGACCCTTAGGTGTTCTCAAATAACACCAAATGAACTTTAGGACCCCTCTATAGGTTCAATCCCCTAGTATACTAATCCAACCCAACTACCAAGTGACATCTACCAAGACAAAACAAGATTCTTGGTGCTTGCTTCCTTCATACTCATACTGGCCCTTAGTGTTAGGATAAGGGCTTACCACCTCCAAAATAAAATTTAATTTTTCAGAGATGAAGAGGTGTTGGAATATATCATATTTGGTCCAAATTGATGTCTTGGAGGTCTTTCTTCCCCATTTTGTCTTACTGATCTCATAGTTCCTTCCCAAACTAGGGCTACAAGGAAAAGCCCCAATTAGGCCTCCTATTCCGAGAAAATAGGGCTTTTCTCCTATTTTCTTCCAAAGAACCCTACAAGTTGATAATGGATTCTTGGATCAATGCCTAACCTCTCAAATATTTTGGATTTTTTATGGTTTCATTTGGCCGTACAACCCCCCAACCAAAAATGAGTGCTTTTGGGAGGGTTTTAGGCTTTTACTGACTGCATGGCTTGTTCCAAAGTGTTTGGTGACCAAATGGATTGGTAAAACCTTCTCCCTTCATAAAATATTTTTAAATTACCTTATCTATGACCTCAAATCACTAATTTGCATTTCCACATATATCTCTACAAGTTATCCTTCTTCTTGACTCAGTCTCTCCTAGTCGGGCTCACCATAGGCTCGCCTAGGGCATTACTGTAAAATTTATTGGAAAGATTTCTAGGGCCCCTCCTTCTATACATATTATATACATGGATTCTACTCACTATCCCCAAAATTCCATATAGAATGAATGGTGGGATAGTGATTTAGATCCCCATTTCTAACACCCTCCTGGTATGAACTAGTGAACAAGGAGAAATAAAATATTTAAGAAAAGACAAAGAAATGAAAAAGAAACACTAAACTAATGGAACACACTAAAATTAAATACACTACTATACATCCTCCATTAATCACATTCCATTTTTCAAATCAAAACATGACTCTTGTATTCACTATTTATCAAACTGAACAAACTTTCACACACCGTACACACCTACAAAAAGAAATCTTTGTATAGTAGAATCTCCAACCTTGGGATTTGGTCCAAGGTTCACTTAAAAAGCATGATGATGGTCTTAGGTAGTCTTTAGGGCACTCCCAAGCTGATTAGGTCATTTGGACAACTTTGGTTTGAGCAACTTTTAAAAGTTGCAAAAGTTGCTATGCAACGTTTACAAATATTTTGTAACTTTTTACAACTTTGCTTACCATAGACCTTGGTGAGGTCCTATGGAGTTCTAATCTCCCTATTGGACTCAAATATGATTTTCCACTTACCCTAATACCTATGAAATCATAATGACATCATCCATCCACACTTAACCAGGCAAGAGACTGTCACACTTTAGTCTCAATAGGACCTAAATAGACCTTAAATCCGTATTGAAACACACACCTTGGGCAACATGATCTTAGGGAAATAAAACACATGCCAAGAATGGATTAAAAACAAAGAAAATACTTGGGTTCTCCTGCACCATGCTCCCCCTATACACAAAAGAAATCAAGGTACTATATGGGATAAGATAGAAGGGTCAATGCCAAATTGTTTGAAGTCACTTTATTCCACCCATGTTGCTTCAGATTTAGGGTGACCCTTCCACTATATTAGATGCTCCATTTAGACCTTGTGTCTAGTCTGCTTCTTCACTCTAGATTCTAGTATCCTCTCTTCTTGAGGCTTGGTTTTTGGAGGTATGGCAATTGGATTGACATCTGACAATACCTCCTGAATGTTCTAATTGATCTCAATCAATGGCCCCTTATATTTGACTAAATCTGCAATGTTGAAGACTGGTGAAATGGCTAGGTCTTGGGGAAGATCCACTTTGTAGGCATTGGCTCCATACTTAGCCAAAATTTTACATGGTCCTACCCTCTTCATATAAAATTTGGTAGGCACTCCCTTCTGTAATCTAGCTTTGTTTAGGTGTACCATGACATAATCACCTACTGTAAATTGTACATCCATCCTCTTGTCATCCACTTTTTCCTTCAAATTTTGAGTTGCCTCTGTTAGGGTCCTTTTAATTTGTTCTTGGACCTCCTTCATGGTTCTGAAGAAATCCTCTACATGTCCACTTCTATGATCCATGCCTCCTAAGTCCTTGAGTTCATTTACTCCTCTTGGGTACATCCCATATACCACCTCAAAAGGACTTTTACCAGTGGTTCGATTCACATTATCATTGTAAGAATACTCTTCTTGATGGAGGACTAAATCCATGCTTGACCATATTCCTTAGTTAGGAACCTTAGCAAGTTACCTAGTACCCTGTAGATCACTTCAGTTTGGCCATCTTTTGGGGGATGGCAGGCTGAACCAAAAGATAGGTTAGTTCCCAATCTGTTCCATAGGGTCTTCCAAAAATGACCCATGAACTTTGCATCTCTATTTGACACAATGCTAAGGGGAATTCCATGGATTCTCACCACCTCCTTGAAGAAAAGATGAGCAATGTGGTTGGCATCATGTTTTGTCTTCCAAGGGATGAAATGACTCATCTTACTAAACATGTCTACCACCACATAGATACTATCCAACCATGTTTTAGTTTTAGGAAGTCCTACTATGAAGTCCATACTGATGCATTCCCATGGTCTATTTGGAATGGGTAGGGGCTAGTATAGTCATGCATTTTGGGCTCCTCCTTTAGCTTTTATGCATATGACACATTGCTCCTCATATCTCCTTACATCCCTAGGTAGCTTAGGCCAATAATAGAACCTTTGTATTGACTCCATTGTCTTTTTGATGCCAAAATGGCTACTAAGACTACCATTATTTTTTTCCTAAATGAGATTCTCTCTCATTGATCCCTTGGGAACACACAATTGATTCCCTTTGAATAATAACCCACTTTGCAAGGTATATTCAACAAACTAACTATGGAAATGATTTTGAAAATTAGAGCATACCTTACAAGCCTCTTAGAAGTCTTCATCATCCTTAATTAAGATCCTTGAAGCTATCAATCCCAATACTTTGGAGTTGAAATTCCTTGACTGTCAGCAATCTCCTACTCAATGCATCTACTACCTTGTTCAACTAGCCCTTCTTGTGCTTGATGGTGAAGGTGGAGGCCTCTAGATATTCTATCTATTTGAGATGTCTATTGCTTAGCTTCTCTTGGGTGTTGATGTAACTTAAGGCCTGATTTTCTGTGAACACCACAAACTCCTTAGGGAGGAGGTAATGTCTCCACTTCCTAAGTGATTGCACTAGAGCATATAGCTCCAAGTCATAGGCTAATTATTTCTTCTTAGTCTCATTGAGCTTCTCACTAAAGAAGGCTATGGGCTTACCTTCTTGACTTAACACTCCTCCAACTGCTATGCCACTTGCATCACATTCCAAGGTGAACAACTTATCAAAGCTAGGCAGCAAGAGAATGGGTCGTGTTGCTACTTGTTGTTTTAACTTCTCAAATGATTTGTTGGCTTCTTGTATCCATTTGAATTTGGTCTTCACTCCACCTTTTATGGTGTCTAGGATTGGTGCACATATGCCACTAAAATTCCTTATGAATTTTCTATAAAACTAAGCATGACCATGAAAGCTTCTCATTTATGTCCATGTAATTGGTGTAGGCTAGTTTAGAATGGCTTCCTCCTTACTTGGATACATTTTCAATTGACCCCTGGATACTACAAAACCTAAGTAGACTAATTCTTGTATGAGGAACTCACATTTCTCCAAGTTAATTTCTAACTCTTCTTCATGGAGTCTCTTGAGAACAACCTCCAAATGTGTTAGGTGTTCCTCCTTTGTTTTTTTGAAGATGATTATATCATCAAGATATACCACCACAAATCTATATGTATAGTCTTTTAGCACTTCATTCATCAATCTCATGAATGTGCTAGGGGCATTACTAAGTCTGAATGGCATCACAAGCCACTCATATATCCCTTCAGTGTTCTTGAAGGTTGTCTTCCACTCATCCCCATCCTTTATCCTAATTTGATGGTACCTACTTTTAAGATCTAACCTCTTAAAGTATTGGGCTCCTCCTAGTCAATCCATTAGGTCCTCTATCCTAGGTATAGGGAACCTATACCTAATTTTAATCCTATTAGTGACTCTTTAATTAGTACAAAGCCTCCACTTACCACCCTTCTTAGATGCTAAGACCACTGGTACTACACATGGAATAATGTTCTTCTTTGTGAGCCCTTGATCAAGCAACTCTTGCTCCTGTCTTGCCACTTCTTGATTCTACTCTGGTCTGAGTTTGTAGGTTGCCTTATTTGGAAATCAGGCCCCTTGGTATGAAGTCAATTTGATGACTTATTGACCTCTTAGGAGGTAACGTTAGTGGTGTCCCATCACTCACAATGTCCTTGTACTTTCCAAGCAACTCTTGAATCTCTATTGGTATGGGTGCTTGATTGGGCTTCTCCCCTTTATTAGGCTTCACCACTATATCATATCCTTCATTTTCCCCTTCTTGGAGTGCATGTAACAAGTCTTTATCACTACTCAACAACACACTAGGAGTTTTGGATTGCTCTCCTTCATCATCTATCAAATATTGGATCTTGAAGGTTCTTCCATTATTCTTAAAGGTGATAGTGTTTCCTTTCCCACCATACATGGATTCTCTGTCATATTGCCATGGTCTACCTAAAAAAATATGAAATACATACATGGATATTACATCACATAACAACTTATCCTTATACCCACCAATAGAAAATTCAACCCATGTTTGTTCATTTATGAGGACACTTTGCCCTTTATTCAACCATATTACTTTGTAAGGGTTGTTATGAGGTTTCTTAGTAAGGTTGAGCTAATTGACTGTCTCTTTTGCAATAATATTTTCTATGGAGCTAGAATCCATAATTACATTTCATACTTGTCCCATAATTTTACATCTCAATCTAAAGAGAGCTCTTCTTTTCTTTGGCTCCTCTTTTGTTGGTTTCCTAATGAGGACCCTCCTGAACATGAGGTTCTCTCCCATCTCTATCTCTATATGGCTAACCTCTGGTGACTTGACACTTGAAGTGTCTTCTTGAGTATAGGCTACTCTCTTTTTTGTATTTGAGGAAGATGCCTTCTCCAGATACCTATAGGCTGGATGCCCCATCTACCCATAGTTATAAAATTTCATGCTAGAAAAATAGGAGTTGCTTCTTCCCGTACCTCTCCCTCTACTATAGCCTCCTTAATTACTTCTACCTCTGCCAAATTTCCCTCTAGAACTTGTTTTGCTACTTTTTTCCACAAGCTTGGGATCTCCTTGAGTTCTCTGATCAGTCCCTCTACCTTGGTGACCACCTCTATGACCCCTTTGATCTCTTCCTCTACCTCTATATCTTGAATTGGAATCTTGTCTCCTTTTACCTTTCTCTTCTATCTTGAGTGCCAATTGAAAGCAATGATGTACTGTCTTGGGAGTTAGGAGACTCATCTCCTCTTGGATTGACCATTCCAAATGATTGAGATGCCTAGCCACTTTGATGATCTCTTCTTCGACCACTTTAGACCTTAAACATAGTTTTTAGAATTCTTTTGTATAGGTATTGACATCATTGTCCCTTTGCCTTAGGCCTTTCCTTCTTTTTTGCAATTGGATCTCATAATCCTTTGGCATGTAAGCTTCTTTGACTTTGGCCACCATTCCTTTCCATGTAGCTGGGGCTTTTGCCTTCTTTGTCCCTCTTTGTTTGAATAAACTTCCACCATGTGAGGTTAGAGCTTCTAAGTCTTGACTTGGCTACCCTCACCTTTTGAGCCTCACTTATTCCATCACATTCAAAGTGATTCTCCATGCCCTCAATCCAATCAATGACTAAATTAGGCTCCATTTTCCACTAAAAAGTGGTACTCCTTCCAATGCCTTGCCACTTAATTCCTTCAAAGCTTTAAGGAAGGGTTCTTGCTCTACCACTAGATCTGGTTTAGGAACTTCATCCTCCACCAATATATCATTCCCTACCTTCTCATCTATTATGGCATTTACTTCTTCTACCCTATCTTCTACTGCTTCCAATTTCTTGGCTAGTAATTTTATCCTTTCCCTTAACTATTTGTTTTCCTCCTCTTGGTCTTCTACCTTCTTGGCCGACTCTGCATTGGTCACCATCCTAGAAGATCCACTAGACTCACACTCTAACATGCTCTTTTTCTCAAATCTTTTGGGGCTTTGATACCAATATGATAGGGAGGTTGGGAGAGCTAATCACTTATCATTTCTTAGGTCCGCCTAGTGACCCTTAGGTTTTCTCAAGTAACACCAAATGAACTTTAGGACCCCTTTATAGGTTCAATCCCCTAGTCTACTAATCTAACCCAACTACTGAGTGATATATACCAAGACAAAATAAGATTCTTGGTGCTTGTTTTCTTCATACTCATACTGACCCTTAGTGCTAGGATAAGGGCTTACCACCTCCAAACTAAAATTTACTCTTGCAGAGATGAGGAGGTGTTGGAATATATCATATTTGGTCCAAATTGATGTCTTGGAGGTCTTTCTTCCCCATTTTGTCTTACCAATCTCATAGTTCATTCCCAAACTAGGGCTACAAGGAAGAGCCCTAATTAGGCCTCCTATTATGAGAAAATAGAGATTTTCTCCTATTTTCTTCCAAAGAACCCTGCAAATTGATAATGGATTCTTGGATAAATTCATAACCTCTCAAATATTCTAGAGGTTTTAGGGTTTATCTAGCCATACAACCCCCTGACCAAAAATGAGTTCTTTTGGGAGGGTTTTCAGCTTTTACTGATTGCATGGCTTGTTCCCATGTGTTTGGTGACCAAATGGATTGGTAACACCTTATCCCTTCCAACAATATTTTTAAAATACCTTATCCTATGATCTCCAATCACAAATTTTCATTTCCATATACATCTCTGCAAGTTATCCTTCTTCTTGACTCGGTCTCTCCTAGTCGAGCTCATCATAGGCTCGCCTAGGGCATGACTGTAAAATTGCTTGGAAATATTTCTAGGGCCCCTCCTTCTATACATATTATATACATGGAGTCTAATCACTATCCCCAAAATTTTGTACAAAATGAATGGTGGGATAGTGAGTTAGATCCCTGTTTCTAAAACCCTCCTGGTATGAACCAATAAATAGGGGGAAACAAAAGATTTAAGAAAATATAAAGAAATGAAAAAGAAACACTAAAATAATGGCACACACTAAAATTAAATAGACTAATCTACATCCTCCATTAATCACATTCTATTTTTCAACTCAAAACATGACTCTTGTATTCACTATTTATCAAACTGAACAAACTTTCACACAATGTACACACCTACAGAAAGAAATCTTGGTATAGTAGAATCTCCAACCTCGGGATTTGGTCCAAGGTTCCCTTAAATGGAACCAAGATGGTCTTACATATGCTTTAGGGCACTCCCAAGCTGATTAGGTCATTTGGACAACTTTGGTCCAAGCAGCTTTTAAAAGATATAAAAGTTGAGGCACTATGCAACTTTTACAACAATTTTGCAACTTTTTACAACTTTGCTTACCATAGACCTTGGTGAGGTCCTATGGAGTTCTAAGCTCCCTATTGGACTCAAATATTATTTTACACTCACCCTAATCCCTATGACATCATAATGACATCATCCATCCACACTTAACTAGGCAAGAAACTGTCACACTTTAGTCTCAATACCTAGAACATAGGACCTAAATGGACCTCAAATCCCTATTGGAACACACACCTTGGTCAACATGACCTTAGGTAAATAAAACACATGAAAAGGATGGATTAAAAACAAATAAAATACTTGGGGTTCTCCAACACCACCTATCTTTGGGTAGACTATTTTAGTATTCTTGGGGATTGTGATTGGATAAGATGACTTGTTGGTGCAGGAGCACCTCTATGAGGGCCCTCACCTTCTTGTTTTCAGTTTGTGTGTTTTTTGTTTCTTAGAATAAGATTCATAATGGTGTTAGACTCAAATTTTTGGTTGTGTTTAGGCTAGAGTTAGTCCTAGAACTCCACCAGTCTCCTTAAGGGTGTTTTATCTTTAACTTCAGCAAGGTTGTCCACTTTAGAGTTCTTGGAGTTCTTTTTGAGTTGTGATCTAGGAGTTGGTGTTTGTAGTTTTTTTTAATGCACATGAGTGCTTTGGAAGGCCTGGTAATGGTCTCTCATGATGAGTAAGCCAAGAGTTACTCAACAACTTAAAACATGCTCAAAAGTTGCTAGCAACTTTGAAAAGTTGCTAAGCAACTTTGCCCTTTGTAATGACCAACTAAACTAAGAGGCTCTAAATTCCCTAAAGACCTAATACTCATGCCAAGGTAAGATTATTTAAGATTTTTCTAACCCTAATGTATGGGTTGGTTGTCAAAAGTGAAGATCTATTGTACGGAGAAAGAGACTGGTGCAAAAAATATGTGTGTTACAGTCACTGTTTTGACTGATTTCTTGTAAATTCATCTGGTTATGTGAGAAAAACTATTTTTGGATTCATTTGTGTGTGGTGTTTGATTCTCTTAGTGTACTATTATTAGTTATTACCCTTCTCTGTTGTTTTAGACTATTTTTTTTTGTTTAGTTTGAGGAATATGGAATGAAGGGGCTGTAGCTTTGGTCTCCACCATGGAAAGTCCATGGGATTATGGATTCTCAAGGTACAGACCCAAATATGTATCATAATCAATGCAGGGCCCCAGCAAGTGAGGACAAACAGGTGTTTGTATAAGCCCTAGGCGAGTTATAAGCAACCCAGCTAGGAATGTGCAGCAGAGATCGAGCTCCCCAGGATAGTGCAAGAAATTCCATGAAGAATCCTTTGGAGGAGGGAAAGATTGACATATGAAGCCTCATTCTTGTGAAGGAGGAGTTCTGAAAGAGAGTGGTGTTGTTTTGGTGAGGCCAGGAGCAGTGAAAAGTAGTGAAACCCTTGAAACCCTCCCAAATTGGGAAAAGTGTTGTACAAATAGTTTGGGAAGCTAAGACCTCAAAAAATATTTGAGTACGAGGCAGGTGTAGAAGAACTCCTTAAGGATAGAGAATTTGGTTTTGCACAGGGAAGGAGTACCAGGCCCTACAAATCTAGAAGATGGCCTAATTGGCACTTCCTTGTAGCCCTAGTTTCCAAAGGAACCCCTAAATCGGGTGATTCCTAAACCTTGCCAATGCTTTGAAAAGGTGTTAATAGACACAAAAAGACCTTGGAATGTACTACATACCCTGTTGGAGCTCAGGAAGAAGTTAGAAGCCAAGAAGACCCTTTTTAGCTTGTGAGAGGGAATGCTTGCTAAAATGCATAGCAATAAGGTGAATGATTGAACTTGTGTAACTTGGTGGGAGGGCTAGGCAGGTTAGGGGAAGACCTTTGAAAGACAAAGGAGCATATAGACCTTTATTGGTGTTTGAGGAACACTGTGATCCCAGCTAAGGATCAGGAGCATAGACCAGCTTTTCTATCCTAGTCATCTCATCAGATTGATATCAGAGCCTCTTAAGGCTTGGGAAGTGAAGGTGGATGTTTCAGCCACCAGAAGAATCAAGTGGATCATCTCAAAAACAAAAGATGGTGACCAATGTAGAACTAGCCAAGAAAGTAGAAGATCATGAGGAAGCTAACAGACTCCTGTAGGAAAGATTTTACCAGATGGAACAACTCTTGGATGATGTCCAAGCAAAAGTAGATAAGGTGAATGTGAAAATGGAGGAGCAGGATGCTAAGGGAAAAGAGAAGACTCTTGATGATGATGTACCTACACCTGATCCTCCAACACAAGATGAGAAGTTTCTCAAAGCTCTAAAAGCTATTATAGGCAAGGCACTTGAAGGTGTTCCATTACTGACTAGTAGGATGGATACTAAACTTGTGATGTAGTGGATTGAAGGCATGGAGAATCACTTTGAATGTGAAGAGATTTCAGAGGCCCAGAAGGTCAAAGTAGCCAAATCTAGGTTGAGAGGACAAGCATTAACCTGGTGGAACTACTTGCAGGGTGAAAGAGAGAAAGAGGGAAAGAATCCAATCTCTAATTGGAAAGCCATGGTCAACAAGGTCAGGGAAGCCTACCTACCAGCTGATTATGAAATAGAATAGCATAATAAAAGGTTGACACTTAGACAGAAGGAGATGGATGTAGCTACCTATACTAAAGAGTTCCACAAATTGAGCTTGAGATCTAGAGTCCAAGAAGATGAAAGCATTAAAGTAGCAAGGTACCTCAGTGGCTTGAAATGGAGCATAGCAGAAGAGATGAGTTTGTTCACTCCTACTACCTTACTTGGTTGTCAGCATATGGCACAAAAACTTGAGGACAAATAGAGGAGAAAGCAGGAACCTAATTCCAAGAACAAGGGTAGAGGTAGAGACTCTAGAGGGGGTCAAAGAGGTGGATCCAGCAGAGGTGGTGAATCAAGAAACCAAGGAGAAAGTAGGTTGTTCGAACAAAGTTCAGAAATTAGTCCAAGAGGATCTCATAGTAGAGGAAGAAGTTCTCAAGGTAATAGGGGAAGAGGAACAGGAAGAAGCAGCTCCTACTTTGCCACCATGAAGTGCTATCAGTGTGGACAACTTGGACACCCTGCTTATAGGTGTCCTGATAAACTAGTAGCCTCACAGAGTGAGAAGAGGGTAGCCTATGCCCAAGAGGATAGCAGCAGCTCATGCACTAATGAAGTCAGAAAATTGGAATCAGAAATGGGTGAGAACCTAATGTTCAAAAGGGTACTCATCAGGCAGCCTAATCAAGGTGAACCCAAGCAAAGAAGAGCTCTTTTTAGAGTCAGGTGCAAAATATAAGGCAAAGTGTGCAAAGTTATTATGGATTCAGGATCTATAGATAACATCATAGCAGAAGAAGCAACATAGAAGTTGAAACTCATAAAGATTCCACATGCAAATCCATACAAGGTGACTTGGTTGAACCAGGGGCAAAGTGTACTAGTTAATGAACAGGCATGGGTTGAATTTTCTATTGGAGGCTATAAAGACAGAATTATTTGTGATGTCTTACCCATGGATGCATGCCATCTTCTATTGGGAAGACCCTGGCAATTTGATAGGAAGATGATCTATGATGGAGAAGACAACTCCATTGCTTTCAAGAAGGATGGGAGGACTTTCAAAATTTAGTCCTTGATAGAGAATGAAGAAGGTTCCAAAACACCTAGTGTGTTACTTAGCAATGGCAAAGAGTTCTTGCATGATCTACAAGATGAGGAGACCATATGGTGTGCTATCATGGTGAAACCAAAGGAGGTAGACAAGTAGCTGAAGGCAGATTTCCCATCAGAAGTGCAACAAATGTTGAAGGAATATAAAGACATAGTGAGTGATGGAACCCCTACCACCTTACCTCCAAGAAGAGCTATAAGTCATCAAATTGACTTTGTACTTGGTGCATCCTTTCCTAACAAAGTAGCATATAAGCTTACCCTAGATCAGAACAAAGAAGTGGCAAGGCAAGTGCAAGAGTTATTGGATCAAGGGCTGATAAAAAAGAGTATAAGTCCATGTGCAGTTCCAGTAGTCCTAGCATCCAAGAAAGGTGGAAAATGGAGGCTTTGCACAGACTCAAGGGCTATCAATAGGATTACTATCCGGTATAGGTTTCCTATTCCAAGAATAGAAGATTTGATGGATTGCTTAGGAGGTGCTATGTATTTTACAAAGCTGGATTTGAAGAGTGGTTATCACCAAATCAGAATTAAGGAGGGTGATGAGTGGAAGACCACTTTTAAAACCACTGATGGATTGTATGAATGGCTTGTCATGCCATTTGGGCTTACTAATGCTCCAAGAACCTTCATGAGGTTGATGAATGAGGTCTTGAAGGAATTTACAGGTAGATTTGTGGTGGTGTATCTAGATGACATACTCATCTATAGCAAGACAAAAGTAGAACACCTGGAACACTTAAGGTTGGTTATGAAGAAGCAACATGAAGAGAAATTAGCCATCAACCTAGAAAAGTGTGAGTTCATGCAGCAAGAGCTGATTTATTTAGGTTTTGTAGTGTCCAAGGGTACTCTAAAAATGGACCCAAGCAAGGTAGAGGCAATCTTGAATTGGCCTGCTCCTAGAACAGGGACAGAAGTGAGAAGTTTTCATGGCTTGGCACAATTTTACAGGAAGTTTGTGAGGAACTTCAGTGGGATATGTGCACCAGTATTAGACACCATCAAAGGAGGGCTGAAAACAAAGTTCAAGTGGATTGAGGTAGCTGAGAAAGCATTTCAAACCTTGAAACAAGAGGTAGCCACAAAACCTATTTTACTCTTGCCAACTTTTGATAAGTTGTTCATCATTGAATGTGATGCAAGTGGTGTAGCAGTAGGTGGTGTATTGAGTTAGGAAGGAAGGGTTGTGGCATTCTTCAGTGAGAAGCTTAATGAGGCAAAGAAGTACTCATCTTATGATTTGGAGTTGTATGCATTAGTACAATCTCTAAAAAAATGGAGGCATTACCTTTTGCCAAAAGAATTTGTTGTCTTTACTGATAATCAGGCTTTAAGCTACATAAACACTCAGGAGAAGCTCAGTAACAGGTATTTGAAGTGGATGGAGTATCTCCAATCTTTTACCTTCACAATCAAGCATAAGAAAGGGCAGCTCAACAAGGTTGCAGATGCCTTGAGTAGGAAGTTGTTAACTGTCCAAGAGGTACAGCTGCAAAGCATTGGAATAGTAGGTTTTAAGGACTTATATGAGAAGGATGAAGACTTCTCACAAGCTTATAAGGTATGCCTGGAGTTTGAGAACCATTTTCATGGTAAGTTTGCAGATTACACCCTTCATAATGGACTGTTGTTCAAGGATAATCAGCTTTGTGTACCTAGAGGATCCATGAGGGAAAATCTAATCCAAGAGAAGCATAATGGCAGCCTAAGTGGCCATTTTGGCATAAACAAGACTTTGGAGTTAGTGCAGAGATACTACTTTTGGCCTAAGCTAGCAAGGGATGTCAAGAGGTATGTTGAGCAATGTGGAGTGTGCCAGAGAGCTAAAGGAGGTTCAAGCAATCCTGGACTCTATCAACCTCTACCAATTCCAAATAGGCCTTGGGAGTGTGTAAGTATGGACTTTGTAGTTGGACTCCCTAAAACCAAATCAGGTATGGATAGCATCTATGTTGTTGTTGACAGGTTCTCTAAAATGAGTCACTTTATTCCTTGCAAGACAACACATGATGCAAGTTATGTAACACATCTCTTCTTCAAAGAGATAGTTAGGATTCATGGACTTCCTTTGAGTATTGTGTCAGATAGGGACAACAAGTTCATGGGACATTTTTGGCAAACTTTATGGAAAAGGTTGGGAACTAATCTCTCTTTCAGTTTAGCATACCATCCTCAAACTGATGGTCAAACTGAGGTCATCAATAGGGTTCTTGGCAACTTGCTAAGGTGTCTAACAAAGGAGTATGGGTAGACTTGGGATCTTGTTGTATCTCAGGCTGAATATGCATATAATGATAGTGTGAACAGGACCACAGGAAGAAGTCCTTTTGAGATTGTTTATGGGAGACACCCTAGAGGAGTGTGTGAGTTGAGGGATTTAGGTTCCATGGAGTTGAAGAGTGGACAAGCTGAAGATTTCTCTCAAACTATCAAAGAAGTTCAAGAGTAAGTGAAGAGAACTATGATGGAGTCTACTCAAAGACTCAAAGCTAAAGTGGATGAAAAGAGGAAAGAAGTACAGTTTCAGATTGGGGACTATGTTATGGTCCATCTTAACAAGACAAGAATGCAAAAAGGCATGCCTACTAAGCTACAAATGAAAAGAGTAGGTCCATGCAAGGTGTTAGAAAAGTATGGAGAAAATGCTTACAAGGTGGATTTACCTATAGATTTAGCCATCTCACCGGTATTTTATGTTGCAGACCTGATCAAATTCAAAGGTGATGTTAATCAGCAAGAGATAGGTACACCTAAGGTACTACAAGACATAGATCCAAATGCCATACCCAAGAAAGAACCGGCTAAAGCAGAGAGCATCCTAGAATCCAGAGTGAAGAAGGCAACTAGGCATCAAACCTATATGGAACACCTGATCAAATGGAAGGATCAAGCTGAATCTGAAGCCACCTGGGTTGAAGAAGGATAGTTCAAAAATTTTGGGATTGATCTAGCTCTTCTAGACCCCAAGGTGCCTTAGCTTGTGCTGAGGGGGAGTATGGTGCAGGAGCACCTCTATGAGGGCCCTCACCTTCTTGTTTTTAGTTTGTGTGTTGTTTTTTTCTTATAATAAGAGTCATAATGGTGTTAGACTCAAATTTTTGGTTGTGTTTAGGCTAGAGTTAGTCCTAGAACTCCACCAGTCTCCTTAAGGGTGTTTTGTCTTTAACTTCAGCAAGGCTGTCCACTTTAGAGTTCTTGGAGTTCTTTTTGAGTTGTGATCTAGGAGTTGGTGTTTATAGTTTTTTTTAATTCAGATGAGTGCTTTGGAAGGCCTGGTAATGGTCTCTCATGATGAGTAAGCCAAGAGTTACTCAACAACTTAAAACATGCTCAAAAGTTGCTAGCAACTTTGCCCTTTGTAATGACCAACTAAACTAGGAGGCTCTAAATGCCCTAAAGACCTAATACTCACACCAAGGTAAGATTATTTAAGATTTTTCTAGCCCTAATGTATGGGTTGGTTGTCAGAAGTGAAGATCTATTGTACGGAGAAAGAGACTGGTGCAAAGAATATGTGTGTTACAGTCACTATTTTGACTGATTTCTTGTAAATTCATCTGGTTATGTGAGAAACACTATTTTTGGATTCATTTGTGTGATATTAGAACTTCATTGTGTGTGGTGTTTCATTCTCTTAGTGTACTATTATTAGTTATTACCCTTCTCTGTTGTTTTAGACTATTTTTTTTTGTTTAGTTTGAGGAATATGGAATGAAGGGGCTGTAGCTTTGGTCTCCACCATGGAAAGTCCATGGGATTATGGATTCTCAAGGTATAGACCCCAATATGTATCATAATCAATGTAGGGCCCCAGCAAGTGAGGACAAACAAGTGTTTGTATAAGCCCTAGGCGAGTTATAAGCAACCTGGCTAGGAATGTGCAGCAGAGATCGAGCTCCCCAGGATAGTGCAAGAAATTCCATGAAGAATCCTTTGGAGGAGGAAAAGATTGATATATGAAACCTCATTCTTGTGAAGGAGGAGTTCTAAAAGAGAGTGGTGTTGTTTTGGTGAGGCTAGGAGCAGTGAAACCCTTGAAACCCTCCAAATTGGGAAAAGTGTTGTACGGACAGTTTGGGAAGCTAAGACCTCAAAAATATTTGAGTATGAGGTAGGTGTAGAAGAACTCCTTAAGGATAGAGAATTTTTTTTTGCACAAGGAAGGAGTACTAGGCCCTACAAATCTGGAAGATGGCCTAATTGGCACTTCCTTGTAGCCCTAGTTTCCAAAGGAACCCCTAAATCAGGTGATTCCTAAACCTTGCCAATGCTTTGAAAAGGTGTTAATAGACACAAAAAGACCTTGGAATGTATTACATACCCTATTGGAGCTCAGGAAGAATTTAGAAGCCAAGAAGACCCTTTTTAGCCTGTGAGAGGGAATGCTTGCTAAAATGCATAGCAATAAGGTGAATGATTGAACTTGTGTAACTTGGTGGGAGGGCTAGGTAGGTCAGGGGAAGACCTTTGAAAGACAAAGGAGCCTATAGACATTTATTAGTGTTTGAGGAACACTGTGATCCTAGCTAAGGATTAGGAGCATAGACCAACTTGTCTATCCTAGTCATCTCATCACTTGTGGCTTGTGATCTTGTATTTAAGCTAGATTATGGTTCTAGTTTAGGAGGGAGGTGGAAGTTGGGGAAGAGTAGTGGAGATAGATTGAGATTTAGATCTGAGTCTTGTTTTCATTATGTATTAGTCATAATAGATAAGGCATTAAGTCTAACATGTTGCATGAAATCTGACATATGGGATGTTTTCCTAAGAATAATAGAGTTATTATTTTGTTTCATCTTTCTGTTGCTTTATGTTTTCTATTGTGTTGTCTCTTTACTGCAAGATTAGACTTCTTCTATGGGGATTCTCCAATCTTTACTACATCGAGTGGTATCAAAGCAAGTTCATTCTTATGATTGTAGATCTAGTGTCCTAAACTTATAAAGTTTCAGACTTGTTGTTTGTAGGGTGGTAGAACTGTAGATCTATCTTGCATCATTAGTAAATTGCGCAAGGTGGTTAGGAAGGATTGATATTGTTGGTTGAGTTATTCTTGAACACTAGGGTTTTTCTTAGGCTAGGGTATCATCTTGGTGAATCAAGTCACCAATTAGAGGTAGTAACACCCAAGATCTAGAAGGATGCCACTAAGAATGCCACTGAGAATGAATCCCAAGATGATGGAGTAGATGAAGGAAGATATTTGAGCTGAGAGTAGGAATAAGATGACCGGTTTGAGGGATGAGGTCATGGAAGGTATTAGGAATTCTATTTCTAGATTGCACATGAATCTTGGATCTGATGATGGTTTTGAGGAAGCTACAAAAGGACTTGGAGCTACAAATTGTGCTAGATCTATTGAAAGTGATGGATATGATTAGTTATTGAGACCTATGGAAAGACTAGGTGCTAGTTATAGGTTGGAAGTATCTAATTTCTCAAATACATTGAATCTAGAGGACTTGATTGATTGGATAGGTGAGTTAGAAGATTACTTTGAGTTAGAAGACATCCAAGATCATTGGAGAGTAAGGTTTGAATAGACAAAGTTGAAAGGATATGCAATTTTGTGGTGGAAATAATTGCAAAATGATAGAGAGGAAGAAGGTGAAATGAAGGTCACTTAGTGGAGGCTGATGGTTGTAAAGTTAAAGGCTAAATTTATACTTGAGGAATATGAATTGGATTTGTTCAAGAGGTTGCAAAACCTAAAGTAGAAGGATTTGAGTGTGAAGGATTACACTGAATAATTTTACAAGGTAACCATTAGATAGGGTCATAGAGAACTTTCCAAGGAGAAGGTGTCTAGGTATGTGAATGGTTTGAGGTTTAATATTCAAGATGAGATGAGTATGATGAAAATTGGATCATTTGAAGAGTTTTATTAGTATGCCCTGAAGGCAAAAGATAATTTGAGTAGGAAACAATAGAATAACTCTAGAGGAAGAGAGAAGCAAGTTGTTAGTAGTGATAAGGGAAAGCAAGTAGATGAGATAGAAGCTATATTGGTTGCACCAAAGGGAGGTAATAGTGGTAAAGAGTTTCAAGGTACTTTCTTTAAGTGTGGCTTGAAAGGTTGCAAAACTTGTCAATGTAAGGAAGGCAAGAGAGTTGCTTATGTGAATGAAGAAAGTAAACCATCTGTTGGTGAATCAGATAATTCTCTTGAAAATGGTGAAGCTCATATGCTCCAAAGATTGATGATGAATAAGGAGGCAACACCTTGTCAAAGGAAAATTTTATTCAAGACTAGATGTAAGGGTGGAGGCAAGTGTTTTAAGGTGATAGTGGATGGTGATAGCACTAATAACTTGGTTTCTGAGGAGATGGTGTAGAAGCTTGGTTTGAGAAGACTTAAGCATCCAAGACCTTATGGGATTGGTTGGTTTCATAATGATCATATGGTGGAAGTAAGGGAATAGTGTTTCATGAATTTTCACGTTGGTTCTTATAAGATGTAATATTATGTGACATAGTGGATAAGAGTACATTGTTGGGATTATGGAAAGGTGAGTTACTGAGAGGAGAGGGATGAATTAGTAACCCTAAAAAAAATTATCTCAATCCTTGAAACAAAGTAGTGCATTAACCGACTGTAGCATTTATTATCTCCATACATTCAATAACATAACTGAAATGTAAATACTTGTAAACTAATCAAATATGCATACATGAAACTTCATACACATAACACTTGTATTTTAGTATCATAGAAACCCTTTCTAGAAGGTAAAAAATGTGGTGGGGATGAAACCCACAAAGGTTCACTACTGTAGTAAATAAAGTTTTCAGTTAAGTTACAGAGATTGATCACTTCTAATGATCTTACCCTATTAGGAGTAACAAAAAGATCTACTATATCTACCTAGTTAGAGGATTTTAGCAACACAATTAAGTATGTACTTGGTTAAGATATTTTACATAAGACTATTAAGTCTACTCTATTAAGAGATTTAAAGTCTACTACAATGGTTAGAATGCAACAATGAAACTGATCTGTAGATAGAAACTAACTTTGCTTGATTTTAGATATGATAAATACTTAGTTGATATCACCTTTTTGTGATAGATCTCTTCTCTGAATTCTTCTTAATAGCCTTCTGATCTAATATCTGATTTAGTCCTTGAATGCTCTGTCCATGCTTCAACTTCACAGCCCTGTCTAATCTTTAGATGTCTATATGTGCAACTACTTCATGTGTAATACTCATCAAAATGACATCTTTACAATTATTATAACAAAGGATTTTGACCTAATTAAGGTTATGACAACATCTTAAAAAAAACCTAAGATCAACGATCCAATTTTATATCTTTAACATCATTACATAGGGATCATGAATCATTAAGTGATTACATCCACATTTAATCTTCTCCTTGATCTTGGTAAAATATTTTCTAGATCAGTGTAAATCATTTATCTTGTAGTTTGTGCCATTACAAACTACTATGTTGTTTCTTGGTTTACTCAATATATATTTTATTCATCACTCGATAATTAATTGATGCTCAATATATATGAATGCTTGGTTAAACTATGCTTGGTGCTTGGTAATCATCTAGCTTGGTATGAGTGCTCGGTCAAGATTGTGTTCAGTTAATAAGATATTCTACCTTGTGCTCTACTAGGTATTTGTTCTTGGTGTGTTGACCAACTAGATTGTTTGCTTCCTTTACCGATTGTATGTGTGACACTAATGAAAACATATAACTAACATTATCCCCCTTTGGCATTAGTAACAAAAACACATATGTATGCCTTCAGAAAAATTTCAAAACTATATACACAAAACTATAAACTGTAAACTCCCCCTTTGTATGTGCCTTGGTAAGTATAAAAACTATTTATACATATTTTCTCCCTTTGCTTATTCCTTGTAAGTATACATATCTTTTCCCCCTTTTTTGGAATAATGCCAAAATTTGTATATACTTACAACTTATCAAAAATAGATTGATGGGTTTTCTTCAAGTTAGCGAAGAGGTTGTCCCATTCCTCTTTTAAACTATCCAAGGTAATTTTCTCCAGACCAAATTGTGCATTCATATCAAAGATATGATCTATGACACATAGCTCAGGAGTAGCTATGAGATCTTTGGCTTTCTTTGGATGTCTTATCATCACCTCAACATGTGGTAATAAATATGCTTGAAGCTCAGTTGTTTCATCATGTATTCGGTCTACTTCTCTTGTCAACTCATTCCTCAACCCATGTATATGCTTGACTTTAGCATAATGGTCTTTGAATGCATGTGGGTCTGTAAGTAAGCTTTCTACACTTTTCTGTAGATCTTCATCTAATTGCTTTAGCTTTTTGGTAGCCTCTGTAGTGAAGGACTCGGTAGTGCAAAGCTATTGAAAAGTGGTGATTATCTATTGAATGATTCCTTCAATCTCACTAATGGTTTTAGATAATTTCACCTTATTTATTGCCACTGCTTGGCTGGTTTTCTTTGTAATCTTAAACTGTATCTTTGACTCAGCTCTCTCTTTGATTCTCTTTTCTACATCTACATTTAGAGAGTTGATGTGTCTGATTAGAATTGCAAGTTGATCAATGATGGAATTTGCCTCATCAACATTGACATCGGGTACTACCTACATTAAAGTCTCTCTAACATCTTCTAAGACTTGTTTGTGCTTACTCTCTTGTCTCATCTTTTCTTGTGTCACTTTCCTTGTGCACAATTCTCCATATATCCTTAGTGCGTCTAGGTATAAGGTTCTTGGGTCACATGTAGGAATTTCAATGACTTCATATAAAGTGACCAAACCTTTACCATGTTTCTTCTTCTTCCTTTATGTGTTGGATGTGGGAAATTTTCCATATGGTACTAGAGCTTTAGTCTTTGGATTTGACTTTTCTTTCTCAATGGAGACACTTTCCTCCTTGTCTTTCCCTTTTGTTGTACCCTCAGCCTTAGGACCTTGGGCTTCTGGCCTTGTGTCAATTGTAGAAATATCTAAATTAGTCTCAGTTTCTGATTCTTAATTTTATACCTCTTTTTTTTCAGGCTCATTGGTCTCCTTATGTCCTTCTTCACCCTATCCTTCAATGGTGTCCATTTTTTGCTTAGGTGTGTGCTCCTCGGGTTTCTCTTGATTATCTATTTCTATGGCTTGCACCAAAATAGGTAAGTTACCCAGTATATTTACTATAGCTACCTCAATAGCTTTGTCTTCTTCAATGTTCTCTACAGTAGTAACAGTACCATATTCATCATCTTTTTCCTCATCATCAGGATCTCCATCAGTGATATCTTCAATTTTCACTTCATCATTCCCAGTTATAACTAGTTGCTCGAGAGTATCCTATTTTTCTTCCTTGGTATATCTAGTTAGATAGAAGTCTACTGCATAAGTTTCATCATATGGCTGCTCAGTATCAGATATATGTATAGGATATTCTAATGGCCTATGTGTAGTCAGATCAACATCATCTAAGTGAACCTTTTCCTTTTACATCTTGCTTGAGGATTATTGCAAGTACAGTTTTGTCTGCTTCAACCTTTGACTTCAAAAATTTTATCCATAAATTTTTACTATCTTCATCCACTTCTTCAAGTTTCCCTTGTAATATATTCAGTGGTTTTCCTTTCATAAAAAATCTATTTGCATATTGTTTCATCACGTCTTCAATTTTTATTATCGATAAATTAGGCATTGCCAAAATTAATGAGTGTTCTTTCATTTTCCTCTCGGTATGCAAGGCATAAGTCCATCTTGTCAATACCTTCTCATATAGCTCTTCTGGAATGTAACTTGAAAATTCAATTGGTAATCTTCTCAATTTAATCATCAGGATGATGATTGCTTCCTCAATTTTTTCATGATCCTCAGTTGACATATGTACATACCGATTCATTTTAGGGTGACCTAGTCTACCCATTTCCTTTGTGTTCTTTATCATGTCATCTATTGATTGTCCTTTATTCTCAACTAATTTAAATTGACTATTATCATCTTATTCCTTAGAATCAATATCATCTTTACCTCTTATTAGATTCCTCCTCTTCTTAGGTGGCTCGGTAGAGGCTTGTGTACCTCTCTTCTTCTTTTGATATGTCTTTGTAGGTGTAGGCCTTGTGATTTTTGCAAGTCCATGTTTTAAATATGGGGAAACACCTATAGAGGATCTTTTCCTTGCTCGTGTAGGGGTCTCAACATGTTTCCTCTTTCCTTTTGCCTTCACCGGTGTAGGTTGAATTTCTTTATCTGACTTGGTCTCTTCTTCATGCTCACTATTACCGATCAGTAGTTGTTCCTCAGTTGCTTCTTCAACCAGCTTCTCTGCTGCTTCTTCTTCATCATCACCAAATTGATTAGCTATAGTCTCCATCATTTTCTTTTATTTTGTAATGACTTTTACTCCAACTATATCCATTTTTATTCTTAACTTTACTTCTTCATAGGTTTTGAACCTAGTTGTCTTTTTTGTCTTTAGGCTCTACAAGTAATAGCTTGATTGACCTAGAAGCTCGATCAATGTCAAGTTCATAGTCTATGGGTGGCAACCATGATGTCCTTGGCTCAACTACTTTGATAAGAGTAGTGTTGGTGTCCACTAAAAACAAATATCATCTTTGTATTTTTCCACCAATTCTACAGGTATCTTTCTCCTCTTATGCATTCTTTCTTTGAATTTCCCAAAGTAATCATCCATTATTGCCTCAAATTTCTATCCTAGACTCTTTATGAATTTACCAATTTTTATGATGACTGGTTTGTTAACATTTGACTGTACATTAGCGACTGATGGAAATAAATTTTTCAGATAGAAAAAGATATATACAAGTAGTGAACCAAACTTACATGTGTTTGTCTTAGCAATACGAATAGTCCTCACATTTTCCTCTAATTGTTTCGGCATCATCTCGGTGAGGTCTAGTTGTAAACCCTTCTTTACAACCTTGTATGCAATATTGACTGCTCTGAATGGGACATTGTTGGGCCTTCTTGATTGGAATATTTTTAAGGAATGACATAGGCTCCAAATCTAGTTCTTAGATTGGTGATTATATTTATCCTCATGCCTCTTCCATCCCACTCAGCTCCTGTTAATTTCTTAGTCTCTGTTCTCAGTGGGTGCCTTAGGGATTTTGCCTTATCACTTGTTAGATAACCAGTAAACATGTGGATAACATATTTAGTGATTTTAATTGGTTCATCCAACCACATTTTTCCCTCATGTACTCGGCTGAGTACAATCCTAATCCACTCTATCTTGAATTCCTTTGGGAAGTAAAGGGCATTAGTTAAACCCTTGATCTTGAAATGTGTGTGTTCATCCTTCATCTTTCCATCTAGGCATAGCTCTTGCTATGTGGATTGTAGCTCAAAATCTCTGATTTCTCTTATCTTGCAGTGAATGTATGATCATATGTCTTGTACCAACAAAACCCTAGGTGGTATACTCGAAAATGCACCTTTCTCATCAACTTGTGATGCAACCTCAGGGTGTAGTTTGTATTTAGGTTCTTTGTAGGTTGAAGACTTGAGCAATGTGATCTTCTTCTCACTACTAGTCTTGGATTGTGCAGTCTTAGATGAGGATGCCATCATTTCAACAAATTTAGGGCTTCACAACAACTGTAAGAAAAATAACTCAATTCACTTAGAACTTACTTGAAATGGTATCAAATAGCTCGTGATCTACTTAAATGTCTTTTAAATGTTTGAAAAAACTCTTTGCTCAAATCTCACTTGATTCAACCTGGATTTGCTCTTGTTTGTTGTGTGAAGAAATGAGCTATCTTGACACTTATTTATACCTAAAAATCTTTTCCTGCTCAAAGTTTTGCATTAAATGCTTCACAAACCACAACTTAGTTAACAATAAGATTTTTGGTTATCTCCTTTGAAACTTCAGCTCAGTTAACATAAACATTGCTTGATTGACTCTTCAACTCGGTTAACCTTAAAACTTTCACCAACTAACAAATATTCACTTAGTTATGCTTTTACTGACTATACACATTTCATACTCAAAACATATAACTACCTACTGCATCTTATTTCATGTTTATTTGGTATTCATGCATTAGATATAAGGAATTGTTGTAAGATATAACCGATTAAAATTCAGTTCCCATACTTACTTGATTTTCTTAGGTGGAGGTGGTGAGATCACCTAATCCAAAGGATGAGGTGTCACTGACTATTGTGCTTGTTCCAACATTGTCATATGTTTCTCTTCTCCCTATTTGGTTCCTTATCCTCATGATTCCTTCAATGGTATTCTCACTTTCATCAATACTTGGTTTTGGTGCTCGGTCTCTGCAGTCTTTACTTAAATGACTGACCTTGTGATAGTGCAAACATGCCATTCCAAAATTTGTCCAGTTTCTAGATTTTCCTCTCCAATGCAATCTTGTACAATTTTTTGCAATATGACCATATCTACCACGTGTGAAATTAACCCAAGTGTTGTAAGCCCAGGTGTAAGCATTACCTTGTCTTCTCAATTGATATGTCTTGTTCTATCCTTTCAATTTCTAGAGTTGTTTCATCTTTGTCTTGCATTCATGTGATATATGTCCATGCATGTTTCAAGTACAATAATGTTTTTCTATGTAGTATTTCTTAGTTGACTTATTCAGCTTTGATCTACACTCATGTGCTTGATATCCATACTTATTGCAATTATAGAAATAAGCATCAAATTTAGGAGTAGATTTAGGAATACCTTTTTCTTTTCTTCTGTAGACATTTGATATGTGACCAGATTTTCCATAGTGATAGCATGAGAGCTTCTTTGGCCTTGGATTTACATAAGCATTCTTTTGTTTAGCTTGTTTTGATGACTCTCCCTACTCGGTGTAACCTAAACCAGTAGTGATGTCAAGTCTTATCTGACTGTTGAGGAATTCATCCATCCTTTTGGTACTTTCTTTAGCTTTCTTTATCATCTCATTATGTTGTTGAATATTCACTTCATTCTTTAGTCTTTCATTTTCTTCCCTAAATTCACCAATGTCTTCCAATTTCCTAGCAAGCTCACTATTTACTCAATTTATTTCCTGACTTATGATAACATCTGATTGGATATGTCAAAGTGATGCTCAGTAAGCCTTATCATTTTAGATTCCTTCTATTTCAAATTTTTAGTCATTTGTCTTCTATCTTCAATAGCCAAATTCATTTCCTGTTCAGCGTGTCTTGCATTGTTCATGACATCAATCATTCTTACCATTTGAGTCTCTTGAGAAATTTACAGTGCTTTCACTTGATCAGTAAGGTGTTGATTCTTTTTAGATATATCTAATATTGTTCCTTCAGATGCATCAGATAAGCTTTCGGATCTTTCAGATAATTCCTCTTTCTCATGTTCCTGATAATCAGTCTCATTGTGTCGAAATGGTAATTCCTTTCTTTTCACCAGTAAATCTCTCAATTTTTCTCTAGTGTCCTTAAGTTGTTCCATTTGAATCTGCATTTCCAATCTTCAATTTTCAATAGTCTTATCAAGATTATACCTTTCCATCCTTAATATCTTTTCTCTTCACTGATTAAACTTCCTCAACAAGAGAACTAGCCATGATACCAATAGTTGGGATTATGAAAATGTGAGTTACTGAGAGGGGAGGGGTGAATCAATAACCCTAATTTTTTTTAACTCAATCCTTGAAACAAAGAAGTGCATTAACTAATTGTAGCATTTATTATCTCCATGCATTCAATAACATAATTGAAATGTAAATAATTGTAAACTAATCAAATATGTATACATGAAACTTCATATACATAACACTTTTATTTTAGTATCGTAGAAACCCTTTCTAGAAGGTAAAAAATGTGGTGTGATGGAACCCACAAAGCTTCACTACTGTAGTAAATAAAGTTGTCGGTTAAGGCTACACAAATTGATCACTTCTGATGATCTTACCATGCTAGGAGTAACAAAAAGATCTACTAGATCTTCTTGGTTAGAGGATTTTAGCAACACAATTAAGTGTGCACTCGGTTAAGAGATTTTACCTAAGATTGTTAAGTCTACTCTGTTAATAGATTTAAAATCTACTACAGTGGTTAGAATACAATAGTAAAATTGATTTGTAGATAGCAACTAACATTTCCTATTTCATATATGATAAATACTTAGTTGATATCACCTTGCTATGATAGAAATCTTCTCTAAATTTTTTCTTAGTAGCCTTTTGATCTAATATCTGATTCAATCCTTGAATGCTCTATCCATGCTTTAACTTCACAACCTTGTCTGATCTTCAAATGTTTGTATGTGCAGCTACTTCATGTGTGATACTTGTCAAAATGACATCTTTATAGTTCTTATAACAAAGGATTTTGACCTAATTAGGGTTATGAGAAGATCTTAGAAAAAACCTAAGATCAATGATCCAAATTAATATCTTAAACATCATTACATAGGGAGCATGAATCATTAAGTGATTACATTAGCATTAAATCTTCTCCTAGATCTTGGTAAAACATTTTCTAGATCAGTGTAAACCATTTACTGTGTAGTTTGTGCCATTACAAACTGCTATGTCATTTCCTAGTTTACTCGGTATATACTGCATTCATCACTCAGTAATTAACTAATGCTTAGTATATATGAGTGCTCGGTGCTCGATAATCATCTAGCTTGGTATGAGTGCTCGGTCAAGATTGTGTTCGGTTAATAAGATATGTTGCCTTGTGCTCTGCTCGGTATTTTTTCTTGGTGTGTTGACCGACTAGCTTGTTTGCTTCCTTTACCGATTGTATGTGTGACACTAATAACAACATATAAATAACATACATGTCATAATTTACTTGGTAAACCTTGGTAGTATGATAGAGAGGTTGTTCATGACTATAGAAGTAATATAATTACCATTAGTAAGGATGGTAAGAGATGTAGATTGCTTCCTTTGGTGGCTGAGGAAAAGGAGGTGAAGAATTTGAGTCTTTGTAGAAGATATGAGTTGAGAGAAGACCTGATGAATGAGCCTAAGGTTAGGTCTAAAGGTGAGTTGGATTTGATTCATTTGTAGTACTTGGTTGATGGTTGAAGGAAGGTAGTACAGGTTGTAGGTGAGGAGGATTTGTGGATGAAGAATAAGTATGGGATTATTGTCCCTTGTTCTTTCATATTTTCATGAACTTCTCTCATGGAAAATCATTTTGTGTCCCATGTTTCTGATGCGGGAGCATCTTGAGTCCTTGGTAATCTTGTATCATCCAAAAATAGTTTGTTTTCTAGTGGACCTTTGTTACTAGTTTTGTATTTGTTTTATGTTCATGGTCATTGATTGGGTGATTGTTGCTTCAATTGAGTTCTTTGGATCTTCTATGGTTGCGTTCATGATATGGTGTTCATGGGATCATTTGGAGGTATTCCCTATGATTTCAACTCTTTTGGAGTTACTACATATGATTTATGGTGAACTCTGTGATTGAGACTAAGATGTAGTTTCTTGTTCCAAACAACTTTTTAAGATTCTGTGATCGGTTGATATGTGTGGAAATTGGATTGGATCAATGGAAATAGTTTGTTCCTTGGTGTTTAAGGATTCTATATGAGTGATTGCATCTCTTCAGGTTACATGGTTTGGGAGATCCAGCATGATCTTTGTTGACTAGTTTTGTTCTTTCAAGTCACCAGTTCAGTGGTGTTCACGAGTTGATTTTTTATCTTGTGATTGGTGATTGTTGTATTCTAGTGTGTGTAGTTGTGGATCATTTTTGTTGGAACTTGTGTGGATATATGTCTAGGATCATGCATCCTTGTGTTTCCTATGTGATTGGTGTTTCAGATTTTGGGTTTGGTCCTATTTTAGGTACCTATTCTAAAAGTTTGATTGACAAGATCTGGATTGTGGTGGAAGATTCTGAGCAATAGAAGTGTGAAATATGTATTTCAAGACATGTTCTATGTGTGGCCAACTTCCTTGTGTGAGAAAACGTTATCTTGTATTCATTGGGGGTTGTTCTTAGGGATTTGGGTCCTGATCTATCTTTGGGTAGATTGTTTTCTTATTCTTGGGGATTGTGTCAGATATGCTTACTTGTGGCTTGAGATCTTGTATTTAATCTAGGTTGAGGTTATAGTTTAGGAGGGAGGTTTAAGTTGGGGAAGAGTAGTGGAGATAGCTCGAGATATAGATTTGAGTCTTGTTTTCATTATGTATTGGTAGTAATTGGGAAAGCCTTACAACCCGACATGTTGAATGAAATATGATGTATGGGATGTTTTCCTAAGAATAAAAGAGTTGTTATTTGGTTTCATCTTTCTGTTGCTTTATGTTTTCTGATGTGTTGTCTCGTTGCTGCAAGATTGGACTTCTCCTATGGGGATTCTCTGGTCTTGATTGCATCAATTTTAGACAAATTATATATAGATATTTCACGTGTTACACATGTTTATTTAAATACATTTGCATGCATGTGTTACACATAATGATCTTATATTTGATGTATTCAATTTCAACTTTAGATTTCAATTGTTAGATTCAGATTACAAATCATTTATGACCGCTAGATTATTCATGTGCATGTGTTATGTACATGTATGGAAAATTTATGCATGATTTATGTTCAAGTTACCTAAACTAATGGCATGTATTTTAAAAGCTTAATTTATCACATTAATGTGGTATATTTATATAAGCAAATGACATATATAAGTAATTTTAATATTGAAACTAATCATACAATCAATGACATAAATAAGAAATGTATCACAACTTAGATTGCATATATAAGCAATGTATCAACTAACATGGCATATAACCAATGTATCAAATATAGGTCTTCATTTCAAATTTAATGATGTATATAACCAATTTATCTAAACTAATGATGTCTAATAAATGTGTGTTATAGGCTACAAATTGTTTATGGTTAGATTATTCATGTGTGTGTGTTATGTGCATGTATGGAAAATTTATACACGAGTTATGTTCAAGATACCTAAACTAATGACATGTATTTGTAAAGCTTAATTCATCACATTAAGATGACATATTTATATAAACAAATGACATATATAAGTAATTTTAATTTTGAAACTAATCGTACAATCAATGACATATATAAGAAATGTATCACAATTAAAATTGCATATATAAGAAATGTATTAACTAACATTACATATAACCAATGTATCAAATATAGGTCTTCATTTTAAAGTTAATGATGTATATGTAACCAATGTATCTAAACTAATGACATATAATAAATCACATGTATCTAAGTTGTATCAATCAATGACATATAAGAAACACCCTTAAGACATCTCCTTTACATCCCCTTAAGACAGACCCTTATGTGTCATAATAGGTCATAATGTGTCGTAATAGGTCCTAATGGGTCATAATAGGTCCTGATGGGTTGTAATAGGTCCTAATGGGTCCTAAGTGGTCCTAGGACATATTATGACCCCTTACGATATATTAGTACCACTTAAGACCCTAATGTGTCCTAGGGGGGCCTAATTTGTTAAAATGGGTCCTAGTAGGCCCTTATGTGTTGTAATAGGTCTTAATGTGTCATAATAGGTCCCACTAGATGTCTTAGGGGGATGTAGAGGATATGTCTTAAGGGGATGTAAAGGAGATGTTACAACTATATAACATTCAACCATTGAACCATCAAATCCATTGAACCAATCATGCATATATATAGCTATTTAACAAAACCATTGAACCATCAAAGTCATTGAACCAATCATGCATATAAATAGCTATATAAAGAAATCATATATATATATATATATATATATATATATATATATATATATATATATATATATATATATATATATATATATATATATAAGAAAACCATTGAACCATCAAAACATAAAAGTATAAATATGATCCAAAAATACATATACAATCCTAGTTCAAATTATATATGACTTCAAACTCTAGTTCAAATATGAAAGTACGAGCTATGAAAACAAATTTAGCCTAAAGCTCTTGATACATATAGTCTAGATCCTCTCTATCTATTATTAGCTCCAAACATTTTTCATGTTCTTCAATAGGCAACCTCCACTTTTGGTTTCCACATCCTTTTTTTGACAATGTCTCAAATTGAAGCTTTGTCGCTATAACAAAGTGACTATAATGCATAACTCTTTGGCTAGGCATGTATTCAATAAATTAAACTCCATTTTTGTTGATCTTCATTTGTTGATAATAGGTGCCTTCAATAACAATTGAACCAGTTGGATATGTCTGTCCATCACCATCTATATTTATTTCTAGAAACTTGTATTTCACTTTTGTGCATCTTAGTAGATAATAATCTACACCTTTTGTATTCTCAAGATCCACAACTAGAGAAAAAATATCACCTATACAATGGATCGTGCATAAATTAAAAATAAAAGTAAGATCTCTAAAATTTGAACATCACTCAAGTTTTTAAATTAAGGAACATGTACATGCACACGTACTTATAGAAACTAAATTTGAAACACGTTCATAATCAGTTGAATATATAGGATCATAAATTTCTATGACATTATCATTGTCTTCATAAGAAGGCATTTTGATTAGCTCTTTTTGTTCCCATTGTGAAACATATCCATTTACAATATTCTCACATTGACTCGTTGCATTACTCTCAACAAAGTCATCACAAAAGCATGATTTATCTCTTACTTGAATTAGTAGAGGCTTGTGGTGTCCTAAAGTCCTCACTTGATGTAAACTTATAATACCAATAATGGATTGACAATTGTAAGGATTAGATCGATTAATATCTGTTGTACAAATATGAAATTGTTATATCAACAATTGCAAAAAAAGTGAAATGTACTTCATGAAATTTTAAAAGAATTTGAGTTAAAAAAAATTACCTTTCACTTCTCAAAAATAATGTTTGTTTTATTTTGTGTTTCGACTAGCAAAATGAGGTTAACATCATTCAATAATTTTCTTTGAATTATCTATATGTTACCTACATAAAAGAAGTGTTAGTTTAAAACAAATGGAAATTGAAGTTCAATGTACTTATGTGCATAAAATGCTAAACACCATTTGTGTACATTCAAGTTCCTGTTGTTGGAGTACACGCTTCACACATACTCCTACTCCATCGTGCTCTCCTTTTCCAAGTCCACTTTCAAAGAAGTTCTAGAGAAACTTAACATTGTGTCTAGCATGTTGCATGGGTAACCAATTAAAAGCATTTTCAAACTTAAATTGTCCTAGGATAAATTTGTTGACACGTGTATAAATAATCATTTAATAAAATGTATAAATTGAAATTATAAATATACTGGAATTAAATTAAATGTAATGTACTTACCTGCACAACCATCAAACCAAATTTAGTGTTGTGAAATATTTTTCCTGTGATTGGTAGTATCTTAAAAAAATATTGCAAAAAAATGAGCCACATAGATCCTATCATGTACCCTATCATCGGTGATATAGAAATGAGCCTCCTTGATGATAATGCATTCATTTGGATCAGTAATTTCTACCTCATCCAAATAAAATTATGCATGCCTATAGGTCACTTGCACAAATATTGGAACTTACTCAGAATGATAATATTGAGCTTGGAGCTCTGATTGAGTGGAAAATATATAGTTTTCAAAGAAATATACAATTGAAAGAATACAACCAGGTGGGAAACAATTTTTGGAATCACAAAACTGTTTAGCTTGTCGACATGCACCATGACAATGTTGGATATGTGGATAGATCATAGTTTGAAATTTGTTCATAAACTCAAAGTAGGGTAATTCACTCTCCTTTAATGCAATTTATTTGGATTCCTCTCATGTCTTGGTTTAGTATGTCTCATATTCAAATCTCTTCCACAAAATTGGCATTGAAACATCAATATTCTTATTTTGCAACGAAAATTTATGCAAATGTCCACAATCAATGCATTCACCTTTTATACAATATACATTGAACTCATTTGAATGATTTAATTTATCATATTTAATGGACTTCACAAATTGTGTCATACTTCCAGGGATGATCGTATCTTGATTAAGTACTACCATAATTTTTTTATATGATTGCAAGTATAGATGAAACTCAACATGATTTTGATAACAAGTTACACGAACCTTATTTATGCATACAAAGCAAGGGCACAACATTTCAAACATTCTATGACCTATTTTCACATCTGAAAATTCTTGTTTGAATGCATCAAATAGTTCACTTTGTGTCGTATCAAAAAAATGTTTTGGATGTGAAATTTTCTTACTAGTCTCTTCATCTATCATTTGTATAATGTCCCTTATATTGTGATAAACACAAGAGTAGATGGTTCAATATTCAATCACTTGTCTTCTTACATCTTTGGGATTCCATCTTTTCGAGGAAGTCTACAAATATTTACCCAATTATTTTTATTGTTTTCATCTAACATATTTCTCCTCCTAATATGTATTTGAATGGTTCTTCTCGATACATTTAGTAATTTAGAAATTGCTTGAACTTTTCTTCTACGTGTCAACCTCTTACTATAAATCATAGTCATCAATGCTCTACGTGCAACAAATGAATCATCTCCTCGACTTGTATTAACAATATTCAAAGCATCAACCAAAATTTTAAGTATCATTTCTTTTACTTGACCTCTTGAGCTTTTCCTATTATTAACACCCAAAAACTCCAAAATTGTAGTCATTTCTCTTTTTTTGAATAACCTAACAAATAATTGTGATCTTCCCAATAAAGTTTTTTTTTCAAAATATTCCTCCCACATGTTTTTGAGATGCAATTTTATTATGCTTTCAGGTACCATGTCTTCATATGAAATTTGACTGAAAAGAGAATCCTCATTCATCTCCATCAAATTATGCATGCCCAAAAAAATTTTATACCTTGACTACTACCTTTTTTCCCCTATTTGAGTTGCATCTTCTTCAAAATCAATAGGTTCTTCAACGTCAACATGTTGCTCTTGATTACATTTTGTATGACCTTTCATTTTGTCATCCCTTTTTTGATCATAATTCCTTGATCTATTGCTTTTATTTCTCATTGCACAAAGTATTCAAATGGAGAGATGAATAATTCAATGCAATAAAATATTGTTTTACTACTCCTTGATAAAAAGATCGCTTTCCCAATCCTTCAGAAAAAAATGCTTTCCTATTCCTTTGTAAAAAAAAAATGCCTCTTTCCTAACTCCAAAAATTACTTGAAATTGGATTTATTTGATTTTAGTTCGATTTTGAAATTTAAAAGCTCATCCTCATTTATATGAGGTTTAAGCAATGGTCACTTGCATGCGATCACTCACGCAGGGGCCGAACCGTACGTATACTCAGTCGATTCATCTGATGTGGCATGCCATGTGGCAGCCAAGACCCCAAAATCTGCAGAATTGCAGAACTTTCTAGTTCTCTAGCTTATTTTTGTATGAAAAACAATATTTTAAAAAACAAACTAAAAATACCCTTTTGTAGAGCTCAAAATCAAGAATATGAGAATATAATTTTTACAGTATTTTGATTAGAAAAAGTATGTTAAATTTAGTAAATATTAAAAGTAGGTATATTAAGTTTCAAGAAGACGTTGATTCAGAAAAAAAAAAGTAAATCATATCAAAAATATCTAAAAGTTATATGAAACACTAGAGGAGATAGTCCTCTTCAATAATATACAATTTGTTTTTGTTTGGTATAATTTTGATAGGGGAAAGAATGTGGGAGACGAAAATTGTCGATTACAGGTAAGTTCAAATTTGAAAAGTTATAATAGACAAAATATAGATCGAAAACAATTATTTCTTTTTTCTTGCACTAGCTATACATGTCATCTAAAACGTATTTTGAAATCAAAGGGAAAAAAAGATTTTTTACATGTAGTTTTTTGGCGGGAGGTAGACCCCCTCATTTGTAGTATTTTTTAGCAAACAAAAAATAGACTTTAAAAATTAAAAAAACATATAAATTATTACTCAAATTTTTTTAAAACAATTATAGGCATGGACTTCATCTAGTTTTACATATTTCATCAGTTTACATCATCTTCAAATTCCCAATAGAAATATCACTTTTATGTCATTGAAGTTGAACAGTTTTGGTGTTGTTAACCTTTTCCTTTATAAAAGTGTGACAACTTATTGTACTTTTACCCCAAGTATTTGGATTGTTTTCCCATCAATAATGGTATGGGAAATCTGGAAGAAGAGGGATATGCACATTTTTGGGATAAGAAAAAGCCTTTGCTTGGGCTGCAATGGAGAATTAATCATATGATAGAAGAGGTGATGGGTGCAACTGCTTCTCAGAGGCAAGGCCTTCTAATCCCTTATACTAAATAAGATAGTAAAATTCATAGAGAATGGACATGTATTAAAATTAAATTAGGTTTAGGCTCTCCAGAGGTAAAAAAATAAAAGAGATGTGGGGAAGGAGGTGGCATGGGAGAAGCCAGAGTTGGAATGGTTCAAAGTAAATTTTGATGGAGCTGCACGGGGGAATCCAAGTCCATTAGGGGTAGGTAAAATTGTTCAAGATTGTGACATAAACATAATAGCAATAACAAAAAAAAGATTAGAGAATGGGACAAATAATGTGGATGAGGCAAAGGCAGCCTTGATGGCTGTTGGATTTGCAAAGGCTTTAGGAGTTTGAAGGATTCACTTGGAAGGTGACTCGTTGATTATAATCCAATATATTGCAAATAGGTCAACAAATGCATGGCATTTGCAGAATTATATCTATTCAATCCACAAAGAGCTAGAGAAGTTTGATAATTTTAAGGTAAGTCTTATTTGAAGGCAGAGGAATCAGGAGTTAGGTGTGATTTTTAAATGGGTTGTTAGCTTTGAAGTTGTAGGGGAATATAGATATGAAGACTATAGGAATGGTGATGTCAATCAAAATAATGTTATTAATAGACTAGAGTTAGATGGAAGTCTTTTAAATTAAATGTTAGAGGCTATAAGGGTGTTGTGTAGATTATTGTTTGGTTAGCCAAGGAGTTTTCCTTTCCTTTATGTTTGACAATGGTGACGAGGTGTTCATTATGAATGACAATCATTATAAGGTTTTGAGGCTAATTTAAAATAATTCACATTGAACGGGTAGTGGCTGAAGTAAACCTTAACCATATTTTGTAAAGTGAAAAGGATGACATTTTTTTATTAAGAGCATTAATGCATCAAGATTATGGTGTTGTGTGAATGATGGTTCACATGAGTTGCTTTCCTCTTTTAAGGTGTTGTGTAAGCAAGCAGATATGCAGAGAAGCAAGTTTCTAAATTAGAACGTTGGGTGGGTGAAGTTGTAGTGAATTTGGGTGAGAATTGGGAAGGGATGGAAGGCACATTCACATTTAGAACTAAAAAGAAACTAAAGTGTCTTTTCGGTCTAGTAGAGGATCATTGGTTGAAACTTTTGCTAAAATGTCCATCAAAGGTAGTGGTGGATGTCATGCAAAAGACTTTGGGAAGTCTATTCCAAGAGGCAACTCATCGATGGAAGTTGAATGTTGACATTGCAACACTGCTCTTGGCATGGGGGATTGAGTTAGAGATTGCAACAATGAGATGGGTGATGAACTTGTTGTTCTAGAAGGATTTGATTGTTGGGCTGGAATCGCTTTTGGAGTGGACACATCCAAGTATTGGTTTTGAGTATAGTGAATTCTATGAGCATGATGATGATGAAAGGGAATTGGGTTTGGTCCCTTTCATGCATTAGCCAAAGATGGTTAATAGAGATAAATATTGGAGGTAGATTCATGGGGAATGGGACAAATTAAAGGAGGCAATACAAGAGTTTCAGGTTGCTGGTGGATGTTTTAGGATGGGGTTTCCTGTGAACTTTCCAAGGCACCAAAGAACCACCAGAGGAAGGTGAGCTTGTGTAGCAGTAAGAATGGTAGTGACAGACCACAAATGAAGGATTTTGTTGTTTCTTTTTGTGATGGTGCCTACACAAAGTGATGTGACCATAGCTTGTTACAGATTTTTGGTATTAAAGGGTGATGAATGTGGGTTTTTATGGATTCGACTATGCAAAGAATTTGAGGAATGTTAATGCAATGGTTTAAATTTTTTGTAATCACTGATTATAGGTTTTATCAAATGGTCGATAGGGTTTTTTTCGATGTAATTCATAATGTTATGTAATTAATTATTGATAGATTAAGAAAGGGGTGGGTGTTAGAATTCTGATGGGCCCTTTAAGAGGCTTTTGGGGGGGGCATAATAGGATAGTTTGAAGTTGAAGTGGAAAAACTTATTGTAATATTTTCTTAGTTAATAAAATAAATATCTATTATGGAGAAGAAAAAAAGTACTCCATAACCAAATCGAAGAATTGGGAATCCTTAGAGCCACCTTTTTAGGTTTACAATTCCATGTTGGTTTCTCAATTAATGCAATATTTGTAACTCGCTTTAGAAAATCATACTTGCATTTTGGCTACCACACCTTCCTTGTAAAAATATTTACAATAAAAACATGATTTTAGTTGGCTTTGAGATAATGTGCCCTGATTTTATTATTGGGGTGAATTATATATGATATAATCTAGAATATAATCATCTTCTATAAAACCCTTGAATGAATTGTGCTTGTTGATTTGACATACATGAAGAAAAACATTTTTTTTACAAATTTAGCCACTTTTACCATTTTTTGCTATAGATACTCTAAGTGTTGAGTTGGTGCTCTTTAATAAGTGGCCTCTAATCTCTTCCGTGAGAGAAGAATACATTGTTTTGGCTTTTGAATTCTTTTATTTACACTTGTCCATTAGAGCAAGAATATTATAAGAGGCAAGGAATACAACATTGATACTTTACTATATACATAATTGTGTAAAAAATAAATATATATTAAAATAATTATATTAAATATTAAAGAATCTATGTAAATATTATCATTTTTACAATACAATAAATACATAAAAATTTGATCATATTTTATTAAAAAATGCCAAGGGGCATTGACTATATACCCAAAAATAATATGCATATAAAAAATATTATTGATTGCTTCCACAAAGTTCAAAAAATGGTTTATACCTAGAAAAGATTCACAGGTCACATTCTAAAACATGTACATATAAATTACAAAAGTGGTGACATCAAAAATTCTTTGGACTATCCCTAGAATATGTTAGTCAGAAGACAAATTTTAGAGTGCCCTTCAATCCAAAGGAATCAAACTAGGTTTGGCAAGCTAAGCATCCGAATCCACTTACTATCTCACATTCAGTTACTTTGCCTGAGCATTTTCTGCAGGATCAAATTGATTTGCTTCGGAGTTCAGCCCTTATTGGTAAGCTTTCTAAGACCTCTCTATTATTTTCTGATATTAAGGCTTCGGCCTTTCAAGCAATGAGAGGGCTGAAGGATATCTTTGTTTTAGATTCAGTTTCGGGTTTCTTTGTTGCCATTTTTGAATCTTCAAATCTCAGGGATTCCATTCATAAGAACAAGGGTTGGTTCTATCATGGTTTAGGAGTATTCACCATGATTTGGTCCCCCAACTTTAAACCAAACTCTAAAGCTTGCCTATTCTTTCCACATTGGGTGGCTTTTCCCCTGCTGCCACTAGAATATAGGGATGTGGACATTATGGAGATTCTTGCTAATAAATTAGGCATCTTCATCAAACATGATCTTATCCCTTTTGAGCTCCCTCATTTTGATTCCAGAGTCTGTGTACTTTTGGATACCTCTAAAGCATTGCCTAATCAAATAAACATTCATTCCAAATGGGGGACCTGGTCTCAACACATTGTAGTTCAAAATGAGGCATCTATTCGAAAATATCAGAATCATTTGGGTCACTTTACTTTCCACTGCAACCCACATCTTCACTCTGGGATGGTTGTCTATTTAAATCATTGTAGTGATCTTGCAAATTGCACTAAGTCAGATCTTTCTCAAAATGGCTAGGAGATGGTTCCAAAAGAAACTTCAATAACCTACTTTTCCCCTTTCACAAGTATCTTGCAGGTTGTTCTTCATTTCTATAAAGTGTTCACCTTTTTCCTTTGCTCATTAAGATGTTTATTCATGATTAAGCATTATTTCGTCAGCCAGCTCCGGCTCTGTCATCCAGATTCCATTAGCAGCCATTGTGATCAACTAGACCAATTCACAAGGAATATTACTTCAATTGTTCATCTTTTAATGTTCCAAGATTTTCCAGTTAATATTGTAGATTTGAACTCAGTCTTCCACAATAATGTTGTTATGGAACTTAAGGCCCAGGACAACAATGACATTATGATTTCAGATCTTGCCAAGTCAATTATCCATGAAACCATCCTCAATGAAAAATCATGGCTCTCTACTAAGTCACATCCCTCTGATCATAAATGTGAAAATGATATTGTATTCTCTCAGGACATAAGGGATATAGTCACCTTTGAGGAAACAAAGCACAGTCGCCAGTTCTGTAATATTGATATCAGCTCTTTTCAATCTGAAATCCTACAATTTTAAGCTACAATTCAGGAGTACAAAGTTCCTCAAGGCCTTCACCACTTTCTAGATGAATTTCTTGAGGATCATCAGGAATCAGTTCAAAATCTCCCTCTTCAATCACTCCCTTTGAATTCCAAGAACAAAGGGAGTGCTCAGGATTGGGAAAATGATAATAGTTTGATGGATCTTGACTCCAATTAGCATGCCCAATCTGCACCTCTAGAAGAATTTGATCATAATGTGATTCTTTCTATTGAGAAATCTCCTTCTCAAGTAACCATTTGTAGCAAGACTCCCAAAAAAAGAGGGAAAAAACCAAAGGGAGAAAAAATTAAAGCAGAAATAGCAACTAGGATTCAATCCACTCTGGATGGGAAATTCACTCCTTCTAAATGTTTGACGAGGAGAACCAAGCTTGTCAATAATGAAGATCATCTCTTGGAATGTCAGAGGCTTAAATGCCTCTGACAAAAGAGGTAGAATCAAGCTAGAGTTTGCTTCTATGGCAGCATATATTATTATGCTACAGGAAACAAAGTTGTCTCAAGAGAAATATGAAAAAACCATTAACAAGTGGGCCCAGTAGAAATCTATTCATAGGTAAGGGAATGGTGCCTCAGGAGGCCTTGCAGACTTATGGGATCCAAAAATAATCCAATGTCAGCTTTTAGACCAGCAAGATAACTGGCAAGTTTTAAACATTACAAGGTTTGACCTTTCCTTTATTCTATTCAATATTTATGGTCCAACATCAACCCAAGACAAATTTAGACTATGGAAGTAGCTGACACATATAATTCAATCTCAAAACAACTCTCTCATCTTATTGGGTGGGGATTTTAATGCTATATTACAATAATCAGAAAAGCAAGGTGGAATTTGTCCCCCCGTGAAGACAGTCCAAGATTTTTCCAATTTTATACAAGACAATAATTTAATGGACATTGAACCAATTAATGGTTCATTTACATGGACCAACAAGAGAGCAATTTTTTCTCAAATAGCGGTCAGATTGGACAGGTTCCTTGCCTCCCGCGATTGGAATCTCTCAAGCACTATCTTTTAGTCTCAAATTTTGGCACGTCCAGGATCAGATCATTTTCCTATTGCCATTTAGCTAGTCTTGCCATCAGTAACTCAAGGTTTTAAACATCAGCCATCATTTAAATTTGAGAGGATGTGGCTCCGTCATCCATAATTTTTGCCTTTTCTGAAGAATTGGTGGACTACTATTGCATTATGCGTTGGGTCTAAAATGTATCAGTTTGCTTCTAAAATGAAGAGTGTTAAAAAGCAGAATAAAAAATGGAATGAGACAGTTTTTAAAAATATCTTTACAGAAAAAGTGATAGTTAAGAATCAACTGCAGGATATATTGGAAAGCACAATCAAGAATGGAATGGACAATGATAATTTTGTCAAACTGAACAAGCTACAACAGGAATGGGAAGAGCTCTGTCAAAGAGAAGAGATTTATTGGCAGCAAAAGTCCCGTGAGTTATGGTTAAAGGAAGGTGATAAGAATACTAAATATTTCCATGCCTCAGCCAAGAATAAGGTAGCTACTAATTGTATTTTTAACATTAATAATGCAGATAATGGTCAACCAATTACAGATTCTTAGGGTATTCAAGAGGAAGGGGTCAAATTTTTTAAAGGTCTATTGGCACCTCTCGATCTGCCAGTAGTTCATGAAGCACAATCCCAAGATATTATCAATGCTATCCCTCCTCTAGTATCAGAAGCAGATAACTTAATTTTAATGGCTCCATTCACTTTGCATGAGCTAAGGAAGGTAGTTTTCTCCTTGCCGACGGATAAAGCTCCTGGGCCAGATGGTTTTACAACATTATTCTTTCAAGCAGGTTGGGAATTCTTAGGTGGGGAATTGCTTGGAGTGATTGAAGAATCTAGGAAAAGTAAAATAATGTTAAAGTACTTTAATATGACAAATATAGCTATTATCCCCAAGGTTAAATCTCCAAAGACTTTTCTATAATTCAGACCAATATCTCTATGTAACACCATATACAAAATTGTTACTAAGGCTATATATCTGAGAATGCAATATCTGATTCCCAAACTAGTCTCTCAAGAACAAGGTGGTTTTGTACCAGGCAGAGAAATAATGGAAGGAGCTATAGTTTCTCATGAGGCTCTCCACTCAATCAACTCCTCCAATTCATCAAACTTCATCATTAAACTGGACATGATGAAGGCCTATGACAGAGTTTGCTGGGAGTTTCTTTTTAAAGTTCTTCACAAATTTGGATTTTCAAAAAGTTGGTGTAAATGGATAAGTGCATGCATCTCAGGAGCATGGTTTTCAGTCATCATTAATGGATTCCCTACTAGTTTCTTTTCTTCAACACAAGGGGTTAGACAAGGAGATCCCCTCTCCCTGGTTTTATTTATTTTGATGGTAGAAGCTTTCAACATATTCATTCACCAGCAGCATGTTCTTGGTCATTGGCAAGGCACAATCATAGGAAACTCAGACATATCAATTACACATTCATTATTTGCTGATGACACACTATTGTTTGGCACATCAAATGTTGCAGAGGCAAAATAGATCAAACATGTTTTAGACACATATACTTCATCTCAGGGCAAAAAATCAATGAGAATAAATCAAAAATCTATCTCTTCAATACAAGTCATGTCATCTCTACAAGGATAGTCAATATTTTGGGTTTTTCACAAGACTTCCTTCCTTCTATGTATTTGGGTATTCCTTTCTTCATGGGTGCTAACAAAACAAGCTATTGGTCTCCTATCATTGAGTGAATCAAATCTAGAATTGTGGCTTGGAAAGCCAGATGGCTGTCTCTTTCAGGTAAAATACTGCTTGTCAAAATAGTCTTGACTGCAATTCCAAATTATTATCTTTTAGTTTTAAAAGCCCCCTCTTCAGTAGTTCAATCCATTCATAAGCTGATTCAGGACTTCTTATGGAGTGGGAACATAAATGGAGGAAAGAAAATACCTCTTGTCTTGCTCCAAGAAATGGCACAAGTGAAGAATTTGGGTGGAGCTGGAATCCATGATCTTGTGCAAAGGAACAAAGCATTTGGTGCCAAATTAATATGGCAAATGTATTCTAAACCGCAGAATAAATGGTGCCAAATTATGCAATATAAGTATTTGGATAATGCATGCCCATCTAAAATATTTACTATTCCAGACCCCCCAACTGGATCAACAGTATGGAACTTTATGATTACTTCCAGAGACATTGTCACTAACTATATTTCATGGGAAGTAAATTCAGGCTCTCGTGTCAAGTTTTGGAGAGACTCTTGGAACGGATCCCCTCCACTTTTTAACCTAGATCTGACAGATATATTAGTAACACATTCTGAAAACTCATGGGGCAAATATCTGATAGACTTTGTATCTGCAATTTGTTTATTTTCCAAAAAAGTGATTTGGAAGGACCCGAGTGATTTGTCAATTTCTCCTATGGATCAAGATAGACTTTGTCAAATCCTCTCATCACTAGTAGTTTATATCTTGGGGAAGGAGGACCGAGTAATTTGGACCCCTGGTAAAAATGGCTCATACTCAATTAAAGAGGGATATAGGCTGATCTAGAAGATAGAAAATAATAAAACACCTTCCCGGGCTTTCTCCTTTTGTTGGAACCAATTCACGTTACCTAAGGCTAGTTGCTTTGCATGGATAGCTCTGCAAAAGAGAGCACTCACAAGTGACAGGTTATCGAAACTACATATTTCACAGCGATTCAATTGTCACCTTTGTGATCAGGAACTTGAAGATGGAGACCATCTTTTCTTGAATTGTCCCTTTGCCCAAAAATGTTGGATGTTTGCTCTGGGAAAACTTCAGTATTCCACACCTCTTCCAAATAAATTGTGGGACCTCTTCCAATCTTGGCCTAAGCTGTACTCCAATTCCTTTTTCTCACACCTTTGGATTTGCATCCCGACGATCATTGTTTGGGCCATTTGGTGGGAGCATAACAAAAGAATCTTCCGGTAGAGCTCTTCAACTATTGAAAATGTCTTGACCACCATTGAAAAGTCCATATTTGAAGTGGTGAATTCTAACCATTCTATTCACATATGTAATTCAATGCTGTCTCAATGGGACACAAACACCCTTCATCACTGGAAACATCTAACCTTTCCTACTGGTTCATACCAAAAAGCTAATTCCTCTTCTACAACAAACAGAGATAAAGTTCATTGGATCCCACCAACAATAAAGTTTGTTAAACTAAACTTTGATGGCTCATCCAGGCATTTCAAGAGCAGGAGCATGCATCTGGGATCACTATGGTAAGGTTCTGGCAATTAAAGTGAATCCCCTGCCCCCAGGATCAAACAATTTAGCAGAAGCTTATGCCCTCTTCATCGGTCTGGTGTTGGCTAAACAAGGAGGCTATCGCTTTATTCAAGCGGAAGGTGACTCAATGGTTATCATTTCGGCATGTATTAAGAGAGTGTCACACAATTGGTGACTAACATATATTTTAACACAAATCTGGCAACTCCTTGACTCCTTTGAAGAAGTTCTGATCTCACACACCCTTCGAGAAGGGAATGCACTTGCTGATTTTCTAGCAAATATGGGCTATGACGACTTCACTATAAATGAACTTGAGCCGACTCATGTCATAAATAACAATGGAGATCTTCAAAAAGTGATTGCAAAAGATATTAAATCTTGCTATCATCAAGAGTGAGATGTGCAGTACGCCATCAAAGATAGGATTAATCATTACAGTGTAAGAGTAATAACTGACATCCCTCAAATAGGCATTTGGTGGCTTGCATTTATCGATCCCACGATTGTGGTATCTATCTTGGAGTACATTTTACTCACATTCTGGTGATGGCCATGTGATTTTGGCAACTTAAACATACGACGGACTACACGACATTCAGTTTGGGCACGGTAAAGAACATGTTTCATTGTGTGTTTAATGCAAGTTTGTGTGAACACTTAAGTGGGGAGCAACTTGATATGATATTGCATGTGTAAGAGGAATCAAAATTGCTACTTAATTAACATTCCTGTCTTTATGGAGCACTAGTTCATCTCCTGCATACCTCCTGCATTCTCGAATTCTGCCCTATTTTCTACATTATGGATTCTTCATTTGCGAAATGCCCAAGATGCACATCCTATCATTTGTTTCATGATGAGTTACTTCTAAGGAATTTTAGAGTGTTCATTCCACCATAAATTAAGGAGCATCCTCTCCCTGCATATGTTGAGGACACCATTTTAGACGCAATCTTCATCATTCATTCCCCACTGATTCGCAGTGCTATCCGAAGAGTTATTGGTGAGAATGTTCTTTCATCAAAATTTTCACAAATTCTCTTTCTGTCTCATTTGGCTTTAATATTCTTGTCCAATTCCCTTGATGTGTTGCAATCAGTGGATCTTCTAATATTAATAGCGAATAGGGTAATCCACCCACAATTTATTGGAGAAGACAAGCTCATGAGGGCCATTCAAAAGTATGATTTGTGGAATGGCGAAGCTTTTATCGGTGGCTTATTTCCCCAATAACTGTTGATGGCTTCCCATGAACACATGCTGATATACAATTGTGCCAAAAAAGCCCTTGAATGTCACAGTTATAGGATTTTTAAAAATACTTTGCAAATGGTGTCACCGGTCCTCAGTCGTAAGCTTGAAGCTTCCTTCCAGAGCTTAATGAATGCCCTATTAGATCTGCTCAATGTTCACACTTCGCCTACTTTTCTACCAAGGGCTCAACAATGTTCTCCCACTGCTTTGGTGGCACTGCATTATGTATCCCCTGTACCAGATCTTAATTTTTCTACATCAATGTGTATCCAATCTATGAATTACCAAAATCGGCCTACAAATACATTGTGGCAAGTAACTCACCAGTGGCAATCAGATAATGATGGTTGGGAGTCTTTCGAAGATCCAGTTCCTCTTATTGGCTGGGATTCGGCTTGGTTCAATTTAGGTGGGAACTACGAGGACATGGTGGAATAGGGGTATGTTTGGCAAATTTTGTCTACTGTATGCCTCAGCCAGATTGAAGCAATGGCAGTTTTTGTGAATCTCCAAAGATTACTCATATGATGTGGGAATTGTAAATGGCCCTATTGTAAATTTAGCTTTCATAGTCCCCCTATAGGTTGCTCATGGTATTTTTTTGCTCTTAAATCAAAGTCAGATAATAGTTGGACTAAATATTTAGTTTTCTAACTTCTATTAGGGAGATTTAGATGGTTTATCTTCAAATTCGACATATATAGTTATCTTCAAATTTGACATATGATTGTAATTATCTTTCTACTGGGTCATAGGGTCTTTAAGGTTTTTATCTAAAATCTTACAAAGACTCATGGCTATGTAAAAATCTACTCTATATTATTGCATGTATAGGGCTACGATCCCAGGGTTTCTTTCTGGTTCTTCCATGGGGGAGCCCTTTGAATCAATTTATTAATAAATATATATGGTGGCTTGTCCACTTTTGTCTAAAAATAAACAAAAAAATTATTTTAGTTACCATCCTATTACGGTCAATACTCTTCTTGGAAAACTCTTTGGGAGTGTGATAAAACATAAATCAATAGTTGGGGGAAAAAATAAGGTACAAGGGTAGAAGGGTAGGAAGGTTTTAGGATAAAACACTCTACCATTTATCACTGCATCACTTTTAGACACTTCATTGAAAAAGATTGAGACAACCAAGGTGGAGAGGTATTTTGTTATTTTCTAGATTTCAAAAATGCTTTTGACATTAGGAACACATTGTGGAGTATAATGGAAGATCTTGGAATTCTAAATGAGTATACAATGGTTATCTGTGAGCTTTATGAGCAGGATAGAGGTAAAATAAAAACAAAAAAGGGTATATCTAGGTTGTTTGGTAGTGACACATGAATCAAACATGGGTGTCCTCTTTTCTCCATATTGTTTGGTTTGTATATCAATAAATAAAAAGAATGGTTAAACAAAAATAAGTGAGAGGGTGTCTATTTAACATGATACATGGTGAGGTTGCTGCTATATGCAGATGACCTTATTCTAATTGTAAAATATACCTAAGGAGTGAAAGATGATTTGAATACTTTAGAGCTATTTTTGCAAAAGGTTGGGATGCAATTGAACACCAACAAAACCAAGGTCATAGTCTTTTACTTGAAAAAAAAAACAAAAAAACAAAGTAAATTTAGCTAAATGAGGGATGTTCTTTTGGAGATACAAGAAGAATACAAATATCTAGGAATTGATTTTCACAAAGGGATCAGTTGCGAGACATCTAGGACAAAAATGATTCAAGGGGGGTGGAGAGATTCTTACATTCTTTAGAACATGTGGATGAAGGTAGAGTTATGAGATTGGAAAACCAAGAAGACTCCTTTTGGTTTGTTGGTGGTGCTAGTTGTCCTTTATGGCTGTGAAGTTTGGGGGAGTAACATATCAAACCATAAGTGGAGACAATTACAAATACTTAAAAAATATTTAATCACCAACAATATCAAAGTAAAGTCAACAGTTCCATATGAGATCCTTTTAGCTAAGGGTGAGATGTTCTTGATGGAAGTATCAACAGTAATTCATTTGCTAAGTTACTTTAAAAAAGGTTGAAAACATGAATAACCATCACTAACACAAAATGGTTGTTGAAGAGGAACTAAACCAACTTGGAAGAAAACTTGGAGGAAATACAACAACAAGTGGATGGACAAGCGGGACATTAAGTGCATGTATATATCCCAAGACTAACATTAAAATACAAAAAGATGGTATTAGAAAAATTTAGAATTGCAATGTGGACAAAATAGAATGGTAGAAAAAAATACAATATGTCAAAAGAATTCAATCCCACATAGAAGCATGATGGAAAGGCCTATCGGAGGGTTGTAACAAAGAGGAAGTCTAAAATTTTAGTAGCACAAATGAGGACTAACTCTCTATTATGATTAGGTAATACTGAGAGGGGGGGGTGAATCAATATTACTACATTTTAATTTAAACTTCAACCAATTATAAATAAACCATAATAATGTAGAAATGAAAAGAACATTAAATCATAACACATAACTCATGACACCATGATTTGTTCTCGAGGAAACCCTGGCCAAGGGAAAACCCCGGTGGGGATGGTACCCACAACTATGCACTAAAATATTATATCCCTGTTAGGAGATCTATCCCTATTAGGAGATGATTTTTACATAGTACATTTCCTCATTAGAGGAATAAAAAACCCTGTTAGGGGTATACAAAACACTTGGTTAAAGGTGGTGAGCAATCTGCTCTTACAATAAAAAACTGTCACAAAGAGTTCTCCAAAAATGAACAATACAAACACTTATCTTGCTTAGATAGTTCTAGTTATAGCTCTGTCTATTAATGATCTCACATTTGATCTCTGCTCTCATATTCACAACCTTTCTTCATCATTATAATCACAATTACATATCGCTTTCATAAAAGTACTCTATACTTATACAAAATCTACCATCTAGTCAGCTTCAGAAATACCACACAAAACATAATAATAAACTATGTGAATGATAATTATGGAGTTGGAGATCTTATATTACGAAAGTATCAACAATATACTTCATTCATCTGAATTAGCATGTTACCATACCAAGTAACCTTACCACAATCACCGCAATTGCTCATATGCCCTGTTATATTGTTTTATTGTCATCGCATACCTTCAGATCACTAAATCTCACTGATATGATCACCAAAACTCATGCGCTCTTAACTAAAGCATATAAATATACCAAAATACCTTCTACTAACTTCACATGCCATAATACCTTATACATTTCCATCGCTAACCAAAACTGTAACACTATACCCTGTTACCCTGATTCTGGACTTAGTCATTTTCATGACTGTGACTCCAGTAGCAAAACTGTCTGCATGCGGTCACTCCAGCATAAATGTTTCCATGAATGACAACCCTCAAGTGATCCCTAGTGCTCCATAACACCACTTTCCAATAATCTCTCCCTTTGGCATTGATGGCAACACTTAGAAAAATGACTAAGTGTTAAAGCACTAACTATACATATCTCTTTTCCTCTTTTCTATTTTTTTAAATTTACATCTTTTTATTTCTACTTATTATTTTTTCTTCTCTTCCTTTTAATTTTTACATTTTTCCTCTTTCTCTTCCTCTCCCTTTGACATCAATAGCAAAGGTGTATTTAAAATTACAAAAACTACTAAGTGCAAAAGGACTTAGTTCTTACTCGCCAGTTTTAAGACATCTTGGAAAGAGTTTTCCAAGGTCTTCACTTCTTCAGCCCATGATTTTATCAGAAGCTCGCTGACATGGATCAATCCATTCAGTGCATATGATGCGGTTTCCCTTTCCTTAAGCTCAATAGGTGTAGACAAAGTCATTGATCCTTCAACCTTTTCCATCTCTAAAAGATGAGTCTCAAGCATTGAAAGCTTAGGGGTCAATAGGCTTCTTAACAAGCCAAATCTGTCTACAAGTCTCCCTTTCTCTGTTTCCAGTACATTGATCTTGTCCAATAGCCCAGATGTCTCTTTATCCATTTCACCCATAGTTAGTAGAGACAATTCACAACTGTTCATTAGATTGTCAAGGGTAGCCCTATCCTTGGCTACAATCTCCTCAATATTCTTTACATGCCTACAAGGATTTATGAGGTAGTTGTAAATCTTCATGTCTTGTGCTACACAACTCTTGGCCTTAAGAGTAGTATCCTTGAGAATGTCTAAGTCCCATGAGATGGATTTGCAGACTTCTCTCAACTTCTTCTCCAAAAAGTTCTTCTATGCGTTGTCTTATGCAGTTTTTAGCAATGAGTCAAAGCTATCCAATACCATACCAAGGTTCTCAGCTTCATCTTTTTCTTGAAAGATAATCGGTGAGGCAAGTAGCTTATTTACTATTTCTACAACCCTAGCCATTACCTTTATTCTTTTGTCCCCTTTCTATACCAACCTTTCTTTAGCCTTAGCGAAGGCCATGAAGGATAGCCTCATAAGATCATCCTCGTCCATACTGTCTACATCAGAACTTGTTTGTTTGGCCATACTAGCCAACAATAAAGAGGTGTCCATTTTAACCTCAACAACTTTTTTTGTTCTGGTCTCTTCTTCCTTCTTTTATTCCTATTGTATTTCCTTCTCATGTACTTCCTCCTCTATTTTCTCTTCCTCTAACCATTCTTGTTCTCTAACTTCCATCGCACTATCCAAATTATCCATAAATGGATCATTTACATCATGCAACGTGTCAAGGGTCATAGGCACACCAAAGACAAAGAAATCTGGTTGCACATTGTCTTGTACACTTTCATCCACTACTTTGGAACTTTCTCCCAATCCCAAAGATGTAGGCTTAGTAACCTTGGGAGGCAAGGTCTTCTTTGGCATATTATTCATTAGAATTTGATCTAATGATCTTTGAGTGTCCTCAATCACCTCACCATATTTCCTAGCCATGATTTTTATTAGTCTGGCCTTTGTCCTCAACAAGAGTTTTAATGCATTTATTATCCTCTCCCCTTCTTGTATTGAGACAACTAGTAACATGTCCTCAATGGCTTTATTCCTTATGTTTTCATCTTCTAATTGTTCCAATTGCTTCCTGATTTCTAGTTTTCTATACAATTCTTTAGGGATACTCCCTTCAATTTCTAACAAGTTCTTCTTGAAAATCAATAGATGCTCAATGACAGTATCTTCGATGATCGCTTGGTTTTCAACATCATACCTCTCATAGTACCTATCCACTGTCTTCAAGTTCCCATCTCTTATCACTCTCTTTTGTAGTGATTTAAGGTTTGGTTTCCACAAAAATTGTGGATCCTTTTGAGCTGCTTTCTATTCTACTTTTTCAACTACCTTTTCCTCTTTCTTCTTCCTCTTCACTTCTACCTCTTTCTCCTTAGGACTGTTCTACTTACTAGATCTTGTAGATCTTCTAGGAATGATCACAGGCACAACTTCTTGTACTACCTCCTCTTGTGTAGCTGACAAGTCAATAATATCAATAGTAGGACTTACTGTATTTTTTGCCTTTGAAGGAAAAAGAGCATCAATGGCCATGCTCGAAGATGCTTCCATCTTATTCCTTATGTTTATCAATTGCTCCTTAGTGATTCCTACCTTTGTGGTGATATCCTCCACAACTTTACTGATTTTCCTCTTCCTTGTCACCTTCTCTTGTTCTTCTCTGATCTTTCCTAATTTCTCTCTATAGGTTCCCCATATTTCTTGTGTAGGGTCTATTTCTGCTGCTAGAACATGCTCAACCTGCATAGTTAAGATCTCAGCACTGACTTCATACCCCATAGGATAACACCATTTCATTCTCAGTTCCACAGCCTCAAAACAAACATAATCAGTTTCAACCATGAAACATATAATGTCCCCGTACTTCTCAACAATGTTCTCAGGTATTCTATACCTTTCCTTCATTTGCCTTTGTAAGATTTTTGTCATGGAAAATAGTTCACCATCAACCCAATTCTTATCTTGCCTTTTGTAACTCTCAGAAATTTGAATCCCAGTGGGTACATTATCCTTCCATGCCCTAGGATACATGCCAAGAAACTTGTGAATAATATGAATGTACATATGGACTAATAATGACCCAAACCTAAATGCTTTAATCCTATCTTTCTTTATCACCTTTACATTTTCAAGGAATTATTGTGCAAGTACTTTGCAGAGGTTCTACTTCTTATTTTCCTTCACCATTCTGTATGCCATCATGATGACTCCAGTTGATACAGAATTTGGTCTGCTACTATAAAATAGTTTGTACCCCAATAACATTGCCACAAACCTAACATCTTGCTAAAAGATGTCATTGACTGTCATCGCCCTCTTATCCCACTTGGAATGAGTTAGGGTTTCTGCTTGTTTCCTCAAATTATTTTCTGCTACAGGTAGGGCTCCTTCATTATCAAGGCATGTAATCTCATGAATCATCTGTGCACAAATCTTTATTGGTTGATATGTAATCCAAACAAATTGATCATGGACTCTACTAAGGATGATCTTAAACCATTCAACTTCTGTGAATTCTGTGAGTAGGGTTAGCTTAATGATAGATTGATCTTGTGGGTGTTTGAACTCTTCTACCATGGATCCATCTGCTTCTGTCATACTATCCAATTCACTGTAAATATTTACATCTCCAATGATTTCATACTTGCAGTGTATGTATGCCCTAATGTCTTCAACGTCCAAAATGCCTACAGGGGTTTGTGAAAATGCTCCTTCCGAATCATCCTCACAAGACTTGAATGGATGTCTCTTAAATTTATAGCTAGGTCTATCCACGACATCATAAACTACTGGTGCATCCATAACTTCTCTATGAGTATAGGTCTAAATACCTTTAATGCGCTAAAATCTGGATATCTGCTTCACACGATCACACAATCTCCCTGCTAGATGGCTTGAAATGCTTCACAATTCTACTATCCTTAGTCGTTGATCAACAAACGGTGTAGAAATGATATCTTCCAAATCTTTTTATCCTTCACAAGTTGAGTGAATGCATTAAACATAAGTGGCTCAACTTCGCATCTTGTCCAATCAACATAAAACTCATGAACATGGAAAATGAATCTCCAAGTGATGCGCTCTCATCCACAGACTCCAAAGTGTTTGCACACACCATACCTAAGCTCACATGAGACTACTCCACATATACAAGGGCTGGATATATTATGTTCTCTGTATCCAATGGTCCCCTTAAGGCCATGCGATCAATGCCTCAAAGAACTCATCATGCGAAGACATAGTATCATCTATTGTCTCTCCCTAAACCGATGCCTTGTTTAAGACGTTCACCTTCCATGTCTTGTCATCCTCCTTGCTCTTTGATTTCTTGAAATGATTCTCAAACTCATTCATGTACTCATTAAGACTCTTACCACTGTCACTAACATTCTTTCTTATAACCACAGGAGGTGGTCCTCTCGGTTCACTTGATCTTCTTGGTCCTCTTTTGTTGTCCTCTCCATTGTATCTGCAAAAATTCACAATGTGTCCAAGGTTGTTGCATTTGTAACATGTAGGAGGTCTCCTTCTATCCTGATTTATTTGCAGCTTGTAGTATCTTGCAGTATGTCCAAAGTTATTGCATTTTTGACACGTGATCTTGGCTGTTGATTCTTCTTTGACATAATCTTGCTTATACCTAGACTGATCTGGTTTTCTGCAATCTGCTTTCTTGTGTCCATAATCATAACAGTTAAAATAGTAGATGGTAAAGGGTTTAGAGGTACCTTTACTTCTGCAATCTCTTTTCATATGTCCAACTTTGTTGCATCCAAAGCATCTACCTCTGAAAGGTCTGATCTATTCTTTAGCTTCTTCATGAGTAGGTCTTTCTTTATGTGTAGGTCTTTCTTCATTCTTTGCTTCACTTGCTTCTTCATTTGTTTTAGAACTTTCTACTTCATTAAATCCAACTCCAATCATGTCTCCTTTAGGTTTCTGTCTTGCTCTTTGCTAATCAATTTTGTCACTACTCATGTGCAACTTCTCAATGTGTAATTTGACTTGAGTGAGTTCACCTTTAATGATCTGATTATATTTGTCCAATTCCTAATATATATCCTTATAATGGTCAAGTTCAGTCTTCATTGTCCTATCTACTCATTTGTTTCTTTTAGTGATTCTTCAACTTTGTTCCTCGCATCCTTTTCATGTTGAATCTCTTTTATTATCAAAAGATTGATTTCTTCTTTTTCTTGCTCTAGCCTCTTTACTTGATTTGATGTATCATTGATTGATTCTTCACTGATTTTGTCCATAAGATCTTGTTTTGACATCTTGAAGTTTCAAGTTGCCCCTTTAGTTTTCTGATGAAACCTTATGCTCTTCTCAATTTTAATTTCAATATTCCATTTGCAGCCTTCTCTTTGTCCAGATCTTCAAGTGCTGCATCAAAGTTCTCTTGCAAACTTTTTGAATCCATTATGATCTCCCTTAAGCTGTTAGGCTTTCTCTCCAAGGGCCAATAGCTCTGATACCAATTGTTAGGATTAGGTAATATTGAGAGTGGAGGTGAATTAGTATTACTGCATTTTAATTTAAACTTCAACCAATTATAAATAAACCATAATAATGCAGAAATAAAAAGAACATTAAAGCATAACACATAACTCATGACACCATGATTTGTTCTCGAGGAAACCCTGGCCAAGGGAAAACCCCAGTGGGGATGGTACCCACAACAATGCACTAAAATATTATATCCTTGTTAGGAGATCTATCCCTTTTAGGAACTGATTGTTACATAGTACATTTCCTTGTTAGAGGAATACAAAATCCTGTTAGGGGTATACAAAACACCTGGTTAAAGGTGGTGAGAAAACTGCTCTTACAATAAAAAACTGTCACAAAGAGTTATCCAAAAATGAATAATACAAGCACTTATCTTGCTTAGATAGTTCCAGTTATAGATTTGTCTATTACTGATCTCACATCTGATCTCTGCTCTCAGATTCATAACCTTGCTTCATCATTATAATCATAATTACATATTGCTTTCATAAAAGCACTCTATACTTATACAAAATCTGCCATCTAGTCGGCTTCACAAATATCATACAAAACATAATAATAAACTATGTGAATGATAATTATGGAGTTGGCAATCTTATATTACCAAAGTGTCAGCAATATACTTCATTCATCTAACTTAGCATGTTACCATACCAAGCAACCTTACCGCAATCACCACAACTGCTCATATGCTCTGTTATACTATTTTACTATCATCGCATACCTTCAGATCATTGAATCTCACTAATTTGATCAACAAAAATCATGCGCTCTTAACTGAAGCATATACATATACCAAAATACCTTCTACTAACTTCATAGGCCATACCTCATACATTTCCATCGCTAACCAAAACTGAAACACTGTACCCTGTTACCCTGATTTTGGACTTAGTCATTTTCATGACTGTGACTCCAGTCGCAAAACTGTCTGCATGCAATCACTCCAGCATAAGTGTTGTCATGAATGACAACTCTCAAGTGATTCCTAGTGCTCCATAACACCACTTGTCAACACTCTCATCATCTTAGATGTGAATCAAGTAGATGGACTACCCCTAAAGAAAAATGGGAGGACATAACTTGAGTCTTTTGTAGCAAAGACATAGTTGAAATCAAGTGATACTTCATCATAGAGTGTTTAACATATGAGGATTTCCATAAGCAGTTTTAGAATCATTTGAAAGTGGATAGTGGAAACAAGCTCTTTGAGGAAACAAAACTTCACAAGTTAGCAAACCTCTTGGCAAAGATTCAAAATAGGAGAGTTGAAATAGAAAGAAATTTCAAAATGTGTTGATGATGTGGCTTTTGGTCCCTTAGGCCTCTTGGTCTCATAGACGTAATTAAAATTCCTTCATTCTTTCAAACATGTATTTTGGTTGTTGAGGAGAGGCTAGTTTGCAGAAAGAAGATGTGGATGAAGCAAAACAAGGAGTGGATGAGCAAATGAGACATTGACTTCCAAATATGTCCCAACACTAATGAAGGGATAAAAATGCTCATGTTAGGAAAATTCAGTGTTGACATGTGGACAAAGCAAATGAGGTGAGAAAAAAGTTCATTATATGAAAAAGTTGAATCCCACTTGGGAACATTGATGAAAAATGACAACGATTAGAAATTCAAAACAACAAAAATAAAGAAGATAGAATAGAGAAACCATACACGCTATTTTATTAATCAAATGATACTTATTTATACAATATTGATGGAGACAAACAACTTTCCTATAAACCTGTTAAACTAATTGACAACAAACTATAGAGGAATGACAACCAACTATGAGAAGGAGAACACTGTTTGCAACACAAAATCTTTGCCACATACTCAACACACATGGTGATTCAATTTTGACTTATTCCAAGACTCCCTCTTAAGGAAAAAAATGAATTTAGATGGACTACTAACATATCTGTTTACTATAAACTAGGAATTAAACTGACTAGTAACATAAAACAAAACAATACATTATATAGAAAGCTATTCTTTGAAAATATTTCATGTACTGGTAAGACTTCTTTAAGTCGCTCCAAGATACTAGTACAATCATGTAGTATCATATAGGCTTCCAATACCATTGGACACCATTTGCACATTAAATGCCTCATTACCCTCGTAAAGGTATGATGCTAAGCTTCCAAATTTTCTAGATCGCCCTGAACTATTAGATACTAATCCTGACATGTGTGTCTCATAACCCCAATTAGGTATAGCTTCTCCGATCCTTTAACACCTCAGACTATTGAACATCAATCTAGGTTCTATTGCATCGTTACTTATCTTCAAAGCATTAACTCTTCAAAATAAAACAATTTCTTCATCCTCAATGAAACTATCAATATTTGGTGGTTCTTTTCTAGGCCTCATCTCCTCGATAGTCTCTTCTAACTTATTCCAACCACATACACTAAACATATATTTAAGAAGAAGGTAACTTTGATACCAAATTAGAAATTCAAAACAACAGAAATAAATAAGATAGAATAGATAAACCATATATTTTATTGATCAAATGATACTTTTTTATACAATCACAGAGACAAACAACTTTCCTATAGATCTGCTAAACTAACTGACAACTTACTATAGAGGAATGATAACTATTGTGAGAAGGAGGACATATCTATTTTAATCATTGTTTGCAACTCAAACTCTTTGCCACATGCTCAACACACATGATGATTCAATTTTGACTTATTCTAGTAATTACTTGTGAGTGACAATTAAGGGTAAGGCTAGATTATTAGTGGTGTAACAAAGAATTGGGTCTCATCATCTAAGTTGTGAAATATTTAGATAGACAATTGTCAAAGAAGTCTCAGAAGAGAGAATGTGTACCTTTCAACTACAAATGAATAATTGAAATTGAATGATACTATCTTTGAATGTGTTGCTTATTGAAATATCAGTGATCATTATAAAAACAACTCCAAAGAAAACCAACTTTTTGAAAAAGCAGAACTTTACAAAACTACTGGTCTCCTTATAAATGGTCTCCTTATAAAGAACCATAGAAATGAAAATGACTTAGAATATGATTTTAGACATCATTGCCACATCCTTTCAATTCGATTCGATTCGATACGATATTGTGTCTACAAGGGCATTGCCACAACAACGAACATAAAAGCCGCCCTCGTGGAGAGATGCGGGAGACCGCAAACGTGTAAAAAACTTAAATTCCTCCATAAAGCTGCTCTGGGTCTCCAACGTGTTAAAAACATAATCTCATAGAAGACGGCAATAATCCTCGATGTTTGAGTAGGCTAACTGCGAAATTGCCGTCAATTGATGTAAATTTTTGGGTTTAAAGAAACCGCGCGTTTTTTTTTCTATTAAGATAAACCGCGCTTTTTTTTATAAACAAAAACGGTATAAAATGTGGATACAGCCCACTTAACAGAGTACTCATTTGTAACAGACAAGAAAAATTCATATACGTCCCCATTGATAAATCATCACGCAATTCACAGCATTGTAAATCGTCAGGTAAGATTTTTTGTAAAATTTAAGTTAGTTTTTGTCTATCTTTACATAAAGTTTTACATGTAACTAGATTTGAGTTTTAAATCTGAGATTTTTTTCTGTGAATGATTTAGATTCAGCAGCATTTGGAAGATTCTAATTAATATTTAACATACATATTTGAGTTATAGATCTTCTGGATGCAGGAAACTGTAGAACTTAAGTCACATTTATTTATTTTACCTCTTGAGTTATATCTGAACTCGATGTATATTTGGAAGCCTCTGGCAAAATTATGTATCTGAATAATTCCAAGCCTTATCTACTTTAGTATTTCTGAGGTTTTTATAAATTTTAAAAGATATTGTTTCGTTTAAAGTATTTCTGACGTTTATCTAATTCTTTAAAAACATTGTTTCCGTTTTTCTTTACAGAAAGCGGGTTAAATTGACAGTCTCAAGGCAAATGTGTTTATATTGCATCTCGGGTGGAATTTCAGTTTTTTCAACAATTGGAAACTTAGGGTTATTAATAGAATTTTTGAGGTTTATATGATTCTTTTACCAACATTTTAAGCTTAGCTTTACAGGATAGGTTAAATTGACGGCGTCAAGTTACATTTATTTATTCATCTCGAGTATTTTTCTTTATTAAATAATCCGAAGGCTGTGTAGTGTTTCCGAGCTGACAGAAATTTTTATGGACATTTTTCAATTTAACTTCACTCAATAAGTTATAATGACTGCCTCAAAAGGACATGCGCTATATTTTTTTTTAAATCTTGAGTGATATTCAAATTTTAATATTTTCAAGGGTTAATATTTTATCTTGAATGAAATTTCATTTTGTTATGCAATTGGAAACTTAGTGTTATTGATAGAATCTTTGGGGTTTTTATGATTTTTACCAACATTTCTAAGCATAGCGTTACAGAATAGGTTACATTGACGGCCTCAAGGTACATTCATTTATTTGTCGAGTAAGATTTATTTTTGTCGAAAATTCCGAAAGCTATGTAGTGTTTCTGAGCTAATGCAAAACTTCGACGGACATTTTTCAATTTAGCTTTACACAACAGGTCAAACTGAGGTTTTATAATTTTCACAACATTTTTCGGAATGGCTTTACATGATAGGTTAAACTAATGACTTAAAGGCTGTACGTTTTTTTTTATTGCGATTGATATCTATTTTTTCTTTTAGAAGTTTTAAGTCTTAGGCTCTTAACTATATTTTGTATTTGTGGGGTTTTTAATGAATTTTCCAGAGGCATTTTTCAGTTTAGCTTCGTAGGATGCTGGTTAGATTGGCAGCCTCAACAAACATATTTATATATCATCTTGATGGATATCTATATTTGCTAAAATTAATAATTTAGGAACTTTAGTTATGTATAACATTTTTTTTTGAGGTTTATATGAATATTGACTACACATTTTTCATTTTTCAGTTTGGCTCTAAAAGTTGTTGGTTTTGGTGCATGGATTTTTTATGCTGGTACATAATTTTTTTTCTTGGGTTTATTGAAACTTGAAAGAAATTATAGAACGTTGTGTAGGATATATATTTTCTAATGTAACACGAGAACTGGGGGACGTCGGTGCTGTAATATACTATACATATAGTACTTGAGATGCTAGTTATAAAATGATGTATAATAGTATAAGAACTAATAAATTATAATGCCAAATACTTGAACATAGCAAAATTGCAACATGAATATCAAAAATATCATAAAGATGTTTACAATGAGTAGCATAATGTCAAAACAAGTGCAAAATCATGTACATACATTCATTAATATGCATATGCATATGTTGTGTGTGTAACAGTGACCTTTACGGTAGCCAGTAAAGTTGTAAACCCCCTTTCTATCACAAGTGCTGCAGCTGCAACTTTTGCTTGCAGAAACCCCCAATTGTGACATGGTGTTGCGAAGGCAGACGTGGGGGGACTTGCGAACACCAAGTCCTCGATGCAGGGACATCCCCGACCTGGGTGGGGTGGGGGGGGGGGGGTTGGGAGGGGGGATGAGTCCCCATGTTACATTGACATAATCCCATCAGCAAAAGCATATATCCTATCTATCTGAGAGGGGGAAAACAGGTCCAATTAACACTTACATGAGCCCCAAAAGTTTCCAAATTATAGTTTTCTAAATCCTACCTAATGAGGTCAAAAGCCATCTTCCTAGTCCCCTCATGAGCCACAACGTTGGTGTTCAAGATGCCAGCTAAGAAACTAGATAGGGGCAGCATGGGGATTGACTCTATTGCCTCCATATTTGCTTGAACCACTAGAGAGTGAGCAAAATGGAGCTCCTAGAGATGTTCACCCAAGATATGCACTACCCCTAAGAAGAGTCATAAACACGACTGTTGTGCATGTGCCTGTGATGAACCCTGCTGGTTCAACCTCTAATCAATCTGGCGATTGACTAGTTTTTTTTGTCTTTTGAAGAGTTTTTTATTTTTTTGGTTTTTGTGAATATATGTTTTTTTTGAGTTTTTGGAAAATATTGGACAATACATAAAAATGAAATCTAAATACTTGCAATTTATAACAGAGGCTGTCTTATTTTATTGATAGATAATAACAAAGCATAACAATTGCTAGTACATCTATTGAAATGGAATTTGCAGCTAACAAAGAAACTTGTAGTCCAAGCACAAGTTGTCCATAAACTAGTCATAAACACGACTGTTGTGCATGTGCCTGTGATGAACCCTGCTGGTTCAACCTCTAATCAATCTGACAACTGACTAGTTTTTTGGTCTTTTGAAGAGTTTTGTATTTTTTTGGTTTTGTGAATTAATGCTTTTTTTGAGTTTTTGGAAAATAATGGACAATACATAAAAATGAAATCTAAATACTTGCAATTTATAACAGAGGCTACCTTATTTTATTGATAGATAATAACAAAGCATAACAATTGCTCGTACATCTATTGAAATGGAATTTGCAGCTAACAAAGAAACTTGTAGTCCAAACACAGCTCCTGTAGATTTGCTAGAGACCCTTCAATTTAAATAAACAATGCATTAATCATGCTAGACACCCAATTCTTAAAGATAAAAGGCACATAATGCTGAACGATTTGTCCCAAAAGCCAAACGCCTTGGCTAGGGTCTCATGTGGGCCTGATATAGTGTACGGCTGCCTTGAATGTGCCACAAAATCTGTCTCAAAAGCAGCGATTTCCTACTGCTGGCCGCCCAAGATAATTCTATGCAATTATTCTTTAATTTGATTCAAACAACTCCCTAAAACTATGAAAATGAAGCAAATCATTGCTCATGTATGTAGCCATCACTGAATGCAAACTTCAATGGGTCTTTCACCATTTAAAAGTGCTGAAACCATGAAGATATACCATTCTTCAAAGCTGAAAGCTGAAACCCTTGCTCAATTTTAGAGACTTCTCATATCAAAGAAAAAATCATCAATTGCAAAAAGGGGAAGTTTGCGTGTATTGTTCGGACTCAGTCAGGGGAAGTTTTGGCCAGAAGCAGAGCATTCAATCAGGCAAGGGCAAAAGGTTGAACAACTATTGTATGAATGGTTTTGTTTTTGACTCTTTTGCCACCAATGACAAAGGGGAAGATTTTTAGCAATTTAAGTTGTCATTAGTGTATTTCATAAACCCATTCACACTGGTCGAAGATCACCGGTCGCTCGCATTACTTAGATGACACCGGTAGATAAAGCACATAGTGTATGCACCGGTCACCGGTCAACGAAGTAGTTAGATAAACCGATAGACTGAACCAAGTACTCAGTATTGGTCCGGTACCGATCTAACTGATCGAAAAATCTGGTCCAATTTTTGTGGAATAATTTGAGTTAAGATCCTGATTATTTGAGACATCCATTACTCTAATGTGAAGTTAACCTTTCAACAGGAGTTAACTTTAAGTTCTACGGATGATCTCAAGATAAACTCTAGATCGCAACGCACAGTTTTCTTGCGTTGCATATTTTATGGTCAAGTTTACTCCCTGGTGGTTCTGTGAGTCAAGAGGATCACTCTTGTATAAATATTAGTCATAGGACGCAAAGTGGGTTGCCGTTATTGAGAAGTGGAGATTGCAGAGAGCAGAGGAAAGATATCTTCTGAGGAGTGCTACAGGCACAAAGGTGAAGGAAGAAAAGAAGATCAACAGCCAGGCAAACAGGGGAAGAGATCTACAGGTATGATCTAATCGAACAATTAGTGTCATTATAGATCACCGTTTTAAAAGGTATTACATCATATACAAATCCCTCTAATAGGGTGAACCTAATTGGTTCGTTGTAAAAATCTCTTAATAGGGTAACATCTTTGTTGATGTTCAAAGTCTTATAACCATGCAACTCTTAATAGGGCTTAGATCCTAAATGATCTTTTGTAAAAATTCCTTAACCGGGTAGCACCTTAACTAGTGCTTTGTATGCTCCTAACAGGGCACCTTCATTTAGAACTAGTGAGGTTGTGAGCTCTGTCTCACCGTGGTTTTTTTTCTCTAAACGAGGGTTTCCACGTACAAATACTTGAGTAGATCTGTGTGGTTTAGTTTATGCTTGTGAATGACTGTTGACTTTCTACTTTGCATTCAAGAATCTGTTTACAAGTTTTAAACAATGAGATTTAGTATTTTCTGATTCACCCCCCCCTCTCAGTAACCGGTAAGGTAACATCACCCTTTGTAAATGATGAGCTCATTCACAAGAGAGTATCTGCTATCCTAAATAGTCTTGTCAACAATGCTAGAAGCCCACTAGTTCTTGGCATACTCAACAATGATCAAATGTCTCCAATCCTTTGAAATCTCTGCCATGGAGCTCAAATGGGGACAACAAGATAAGGTGCCAACAACAATATTCAGAGTACCTTTGACATTAGAGATGTCAAAGTCATAAGACTACAACTTAATGACCTATTTTTGTTGGCGTTCATTCAGGTCCTGTTGTCCAAGGAAATGCCTCAAGCTATTATGATTAGTTTTAATATAAAATTTGCTACCAACTAAGTATTATATAAACTTGGCCAATGCATGCATGACGACCAACATTTCCTTGTCATACATATTGTAAACCCTCTTAGGACCCCTTAGCTTCTTGCTTTCGAAAGCAATCGGATGACAATCCTGCATAAGCATAGCACCAATGCCTTCTCCAAAGGCATCACAATGAAGCTCAAAAGGCATGGTGAAATCTGGTAAAGATAAGACCATGCATGTCGTCATCAACTATTTGAACTTCTCAAAACACTCTTATGCATGAGGAGTCCACACAAAAGCTCACTTCCATGTCAGATCTGCGAGTGGTGCAACATGTTGTGAAAACCCACTGACAAACCGATGATAGAAGGCACACAATCCAACAAATCCTTTGAGCCGAGTCAAGTTCTCAAGAGTAGGCCACTCAATAATAGTATAAATCTTTCAGGATCCATGCGCACATCGTCTGCATTGATGATGTGACCCAAGTACAACAACTTGGTCATGCCCAAAGCACATTTGGACACCTTGACGTATAAGGACTCCCTGTCAAGTATGCCCAAAACAATATCTAGATGAGCTAAGTGTTCCTCCCAAGTCTTACTGTAAACCAAAATGTCATTGAAAAACACTACAACATACTTCCTCTGTTGAGATTGGAAAACCTTGTTCATAGTGGACTAAAAAGTAGTTGGTGCGTTGGTTAATCCAAATGGCATAACCAAAAACTCGAAATGTCCACAATGACACTTGAAAGTAGTCTTCTCAATACCTTGCTCTCTAACTTTGATCTGGTGTAACCCGTCCTCAAATCTATCTTGGAGAAATAACAAGCTCCGTGAAGCTCATCGATGTGAGGTATGGGATACTTGATATTAATTGTTTTCTTATTCGGCATTTGGTAATCAATACACATCTTAAGTGTGCCATCTTTCTTCTTCACCAACACAAGTGATGAAGCAAAAAGAGACTTACTTGGCCTTATGTGTCCCATAGCCAACAACTCTCTGATAGTCTTCTCAATCTCATCCTTTAATCGCTTTGGGTGCTAGTAAGGTGTGATCATGACAGGCTTAGAGCCCTCCTCCAACTCAATGATGTGCTCAATACCTCTATCCAGAGGCCTACGAGGTGGAGTGTAACTAAACACTTTAGAGTGTTTGATGTTGAGCTCTTATACATCTGGATGGCAAGCTGGTTTATCTTGTTCATCATGTGTAGGCATTAATCTACACTTTGCTGCCCACTCAACCATGTCATGTCTAATGAGTCTCTCTATCCATCTAAATGAAATAACTTTTAGATTGCTTTCCCTGATGGTCTTTAGAACACGAGTCTTACCATCCACTTCAAACCTCATCTCCATGTCCCTAAGGTTGACAGTGAACACTCCAATGTCATGAAGCCATCTCATACCAAGGACCACATCTATATCTCCCATATTAACAACATAGAAATCTACCTTAAAATCATAATTGTTTAGGCACATGGGAAGATCAGAAATCGTTCTATCACACTTGAGAGTATATCCATCCGCTACCTTTACCCTTATGCCTTCAAATTCTTGAGTTTGGATCCCACGGCTTGCCACTAACTGTGCATCTATGAAGTTATGTGCTGCACCTATATCAAGTAAGGAGATCACCCTTTGTCTTGCCAGGAGCCCACACATCTTAAAAGAACCTTCTTTTTTCATGCAAGAGAGGTATACTTCCTTAAGACTTGTTTTACCTTCCTCTTCACTTTCTTTTTCTCACTTTTAGCTCCTGATTCCTCTTGGACAGCTTGCTGCTCTGCTGTATCAGACATGTTTTCATCATCATAATACCATTCTATTTGCTTGCGTTTCCCTTTTGAACTTATGTCCTACCAGGAGCCCACACATCTTAAAAGAACCTTCTTTTTTCATGCAAGAGAGGTATACTTCCTTAAGACTTGTTTCACCTTCCTCTTCACTTTATTTTTCTCAAATTTAGCCCCTGATTCCTCTTGGACAGCTTGCTGCTCCGCTGTATCAGACATGTTTTCATCATCATAATACCATTCTATTTGCCTGCTTTTCCCTTCTGACCTTAGAGGAGAATCATGTTTTTCATCATAAGGTCCCTTTCAATTAAAACATAGTGTTTTCCTACGCAGATCATCAAGTGTTTCCTTGTCCATTGTGTTGAATCCTGTAGCTGCGATAGAGACTCGTCTAGTTCTCTTCTCGCCATTATGACAATACATTTATTGAAGTTTTGTATTTTGTATTCAGAACATGTTTGCGTAATTGTTCCAACAGTCATTTTAACTAAGCTCTATTCACGGCTATTGTGATTGTGTGTAACTCGTACCTTGGTCGTTGCTGTCGATAGACTTACTACTTACGTAGTATGATCATTCATTGTTCATTCATCGTTCACCTGGCATTACTGTTTCACAGTATCGGATTTCCTTCAACTCTCGTAACGGCCAAGCGGTGGCGCTCCACCTTGCTGGCTGTAATGCCAAGCAAGGTGAAGTGTCACTTTGCTTAACGTTACTTTCGGGGTTGTGTGTAATCCCTGTTGGATGCGCTTATGATGCGTGTGCTGATCAAAAAAGGAAAAATGAATGTAATGTAATATCTGACGGAGGTGTGCGTTATGCTTTGTTTTTAAGCTTTCCGCATATGCATTGCATTTTCTCACGGGAACAAATACTTTTGTTTTGGCATCATTCACTAGTGTGTTATCGAAGATTCTCAGCTAGTGAGTGTCTTTGCTCTGGGTTGCTCAAGTAGTGAGCTATCGATTGGTGCATATTATGATCTTCAGCGTATGCTTATGTTCAGTGTGACAGTGTTCACCCGTGTATGTTCACTCCTAGACAACGATCTCACATCTACATCCAACTTGTGAGATTTTCATTGTTTCAATAATCTTCTTTACGGGATTATCTATCTCTTGTATTTTCATACATTGTATTATCAATAAAGAAGTACTATTTTTGTGGGCTGGGTTGTTTCCCTCTCTCTGGAGGGTTTTTCCTAGGATAATCTTGTGCGCTATTTGGATTTTGTTTATTTACATCTTTCTGGTTCAGTCTTTAACATGGTATTAGAGCGGGTCTAGGCATTTTGATCCAGAATCAAAAAGATCAGATTTCATCTTTCACATCTCTTCTTACTTTGCCATCATGGTGAACGGTTTAAAGGTTGAGGATAGACTTGACGGTTCCTCCAACTTCTCTTCCTGGAAGTTTAGGATATTGATTGCCCTAGAGAAAAATGATCTTCTTGTCTACATAAATTCTGATCCGGAAGAATCTATTGATGATGCTGAGAAAGCACTTTGGAAAAAGAACATAATTATGGCAAAGAAAATTCTCATTGATTTTGTAAAGGATCACCTTGTCCCCATTATTTCCAACATGTCTTCAGCCAATGTGATGTTTTAGACATTAAAAGATCTTTATGAGATTAATAATACCAGCAGAGCCTTGGCTTTGAGGCGTCAGATTCTTCATATCAAAATGGCTCAAGGAGAATCAGCCATATCTTACTTCATGAAAATCTCAAAACTCAGGGACCAGCTTAGCACTATTGGTGACTCCATTCCTGACAAAGACTTGGTCATGCTTGCCATGAATGGACTCCACTCCTGGGAATCGTTTATTCAAGGCATCAGTGGACGCGATGATCTCCCTAAATTTGACAGATTGAGAGCTGATTGCATTCAAGAGGAATGCAGACTTGAGGCTAGAGGTAATGGTCGCAAAAGTCACCATGAAGATGATCAAGTACTGGCAGCCCACACCTCTAAAGGAAAAGGGAAGAAACCATTCTTCAAGCGATCTAGGAATAATGACTCTCATCCAGATTCTTCTCACAAAAGAAAGAAGGTTGATGTCTCCAAAGTTCAATGCTTCAGATGCGACAAATTCGGTCATTATGCCAGGCATTGCACCTCAAGACCGAAGCCTCAAGTCTCTACTGCATGTGTTGAAGACTCTTCTCCCAAGGAAGAACCATGTGATGAACTTGAGGGCTTTAGTTTTATCTTTGCTTTATCCAGCAACATTCCTACTAACAGTGACACCTGGCTGATTGATAGCGGAGCTTCACGTCACATCATGGGTTACAGTGATCATCTTTTCAACCTCAGTGAAAAAGATTCTCACCTTCAAGTTATCATTGGGGATGATGCTAGTTATTCAGTGAAAGGGGCTGGCTCTACTTCTTTCCAACTTGATTCAGGCATTCCCTTGCACCTCAGTGATGTTCTATTTGTCCCTGGTATTAAGAGGAACTTGATTTCTATTTCAGCTCTTGAAGACAAAGGATATCATGTGTCCTTCATTGATGGTAAGGTCCTGGCTTGGAAGAAGAACTCTAACTCCTCTTCAGCTTGTGAGATAGGAGTTCGTCATGGCAGCCTCTACAGACTTTCAGCTCGACCTATTCAAGCTCTATCTCTTTGTTCCTCAAATCCAAACATTCTTTGGCACAAGAGATTTGGTCACTTAAATTTCAGAACCTTGGCATCCATGGACAAGGCTGTCATTGGTCTCTCCAAGCTCAAAAAGGATCATGAAGGTATTTGCAAAGGTTGTGCTCTAGGTAAGAATACTAAGAGTACATTTCATAGCAGTGAATCTAGAGCTAAAGGTATTTTAGATTTAATTCATTCAGATTTATGTGGCCCTATGTCTGTTGCTTCCATTAGCGGTTTTTGGTACTACATTACTTTCATTGATGATTTTTCTCGGAAATGTTGGATATACTTTCTTAAATCTAAAGAATCAGATGAAGTGCTGTCCTGTTTCAAATCATTCAAAGCTTTGGTTGAAAATTCTACTGAGAAGAGGATCAAGACCTTGAGATCTGACAATGGTGGGGAGTTTGTATCTGGAGTCTTTCATAGTTTTTGTACTGATGCTGGGATTAAGAGGGAGCTTTGCGTTCCCTACAATCCTCAACAAAATGGTGTGGTTGAAAGAAAGAACAGGACCATTGTTGAGGCAGCGAAAGCAATGATTCATGATCAAAATATTCCTATGTTCTTATGGGTTGAGGCTTGCGGTACTGCTGTCTTTATTCAGAATCGCAGCCCTCATCAGATTCTTGGTAATATGTCTCTTGAACAGGCCTTCTCAGGATCAAAACTAGATGTTAGTTTCTTCAAGATCTTTGGCTGTCCAGTAGTGATTCACATTGCAAAAGAAAAAAGGTCAAAGCTGGAACCTTCAGGTAAGAAAGGATTCTTCGTTGGCTACAATGATTCTTCTAAGGCTTTCAGAATCTATGTACCTGGTCAAAGGCAAATTGAAATCAGCAGAGATGTCATCTTTGACGAAGACATAGCTTGTGATCCTCCCAAGGAATTTGAAGTTGTAAATGAGGAAGATCTTGAACTCCTTCAAGATTCCACCATGGCTGATCCAAACTCTCCTTCAGAGGTTGAGAGGGAGTGTGAAGATCTTGTTGAACCTGCTCCACTTTCTACACCAGCTGATACCACAGGTCCCCACTCTTCTTCCACGAATAAAAAGAGACCTCTATGGGCCAAAAATATTGTGGAAGAAGCTTCACCCTTTGCAGCTCCTAGAGGGACTTTCAGAGAAAGCAAACGGCCTCACAAGTTTGCTAGTTATGTTGAGTTAATGAGTCACATTATTTCATCTGAACCATCTAATGTTGAGGAGGCCTCCAAACATCAAGTATGGAAAGATGCCATGATGGAGGAATACAAGTCCATAATTCAGAATGATGTATGGGACATTGTCCCTAGGCCCCAAGACAAATCAATTGTCTCATCGAAGTGGTTGTTCAAGATTAAGCATGCAGCTGATGGGAGCATAGACAAATACAAAGCACGATTTGTGGCTAGAGGTTTTTCCCAAAAGGAAGGCATTGATTATGATGAGACATTTGCACCAGTGGCTCGATACACCTCCATCAAAACAATCATACCCATAGCTGCAACCAAAGGCTGGAAACTCCATCAGATGGATGTGAAAACAACGTTCCTGAATGGAGTCATTGAAGAGGAAATCTACCTGGAACAGCCAGAAGGATTCATCATCCATAACAAAGCATCTCATGTATGTAAGTTGAAAAGAGCCTTGTATGGACTCAAACAAGCATCACGTGCCTGATATGAGAGAATAGATAAATATCTTTTGGATTTAGGCTTTCAAAAGAATGTGGCTGATCCTAACCTATACTTAAAACTTTAGGATGATAAAATTCTGATTTTGGTTCTATATGTAGATGATTTGTTTCTCACAGGCAGTGATAGTCTTATCATCATGTGTAAGAGAGAGCTGACTTCAGAATTTGAAATGAAAGATCTTGGCATGTTGCACTATTTCCTTGGACTTGAAGTATGGCAGAAATCAGATGGCATCATCCTAAGTCAAGGGAAATATGCTATTGATATCCTGAAAAGGTTTGGTATGTTAGACTGTAAATCCATGGCCACTCCTATGGAAGTGAATTTGAAAAGGTTGCATGATGACTCAATTAATTCAGATTTGATTGATCCTTCCATGTACAGTCAACTCATTGGTTCATTGATGTACTTGGTGAACACAAGACCTGACATATGTTTTGCTATTAATACGTTAAGTCAATTTATGTGTGAACCAAGGCACATTCATCATATGGCAGCCAAACATGTGTTGAGATATATTCGTGGCACTATTGGATATGGATTCAAGTATTCTTCTTCTACCAAGCTCAAATTGCAGGGATTCTCTGATTCAGATTGGGCAGGTTGTGTGCCTGATAGGAAGAGCACTTCAGGTAGCTGTTTTAACCTTGGTTTTGCTGTGATTTCTTGGAGCAGCAAGAAACAGTCTTGTGTGGCTCAAAGCACAGCTGAAGCAGAATATGTGGCAGCATGTATGGCTGCCAAGGAAGTCGTATGGCTTCGCAAATTGCTTGGAGGGTTGTTTGGACAGCCTCTTGAGCCTTCTGAAATCATGTGTGATAACCAAAGTTGCATAAAGCTTTCAGTCAATCCAGTGTTCCATGACAGGTCCAAGCATGTGGAGATTAAGTTTCATTACTTGAGAGACATGGTGCAAAGGAAGGCAGTTGAACTGAAATATGTTCCTACTGAAGAACAAACTGCGGACATCCTCACCAAGCCACTTCCAAGAGTGAAGTTCTGTTACTTTCGAGAACAGCTTGGTTTAGTGGAAAATGAAGCTCTTGCTAAGAAGGCACCTCAGGCGGATTGCTCCATTTCTTTTATGCATTCTTCTCTGGGAGAAGTTTGAGGTGAAAGCCCTTAACCCACCCTCTGCATGTAGGCAAGGTGGTTACTGTATTCTTCTTTGGGAGAAGTTTGAGGTGAAAGCCCTCGATCCACCCTCTGCGTGTAGGCATGGTGGAATCACCCTTTGCGTGTAGGCAAGGTGATAATACATTCTTCTCAGGGAGAAGTTTGAGGTGAAAGTCCTCGATCCACCCTCTGGAAGCAGCCATGGTGGGAGTCACTTGTGTGAACTCTAAATTTTGTTTTTGATCTTTGGATGACCATGTTGAACATTTTATTATGATATTATGCTATAATAAATGTTTTGTCATTATCTTTCTTTCACCCTCTGGGATGAGCTATGGTGAGGTTATTTGATTAATGATAACTAATTTTTTAATGTTCATTGAGGTTATCTACTGATGATTGTTTCTTTGCAGCTGAGTGCATTTGTTCAGGTAAACCTTCTGTAGAAGTCTCCATCTTGCTAAGAGGGAGTGTTGAATCCTGTAGCTGCGATAGAGACTCGTCTAGTTCTCTTCCCGCCATTATGACAATACATTTATTGAAGTAATGTATTTTGTATTCAGAACATGTTTGCGTAACTGTTCCAACAGTCATTTTAACTAAGCTCTATTCACGGCTATCGTGATTGTGTGTAACTCGTACCTTGGTCGTTGCCGTCGATAGACTTACTACTTACGTAGTATGATCATTCATTGTTCATTCATCGTTCACCTGGCATTACCATTTCACGGTATCGGATTTCCTTCAACTCTTGTAACGGCCAAGTGGTGGCGCTCCACCTTGCTGGCTGTAACGCCAAGCAAGGTGAAGTGTCACTTTGCTTAACGTTACTTTCGGGGTTGTGTGTAATCCTTGTTGGATGCGCTTATGATGCGTGTGCTGATCAAAAAAGGAAAAACAAATGTAATGTAATATCTGACGGAGGTGTGCGTTATGCTTTGTTTTTAAGCTTTCCGCATATGCATTGCATTTTCTCACGGGAACAAATACTTTTGTTTTGGCATCATTCACTAGTGTGTTATTGAAGATTCTCAGCTAGTGAGCGGACGTCTTTGCTCTGGGTTGCTCAAGCAGTGAGCTATCGATTGGTGCATATTATAATCTTCAGCGTATGCTTATGTTCAGTGTGACAGTGTTCACCCGTGTATGTTCACTCCTAGACAGCGATCTCACATCTACATTCAACTTGTGAGATTTTCATTGTTTCAATAATCTTCTTTACAGGATTATTTATCTCTTGTATTTTCATACATTGTATTATCAATAAAGAAGTACTATTTTTGTGGGCTGGGTTGTTTCCCTCTCTTTGGAGGGTTTTTCCCAGGATAATCTTGTGCACTATTTGGATTCTGTTTATTTACATCTTTCTGGTTCAATCTTTAACACATTGGGGCTGCAAAAGTCTTCTTTGGATCAGAATTTCAACCTTCTTAGGGACTGATTTGCTGTCACTAGCTGATGAGGATGGTTTGGAAATAAACTTGCCGCATGGAGTGGACATTTCCATGCTACGAGCATTCTTCATAGCTTCTTGCAATGTTTAGGGATCAAATGCCTTAATCCGATCTCTCATAGGCTCATACAACCCCTCAACGAATAAGACAACATGCCTCCTCTCTAATACCCTTGTAATCATAACTGAAGTTTTTTGGAATTCACTTATGTAAGATTCCAAGCTACCTATTTGTTTCAGTTGAGCTAAATCTCTGAAGTACAATTCAAGATCCTTCTTGTCAAAGCGCTGAACCAATCTATCAACAAACTCTTGATAGGTAGTGATGAGATCATGTTGCAAAGTCACCATCCCATGATACCACCTATCATGGGCTAAACCATCCAAGTGCAAAACAACAAATTTAATTGCATCTTCTTTAGCCATAGGACGTAACGTCAAGAAAGTGTCTGGCTTGTGAATCCAAGCTCTTGCTGTTACCTTACTGGTGCCATCAAAAGTTGGAAGTGTGAGTTTATTGGTAGCATGTTTTAGATCATTGTTTTTAGTTCTTGGCCTCTTATCTTGCCTGACCCTATTCCGATCCCTCTTCTAAGACAAACCTGTCAAAATTCAAATGTTCCTTAACCTGTTGAGGTAATGCATCCCATTCTGCATGCATAGCCAAGATGTTATCTATGAATGTGAAGCCTTCTTCCTCCTCAACACTTCCTTCCTCTGAATCATTCCTCAAAAATGTGGGATGTGTAGGCCTATCATAAGTGCTTGTAGGCACTCTACATGCTCTAGGAGACCCAATTGCACTGCCATGTTTTTCATGTTCATTATTTTGTTCTCTAGGTAGTGACATTTGTTGGATGATTGTGGTAAGCTGCTGCAGAACATTGGTAACCTATTGTTGCCCTGTTGTGAGACCTCTGAAATTTTTTATTGCCTCTTTGTCTTCATTATCACCTATGTTTTTGGGTGGGCTACCACCTCTCTTGTCACCCATTGTTTCTAGTGGTGTTTCTTGTAATTGTTCAATTTGTTGTTCAATTCTCCTGCGAGTATAATACCTGTGAGGAACAAACCCCTGTGGCTGCATATAAAACCCAACCCTGTAGGATGACAAAAAACTTCTCTGATACCATTGTGACAAACGCTGTTGGTTCAACCTCTAACCAATGTGGCAACTGACTAGTTTTTGGTCTTTGAAGAGTTTGTATGTTTTTAGTTGTAGTAAATATATGCTTTTTTTGAGTTTTTTGAAAATTATAGACAATACATAAAAATGAAATCTAAATACTTGCAATTTATAACAGAGGCTGCCTTATGTTATTGATAGATAATAACAAGCATAACAATTGCTAGTACAACTATTGAAATATAATTTGCAGCTATCAAAGAAACCTGGAGTACAAACGTAGCTCTTGTAGATTTGCCAAAGACCCTTCAATTTCAATAAGCAATGCATTAATAATGCTAGACACCCAATTATGAAAGATATGAAGCACATAATGCTGAAAGATTTGTCCAGATAGCCAAATGCCTTGGCTAGCGTCTCACGTGGGCTTGATATAGTGTACGATTGCCTTGAATGTGCCACAAAATCTGTCTCAAAAGCAGTGATTTCCTACTACTGGCCGCCCAAGATAATTCTAATTATTCTTTAATTTGATTCAAACAACTCCCTAAAACTATGAAAATGAAGCACAATGATGGCTCCTGTGTGTAGCCATCACTGAATGCAAACTTCAATGGGTCTTTCACCATTTCAAAGTGCTGAAACCATGAAGATATACCATTCTTCAAAGCCGAAAGTTGGAACCCTTGCTCAATTCCAAAGACTTCTCATATTAAAGACAATCATTAATTACATAATGGTTCGATTTCTCTTCTTAGCTTTTTATATTTCCTTTATGAAATCGATCCAAGAGTCTTCACTTACAAGTCTCATTTATGACAAATCAATTTGCTTTTGTTGCATAATTGACTTTATAATAAATTTATTACCTCCTTGACTTGGGTGCCAACTCTAATAATTCAATTAATGCTCATTAATGAAGACTTTGGCCCCATTTACTTTATAGACTTTATAATTAGCTTTTATAATAGATTATTAGTAAAGTGCAACTTTATTAATAATTAAATAACATGAGCTTAAGCCATTAAATTTCCTCCAAGAAGTCAACTAGGAATAAAGATATTTACTGCAAATGCCAAATGTCTATGTGCCTTGCCAAAAGTGGTATTTGAGCAAAATCGGCTTACTATAATGGTAAGTCCCTCATATAGAGCCAAACAACAAATGCAAAGGCCTGGACTTGAATCCAAATAAGCTCTGATGAGAAGTGATGTCTTTATTGGTTAGGTAACAACTATCCAGGGATCTTCAAATCAAATACATTAGCCCATGAGGGTTGAAATGATGGGCTAACCCCTCAACAACTGATATTGACTAGAAAGGGGACAATACAGTGCCCTTGAGACCAAAGCACAACACCCACAACATTCATCGCAACATCTCTCACAAGTTCCTCCCAAAGTTGGAACGACCTATCCACCAGATGTTCCCTTGACTCCAAAATGCATTGACATTGTACCCCAAAGTGTTTAGCCATCACTAGCTGTGAAATTCTTCCTATTCCCATCCTTTAAATAAGTGACCCTGGGGCACAATCAAATCTGCAGGGAAGCCCAAAAAAGCACAGAGTATTGCACGCACTGTAATGCCCGACCAAGGAACCCTTGAAATTTAGGTTTAAATATGCACCAATTATTATTTTTTAAACATAGAATAACATCATGAATGTAGGTGCATTGTCATAACAACGTTGCATAAGCAATTAAGGAAACCAATCACTATTGTCACAAAATTGTTCACAAGCAGAAGACTTAAAGCACTACCAAGGGTTTTATGACAACCCCATACACTAACTAGAGCAAACATTCACGTTCTTAAGAAATCTCATGAGAGCCTGAACAACATCCACAAACTTCACGGAATAGGACCAAACCATCGTCCCAGTCAACTATTGAGGAGATGAAGTTCATCCTCGGCATAGTCCAACACTAGGTTCATTTTATAACCAAATTGAAAAGTGAGCTAAACGCTATCAAACGAAATTAGTAAATTGAAAGTAAATACATGGAAAGGATCTCAAGAACACAAGGACACCAAATCTAAAGACCGTTTTTACATAGACCCTCGAGAACTACAAATTGTTACAAATGCGTAGGAGTAGGACATGACAAATGCAAAGTTCTGGTAATTCACAATGCAGAGCAAGAATGAATGTGCTAGTTTGCAAGTATGAATGCTAAGAAGCAAAGCCAAGTTAAATATGCGCAAAATTAGGTAATGAATGCATAGGATAAAGGGATAAGTGCACAGAAACAGTGAATGTATGCGCAAATTTGTATAGGAAGGGAAAAATGTAAGTTTCCCAATGCCGATTCCAACGTACGGCCTAATTAAGAACAACTCCACGCCGAAGAGTATCATATATTGTGATTTGAGGTCATACTCACTCGATACCATCAAAATCAACATAAATGAAACCTAATCTATTAAGCATAACATTGTATATATCATTATCACTGAAACTTAAATGCAAAGGGATAGAAATGAGCACATCATGTTTGGTACTCCGCCACTTGAAGTAGTCCATTACTTGAATGCTGGTCCCTAGCAATGACGTGTCACGCCACTCAACCATGTGGTACCCTTAGGCCCATCCCACTGTGCTCGTGTAGATAGTCACTGATAGTCACTCGGGCAAAACACACAAAGTGCACACACACATGCCAATCAAATGCAGAAATCAGGGGAAAGTACAGTGATACCAATGCAGTCACTTAGATACAGGTAACAAAATGCAAGTACACCAAGGTCGCTACTCAGACCTGAACATGGCTATGATGCAGAAACTCAAATGGAGTGTCATCATTGGGTGTGCTGTGACCCCTACGAATTCGAGCAATCCATCTCATCAAGGAAGCTTTATGTTAGCTTTTCAACATCTGTAGACAACCAAGCAATGCATGTCTTTGATTAGTCTCCGTAGACAACCAAACACTATGCCTTTGATCAATGTCCTTAGACAGCTAGGCAAATACATACCTTCGATCAATGTCCTCGGATGGCTTGGTAGTCATATTAGTTCTCATTATTAATTCTTGTAATCAAGTGAAGCCCCATTCATTTATTTAGTTATTAGTTGCAAATGATAAACTCTCCAAGGGTTACCTTGGTGACCCCTTTGTGACCCTGCCGGCCTTGAAGAGCCACTCCACTTTTCTACTCCTACATCATTCGGATCATCTTGTTAAACAATGAGGATCATGCAAATAAAGAAAATAAGGACTTCAAGTCCAAAACCAAAACAAGATCAGGTAAGCTCCATTGTCCTCAGCCAAGAGCACAGGTACCTTAGGATCCCGATCATAAGGCATAATCCAACCATGCTTCAGGATGCAGTCTCAACATTGTACATCCGCATATCAAGTGATCAAACACAACATAAGGTGGATCAACAACAAGTAGAAACAATGGCTAAAAACACAAGCCAAGAAAGACAAGTTTTAGCTCAACTCGAGGATTGAGAAGCACTTAATTGGGCGCACCCAAGAGTAATGATACGTCGTGATCCCAATAACATAGGCATGACTCATGATGCTGAGAGGGTGGTCACACTACTAACTCTCAATGAACCACAGGAAACCATGAAACAAGATAAAATAGGTTTTATGGTGCAAACGAGGTCACAAGCATGGAAAACACTCACATGGTTTGAAAATTGAGGGAACGACCATGAATTCTCTCATAGTATAAATTTTCATCTACTAATGTCATCATCTCACAAAATAACTTATATTTAAAATGGTAAGATTCTTGATTCTGCAAAATCGTATTGGACCAAAACCATGTCCATGACAAAGCTGCCTTTGAAGCCATGGAAAAAGCTTCAAAAATTAAAATTTGAAAATAAAAAATTCGAGAATACCCTTTAGCTCCTTAAGTGCTCAACAATGCAAGAATGCAATAAAAATTGCTTCCCAAATATTTAGGAAAAATGAGCAGCATAACATTATAATTTCCATTTGAATACAAGATTTGCTCACGTAAGCTCAGTCAAGCAACACAGTGATATGAAAACGTGGGGGAATACCAATTCTCATCCCATGGACTAAAAGCAATTTACTTTAAATCAAACAACGGAGTAAAATGAAAGATATAAAAAGCCCTACCTCACCAAACAGAGAAATCACTAAAACTGAGAGGAGAAAATGAAAACTTCATGAAAATGCCCAAAAAGTTTGGCAAAGCGAAGCAAATTTGACACGGTTCCAATGAGTCGATGCCCACAAAATTCTATTAGGCAGAACTCACCCAATGAACTGAAAAACCGAAAAATATTGAGAGGGGGAGGGGGTGAATCAGTATTTAAAGCACCCAAAGAAAATTATCAACAACAGAGAATGCAATCACATAAAGAAGAGGCAAGACAGATTTTTCTCTCGTGGAAAACCCAAGATGGGTAAAAAACCACGACACCACTAATCTCAAACGGACAACAACCCTTTACATCCAAGAGCTACAACTCTTCACAGTCTTTTTACAGAACATGCTCCAACCTGTCCTAAAAGGCAACAACCCTTTGCTGTAGGAGATTTGTGAAATACAAAGACCAAACCCGAATAAGCTTTGAGTCTTTATAGAAAAAGCAAAGATGTTCTAATCCAAGTAGATAAAATTCCAGCAAGAGAAGAGTTCTGAGATCACTTTAAATGAAGATAGAATTTGTTTTCCAATCTGGTCTCTTCCCTGATGCTTGTTGAAGATACAAAGTGTTTTTGGATGCTCAAAATTTATGCAGCCTTTCTTTACAAAAAACTTCCTTACAAAAAGATTATTGAAAACAACTCAACGCTGCATGTCAAACAAGAATCTATATAGAACTGATACAGAAGGATTTTTGAAGCTTCTTCTCAATAACACATTATCTCCTGATGGAGACGCACACCCTTCTCACACAGACTCCATCTCTTTCGACATTCTGCTCATATTTTTACTCCCAGATATCTCTTTCATACCCACATTCACAGTCTTAATTACTTCTTCATATCACCTGCTCCATACGTTTACTATCCTTTCTAATTCAAACTTGGCCTCACACACACACCGCTCCCTTCTCAAAAACGACAACCAATGAATAGTTTTCAACCACTGCTAGATCGCCTGTCTATATTCTTTTTGATACGCGAGCACACTGTTTTCTCAGCAACTGGCAGCCACATACGTTACTCATCGTTTTGTTCCGTTTTTAACCATGTATCTTTTATAAGCTGGGATATATTATTTCAAATTAACACGCAGAAGCTCTTTTCAAAACGTGACCATGCCGTGTTCAATATCACACATTTCCGTATTGCCAGTGACCCAATCGAATGACCCCCAACCGCTTAATGAATGCTTTTATAAATATTTTGCTCTAGAAGATGCGATTATTGAAGAACGTTAGAATGATGGGAGCACGACTCTTATCATTTTGCAAGCAATCACCGATATTTAGAAAACAAGACACAATCGAATGCGATGGTTCCAATATGAGGATAAGGCCAGAAAAAAAACACTCTTTGTTACTATTGGAAGTAATGATTTGAGGGCCTTAGAAAACTCCCACCGAAACATGCATTGCCACTTGCAAAGGAAAAACTTGTTTAGAAACGGCTCCAACATGCAGTGTAAGAAGTAATGATAGGAGTGTCGACCAATACAATGAGCCTTCAGCAGAAAACAAGCATAGCCATTATACGTTACAAGTTGTTACAGATGCTACGAATGGACACCACACCGAACCACAACATTACCATTTGCAGGCTAAATTTATATGCCACTTGTGCAAGTGTTGAAGCAGAGGTCAAGATCGAACCATGCTACAAATGACATTATAAACTGGATCGATCATGAACTAGAATAGTGCCAGTTGGTACGAGACAGAGCCATCGTATGGAGACAACCAAAAAACATATCAAATGACAAAAACTTAACATGAACAACTCACTAAATTGCTCAACAAGGTTTTTGGGAACAAATTGCTCTCCAAAATGGCTAAGTGTCAAAATGAAGTCTATTTCTTCATTATATGGCACTTTTTGGCCAGAACTCAAAAAGCTAATAGAAACCACTTAAAGGCAATTAAAATTTAAAACAATTAAATTAAATCAAATCCTCAAATGGATTGACTCCACTCAAATCCAATAAATAGGAATACACATTCACTTGAAAATAATAAAAATAAGCAATAAGGGTAAAAGTCACATTTAATCCCCTAACTTGTTGCAACAACTGTAGACAATCTAAAATGCACATATAAGTATTGGTATACACAGTAATGCAAATGAAGTTCTGATTTTACCCACACGGTATCGATGGTGTGATATATCAATACTGATACACCACCCATACAAGGGCGATATTGGCTAAGTTATGAACGGTCGGTGAAACAATCTCCTGTGCCATTGCCGGGGATAAGACATGCTCAAACTTGCAACTCAGACGGAGGCGATGTTTGGTACTTGTTCACTAGAACATGCACACATCAAGTGCAATTGCTCATAGTATAAATAGTCGAAGCACATACATGTAATAATCAAAGTGTGTCTAATGGAATAGGATGCTCTAGTGGCGTGATCATTCGTATGTGTTAGAATGTTACGACATTGGTCATTCCATATTTAATCCTCAATGTACATCATAATAAACTTTTCATCTAAATTAATGCATTAAAATAATCATTATACAACATTTAAAGCATACATCAGTGAAAATTCCCAAATTAGATATCAATCGACAAAAAAGGCACAATAACATAATAATATAATAACATAGGAAATCAGTAATGATCATCATGATAACATAATCAAATGTTCTCGAATACAAAATACACCAGATATCATCATAAAGCATCATGTCACATCATAGTAGAATCATCATGTAGATATGATCAAAATGGTAAGCACAAAATAATCTAACATCTACATCAACAATGATATTGGCAAAACCAAAAGAATGCACTGTATTCAAATGTATCACACAATGCCAATATCTGATCACATCATACGAATAGTCACAAGATAGGGAAAGAGTCTAGCTTAGATCAAGATAGCACAAAACAGAATGCAACCATAGGAGGCAGTACACTCACTCATATCAGTCCCGTTTGCCAAGAGAACTCGCGCAGAGCTGAGACAAACCTTGGGGACTGAAGAAACCACAATATCCATCCAACACATCACGAGGAATATCTATATCTATATAGACACACACGTATAATAAAAGCAGTGATACTTATAATTGGCAATAAGCAAAATATTTAAATACCTCATAATTTGAAAACATAGGAGGCTCATAAATTCATAATTTTATTACTTGTCAAATGTCAATACACAATGAAAAGTACATTCATTATTCAATAATCTTCATCACAAGTATCAAAGTCAACATTTGGTTCAATTTCACTTGAACCACAATGATATGTGATGCCACTTCTGTTAACCGAGTCATATGTAGAAGTCGCCTCATCTAAAGAGATTTTTGGTAAGTTTGTGTGACATTAATGTCGAAGTCAACATTCTCAAAAGTTAGATCCCATTTCCTCTCAACATTTGTTGTAATGGGGGTTACAAAATGGAAATCCCAATGGGGTTGAGGGGCAAGACCCCTTGTGGGGTTGGGGGCAATGCCCCCAATGGGGTTGAGGGGTAGATCCCCCATGACCAAGCCCGACAAACCTTGTGAAACCATGTAAACCTTCATGGTGCATGCCATTTTCATAATTATATTTCTTGAGGGCAAAATTAGGTATTTAGCACCTTTTCTGTTTATAAAAATAAAAAATGTTTTTTTAAGAGATGATTTTCTTTTCTTTGGGCAGCCTTTGGATACCCCTGGGTTCACCTTGGGATTGGTACTTGGACCAATCCAGTATAAGATCAGGCCTAGGTGGGGGGGGAGGGGCCATTCCCGACAACATGGGTTTAGCTTTATGGAAGAAAGTATGTAAAATTAACAACATATTTATAGTTCACCTTGACAATATTTTAATTATTTTAATAAATTAAAGTTTTGGTTGTCTGTTAAATTGCGAGCATTGGTGCTCTTGTATTTTCATTTTAAATGAAATCTAGATTTGATAAATATATAAAACACCTAACCAACTATGTCGTTTTTGAGGTTTACTTGATTTTACTAAATATTTGTAGTTTAGCTTTACAAAAAGGAGGTTAAATGAATGACCTCAAGGTATGCACACATTTATTTTTCTATGCTAAATAATGAAGTCAAAGTGTGGCATTGCTGAAATTACATGAATTCAATAGACAAATTTAGTTAACTCTCCAAAAAGTGGGTTAAACTGATGGCTTTGAGGCACATGTGGTTTTATTTTCACCCTTGAGTGAAATATAAATTTGAGTAGTATATGTAAGATGACCACTTTTATATGTTTGAGATTTACATGAATTTTTATGGACAGTTTTTAAGTTTTTTTTTTGATCAGTAAAAGGTTATAGCCAGTAAAGATTATAATTATATTAATACTATTAAGTTCAAAATGTACTGATATTGAAAGAACTAATATCAATTTTCTAAGTCTGAGATTCATAAGGTATTTCCATGAAAAGCAGAAAAATAAAAAAGCCTGAAAGATCCTAAATCTAAAATCTTAATCTACTACTGAAAGTATCCATCAGTCACAAAACAAAAAGAGTGATCTTAACAGTTCAAGCAAATATAAACCAAACCATTAATCAAGATTTATCAGCTGTAAAATTAACTACTTCTACTACCCAAACAAAACCAAAATGCTATGATCCCCATAGAAGTGCTTCTTATATGGTAGGCCTTGATGACGATCCTGCTGCAAACCTTCCACCAGCACATTGACGCCCATGTTCTCTTCCATGTCTGCCCCTATCAGCTTCATTTATCCTCTGATTGTTGACTGTGGATTGTCTTCTTTGCTCTTCAATTCTCCTTAACTCCTCCAGACTTCTTTATGCTATCTCTTCTGCTATCCAATCTGGGTCCCAATCTTCAATATCCTGAGGAGGTGGTGCCTGCATTTCAAAATTTTTCACTAAACCAGCTTCCATATTTCTCATTCTCGTCTCCCCTTCTGCCTCAGAGACCAAATTTTCTTCTTTGAGGAAGTCTCTGATCCAAGATGGCCCTTCATTGTGCCTAAGTTTGTATAACTTCATCAACGAATCTATCTTCTTTCTTCATTCCAAATCTTCTGCTTTTGAAAACTCTCTGATCTTCAATGCCCAGTCTTGGGTATCTCTTTGAAGGTTGTCCATTTATGATAGCTATGCCATAATCCTTCTGTCTTGGAATCGTTAAATTCTCATCTATGTTTCTTAAAATCCTTGTCATATCCTCCAGAAAACCTTTGTGTAAAACCTTACTGCAAAGTCTTTCTGCTGTTTCTTTGCTCACACCTACATGCAACAATATAGCAAGGAAGACCACTGGGATTTCAGTGTTAACCCTATATTTATGGTCTGCTGTGGCAAAGTCTCTTCCCAATGTACCCAATATTATTCTAACCAATGTAATGTGCGGATCTTGTAGTATTTCTTGCATTCTCTGCTCTGTTACGACCCCTAAAAAGGCAACTTGCCTTTTGGGCTTTTCTACCTTAAAAAGGATGTGAGACTCCATAATCAGTTCTTCAGCTAATCATATCGCTTTCTATCACTGGATATATTGGATGCCAATACTCTGGAAAAATCAAACACCTTACAAAATACACCGTCTGCTTTTGCTTAGATCCAAATGATGTTTCAAAAAATCACCAACTCCTATCAGAATGCTTTGGCCATCACCATTTTGTTTCTTCCTTTCTGAGATCTTGTTAAGTCCAACCATTTGCTTTGTCAATGCACAAAAAGAGCAGAGAGATAGATGACAAATGAAAAAGATAAGGGAAAAGATGGAAGATTACCTTTACAGAGTAGATCAAATTGTTGACATTGAGGTACACAAATCATTCATTACAAGTAGTATTTAGATTTTTAAATAGTTTGAAGCCTTAGTTAAATACATCTTTTGAGTTTTGCATGGATTTTTATGGAAAGTTTTGTTTAATTTGACAGCTTGTGAGCCACAAGGCACATGTTTTTTTTCACTTTGATTGAATTATGACTTTGATAAATTCTGAGCATTAGGAGGCTAGCCAAATACAGAATATCTGAGGTCTACAGGGATTTTTTAGAAAATGTTTAGTTTAGCTTTATATAATGTTGATTAAATTGATGGCCTATGTTACCCCAACTTTCCAGGACTGTGATGGCAGGGGACAAGGATGACAGGGAGGGCATTTTTTAGGGGTTGGTAGGGAGGCCTTTTTTTAGGGACAGTACAGAGGTCATTTTTTAGGGGACAGCCATTAAAAAAATAGGGAAAATTTTAAAATATAAAAAATTTCAAATATTCATATGATAGCACTGATAAGGCAATCATCATATTGACATATATATCATAGAAGCTTAACACATAATATCAGAGTTCAACTGAGATTTTCATTTCATAGAAACTTAGAAAGTGACAAACAAATTAAGTTTGATGATATGATGATATCCTCTTTATTAGTTGATAAAAATGGTACTTTAAGCAAGTGCCCACAACAAGGAGGGAAATGTTAATCTATTTTGAAAGGTTGCATTTCATTTAAAAATAAGTACTTTATTCATTTCATCTTCTAAAAGAGAGAGCTCTCCTGCAATCAGCTTATAATAAGAAGGAAGATTCTGCCAACCTTGGTTATAAAACCAGGCTCTAGAGAAGCCAAAAAGAAGAGAGATGATCATGATAGAAAGTGCTGCACATAAAAAAATGTGAAAGATAACAGAGAATATGGTGGACCTTAAAGAGTATCATACCAAGAAAGAATGTTTTGCCCAAAATTCATATCATAAATGGTTGAACTTGAAGATCTATTCTTCTAACATTATAAAATTTATCTTTTACTTTCAGATTTTACTTTTGATCATAAGTAACAAGCATTATTCTCCTTCAAATAACAGTGTGGTTATGAGCAACAGGCTGGTAAAATGAAATTTGTTCATGCTTTTTTCAAAATCAATAGAAAAGTGGCTGGGCTGTAGGGGACAGCTAGCCATATTTGGGATGGTGGGGGACGTCTAGACGTTCTCTAGCTGTCATAGGGATGGCTGGTGTTTCCAATTTTTTGCTGGCCATTCCAGGGACAGTTCCGATTTTTTGCAAGTTTTGGGGGTCAGCGCAGGGATGTTTCCAACCTGTCCCCATGTCCCTGAGACATTCACTGTTGGGAACACCCCTAATCTGGCCAGGGATGTATCCCTGAGTTACATAGTAAATAATGACCTCAAGGTACATGCATTTATCATCTTGAGAATCAGTTGAATTTGTTAAATAATTTGAAGTCGTTACCTAGTGTAGCACTTGGAAGGTTTGTATGAAATTCAACATGAATTTTAAATTTTTAGTTTAGTTTTCCAAAACGTCAATTAATTGGATTACCTCAGAATATCAGATGCAGGCATTTTTCAGGTTTATTGATGTTTAAACTTTTATGAGTAATTTGAAAATTTGAAGCCTTGGCCATTTTTTGACCTGACTATTAGGTTAAGGAAAATTATGCTGCACCATTACTGAAGAAGAATACAGAGTCATTGGCCTATGACGAAAGGCTTTCATCAATGAATATTGAATTGTTTTCCAGAACTACCTGTGGGAGGAAAATGCACAAGACACAGAGCATTCAAGATTGATCTCAGGTTTTACTTTTTATTTACTTTAGGTCTGTAAATTTTGCTGTCAAATTTGTTTATTATATATCTATTTTTTAATTTTTATAGGTAAATTGAGGCTTTTTTGAGGGTCCTTACCCATGAAATAACACAAATATTTTACTAATGAAGAGATGGAGTCACTGGAAACAAAAGAAGCCATAAAAAATGGCTATCTACATTCCAAGCAAAATTCCTGAAACTGTAGGATAGAGCACAACTAGTCAGAAACTGTCTCCAGAAAGGACAAAAATATAACTACTTTAGAAATGAAAAACCATATATTTGAAAGATCCTGTATACAAATGGAAAAAACAAACATGATAAGGTCACTTACTACAGTAAGAGCAGGCTGGTGCTGCTGCATCTGGAGTACCACTGCTGCTAGCCACTTCCCCACCATTCTGCTTGGCCTTAGAGCTACAAGTCACTTGGACCCTCAAATCTTGTAAACCCCTCTTCATTACATATGTAACACCACCTTTGGAGAGAGCTGCCATGTTGAAGAGGATTGACACCTCCAAGCAGTCATCCCTCAAAATTACATGTAACCTATCAATGTTCAAGGCTAAATCCTGACAATAGAGGCTATCTATTCATTTTGATGGTAAATGATCTAAATACCTTTACATAAATTTACCACCTCTTCAGCTAGAGCACAAACATGGCCTTCATTTGCACCCATGAAGCATTCCTCTGATCTTTTGTATCATCCTCCCTATCTGGCAGAATGCTGCTTATAATCCATTCCTTAAGTGCTGTATCAGGAACCTCGGTCTCTCGCTTGGCTAAAAACTTCCAAAATAGAAGCTCTGGTCCTGAGCATTCTGAAATTTCCCAGTTTGCCTGAACCTAGAATCAAATTAACAAACTTAAGGGTATCAACATCTGGAATAACAAAGGTCTTAAGTAGATTGTGATTCAAAACAACCCCTTTGTAGGGTGTCTCAAGAGGAGAAGATATGCTCCATTCTGAAAAAATCACCTACACACTAGAAGGAAATCCAACTTAATTTACAACTCTTTGCAAGAAAGAAAGAGGCACAACAATCCTCCTTATCCAGCCAATCACATGCTCCAATTAATCATGCTACCATCCAAATTGCCCACTTAAGACCCTCAAACACCACTTCTGCCTTTGCTTCATTGCTAGATCTGGAACTCAAAAGGAAAGAGCTGTCTGTAATGAATCGTCTTGAGGAAGCGCACATCACAACCCTTACACCAACCAATCAGAAGTTTACTACTAGCTGCCCCATCGAATTCCATTTGCAGTTTATCTTCTGGAGTAGCTTCTAAGAAGCATCTAAGTGCTTATTTTTGGCTATCAATTAACCTATTAATGGGGGAACTTACTATATATTTTGTTAATTTGTATATTAATTTTACTATTCAATAAATCCAATGTTTTGCTATTTGAATTAATTTATTGTAAATTGTGTAGTCTACATCATATTGGAGTCAATTATACCATTGAGAACATAAGGTGGAGTTTAGAATTTACCAAAAAATGCTCAACTCAAGTCCTATGCTTTTCAATTTTATGATAAATGTGGAATATGCATTGTGTTGATATGTATAAACAAAATTGAGTCTAAAGAGCTATATACCAATTCAATATGCTGTGATATTTTCTTGAAGTTTTTGTTATCAAATTTTACAAAATTATTTGGTCTTATATGAAACATGAAATTGCATACTCTATTAATGAAATCACCAGGTACATATAGCAATTTACAAGAGGGTGTTCTAAAAAGAACAACCCGTTGAAGTGAAGCTAAAAAACCCGTTGAAGTGAAGCTAAAATTAGCAACTAAGACTTCTAACTGAAGAAGTGTAAAAAAGCTACGTAAATGACCATTAAAAGAAAACTAAAAATAGTAAAATAATCTGAAATCTTCTAATATTACATTCCATGAGGATATGTCTGCACCACTTATTTTCCCATTCTCACCCGTCCTTATCCCAATTTCCTTGCTATTTCTTTTTCAAATATTGCCTTTATTAATAATTGGGTACTTTTAGGTGCTTCCCTTTTTTAGTATCTCATGCTTTTGTGCGTAGGCTTGTTACCATCATTAATAAATCAAGTTAAACAAAATAAAATAATTATAGATATTTTGGATTAAAGCGGAGACTATTATTTCAAAATACAATAGGACATGTTTTAGGAAAAGACAAAAAGAAAACAAAAAATGTTCAATCTTATTTGATTGAATACTTGAAAAGTGAGGACTCTTTAACGAAATGTTATGAGAAACAAGTTTTTTGTATTTTCATATTTGCTTTGGTGCATTTGTGGCTTGTGCAAATCACCTCAAAGTAAACGATAAATCAACTAAGGGCATGGACCAGTTTGGTAAGTATGAGTATATTTTTTAATAAGGGTTTAATTTTCTTTCTATTATGTATTTTGTATTATGATAAGTTTGGACAAGTTGAAGAAAGTGCTTCATCTTTGGAACTGATGACATTCAACTGAGTAGGCCAAACATTTTGCAATGGGAGAGGCCAAACTTTATTGGTAGTTTGTAATAGGTGAGACTTCCGTTATTTTACCCTTGGTAGAGCTTGAAAATTCTTCTTGTAATTAGTTGTAATCATCAGCCATTGAGGTCACCCATATTTTGCAACTAGCGCATATCCTATTCTAGACAAACTCCTCTGCAGTTGAGTTCAATGTAATGACCCTTACCAATAGGCCACTAAAAACCCCTCAAAAATGTAACTCAAAATGTAGATAGAAAATTATTTTGCAATATATGAGTTCGCTGTCCCAAAATTTCAGAATAATAGATAGCAACCAAATACCATCTAAAACACTATCAATGATGTAGGAAATTGCTCAAAACCATATGCCATTCATATATCAACAATTTGCAACAATGCCATACATATTTCAGCCAATAATATGATCATCAAACCCTAGGTTTGCAATATAGATAGATTGAAAATTACAATGCCCTTTCACTTGCAAAATCCTAGCCTTCCTTTGATACCAATAATGCCAAATGGCAAACAAAGACAAGTACAATGTAAAATAGTAAAGTGCTGAAGCTATATTTTGGACTCAGCTGAAAACATACATTTCTCAAAAAATATGCCAAATGCCAAATGAGAAGTGAGGAACCTGATTGTAGATGGCTGCAATAATTTTTCGGACTGCTTTTTCACTCTGCTTTTTCGGATTTGCTTTTTCATTTTGCTTTTTCGGATCTGCTTTTTCGCTTTGCTTTTTCGGACTACTTTTTTCCTCTTGCAACCAAAACTCAAACCCTCAAGTAAGTTTGAGGACTCCAAATAAGCTCAACTTGAAATGGCTGAATACCACTTCCAAAGTGCAACCCTTCAAAAGATATTTCACCTCCTCAGTTATGCAAATTCTTAAGAAACTCCGTTCCTAAAGATCAAATGACAATCTGTAGACCAAGATGGCGCCACAAATGCTCAAAGAGAAAAGTAGTGTAAACTCAAGTCATGGAATGTCCAAATGAGAGGCCAAGCACTCTATTTATTCACTTTTCTAAGAAGCCACTAGAACTTCTAGAAGTATTCATAAAATATTCTTATAAAATCCCTTTATAATGCACTTTTATATAAAAAGTAACTTTATAAAATAAAAAGTGCAACTCAACTCAAAATTATAACATTTTGGCCCCACATAACACATTATAATAAAAATATGATAAACACCATCTCTCCAAGAGCAAATAAGACCATCCAATCCTCAAATAATCATCAGAATGACTCTCTCACCAAAACCATCTGCCTACGAGAGTCCATGATAGGCAAATCCACTGAAAAATGACATGTCACTAAAGAGGGGACATGACATTCAAATTCAGTTATTTTAGTATGCAGAGGCTAGCATATGAGCTTTGAGCTTATTAACTCATTGTTTACTAAAATTTATTTTACTTTGAAGCCGTGCAAGCATGTTCAAAATGGGCTAAGATTGCTCAAATCATGCAGACATTACTATCCCTTAAGTCACTCCCATGTTCCTTTTGGATCCATAAGCAAACTGATTTTTATTTAACAGTTCCAGCTTTTTTTCTTTCTTTTAATTTAACATAATGAATACTGACCCTTTATTCTGAGAAACAACTTTCTATCTCAAAAGAAATATGACAGAGAATCACTTCCTTTTGCTATTATACCATAAAAACTAGGTATGGCAACAATAGTCAACTCAAATGGTTGAACTGACGCCACAGAACCCAGAAGACTACATAGAATTTTTAAAAATTTCTTCTTGATTCATCAGTTATGGAATGCTGATCACCAGAATCCATGTATGCTGTACTATGCTCTTGTGAGGAAAAGAATATTGACTCTTGTCTTTCATTAAGAGGATCTTTCTGAATAGGAAATAACGTGGTGCCTATTTCCATAGATTGGTCTTTAAGGATCCTCTCCTCAGACTGTGCCCGCTCACATTAAAGACTGTAAGGGATTTGATCAGTCCATTTTAGACCGGGCCTCCATTCCTTCCCAAATTCCAAAGTATGTAGGATTAGAAGCTGCATTCTTGTCATCAGTCTCATTGCAAGTCATGCAAGCAGAGCCTTTTTAATTTGAGAACACAGATACTTGAAAAGCTTATGTTTTTCCTTGTGCTTTATATAATGAGAAGTCTTGTGTTATGATCCCAATGATCTCAACTCATTTGAAAATTCATGCAAAACTCCAAGGTATTCTGGAAGAAATTCAAAGTTGGTATTAATATTAACAATGTCTCCAAAGGGTTTCTAGATCTAGTCATTATTTTGCAAACAAATGAACTCTTCTCATAAGCCATCAGTGATTGTTACACCCTTAATCCCTTCATTTAATATTATTCCCTATGCATGGACTGGTTTATGAAGTAGATGCCATGTTGTGTGCATAGTCCTTGATCAATCTTCTGTGAAGATTTTAGGTTTTCTCTTTCTATTAGATCAGCATAGTTAGGGGCTTATGGATGGTTACATCACTTGTGATCATCAGTTTAGAATAATTCTTTTGCCTTTTTGCCTTTTAGATTTCATCTCCTTATGTGGCTCAGGTTAAAATATTTTAAGGAGTTGACATTTCAACGATCATATTTAAATTAAAATTTTTGGTTTAATTATTTTCTGCTCTATTTTTTGATGATCTATTATTGCCCCCCAGCCTAAAGAACAGACTATAAAAGCATTTCAAGACATGACACCAAAACAGCCTGCAAAAACAACCTTTGCAAAGGCAAAACAGGCCAAGATGAAATCAGGAACTCAAGTCATACAACCATCAACTATACAAACCAAAAAACTAAGAAACTATTATTAAACTAGATTTAAGGGAGTTTGCAAGATTTCAAGCAATGTTAGCAAAGATTTGTAATCTCTCTCAGGATATGAAAACCATTATGGACTATTGGGCATGGTAGTTTGTCACTTGCTGGTTTCTCACCGCCAAGGTACTTGGGAGATCACTAGTACATTCTCTCCTACTTTTTAATGGAAGCAAACTGACCAAGGCTGCAAAGACAGTGGAGTTAATTATGTTGTGCGGATTTTTAGTTTTTTGGTTTGTTAGATCTATGGTATATCACTTGCATAATATAGAAATGTCATTGCTAATCATATCAAATCAACAATTTGGATGACAAGTCTGCAATGCAAAGGAAAGAGTTGGTAACATGACCTTAATGCTAATTACAGTTTTTGATTAAATTTTTTTTTTGAGCATGTTTTCCTTGTCGGGGCTTAGTTTTGGTCTTGTGTACCTTTCCCCTTTTTCAATCAGTTAGTGTTCTCCTTCTGCGATTCTCTCCTTTTCTTGACTATAATTAACATAAAATGGCTTTGTAATGTTTTGTCAGAGCAAACTATTTTGTTAGTTAATTTGTTGCCTATGGGTTAGTTATATGTGTTAGTGTTAATGTTTGTAGCTTCAGTCGTATGATCATTTAGAATACATATAATATATGTTGATTAATAATAATGCCACCTATTAATGACTATATGAGATAAAGATGACATCATTGCCATTAAAATTTAACAAAGGCAAGAGGAAGCTAGAGTGTAGTTAGGTGGAAGATTGGGAAGTTAGATAATCCCTCGTATCGGTAGAAAAACAAAAATGGAGGTGGTTGTAGGAAGCAACCAATTCTAGAAATCCATCTATCCGAAGTAAGGGCCGAAGAAAAAGTTTGGAGTGGTAGGGCAAGTTGGAGCCGTACTTAGGAAAGAAGACATTAAAACATCCCACCAACTACAAACAACAAACTACAACATATGGAGGAAGACTGGGTCAACATTGCTAGAGAACTTCCATTGCTTGGAGAAGGGTGTGTTGATCTTGCAAATCAAGTTTGGCTAGAGGAACCACCGAGACTTCTTCTATATGAGGCAAGCCTTCGTCTTGAGATGGAATATGAGGACTTATTCAAAAACAAAGAAGGGGATCATTTGGAAGCAATCTTTGTGGTATCAAAGGGTTGTTGATTGAAGAAGCCAACCTAAAGACACCAATGCAAAGGATTTGAGTGGAGAATTGAGAACACAAGGATGAATCAAGTGTGTGGAAAAGTCTTTAGGAGAGTTGTCTTACATGTTTAAAGTGTAAGAGAGCATCAAAATGTTTAAGTTAGAGCTTCTTGAGAAGGAGGTTCTAGTCACTAAAATAACATCAAGGGCAAGCAATGGTGACTCCACTCCACTAGCAAGCTTGAGTGTAGAGGCAAAAAATGTCCAAGTTTATGTGGGATTGATATAAAGGTCTAGGGGGGTATTGTACAACCTGTGGAATTGTTAGGGAAACAAATGCAAAAAATGCAAAAAATTATTAGCTAAAGTCATTTGTAGCCACCCTCATATGTGTAACAATTGATTGGTATATAGTTTGAGCCACCTAGTCAAAATACATTGAAAAAATTGTGAAAGGCCTTAAAAGAAAAAATCAGAAAGAAGAATTTAGATTGCCATGTAACAACAATGAATCTTTGCTAAAATTTACAACAGCAAACAAGCAAACCATGAGAATGCAAGGTCTTAAAATCAGAAGCTTGATGAATTATTAGACTAATTTGAGAAAGAACTAGTTGATGGATTGTAACAAGATGGTTATAGAAAGTGAGAATAGGATGTCTTCATATTTGAAAGAAAAAATGATGAATATGGCAATTGAGCTACAAGTAGCATTAGAAAACACAAGCATTTTGGAGAGAGAAGGAATTAAAAGCGGACAAAGGATGTAATAGAGATTGCAAAAAATTATGATGTACAAATTTTAAAGGGCCATACCAAAACAAATTGCTTTAAAAAGATGTTTTGTGACATTTGTTAGATTATGTGCCATTTGACAAAGGAATGATCATATAATTTGAAAATCAAGACCATACTAAAGAGCAATCTATGCCACCCAAGATACCACTAAAGCTGCAAAACAAGAATGCATCTCATGGAATTTATCAAAAACAAAGAAGTAATAACATAATAATAATAATATCGAGGGAGGTCTAAGCCAAATACGCTATGGCTCTAGATGTCGGCTTATCATACGATGTTGTGAGCATAGTGAATGGGGCCATTTTGCAAAGGATCACCCAAAAAGATAGGGTGGTATGATATTACTTCATCAATGTTGTGGACCTACAGATTATGATGATATTGGATGCTTGAAGTAGAAGGTGAGCATAAATATGGTTGATGGAGAGAGAAATAATAAAGTATTGGCCATTACTCAAGCCCAAGTGATAAAGGCTACATGCTCGAACCCACCTACAAAGTCTTCATGAAGCAAGAGTTGAGTTGGAACATGTGATGGATGATGAATGATGCCGTTCAAATACACATGCAAGTATGGTAACAAATCAAATGGAATTTGATGAATATGTGATGCAAGTACTTCAAAACGCTATGCCAATTGAATTAGTGGATTAACTGCATAGTATTCCCAAACATTAGGAGTGTTATGACTAATACTGTGCTTGATAAGGAATGAATTGTAATAACACACTGCTGTTCTGATACAATTTTTTTTTTGTTATCCAATACTCACAAGTTCTTGGGTCTTAACATGCTATCCTTTTGTCAAACAGTTTCTGTGCAAGACAATGTTTGATTTATACTTTAAAGGATCTCTTCCCAGATATGAATTAAAGGATTGAGCAACAAACAACACTAGCAAGCACTTAAAGCCTTAAATTATGATGTTTCATTAATTTATCCAGTAACAAATGCTGATAAAAAAGAATTAGAAATCTAAGGATTAATCTGATTTGCAATTTTGCTTGATTCAAACATGATACAATACTTGTGAAGAAGAAAAGTGCTACAAACAGAAATAAGTCTCAGTCCTGACCTTCTCTTGCAAAGACTTGGCTGTAGAACATACAACACTCAGAATCATGAATCAGCTTATAAACTTCATAAATATAAGTCTGAAAATATTTTAATTGTGTTCAGAAATGCAAGTCAGTACCTCCAATCTCCAAGATAACACTTAATCTTTATTGATCGAATCCTCATGAGTCGTTCTTAGAAGGAAAGAGGCTCTAGTATGTTATTTCTTCATGAATAAGTCTGCAAATTTTACTTGTTTGGTCTGCTACAATCCGTAATATGCTGCCCTGTTTGTGTCTGGTTTTTTTTGTTTGAACTGAGTTTGTTGTGTTTTGGCAATGGTTTTTCAATCACAAATATAGTCCAAAAATGAACAGAACTTTACTACACTTAAATTGAAAGAAATATACAATAAACTTCAGAAACAACACTGCTGAAAATTCCAGATTTAAACTCAGACTTCAATATTCACTTTTTGTTCAAAATAATGACAACCTGGATCATTAAATATCATTTGTTATCTAAATAACACATGCTCACATAATGCAGCAATGAAAATGTCTTTCCTGTTCACAAAATTTGCATTTTACAAGCTCCAAAATGGAACAGTTAGCAATGTAATACTAATAACAACACCAACAATCTCTATGAAATGTCTCCTCAAGTCGACCTTCTCATTGGTTGACATGCAGTGCAAACCTCTCTAAATATGAACTCTAAATGATCAATAAATGTAGCTGTACTTCTTGTGTGAAAGCAACAAGTGATTTTCCAGACTGTATCTTTTGACAACATGAATGTTGCTCATTTGGGTTTTCATCCTCACAAACCTTTGAGAAATAATCTCCAGCAAACAAACTCTTAAAATCTCTAACCAAGCATGAGAAATGAGCTCCACAAAATTGCTTTTATGTAATGTCCCCATTTTGAACGAGCATTGGAGTTAGTGGATTTAGCCTATCATTGGGTCCTTGTAGGCTAATTCTGGTGATTAGAGGACCCTTTTGTGGGTTTTGGCCCCGTTTTGACGGACTTACTATTTATAGTAAGTCATCATATGGTTTTACTAAGCTCAGATGATTTAGAGGAGTTATATGATGCTTTCAGATTTTATTTCTGGCTTCCGGTTTGGACTCCAAGATTCTTGGAGGGAGCGTCTATTTTTAGTAAGTCACCCCGTTGGGTTCATTCATCATCTTTCATCATTAGGATTACTCTCGTGCTGTCAAATTTTGATTCTGATGCTTCTTCAGTCGTTTTTGCAAGATGGGTGAATTATGATTATTATTTAATTAAATCGGCTAAGGTTGCCATTTTTATTGGGAATGTATTGTGGGCATCTTTGTGTTATAGCTCGTTGGAACCGGATTGAGAAGTTTTAAATCCTGAGCTCATAAAACAGGAACCCTATGTGTCAGAATATGGTTATTTTAATGAAATGGTCTTTTTTTCATCATTAAAGAGGAAATAAATGAAATAGTTTATTATATTTCAAATGTGCACGTAAAGCAAAGTCTTTTGTAAGTGAAAAGTGTATGAGAGAAGATATCTTTTATTATAAAAGCAATGCTTTGGGCAAAAGCAATTCATCCATTGATCATTTTATGAAATTGAAAGTTGGAGAAGTTATGTCTTGTGGAGAAAATCGAACTTTGAGAAGGATATCTAGGGTTTGAGTTTGGTCTTCAATTTGGAGAGAACTCATTCAGATATTTATGCAATTTGGATGGAATGGCTTCATCAAGGAATTGAGAGTGCAAATTTATTAATGAAATCTAATTCAGGACTGTCGTACTATTATTAAGTAAATCTGAATTGTTTCTAGAGAGCTGCATTTCAATTGGGTGGTGTTAGAAGTGAGATTAAGGTTGCGTTCAGATTTGGGGGACTGCCGTACCACCCTTGGTATTCTATGGTGTGCTAAACATTAAGGAAATTGGCTGCGTGAGATGTTGGCATCTTTCTTGGGTCTGCGTCACATAATCCAACATGCTGCGTTTGGCTTTCTTTCAAGGTGCCAGTCAGAGTTAATAAATGATTTATTTCCTTGTGTTGTATGGCAACCGTTTGACAATTAAAGGTGCCAATATCATTAAACTTTGTTTTTGTATTTCTTGCAATTGCCAAATCAGTTTAGTGAGTATTGAATTAAATTGCTGTTGATGTTATTATTTAAAAGTCTGGAAAATTTTCATAAAAATTACATATGTTTGAAAATACAAAAGAAATTGCAATTAAATTTGAGATAGAAGTAAGTCTGCAGCCGAGAGCCAGTTGGGCTCTTTACATTTTATATCATTCTCAAGAAGTTTGAACCTCTTCACCAATGCACGTGGGACTAAATAAAATAACTCTTTTTTGATCACTTTTGAAGTTGTTTTTTTAAAAAGCACTCTTTTTTGCCTTTCCCTAATTTTTGGGATTTTGTTTTTTACCTATATTTCTGGGAATGTTTTTCCCCTATTTTTCTGGCAATGCTTTTTCCTTATTTTTTCGTGAATGCTTTTTTTCTATTTTTGCGAATGCTTTTCTTCTATTTTTTCGTATATGCTTCCATTTAATATTTTTCCCCCATGTCACTTCTAAATAAAAGACCAGTTTGAACTTAACATTTTATTTTAAATATTTGGCCTTTCCATAGTCCCTTATAAAGTAAATTGAAATAACGATAACTTTATTTAATTTAATAGCTCTGGACTATATCAAACCTCAGGATGCACATCAAAGCCAACTCTATCGACCTTACTAAAAATGTCAATTGACTCTTTCGGTTCTCATCACTGATATACTAAAAATAGTGTCCAAAAACTCCAAAATGCTTTACAATTGACCGTAACTAAAATCGGCTCAGTCAAATGTCACTAAGATCCCTTAATTGTCACTGTTAGCTTACGAGACCATAGCAAAATAGGCTAACGACAACACTACATCACACAAGCTAGAAAGGGGACATTACAATTCGCCCTTCCCAAAATTGCTTATCCTCTAGCAATTTCTATTCAGGATGCTACAAAATCTGTTCATTATCAAATGTTGCATTCTCCACCGGTAGATTCTTCCATTTTATTAGATACTCTGTGATAACCCTTGTACAGAGTGTCCTTTCCTTGGTATCTATGATGGCCTTTCGAATCAATACCAACTTTCCCTCTTCATCTTGGGGGGGTAACTCTAATGATGGAACCACATTGTGTCCTAGGGCCTTTTTGAGCCTGGAAACATGGAACACATTATACACCTTGCTATTAGTTGGTAGCTCAAGCTCTCAAGCTACTTCTCCAATGCGACGGTAAACTTTGAATTGTCCATAAAACCTCAACTTAAGTTTCTCTGCACCACTCCTCTTGAGTGTTGATTGCCTGTAAGGTTGGAGTCTCAAATACACCATGTCACCAATTTCAAAACTGCCCTCTATCTCGTGCTGCTTAGCATATACTTTTTGTTGATTTTGTGCGTGTTGTAGGTTTCCTTTTAGTGAACTCAAGATAGCATCAGATCCATTAGATTTCCACAATCCATATTACTGTAAGTGTCAATTTCTGGATTCTATTGTGTAGCATTTTTTTAACCATCAACGTTTCGGATCATACTACATGATCCATCATTAGGATGCTGCTAGAGAGAAAGGAAACATATCATTTTATGTTTCCTTTCTCTCTAGCAGCATCCTGATGATGGATCATGTAGTATGATCCGAAATGTTGATGGTTAAAAAAATGCTACACAATCGAATCCAGAAACTGACACTTACTTCAAGATAGCATGTCTTTGTTGCAATGAATCCTTAGCCTTTGGCACTTTGCTATCCCCAAAGAGAAATTTCATGAAGTTAGGTGCCTCATAACCATACAAAACCATGAATGGTGACATTTTAATGGACATGTGATAGGTGGTATTGTAACAATATTCACCCAAGTGTAACATTTAATTCAAGCCTTCTGCTGCCCTGAAACATAATTTTGAAGATATCTTGTAACCCACTTGTTCACAATCTTTGTTTGACAATTTGTTTGTGGGTGGTAACTAGTACTAGGAGTAAGTTTGTCCCACTTAACTTGAAAAGCTCCTACCAAAACAAACTTAGAAACTTGCTGTCCCAGTCACTCACAATGTTTTTGGGCGTCTTGTGTAGTTTAAACATCTCTCTGAAGAACAATTTAGCCACTTGGGCTGCTAGATATATATAATTTCTATAGCAACGAATTTTGTGAATTTCGTCAGTTTGTCAACCACACCATAAATATAGTCCTTACCTTGAACCTTGGGCAACCCTGTGATGAAATCTATTGATATACTCTTCTACTTCTAATTTGGTATCAATTAGGGTTGGAGTAAACTAGCTGGATAAGTGTGCTCATTCTTGTTTTGTTGGTAGGTAAGACACTCTCTTATGTACTTGAGGACTTCATTCTTAAGTCCCTTCCAAGTGAATCTCTCCTGAACCTGCTTGTAATTTTTGAAGAATCTTAGGTGACCAACCATCGGTGCATTATGAAATGTCCTTAGAATTTTCACCTTAAGCTGAGAAGAAGACACTAAATAGATTCTACCCTTGTATAATATGAGCTTATTAATTACCATATACTTGTCCTATGTGGTGCCTTCTACTAAACCTGCTACCCATAGATCCTTAGCATACCCTATTGTAATCAATTCCCTCCAATCAATAGATATCTCCTCTAATGAATACAAGTGTGGTCTTCGTGAAAGTGCGTCAACAACTGTGTTCTTCCCTTTGACATACTCAATGTCAAAGTCATATGCCTGCAACTTGTTGACCCATTTCTGCAGCCTTTTGTTTAGATCTCTCCGATTCATGAAGTACTTGGTGCTATCATGATCCGTTTTGATAACAAACTTTCCTCCTACCAAATATGGTCAGAATTTGGCCAATGCATGCATGATGGCCAACATCTCCCTGCCATAAATGGAATAGCTTTTTCCTACCCCTCTTAGTTTTATGCTTTCGAAGGCTATGGGGTGCTTCGCTTGCATCAACATTGCACAAATGCCTTCTCTTGACACATCACACTCGAACTCAAATAGTTTGAAGAAATCAGGTAGTGCTAAAATAGGACATGTAGACATGATTCACATGAAGTGTTCAAAACACTTCTAAGATGGCTCTTTCCATACAAATGCTCTCTTCTTTGTCAAATCAATAAGTAGGGCTGGCATTTGTGAAATGTCTTTGACAAATCGTCTGTACAACCCACAAAATCCAAAGAATCCCTTAAGCTGAGTGAGGTTTTTAGGAGTTGGCCATTCAACAATGACATTGATCTCTTTTGGATCAACCCTCACCACATCTGCACTAATAATATGGCTAAGATGTAAAAGCTCTGTCATACCAAAATCACATTTTGATTCTTTTGCTTACAATGATTCACTCTCTAGGATATTCAGGACCTCCTCATGATGTTGCAAATGCTCTTCCCAAGTCTCGTTGAAAATCAACATGTCATCAAAGAAGATTAAGACAAATTTCCTTAATCTTAGGGCCTGATTATTCCAAGTCTAACAATAGTTGAAAAACTCTGCGATATATCGCGCAGCTGCAAGCTGGGTGATATTATCGCACAAAATATCGTGGCCGGTTTTGTTTTATCCCGCGACGAGTTTAACCTTTATAAATTGCCAAATCACGTGGGAAATTTCGGAAATCACCGCAGTCTAAACTTCTAAAGTGAATAATTATAATATTAGAATAAAGTTTAAAATGTGTCGCTAGAATAAAGTGAAAAAAGTGTCGCCGCGACAACTCCATCTTTGTGCGGGTAAATAAAATTTGTCTTGGCTAAAACCGCAGGTTAAAACTTAAAACGAGAGCAGATTAAAATGTAAAAATTTGTCTTTGTCTTGGCTCCATCTCTGCGTAGGTAATTGGCTCATACTGGCTCGGGCTCCATTGTTTCACTCTCCTTCAACTTTCGGTTGCGTTTTAGGTAAATATTTTATTTTACTATTTTAAATATTTTGGTTTTATATTAATATACTTTACATATATTTTATTATTTAGTAAATATTTTAGTTTAATATTATAAATTTAGTTTAAATATATAAATAGTAATAGTAAATTGCTTAATACGTGTTTAACATTTTAAAAATAAATATAACGTAATAAAAATAAATATTACTATTCATAAATTTATAAATACATGTGTAAATATATTTAAGTTTTAACATATGTAAATATATTTATATTTACATTTGAAATATAATGTATTTTACATTTGAAATATAATGTAAATAATATAATATTAAGTATATTTTATAAATATTTAATAAATACATTAAATATATTTTAAATACGAATTTGGTGTATATTGTGTGTTTTTAAGAATATTTGAAGAAATTATTTATTTTCAAATGTTCGATAAAAGTGCTGATTTATTGCCCAATTTTTTTGCCGAGTTTTTGGCGATTCCGAATTTTTCAATTTTTTTGGGCTGGCCGAGTTATTGTCGAGTTCGATTTTTTCAACCTTGATTCTAACAATTGGTATCAGAGCCTAGGTCCTCTTGGTGATAAGCTTAACCGCTTGACGTAAAGATCCGATTGACAAGATGTTTAGAAAGCAGACTCCCAAGTTCACAAAAGACAACTACCTAGTATGGTCTGACAGGATGGAGTTATACATAAGAGGTATGGGTGATCAATAGTGGAGACATGTTGAAGCTCAATATATTGTGCCTCAGGGAACCCTAATTGCAGATTAGTTGAAGGAGAAGCAAGAGAACACACAAGCACAAGAAGCCATAGTTAGTACCCTTTCTGATACTGAATATATTGATGTAAAAGGACTTAGAACAGCTTATGAGGTATGGAAGAAACTTGAACAAGTTTATGGAGGTGACAAGCATTTGCAAAAGGCAAGAAAAGAAAGTCTCAGTGGAAAATATGACTATATGAAAATGGTAGAAGGTGAGAATATTGCTCAATATTGCTCAATATGGTGCAAGAATCAAAGATGTTGCTACAATAAAAGGTTCAAGTGGTACCATGGAAGAAGCTATGGTAAGTAAGATGCTAAGAACCTTGTTACCTGCTTATGCCATTAGAGTGCCTGCAATTAATGAGCTGAGAACATTTGATAATGTGATTATTGATGGATTGATCGGTAAACTTATTGCTTTTGAGCTTAATAATTATGATAATAGTATTCCAAAGGTTGAAATTGCTTTCAAGGCTTCTATGGTAAGTGTCCCTACAAGAAAAGGTAAAGAGTTGATGATTGAATCTAATAGCCTGTCTAGTTTTACCAGAGATTTAGATGATATATTGGAGGATGAGAAAAGACAAGGAGAACTTTAAGCATTGATAGCAGGGAGGTTACCTAGAGGAGCCGGTAAGTACAAAGGTAAATTACCTTTAAAATGTTTCTCTTGTAACAAGATTGGTCATATTGCTGCTAGGTGTACTAATGGAGAACAATACAAGGAGAAGGACAAATACAAGAAGTACAAAGGAAAGCCAAAGAAACAAAGATATATGGCTATGGATGAAGGTGTAACCGATAAGGAATTTGATGACAATAATGAAGAGGAAATTGTTTTTGTTTCTATAAAGGAAGATCATCCTGTAGGAGACAAAGAAGGTAAAAAGGCACTTGTTGCACATATCGGACAAAATGATGATTGGATCATGGACAATGGGTGCTTGCATCACATGATCGGTGATAAAAGTAAGTTTATTAAATTCAATGAATTTGATGGTGGTGTTGTGAGGTTTGGAAACAATTCACCCTGCTTAGTGAAAGGTAAAGGTACTATTCCTTCAATGGCAAAAACAATACAGATGATGTCTATTCTGTTGAAGGTCTAACACGTAACTTGTTAAGTGTGGGTCAGCTTAATGACAAAGGATACCAACTTGAGTTTAAAGGAGGAATGTGTAGGATCATTGGAAGTTCCGGTGATGAGATTGCTACTGGAAGACAAACAAGAGGTAACTTATTTCAGTTGAGCAATAAAGTTAACAGTTGTTTGGTTGCTAAGATTGAAGATAGCTGGTTATGGCATAGAAGGTTCTACCATGTCAACTTTGATAGCTTGGTGAAGGTAAGCAAGACTAATGCAGTAAGAGGAATGCCACAACTTGTGAAACCATACAATTTGCTATGTAAAGAGTGTCAGCTTGGTAAGTTAACTAATACATCTTTCAAAAACAAATCATATTCATCAAAAAATATACTTAATTTAGTACATACTGATTTGTGTGGTCCTATGAGACAAAGGAGTTATAATGGTGATAGATATTTTATCCAAGGATGATGTGGGTTGCATTTCTTAAGGAAAATTCAGATGCATTTAGTAAGTTCAAGGCTTTCAGAGCACTGGTGGAGAAGGAATCAAGAAAAAATCTGAAGTGCTTAAGATTGGATAGAGGAGGTGAGTTCACATTGGATGAGTTCATGAAGTATTGTGAAGACAATGGTATAAAACGACAAATGTTTGCTTTGAGAACTCCTCAACAAAATGGTGTTGTAGAGAGGAAGAACAAAACAATTGTTGATGTTGCGAGGACTATGTTGATACAGGGAGATGTACTGAAGATCTATTGGAGAGAAGAAATCAATACTGCTGTTTATACTCTAAACCGGGTGCAAGCGAAGAAGGGAACTAACACAACACCCTATGAATTATGGTATGGTCATTTTGCAAGTGTAAAGTATTTCAAAATTTTTGGGAGTAAATGTTATATTAAAAGAGAAGACTTTTTTGGAAAATGATCCCAAAAGTGATGAAGGCATATTTTTGGGTTATTCAACTAAGAGCAAGGCTTACAAATGTTTTAATAAAAGGCTTGATAAAATGATTGAAAGTGCTAATGTGAAGATTGATGAATTTCTTGGGAATTTTGAGGAAACAAGCAAAAAGGAGACAAAAGATGATCGGGGAATAAATTTTATTGAATCAAAAGAGCCTAGATCGATAGAGCAAAACAATGAGGAAGAAGTAGGGCAACCAGTAGAAGGAAAAGCTCTTAGGTTTGAACTGACAATCCCAAGGTATGTGAAAAGAAATCATTCTTTTGATCAAATAATTGGTGATAAGAATGTAGGTGTGTTGACAAGAAGTAAGGTTAGAGAAAGCACATGTTTGATATCACAATTTGAGCCCAAAACAACAAAGTAAGCAATTGAAGATGATGATTGGGTGAGCAATGCATGAAGAATTGGATCGGATTGAGAAGAATGAAAATTGGGCTCTTGTGCCAAGGCTTGAAGACAAAAATGTGATAGGTACAAAATGGATTTTCAGGAATAAATTAAATGGGGATGGTGAAGTGTTCAGAAACAAAGCATGACTTGTATGTAAAGGTTATGCACAAGAAGAAGGTTTGGATTATGGTGAGGCATTTTCTCCTGTAGCAAGATTGGTAGGTGTGAGGATACTACTTGCTTATGCTGCATTCAAGAAATTGAAATTCTATCAAAAGAGGTCTACATTGTGGAGGATACTCCACAAGAGATTATTGTACGGATTTAGGTCGTTCGCCCTGGCTTTTTACCCATATGAAACTTACATGCATTTTCTTCTTGTACGGGATTCCTTTCTAAATTTCATCGTATGTCATCAAAGCTCTCTTGCAATTGTTGTAGTCGCTGTATGGGTACGAACTACTCTAATCACCATATGATCCTCTGCTTGTACATATACCGTATGGAGATGTGCAGTTCACACACATATTGTATTAGCTTCCTTCGTTGAACATCCACTTGACAAAATCTTGCCAAGTTCTTACGGGTTGCTACAACCATTGCTGTACGGGCCCTTCAATACGAACTTGCCATAGCCAATTTTTCTGTACAACCTCTAGCTAACATTTCTGTATGGCTTGTTGCGACCATTACTAAATGGTCCCTTCTATACAAACTCACCATTGGCAATATTTCTGTATCGCCTTAAGCTAACATTGTTATACGAGCCTATATTCTCTGCTAGGCTGAACAAGGGTTGGAGGATCAGTCTGTAGACCACTTCCAATTGGCACGTGTATCCACATAGAGGCTGTAATGTCCCCATTTTAGCGTGATTGTAACTATGGATGGATTATCATTAGCCTATCATGTGACCCTTGTAGGCTAATGAGGATGGACAAAGGGTCTCTTTCAGTGGGCATCTACTTCAGGATTCAGTATGCTTTGGTTAGGCTTTCGTTTGGCATCATTTGGACTTCATTTGCAATACTTTTGCCATGTTGACTATTTATAGTAAGCCTGATGTTGTTTGAGAAGGATTCTTTCTATTTTTGGAAAGTGCATTTGATCACGTGGGGAAATAATAGGTATGACTCCTATTTTAGGGGACATATTAAAAGGATAAGTATTTTGAGAGTTATTATTATTTTGGTGACCAAATTATTATTAAATCATTAAATAGCTTATTATAAAGTTATAATTTAACTTTATAATTTCACTTAAGTTGAGGGTTGAGTCATCATGGGAAGGGGCCATTTATTTAATTAATTCGTGGAAGCCTAAGCCAAGGTATTAATTAAAAGTATTGGAGTAAATGAATTATTAAAAAAAAAAGTATATTTATTTATCCCACATTGGCTGGAAAAGTGTGTGAGTTCTCCCACAAAAGTTATAAAAGACTCACATGAGTTCTTTTTCATGATGTTACTTGTGCGTTTGAAGGTTGGAAGAAGTGGGAATTCTTCTAAGTATTTTGCACTTTGAATTGGTTGATCTTTGCGAGTGAATTGTGCTAGCGTTAATCTCATCCAGAGATTAAGATTGTGTTAAAATTGGTGACCAATTTGTGAAGAGGATTAAAAGTTTCATGTCAGATATAATTGCAAGGATAGAGGACTGTATTTTGTGCAGATTACAGCCTTTTAGAGGTTTGCATTTGGGGTTTATAGAGCCGCCATTCATCCATAGAGCAGTGGCAGTCATTTTAAACGCTGCGTCTGATTATTTGAGGCAGCGTTTGACATCTATGAGGCATGTTCCTGCTGTTTGATGCCTTCTTCAGAAGTTGTGAGACTTAGAGACAAATCTGAGATCATTACTACAGGGCTGCGGTACAATGTGGAGCGTTTATACATGCTTGCAGTCAGTCTCAGGTTTTGATATTTTGCAATTAATTAGTTTTTTCAAAGCATTGTTCATCATGTTAGAGAATAGCATCGATCTGATTGATGGAATGTATACTAGAAACATATATCTATATATGTGTATACACACACACACACACACATATGTGTGTGTGTGTGTGTATGTATAATTGTATTTAATATACATAACCATCTAAATGAATCGGTGCTGCTTAACTTATGTCAATTAATCAGCAAACTAATTAGTAGTTACATATATGTAGAGTTGTGACTCTATTTTAAGAGTCACACCTCTATGTATATATGACTACCTATTTGTGTATTTATAAGGGATGCTTATTCAATGATTGATATCAATCACAGCGGCAATATCAAGCAATAGTAAGCATTTAGATTATTTCTATATACGATCTTGTTATTTAACATGGTATCAGAGCCTCTATAGAAAATAATCAAAGATAAAAAACAGCAATACATACAGTTTAGTTAGTAGTTCAAAGATTACAGGCTATATTGTGTGTGGAAATTAAAATTTTCCTTGCCAACTATTGAAAAACATTAATAATAAATTATTTCCCTGCGTTTGTCAAGCAATAATTAGACATCAAATGTTCTGCGGAATATTACCATCGGGTAATTTAAATGAAACAAAAAATATTTGATTTCCACATTAGTGTGAAGATTGATTCGGCATTTTCATCAGACTTATTGTGTGTCGTGGGAAATAATTTAAGATTACTGTGACTTTGTAGCGGGCCCGGATATATATATACATATATATATATATATATATATATATATATATATATATATATATATATATATATATATATATATATATATATATATATATATATATATTTCAAACAAAGTTTTGGGGGTTTTCTCTAAAGCTTTTAGTAGAATTATAAGAAAGGAGAAATAGTGGCCGAAAGTAGCAATTTTTAAATGGTTAAATGGTGAGATCGAGGGCCTCTTAATATAGGCTTGCAAATTAAGGCTGAATGCCCATTTATTTATCGGGAGATTGTATTTCAATTCCATGGGCCCCTCATCTCTTTCTAATGTGGCGATTGGAAATAATGAAAATCGCATCTGTTGATTATTTGAAGTTCACATTGTAGTTTGGAATATATAATATTTAGTCAACAAAATTAATTCCTTATTGTAGTGTGTAGGAATCGTGGCAAAGTAAAATTCATGTCTGTCATGGTTAATATTGTGAGAATCCAGGTTACATCCAGCACCTTCATCTGGGCTCAATTCTTTCAAAAATTTTGTAGCGTTATTACCGATATTTTTATTGCAAAGCTGTGGACTTTCACACGAGAAGGGAGTTTTCTTGGCAACATAGGTTTGGAGTGGCAATACCTATGGGACTTATTAAGGAGTGAGCGCAACTTTAGGGCGTTTGAGAACATTGGCCTATTTCCTTTATTTTCCAGTCATTTCTGTTTGTTTCTTTGAGGCGTGGAACTTGTTGCAGGAGCCCATGACATTCCTATCAATCATTGAAGTCTCCAACTCTTTCCACTCATGGCAATAATATTTTATGCCTAATGCTTGATATAAATACTATAATATTGTTTGACGATATTGACTTGTGCCGCAAACATTAAGGAGTCAAGTAAAGGTTAAGCAAAAATAATTGAAGGAGCTAGAGATTATAGGCAGTCTCTTCTTAGTGTCGGAAATATATGTTGAGCGCATTCCACTCCATATCACTAGTGTTGGTATTTTCTATGAGCACTCAATATCTAATATTTTGAGCAGAGAAGGGGAAGACACCATTTGTGGTTTCTTTAGATTGTTTCTATTGGCATTTGCTATGTCATTTACTTCCTTAGGAGCACACAAGGCATGAAAGTTCATGCTAATGGCACCAAATCTTTAAACTGAGTGCACCATAATTCCTATTTAGCATTGTTACACTTTTCCTAAGCATGTTAAAGGAGTCGATTTTGCTGTTACTATAGTAGTTGTGTCCTCTCTTGTTGTTGCTGTGTGCGTTTTGATGCAAGTGAATTGGTCTGAACATAAGAATCAACCAATCTGTGCTTGAGTAAAGTGACTACTGACCTAGGTGACATTGAATTATATTTGCAACATATATACATGTTTGCTGTTTGGGAGCATTGAATGGTGGGGCTTAGTATTATTCCTACAATTGTTGGTGGCTCCTCTCTTAGAAGTTGTTATCTGGCCTGGTTCTATACTGTTGGAATAACTGAGAGGGGTGAATCAATTAATCACCGTCCCAATACAAAATGTATAATCCAAAAACAAATACTTCAATTACTGCTGTTCGGTAACTAAAAATACTTTCACTGTCTGTGCATTTATCGATTATCAGTCTAAAACTTATAACAGTTATCGATCAAATCAAATATGAAACATGTAAATATGACATCAAAACAAACATCATAATCAACGCATAACACGAGATTTAACGTGGAAACCCTGTGAAGGGAAAAACCACCTGGGACCGACAACCCAAAATATTCACTCTTCTGAAGTGAGGTCGGTGAAGACCCAACCTTGTTAAAGGTTACAGACACACTGTTAGGTGTGATCTTGTTAGAGGATTTTAGACCAACCGTTATCGTCCAACCAGTAGTCACTCTGGGGTTGACAGGATAACAATGCTCATTCTATGAATGATACATAATAAGACTTTCTTAGTCCACTCGGTTAAGAGATTTGACTGTGTACAATGGTTAAATATGTAACAATAGGTGATCTGACTTAATACAACTTCACTTGCAAATTACAGATCAATGTTCAGCTCATACAAATCTTTTTGATCAATAAATCAATTCTGACTCAACAATATATCAACTTACTGTCCATCGGTAATCACTCTTTGTCGCTCGGTAATGCTCTGCAGTAGGGTTTTTCTTAACCAGTATGATCAGAATGCATGAAAATTTGTTCACGCGATGATTCTGCAGTTTTCTTCTCTTTCGGCATCACCACCTTGTAGTGAAATCTCCAGTCTCTTATATAGACATGTAAACCGTTTTCTTCTGCTCCATCAGATTTTGCTGCTTAATCATATTCGTTGATTTTGCCTCTTAAACATACCTCGACACTTGTGTCAATAACACGTTTGATTCTCATCCTTTAGATCTTTCTTGAATTTTGTTAGCCGTTGATTTGTGTAACAAACTTTATTTGTTACCTCGAATTCATACACTTGCCAGCTCATCAATCTTATCGGCTAAACTAGTCGTTTAGTTCATTCTGTTCTTCTCGGTTAACAAAGAAATGCGTCAGTGAACACAAGCTTGGTTAACACTGTGCTCGATATACACTACACTCCATCGGTGTATACTAAATTGCTTCATCAACCGACAACACTGCTTTGTGTCTTTCAGCTCTTTTCCTCATCATAGATGAATGAAACATAATCAAGTCAATAACATGAAGTCATAGACTCATCAACAAGTTACTCGATGTATTCCTTATCCTCATTTGTCATATCCATCTTCCTCATGTAGATATTTCTGTTCTTCATCTCTTTCACTCCTTTACTACATATGTATCGGTATAGTAACTTACAAGATAAGTACTGTCAAACTAGTTGACATCAATGACAACATAATACTAATTTAATCATATTAAATATCTAATCAATCTGCTCGATGATCTTAAATCACAGTTCTTTCAATCAAGTTCTAAATCAGTTGTAGTTGTAGTTGGGAGCATTGAATGGTGGGGCTTAGTATTATTCCTACAATTGTTGGTGGCTCCTCTCTTAGAAGTTGTTATTTGGCCTGGTTCTATACAACTAAAGTATTGATGAAAACAGTTGCTTGGTCCAAAGCATGATGATTTATATTTCCAACCAAAACAGAGAGATTGTTTACTGTTTTGTATGGTTTGATCAACACTGTGATGTCTTGTTATTCAAGGTACAACATCTGGTCAGAATAAACTAATCGTTCTTAGTATTTTCAGCAACTATATTTATGATCTGGTTATTGGCAATATTGTCAAATCATCGAAAATGCGATTGTAAGAAGTCATCTTTGGATTTCTGGAACACAATCATTGTGATAAAAAATGCAACTAAATGTGTGTTTCAAGCTCTACTTGCGAAAGAAAACAACAAAGGGGAAAAGAATTTCAAAAGGAAAAGAGGAAACCCAGAGATCTCTCCAAAGTTCAATGCTACAAGTGTGATAAGTTTGGACACACTCACAGGTTCTGTCCAGAAAGGAAGAAAAATCATGCAGACATTGCTGAAGTCAAAGAGGAGGAATATTCCTTATTCTAAAGAATTTTAAAGAATTTTGCATTTTTGTTGGGATTAAGAGGGAGTATTCAGTATCATACAATCCTCAACAAAATGGATACAAAATCTATGTTCCAAGACAAAGAGCTGTTGAAATTAGTAGGGATGTGAAATTTGAAGAAAACCCTAGTCATAAAGAAAAATGAAAATGATTTACTTACAGAAATAAGTGAAGACTACACAATTAAGAATCAGAGGGAGAACAATAAGTTACTTGTTGGACTATGTGGAAAACCTTATCAAGTTGGGTTACATCAAGACTGAAGAAATACTGATACTTTCACCAAGCCCCTGCTAGGTTGAAAATAGAATACTTCAGAGGTAAACTTGGTATGACTAAACCATAGTTGTAAATTTTGAGATTAAATCTAAATTGTGTAATTTATATTCATGAATATTATAAATGGATAATATTGCAATATTACTCGTGTTTTGATTACATAAAAACAGGTTTTGAAAGGACCCGAAACCTTTTACATCAAGATTACAAGATAGGCATTAAAGTACCAACAGAAACAGTGCAACAGCACCAAAAAGAAACACAAAAAACGAGCAAGTCCATAACAGAAAGACAATGAAAATAAGGATAGCAAAAAGACAGCAAGACAACAACCAACTGGCTAAATACACTTCATAAGATCAGTCGCCTTTTTGGCCAACATCTGCATGTTAGCAAAGGAAGCTTTCATGAAAGGAGACGACCTTTCATATGTGTTAGGTTACTATTGCTAAGTGACGACTTAGACAATAGCTTGACCTAGTGTCAGGTATAACTATGTATTATAGTCATTAGTTCTGACACTGAATGGTATGGAGTTGTTATTAAATCCAATTCTGAATTGGTCGGGGATTATAATGTGTGAATCGAGATTAGACTACATTAAGTTGTTGTCCCGGAATGTGCCGAATATCTTGATTGTTGTTGCTAAATCTAGTTTTGAATTGGTCGGGGATTGCGATAACTCTTGTATCAGGATGAGTACATCATGATGATGTCCCGAGTTGTGTCGGATATCTTGATATGAAGTTATGTGTTAGTTATCACTAAATCCTGTTCCGAATAAGTTGGGGATTGTGATAACACTTTGATCAATCCTCTCTTGCTAAGAGGGAGTGTTAGAGAATAGCATCGATTTGATTGATGCAATGTATACTATAAACATATATCTATATATGTGTATACACACACACACATACACAGACACACACATGTGTGTGTGTATAATTGTATTTAATAAACATAACCATCTAAATGAATCGGTGCTGCTTAACTAATGTTAATTAATCAGCAAACTAATTAGTAGTTGCATATATGTAGAGTTGTGACTCTATTTTAAGAGTCACACCTCTACGTATATATGACTACCTATTATTGTATTTATAAGGGATGCTTATTCAATGGTTGATATCAATCACAACAACAATATCAAGCAATAGTAAGCATTCCGATTTTTTCTATACACGATCTTGTTATTCAACACATCATTGTAATTGAATTGCAAAAAGATAATTTGTTCATAGATATAAGGTTGCACAATAACTGTTTGAGGAGATGCCTTTGCTGTAGTTATTCATTTCAGCTAATGTTAAATCATTAGGTTGCATGCCAGCTATTTGCTAAAATGTCCATTGGCTGTAGATGCACATTTTAAATGTAGAAATCATATGTATGCATTCAAATGGTCGAAAAAGATTGTATTTGCATTTTAGTTCTTTGCTTGAATATCTTAATAATTATTTGCTAGCATTTAAACTTCATTTAAAACCATTTCAAGCAAGCAAATACAATTTGAAAATAAAAGACAGCGAGATTGAGGTTTCATGCAAAATGTTTGAGGCAATATCCTAGTTGGACTTGGTACAAAATTTGGCATCACTGGTACGATGCCTTCTTGGTAGGTGATGCATGGTGAAAGTCAACTTTGACAGTCCAAGGCAGTTGAGATGCAAGAGCGGTTATTGTAACAATCAACAAAATTATAAAGAAGTCGAGCATAAAGGTCATCACTCAGTATCAACATTAGCCTCAATGATGACGATTGGTAATAGCAAAGTAAGAATGTTAGTCCTCTAGTCCACTGCTGGAAGCCATGTAACAATGACATAATCATTGTAAATACTCTCACTTGGGAGAGTTTGAGCGGAAGTAACTCCCACACTTGGTAGGAAATAGTCGAGCAACATCAATTGAAGACAACTCTCATCCATACATAGGTTGATGAAGCTGCGCAAGTGCCACTGTTTAATATACACGAGTTTGAACCTTATTTGAAGGCAATGGTGGTTCGCTATGAGAGGCACTTTCACAAGTCAACATACCATATAATGGGTATGAGGTAACTATTTCCTTTTGGTTGACAAAATTTACTAGAGACTTTGGAATACCATTGTGTGGAGCTATAATTGCCCAGCCTAGTGGCAAGATGACGAGTGAGCAAGAAGACACCCTCCTTAAGCGCGTGTCAAGATAGCATTTGGAATAACAATAGTGGTCGAGAGTTAAATTTTTTTTAATTACTACGGCTGAGTGGTGTATCATGGATTTAATCAAAAGTAGACTCATGGGGGCAATCCAAGCTTTAGACATTGCAATTATGGGCAATGCCAAATATGGGCAAAGCCTACAATTGGGCTATGTACTCTTGGAGCAGATTCAAGAGTTCTTGAGTTTACAACATAATGCCTTTTACATGTGTCACGAACCATAATTGATTAATGTATGCATATAAATTGGCTCAAATATTGCTAGGTTTCTACTTAAATAATTAACATTAATAATATTATTTATCAATTCATAATTAATAACATTAATCAAATCAATACCTATAACATTATTAATCAATGTATGTACAAATATATTATTTTCTAATGTGTATGTATAATTAATGCAAATGTCATCTTAAATAGGTGCCATCAATATTAATCGATATACAATTAATATAATTGTTAGAAATAACAATATAATGTATTATTAGACTAATTAAATAAATCAATCAATAATCTATGTATTAAAATAATGATAATTATTTAATATTAAATTAATAATTAAATGTGTCTATTATATTGTCTCCTATTAATATTAAGTGTATTAATAAATGATTAGATTCCCTATATTAATAATTGATATGGTTTCCTAATTAATAAATAATTAATATTAAAGTCTCCTACATTGTAAATAAGGGGAAAGTTATAATTTACAAATATCACCGATGAAGAATTATAATTAATACTAATAACACCAATAAAGAGTTTTATAATAATCAAATGCAAATTATTAATACTAATACTATAATCCAAACAATGTGACTGGTCATGTTTATATATATATATATATATATATATTGAGTGGGCAAAGACATTATATCATGGGGGGGGGGGGGGTGGCGGGGGGAGAAAGAAACATTAAGAAATAATATGGAAAACTTGGGAGAAAATAATATAGTAGAAAATGAAGGAGAAAAGATAGGAGAAAATGAAGGAGAAAAGATAGGAGAAAATAAAGGAGGAAATGTAGGAGGAACTCAAGGGAGGAAAAAAGTATAAAAGAAAAGAACAAGGAGGTGTTAGAGAATAGAAAACCAACACAAAAAAATAAAAGAAAGGTATGTCCTCTTAGTAAGATGAAATATATGAGATTTAGTTCTATTTCATTTATATATTAAATTAAATGTCAAAGATTTAGTAATTCTGGATTATATTTAAGTATTAAAAGAATTAGGAAATAGAAGAATTAATTAAGGAATATAATGGATACTCTTCAAAAGGAAGAGAAGACGGAATAAAATTGCGACTACGGAAAGTATTTATGAATCAATGATAATAACAAAATATTATATTTACATTCTATCAAGACCAGGAGGTCTTTATATATTCTAATTTATTTAATATATATAGGAATTATATCAATTATATTATACAAGATCTCTTTTACTATTTGGCTTAAGTAGAGAAGGTTGTAATGTTACCAAGGAAGGGCTTGTATAAATCCAAGCAACTGGATCTTTGTCCCAAGATAAGGTAGAGGTTAGCATTCCTTAAGCCTTCATGATGCGAGCTTGGATTTGTAAACTTTGAAGGAATCCATTGCAAAGTTGGTATCTAGGCAACTTGGATAACATCCACTGCTTCCTTCATGGAGTCGAATTAGTAATAAGGTTGGATACGAGTATTAATGAATGTACAGAATCTACAGATTACTTAGGTTTAAAAAGATAAATAACTAATCCTATTAGGTAATATTACAATCCAAACCCTAATCAAGAAATTTAAGATAAATTAAGTAAAGTTTCGACAGGGGAAAATACAACATGGCATAGCATGCTAATGACCTATTTTTAGATGCCATTCGCACTTAGGTACTGACAAATAAATGGGGTTGCCTTTAGCATGTATTGGCACTTAGTGGCCAACTATATTTTATAGGACTCAATTGGATGTGCAAACGGGTGGAGGAGAGCAAGGACCATCCAGGAAGAGGCGGAGGTAGCAAGAGATAGAGTAGTAGCGAGGAGGAAGCCATAAGTTGTCTACTCCTAGTGCTAGCGATAAGGGAGCATCGGTGGCTAGTGTAGTAGGCTCAGATAGTGATGATGGGGCAGAAGTTGCCCTCAAGGATATTACTGACGCACCATTTGTGGCAATTCGCGTATCTCTGCTGTCCCCATTGGCACCACCATTGGCAACTCAGACTTTTGGTTTCACCAATGCCAAATATGAAGTGTTTAAAAGAAGTTACAAAGTTGTTAGTGAATGCTATAACTAATCTGCTGGCCACAATTGAGGAATATCTTTCTCCACACATGATACAAGTAATGTAGAACATCCAATCTCTGGATGTCCTGTCATATAATTAGGATCACATCCACTTGCTTCCTTTCTTTTTGATATTACTATTCTTGACACTGAATGGAAACCGGGAAAGAGGCTGCTTGCACTAGCCCATTGTCTATGAATCTGTTTGCAATTTTTCTTCCTTACTTAATCCTTTCGCCTTGGTTCAAATCAAAGATATTTACATGCCCAAGCAAGGTATCCTTGACATAGGAGTATTCGTTAACCAACACTGATTTTGGCTCTTAAGCATGCCCTTGGTATTGAATTCTCAAACAAAGCCCTAGTGACCTTATTCAAATGCAAACTGAAATTTCTGTTTTGAAAAAGTCCACATATTCACAAAGGTCTCAACAAAATCTTAAAATGTTGCCTTAAACACTTGAAGTCATTGCAGTTTTCCATATTAAACTGACAAGAAAACTAAGGAATTTTGCAAAAGAGGTTTGAGTATGAAGAGTTTCATAGGGGTACAATATCATTCATCTCTCTTTTGTCTTCTTCTTTGGGGTTTGGATAAGCTGTTCTTATTGCATGTGCCTTGGTAATACCAAAGGTTGCTTGATCTGCAGACCAAATTTCTTTGCATATGCCTTTGGCTTTTTGGGATATAGGCTCTTGCTACATGCCCAACATTGAACTATGTGATTAGCATTGGTGTCTCACTCAATGTTGGCCACTGTAATCACTTCTATGTTGGTTCTGTTGTTGTCAACCTTGTTGCAGGTTCTTGCATTTGTTGCTTGTGGCTTCTTTGAAGGAAGATGTATCTATCGACAATGCTTTTTAATTGGTTGTCTTAAATGAATAGTCATTAATGAATGCTTGCAGTTTCTCCAAATTTCACAAAACTGAACGATTGATAGTTTGTGCTTGCATACCCTTCAATGCAGATGTTGTGCCCACCACATCTTCATTTTCTTTGTTAGTTTGTTCTTTTAAGTATTTGAACATCGTCAATCTTTTGTAAGCCACTTGTTAGTTTGTCCTAACTTTCAAGATTTATAGCTTTGTTGTAGGCATCACTGAACATCGATATTCAAGCATCTCAATCTTGATCAATACTTTGGTGGACCTTTGATCAACTACCTTTTTTCAGTTCATCTATAAGAGGGTTTTCTCACTTAGAAATAAACTCTTTAAATTGTTTACAGAGTTGTCCTTTCTGTCATGTCCCCTCTTTAGTGACATGTCATTTTTCAGTGGATTTGCCTATCATGGACTCACGTAGGCAGATGGTTTTGGTGAGAGAGTCATTCTGATGATTATGTGGGGATTGGATGGTCTTATTTGCTCTTGGAGAGATTGTGTTTATCATATTTTTATTATAATGTGTTATGTGGGGCCAGAATGTTATAATTTTGAGTTGAGTTGCACTTTTTATTTTATAAAGTTACTTTTTATATAAATTTGCATTATAAAGGGATTTTATAAGAATATTTTATGGATACTTCTAGAAGTTCTAGTGGCTTCTTAGAAAAGTGAATAAATAGAGTGCTTGGCCTCTCATTTGGACATCCCATGACTTGAGTTTACACTACTTTTCTCTTTGAACATTTGTGGTGCCATCTTGGTCTACAGATTGTCATTTGATCTTTAGGAATGGAGTTTCTTAAGGATTTGCATAACTGAGGAGGTGAAATATCCTTCGAAGGGTTGCACTTTGGAAGTGGTATTCAGCCATTTCAAGTTGAGCTTATTTGGAGTCCTCAGACTTACCTGAGGGTTTGAGTTTTTGATTGCAAGAGGAAAAAAAAACAGATTTGAAAAAAGCAGTCCGAAAAAGCAAAGCGAAAAAGCACTTCGAAAAAGCAGATCCGAAAAAGCAAAGCGAAAAAGCAGATCCGAAAAAGCAGATCCGAAAAAGCAAAGCAAAAAAACAGATCCGAAAAAGCAAAGCGAAAAAGCAATCCGAAAAAGTTTTTGCTACAAGTCTAATTCAATTTTCAGAATTTCAGGATAGGGTTTTGGAACCACATTTTTGCTCATATTTTCCTCATTACTCAGCATATCATTCTGGGTATTTTTGCATCGGATTTCTATCGTCGAGGAGATAAAGATAGGTGCATTTTGGAGTCCCAAAATGCCATGATTTATTTTTTAAAGAATTTTCAAAATTCCTAGATATTTTTGAAAATTTGCAATAAAGTACAATTTCAAATTTGGGGTGACTTTGGCTTGGGTGTTGGCATCTTCAGCACTGACAAAAATTATCGCAGCCATCTACAATCAGGTTCTTCACTTCTCATTTGGCATTTGGCATATTTCCTGAGAAATGTATGTTTTCAACTGAGTACAAAATATAGCTTCAGCACTTTACTATTTTACATTGTATTTGTCTTTGTTTGCCATTTGGCATTATTGGTATCAAAGGAAGGCTAGGATTTTGCAAGTGAAAGGGCATTGTAATTTTCAGTCTATCTATATTGCAAACCTAGGGTTTGATGATCATATTATTGGCTGAAATATGTATGACATTGTTGCAAATTGTTGATATATGAATGGCATATGGTTTTGAGCAATTTCCTACATCATTGATAGTGTTTTAGATGGTATTTGGTTGCCATCTATTATTTTGAAATTTTGGGGCAGCGAACTCATATACTCAAAAATAATTTTCTATCTACATCTTGAGTTGCATTTTTGAGGGTTTATTTAGTGGCCTATTGGTAGGGGTCATTACACTTTCCTTGCGTCATATTGTAGAAATCCATGGAAATGAAAAAGCTTATGTTGTCTCTTAGCAACTGACTATGTTTTTTAAATGCCTTCCTAAATTTGACTTAATTATCCAAAATCTTATATTGGCTATCCCTCTAGGATTGCCAGATATTTTTTGCATCATTACCCTTGTAACATGAATTTGATGTATCTTGTGCTATAATCTTTTAGCTATGTAAGTTCCATCTAAATCTAATTAATCTGATAACTCATGGAATCAACACATGGTTATGTGGAATTGGATTACAGAAACATAAAGAATAAACTTCATGAAAATCTTTGCAGGTTTTCTTCTTCTATTCATCATTCATGCTTTACAGCATGCAGATTTAAACATGATGATAAATTATTTTGTGTAACATAGTTTGACTGTCAATTTTTTTTGTACAACACTTTGCAAGGTGAGACATGTACCAGCTAGCTCTAGGACCTCTGATTAAACTTGCTGACTGATCAAATACTGAGCCACTCTCCGTTTGCAGGCTAAGAGTTTGTTGGAATGTAAATTGAATCTCTGACTCCCCTTATAAAGCTACAAAGGACTTGAGTGCACTTGAACCTTGCTCAATTTTCATAGAAGTATCAAGCATTTTGTTGAAATCCAACTGAAACATTGCAACCATCAATATCTGAAGCAAGAAACTTTAACATGCCAACACTCATGAAGTAGATACAATATAACAAGTAAAAGGCCTAAAATATAGCTCAATAAAATTAGTAGTACAATGATGAAATGGTTTTTAGCACTTTGTTGCATCTTATTGCAGTTTGATTGGTTCAACCATGAATCACATTGGCCAGAAATATTGCAATGGAATTCGGGAAGCTACTGATAGTAAAAGTAAGCTTCCCCTTTATTTATTTGAGACTTTTGCATTTGAAAGGTACCCAATTTCAGTTATGTTGTCCCAGATATTTGAACATTGTCTATTTTAAAGTGATTTAAGGCCTAATGGTTTAAGATGAAGTTTATCAATTTGAAAAGATTTATTTTAGGTTGTTGTTTGGAAAAAATTATTGTGCCACTTCATGCAGTTTGTAGGCACTGAAAAGCTGATCCAATTTGCTTCTTTCATTTCATTTGTATCAGTTTTGTAGTGTTTAAGAATAAGAAGGAATGCTTTTCACTCTAGGGTAATCACATGCTTACTACTTTGTCTATGAATTGCATTTATTTTCTTTACCAGCAATTTAGATTAGTGTCTTTCTCTAAATTGATTGCTTATCATTTCGGAATTGTTATTGCAAGATACCAGGAAACAAAAATCATCTGAATTGCAGTTGAATGAAGAATGTATAGATAAGAGAGGTAACAGGTAAAATATTATGCAAGCATTTGATATACTGAGTATTGGTCTTTTTCATGTGCTTCTGGCTATATTTGACCTTTAGTTTCCAATGAAATGATTGACAGTGCATTGAATGCTAAGTTTTTTGCAATGGATGAAAACTTCTTATCCTTGGAAAGAGAAATTCTGGAGGAAGATGAGCTTAGCTATGTGAGCCATGTTGTTGAGAAAACAATCCATGATATGACATTGGAATCAGAGACAGAGTGTGAGCTGCCAGAAATGAATAAAGGAATGCTGTTACAGGATTCAATGCTGCTTGATGTGGGATCTCGAGAATTATGTTTAGAAAAGGTTTCTCAACTGGATAGCACTAAACTAAAATTTCAAGTTACATCTTCTGTTAATATCCATAATGTTCAGCTCAATTATGCTGATATGCACATGGCGTTATCTGGAAGCCGTTCCATTACAAGAGTGACTAAAAGAAAAGGTATGTTTAGGTTTTATTTTTTTAATCTTTCTAAATTCCTTATTGTATATTTGATACCAATGCTCAATTCAGTTTCCTTGATGTACCTGTGAAATGGTCTTTTGATGTATTTTGGAATATATTATATAACATATATATTGTGTTATTTGTGGAAGATGCAGGCATCTCATATGAGTTTGAAGGTAAGGACATCCCAATTATGCCTAAGGAGCATGAACATTTCTCTGAGAAACTGAATAGAACTTCAACCTGTTCTCTAGACCAGACAAAAGAAATTAATGTGAGTGCAAGCAACATTACAAGATCTGGACTTTAGTTACTTTGTGTGAAAGACATTGGCATAGAGATCACTTTCCAAGACTCCCTGCATTTGTCACAGTCCTCTCAGCTTGAATTGAACAGTTCTTCTCTTTGTACATCCTCTTGTGCTGATGGACTAAAAGATACATATAAACTGCAGGTGCCGCAGAACGATTTTGTAAGAGAAATGGCAGGGATTCATACACCTGATCATGATAAAGAATTTCTAGCAAATATGGATAGAAAAATAGAGCAGTCACAAGAGAAAAAGACAAAACGTCACAAATTGTCATCATCTCCAATTCTGCAATCCAATATCTCTCCAGCACTTAAGGTATTAAGAAGGCGAAGAAGTGAATCTCATATCATTGCATATGATGCTTATAATCCATGCAATGCATTCATTCAACAAGGGCCGCTACAACCTTGCAGCCCATTGGTGTCAAAGTCTCAGGAAACAATTGATTTATGGATAGACTTAAAACAAGTGGAAAATATTAGCGAAAGAGGATTCAACATTGGCAATACTTCTAGGTCACTCAAACAGCTGGAGATAAAATCCAAGGTATTCTTTGCACCAATCATCTTGACATCTCATAATCCTTTTGCATACTAGAATGACATGATCAGGTAGGTTGCTCAAGTACATTTTTTGTTATATATTCTATGCTCCACTGTGCTATATTTCCCTCTTCCAAAATCCAAGATTGATTGTGGATGGGGCAGTTTTCAGCCGATATCTATGGATTCATTGAAATTTTGAAATCTGTATAAATTACCAGAATATGAGAATCTTAGGTTCTTCATGGTTTGGGTTTATGGATATCGTTAGTGACTTCCTAAGTAATCTATTATATCACAAGAAACTTATGCATTGCCAAATTTTGTATCCTATTTAAACAGTTTTCTGAAGAGAAGCATACACTACAGTCATGTTATGATGATTCAAAGCAAGATTTCATGTTGCTTGAAACATAGCTATGGTACATCCTATGTCATAAGTTCAAGTTTGTGTTCTGTTCAACAATGACAAAATTTAGGTGAAATTTGGCAAGAGGAAATTTTTTGAAAAACAAATCGTAATTTGCCTTACATAAATCAAAAAATATATTTAAAAGAAAAATTGCTTTGTATAAATTTAATACAATCAATGGGAGGCTTGGTTAAATTTTGAAGCCTCTATTAATTCCTGTGTTATCCCAAGTTTCTAGGACGGGGTTGGCAGGCGATAGGGGGACGAGTTTCTTGGATGACAAATTATTTCGCCAAGTTTGTCTACGGCAAGGGGACAACAAAGGGGACGATTGTATAAAATATAGGAAAAATTTAAAATATATAGGGAAATTTGCATATATACATTACACTCATGTGAAAATATGGATAAAGCATGCCATTTAAACATCATAGAACCTTAACATACAACATTTCAATAATCAACTGACTCAATACTCAATATGCATTCATAATTTGGAATTCATTGTCAATATGCATGTGATATTAAAAAAATAACATACAAAATGCCCAAAGGCTAAAGTGCTGCCATATATTTTCATGCTCAATATAAAAATCAATAGATAGAAAAAATACATCATATAGCTGCTCCTATTTTGCATCTCCCAACATTACATCAAATTAGAGTCCTCCTTTGAGTCATTATCACTATCATGCTCTACCAAATCATCATCCAACAGAACCCCAATCAATCCCAATGGTGTCTCCTCCTCCATCCCATCCTCTAGCACATATCTGAGACTCATGGTGAGTCTAGTGACTTCAACCAGTACTTGGTAGACATGGCGGCAGGCGCACGAAAGATAGTGGCCTTTGCTAGATTACGGGCCCACGAGGTGGTAACTCAGGATGTTGAGTGGTTGTTGGCGTTTGTTACAGGAGGTTGCATTCAGGAGTTCGCATGATGCTTTGAGTGTTGGGGATGGCCTTCCACAGAGGCCCTTTCGATGTTGGAGGACTGTGGCCTTTTGGAGTTCGTGGGGGAGAGTCAGATTCACTCTTTGGTGAGGAAGGTTGAGCAGGCATTCCGCGAGGGTTATTATGATCTTAGGAGGACCCAACATGTAGCATCAGACGCTGAGGCCACACAGATGGCAGCCCTGACAGCTCGGGAGGAGTTGGCTACCTGACTGTAGGTGGTAGAGGAGGAGTTGGCTCAACACAGGGGTCGGTTGCCAGCGTTAGAGGCACAATTGGCTCAGGAGAAGGCTGAGAGGGCAGATGAGAGGGCCCCAGTGATGGAGCAGCTGGAGCATGAGAGGGCTGAGCGAGTGATGGTGGAGACTCGCCTTTCTGTAGCTATGGGGGAGAGAGATGGGAAGGATAAGGAGATCTTGGAGGCGACATTCATGGTGAAGTCCACTCAGGAATGACCGATGTTAGCGGAAAGAGATCTGAGGCTACGGACTGAGCGATTGTACCAGTTGAGAGCACAACTAGTAGCCTCGACACCACCTCTTTTCTCATTAGGGACGCTCCCTCGACCCCCTTCTTGATTTCTTTTTGTATAGTTGTCTTAGTCCCCATTTTGTTGTGTGTCGTCCAAAGACTACTTTTCTTTGGGGGGATGATGTTGACGGGTGATTAATGTTTGTTAGTGTTTGTCGAGGGGTAGGTAGTTGGGCAATGGTTGCTGACGGTTGGCAGTCACACCCCCTTGACACCTCTATATATATCCATGTACTTATCTCCGATAGAGGTTGTTGTTGCCGTCATGAAATAGAAGTATTGCTAGTGTCATTCTGAAATACATTGTAAACACTTATGAGATTAATGGAAATGCATTTGTGAGTTCTCTTATATTGCATTTGTTCGTTACATTTACTTTACATTCTTGTATGCATTAAACTTTACTACGAGGCACACATGGCAAAGAAGTTAAATGTTTCCCATATCCATTTAGAGGGGGATTTGTTATTTGTAGTTAATGCTATTATTAAGGGTGAAGCTAGTGCTTGGACCTTTTCCTCCTTCGAGAATTTTAAAATTTATCATGCGGGAAGAGGCGACAACCATTTGGCAAACATATTGTGAAATACAGCAGTGTCCTCATTTAACATTGATGGTAGGGAGTTGTTTCAGTATTTTCGATGGATCCACAATCAAGACTTGGAGCTTCAATATGTCAATGAATAGCTTCATAATAAAGTGATGGGACAAGAGGATAGGTGTTGAGCATGTGGCCCTAATTTATACTCCCTGCGAGGTCTATTGCCACATTTCATTATGGGTCAATGAGTAGAGATGAAGCTGGGTGACAAGTGCCATGGAGGCTAATTTCACATTAGTCTTACCAAGACAACAACAAAGTTTCCGTGGAAAAATCTCAGAGAAGCGTCTTCGTAGTGTCTTAAAGTTGAATGAGCCACTTTTTTGGCAAATTGTTGATTTGATCCTAGGCGAAGAATTCTTGAAGTCACAACATCATTACCGCTTCGACATTGATATTGCTTCGGTCTTTATGGCTTGGAGCCTGGAACTAGGCTTGAAGGAGGTGTTGAGGGCGATGAAGGAATGCGTGTAATCGAAGTGGTCTGATGGTGTTGGCTAAAATTTTTGTAAGCTGCCAAGACTACACCTTACAAAATTGTAACTTTATTCAAACGTTATAGTGAGAATAAATCTCTCCTCTCAGCAGTAGGGGAGGCTCCCTTCTTACTACAGGTGGCTTCAGTAGGATTTCAACTGAAATTAAACAAAGGGGTGATTCTTTCAATCTTTTCCTCTTTTTTCAGGAAAGATTCACAAGTAATAACAACTTTCTAATTCTACAAAGATCTCCTATTGCTACGATAATACTGGTGACTTGGTAGTGTTGACGTAAGAACAACTCCTAAGGCAGCAGTTATAATTATATTCGGTAGATTAAGACAAGGGCCAAAAGTCTCTTGCGATTAATCCTATTTGAAGAATAACTAGAACCAATAGTGAGGCTCAAATTCTCTCACTAATAATCCTGAAATTAAAAGAAAACACTCAAAGTTGAAGCTCAAAGTCTTCAACTTCTAGTATTTTTAGCCACTATTAAACTATAACAATCCTCCTACTGTAGCTCAAAGTCTTCAAAAGGCGAACTGAAACTCAAATGATTCACACAAGTTAAACTATAAAGTGAACTCAAGAACGATTAAATAATGCAACATAAGGAAACATCATTCAATCACAAGACTTGCAACACAAAGTTTGGAAAATCTTGCTCCTTTTATTCACTTCTGAAAATTTGCACAATGAAACACAAAGTTTTCACCACACCAACTTCTCAAGCATAGGTTTCTTGCCTAAAACAAAACATAAATATTTACAATGAGCTCCCTCCTTTATAGAGGAAAATAGGAGAGAGAAAAGTGGAGAGAAAAGGGGAAACCCTCAACCACTTTGATTTATTCAACAACTAACTTATTAACTACCTTTGATTTATTCAATGCTACAAGGCTTAAAGCACTTGCAACATGATTACATGACACTGGTATACATGAACATGTTTTCCTCTATTTACAATTTTTACATGCTCTTCATGCAATTTGTCAATTATATAATATTTATGCTATCAAAACAGAGAAAGAAGATGTGTCCTAGACACTTAGAAATCAGCTTTAGCGGGTGTTCACATAAGCCTCAAACTTACGAAGAGACTCATGTATAACAGCCAGATCAGGTGCGCCTGTATGTTGAGCAATTGTAGCTACCTTGCACAGAATATGTGACTTTGTATAATTGATCACTTGGCTCTGGAGCTGATTCAAGGATATTTTATAGTCCATGAATCGGTCAATAATATAGCCACTGAAATCATCTGCCCCAAGATGTAGGCGAATTGTCTCCGCAAACTTTGCCATCACAACTTCTTCATCAATCAACTCAACGTCCTCTGAGAGTATTTTACAGGATAATTTATTAAACTCTACTTTAATTTGATGTTCTTGTTCATTCCGTGAGTTCAATGCTGATTGGAATTCTGTAACCAACTTGCTTAGAACCCTTTCTTTGTTAATCATCAAATCTAAAGATTCAAAATATGCATCAATTGAAGAAATGACTTCATATTGGCACAACTTATTAAGATTGAGTTCCTGCATGGTTTTCCAAACATTCAGATCTTCATTCAAGAGTTTCAATTGCTGATGTAAGGATGTGATAAACTCTCTTATCTCATTGATAGTCAAGCGTACATGCCTCAAGACCTTGTATGAATCCTTGATAATTTGCATACCTTGTGATTCTAACCGATCACACCAGTCATCAATTGCTTTAGCCTTCTTTTGACTCTTCTCACAATCCTCAGGGCTTGACATTGAAATGGGAGCAACATTTTGAGAATTGTTCATCATTTCAATGGTTTCAAGAAGATGTGCATTCTCTTCCTTTAATTTGTTCTTCTTTTCGCATAGCTTATCATTTCTTTGTGTAAGTTCTGTAATGACATCCTAAGCATCCTGTTGGCAACCCAAGCGTGTCTGCTTGCCAAGCTCTACTCTAATGAATCTGTAGTCTGAAAGCTGCCTTTCCTCTACAGGTTTATCAACCATGGGTTCAACAATCTCAGCATACTTGTTTTCATTATTTTCAACTATGATCCTTGATACTGTTTTGGCCTTTTTATTCTTTGGAGCTCTAGGCTTAGAAACTTGCTTGAGATCAAAGCCCTCTAATGGAATTTCTTCTTTCTTTCTCTTCTGGGTTATGGCATTTAGCCATGAAGGCAAGGAAAATGAAGAAGCAACTGACGCATATGTAATAGCTAAAGTGGTAACTGGATTTGCCTGGGCGATTGTAGCAACAAGAGGAGGAGCCTTTGTTAAGATCGCCATGGGTGTGGGGCTGCTACGAATGACTTCTGACATAAATTGTTCCAATTGTATCGAGGTAGTATCCAACACCGTCATGGAGGATTTGGCCATGGAAGGAATAGTCAGAGTATGCATCAAACACACTCTCAAAACTATGGTATTGCTCCTTAGATATAACTACAGGAGCAGCTGATGAAATAGGCAAAGCGGGCGTCACCATGACTGAGTCTATAGGAGGAGTTTTCTTTGTAGTAAATACATCCACAACTATGGCTAAGGGTGAATCGGGAGATTCATCTGACACAGGTGCGGAGTCAGGAAGTACTGTTGTAACTGAAGTATCCACATGAAGAGATATTATAGGCGAAGATACCTTGGGTGAATCAGGCATCTCATCATCGTTGGAAACTACTTGGACCTTTTTAGGTTCTGCAGCTTTTACTTCAAGAACTCTTTCAGTATCTTTGCCTCCTTTGATGGTAAGCTTGGGGATGATAGGAACTACAAGTTCTGCTATTGAGGAGGATGCACCATCTTTGGTTTTACCTTTGATTTCTGACCTCCTACCAATAGGGCCACCATGATCAAAATCTTTCCCCGATTTAATCTTTATGCTCTTAAGACCTCTTCTTTTTAGCCAAATGTTGGTATTTGCAAGGATGGACTGAAATCGATCCCACATTGAAATACTTACTTTACCTGACCAAGATGGAGACGAAATGGCCAAACTCTCAACATGATTCTTGGTGTAATCTGGATCAAGAATATCACCATCATCTTCAACCCCAGGAGTAATTTCTGCAAGGTTAAAGTCAACAATCTGTTTGATGGTTAACTGGCAATAATCCATCTTTCGTACATCCACCTCTATGCGTAGATCAACCATATATCTTCCAGACAATACACATGCACAAATTGTCTCCTCATTTTGTTGTTGAGCCCCCACCAATCAAAGTAACTCCTAGCCATGAACTTCTTCAAAGTGATTCTCTGAAGTTCATACTCCATATTCTTTGCTTTTGGCACTATATCAATAGAATATCTTCCAATTTTGAGTGGATTTCGTGAAAAAATCCCTACACCTGGTTGATGCAATGTATTTTGATGTGTCTGCACAGCCATGAGTTGCCTTGCCAACTCCATGAGTATAATTTTGTCAATTGGATACCTTGGGAGTGTGTAAGGCTTGCCTTTGAAGTAACCAACCCGCATGTAAGTATAGTTGGGAAACTGAAGAAATAGGCAGCCATACTCATTTACTTTAACCCATGTGTCATCTGATACACGCTTGTTTGGGAGACTTTTGTCAAACAAACACATAAAATGCCCTTAAAAAGGCATCTTGTACTCTACGGTAATGAGATTGGCTAGTCTTCACTAACAACTGAGGAAAATACTCCCATGAAGGAATCAACGACTTGTCTCCTTTGGTGGATAAGCTCGAAAAAGAGCCAATTGAAGTAGCAATGTATACCAAGTATGAATTCATATAGAAAGTGCAAGTGGTGATAACTTGAGACAACTGTTCACATAAGATGTCATTGATTTCTCCCCAAAATATTTTCTTTTTTGATCTGATAATAAGAGAGATATACTTATACATCCAAGGCTCGAAAGTATTTGATGTTTTCAACCCTGCAAGGCAACTGGACAAAGTAATAAGATCACTAATTGCTTCCTTGAACTCTGTGTGGTGAATCCCCTTTGGCCATGTTGCAAGAGTAGGCCTTTTATTAATTAGTCAGTTATCGTTGACATAGTGCAATAAGAAATGTCTTCATTCCATCTTTCTAAAGCCTTCTGCTTGGTGATATTGATGACACCAGGAATTGGTGGCACTTGAAAGATCTTGTCAATTGTCTCTTGGTCTAAACTAATAATAGTCTTTCCATCTTGATCCTTGATGGTTCTAGATGATGGATCAAAATTCTTTGCACATGCAAGCACAAATTCTGGCTCAGGGGCAGCCAATGGAAAAGTAGATACTAAATCTTCTGAAACTACAACATCAATTCTCTGAAAGAAATCTTCAAAATTCATATGTGAAATATTTGTGTCCTTAACCTCTTCACACTATGAAATAACTTGTGAAGGACGAATGGAGTTATGATATGAATAATACTGATACTTCATCTTCTTTTTCTCCTTTTCTTTTGTAGGTGTGATCTCTTCTAACATAGCAACTTTGTGGGCTCGAGGAACTGTCACATAAAAGTTCCATAATGTAAGAACATCTTCTTGAGAAGGGTCCATTATACAATTTTTGATGCAAAAGAGTGAGCTTGGGGTGTTGTGAGCATATGGAGATAGCTGGTAATTATGGAACAGTGAAAGAATGAATGAGTTTTAGCTCAAAAAATGGTAAGAAAAACCCAAAAACGGGTTTTTTGGAGGTGATTGCATATGTGGATAGTGAAAATTATGAAGGGAAATATGTAAGCAAATGAGTGGAAATGATCCTACTTATAACAGAACTAAGTATTTCCATTTAAAAGCAAGTTATATTGACCACCATCATGAGTTTTAAGTCATGTGGCAGTGGTTAGGTAGATTAAACAAGGCTTATGTAAGTGGGTTTTTGGAAGGAAAATGCATGTGTGCATTAACATGGACTTGTTCCTCTTTTCGTCATAGAATGGGGTTTTAGTCTCAATTGCATATGCAAGCAAGTAGAGACTCTTGCATATGCAACTTGAGAATGAGAGACAAAAGTAGAAGGATCATGGATCATGAAAACAAACACATGTAAATCTGAAAATGAACTTCCATGTTAATCAAAAACTAAAACAAGAATTTGGGAAGAATTAGGAAAAGACTTAAGGAAAAATTACCTCAATTCACAAGAAGTCTTGCCAAATCCTTGAGCAAAATCTAAAATGAATCCAAAAGGATTTTTGGATTTAGAAAAGATGAGCTCAAAAGATTATATATAGACTTCATTCCTAGTCTTATTCCTTCTATTTTGGAGAGTCAATATGCAATAATGGCCAAATGGAAAGAAAAGAGGAATAAAATGCAAGAAAATAGCAACAAATTTGACCATTTCAAATACATATGCAGAGATGACAAAAACCGACACCTAGGGCATCATTTTCAAGAAGAGAAAGAAGTGAAACAAGCTGAAAATGATCATACATAGTCACAAATTGTTCCTTGAAGTGAATGAATGGATATCCAATGCTCAAATCTTCCTAATATGAGCCGTTTTTGGAGAAGAAAGACTTTGGGCGGGCTGTTTTAGACAAAACACATGTTTTGTATGCACTTGAATCATGTAAATGCCATAAAATTCGACGCCGTGTGTTCAAGAGAACAAAATGCTGGCAAAGGAAGATGAAAATGCATTTTATTGGTGCAAAGAGACATGCGTTTCAACTCAAATTCGCCGCTATGTGCTCAAGAGAAGAAAAACGGGTTTTATGATTCATATACAAGCATGCTTTTGTTAAGAAATTCGACACCTAGGGCATTATTAGTTAAAAATGCACTTTTGACATGCAAATACACATTAAAAGAGATGTTTTTGCTTCTAAAAACGACGTCTAGGCATCCTTGATAAAAAACACACTTTTCCACATGCAAATACACATTAAAAGAGATGTTTTTGCTTCTGAAAATGACGTCCTTGACCTCTTGGTTAAAAATGCACTTTTGAAGTGCTTTTGCATATTGAGGAGATATGTTTTTGCCTTCAAATTCAACATCTATATTCACTTGGTTAAAAATGCACTTTTGGATATGCAATTGCATATAAAAATAACACTTCTCTACCCAAGTGATTAAATACACACTTTTGAAGTGCAAATACATGTTTCAAAAGACATGTATTTGGCTTAGAAAAAGCCACTTTTTCTACTTAAGTTATAAAATAAAACATGTAAATGCATTAAACAAACACATAAACACATGTTTTATAACTTAAATATATGCAATTGCATATAAAAAGTGCATAATTGTGGCTATGGGACTTAAACTTATAAAAGTGGGTTTTGAAGAATCACTTGCATATAGATGATATGCGGTGAATGATAAAAACCCCACTTTTATGCACTTAAGTGATTGAATTTTAATTAAATTTAATATATAACTATAGTTTTAATAAAGTAACATGAAATTAAACTAGAAAGAGCCAATTTTTATAGAATCATTAAAAACTATGGTTAAATCAACTCAAAATGAGTTGAAATTTAAAAATGGATGTCAAAATTCATTTTATATATAAAAAATAATTTTATTTCGTGCAATTAACCATAAAAAGCCCACTTTTGGAGGATTTTTAATAAAATATGCAGTCGGCCTGAAAAACCCCACCTTTGCCTTCATAACTTGAGCTAGACAACTCCGTTTGACGCCTAGGATAGCTTGAAACGAGTGGAATACTAAGGGCTATTGACCTAAGGGAGAAACAAGATTAAACACTACTTTCAAGAAAGGGAAAAACGAAGAAAATGACTTCAAGGTTGCCAAAAATCTAGTGCTTGCAGTCAAAGAAGAAAAACTTGTCCTGGCAAGCAATAAGGTGATTAACTTGACGGAAACCCTAAAAAAGGATGCATGAAATGTGCAAATAAAGGGCATTTCAAGGATGATGAATTGCCTTTACGAAGCATTATCCAACACATCGAAAACTTAGAGGATGCACCTACGAATCTATGAGAAAATTGTGTAGGGTTGCGACAATTTTGTGATGTCAAAATTGAGGACAATTGATGGAATGTCCATAATCCTAGAAATGGTAGAGCCTTGGGTGGGTTTTTGGGCTCACCATGGAGATAGAAAATGCTTTGGCTATGTGAAAACACCAGTGCAATTGTTCTTGATTTGGAGTGTTTTTGGTAACCAGGATGAATGCAAAGCTGAGGCCCAAATAGGATGGGATTCTTTGAAGGATTTCCTGAACAACCAAGAGAGTGTTAGAAAGAGCAGTTGGAGCGGGACAAAGTGTGCGGCAAAAAGGTCATGTGCAGCTTGGAAGACTATTGGTTCAACAAGCCGATGAAGAAGAAGTGGAAGACTTTGCTGGTGCAGCCATTTTGTATGGCTTTCTGCTTGCTTTTCTGTTGAAATTGTAGGCAATTGTAGTCTAGGGTTTGTTGATAAGCCCTTGTGTATATACGAATGCAGCCATTTTGTATGGCCTCGTTTGTTTTTGGTGCTGGTTTGGGTTACCTTCCCATGGTTGTATTTTGATTGTGGGCATTTTGTGTATAGTGCCTTGATAATGGTTGGATGGGTGATGCAGTGGTAGGGTTACTGTTTCTGCACTGTATTTCCTCTGAACTTTTATTTTTCAGTTCTCTCTAAATCACACTTGAAATATAATTGTCAATGGCTAGATTAATTAAATATCATATTATTGATCAATTTTTTTTCTTGACAATGCATGGATCATGTTTATCATTGTTAAGGATTCTGGATCGTATCTTCAAGCATATTAAATGACTGCCTTCAGCAATCTATCATGTGCATAGGGGTAGTGATTTGTATATAATAGTGAGTAAGGGTTAGAACCATGTCAAAACCTTAGGGCCAGCTCATTACTTTAAGGATACCTTAAGCCTTATCCTACATTATCTTAAGGATACCTCAAGCCTTATCCAAATCCTTTACACACTTCAAGGCCCTATAAACTCAAAAAGAAGCAGTCTTAATATGTGTAAAGACTTTGTGATACAATACAAAACAAAGATGAAGTACAACGAAGCCATTATGAGAGTGACAATAAACTTCAAATGACATTGGTATCAAAAGAGACATCATAATGTTCTATGAAGAGTATTCTATGTATCACAGTGTTCTATGAAGAGCCATGGATATGATAATCATCTAGTTGTTATATATGAAATGTCATTCACTGTCTATTGAGACTACAGTCCATAGAGCTCATAATCACAATGATTATCATGTGACTCATGTCAATTAAACCCAAGTCAAATGACCTACAAAAGATAGTTATATGGATGTCTAATATGGATGTCAATGATGATACTTTTGATTACCCATAGGATATTTGATCAATGCTGGCTGATTGTTAACACTTGCAATAATTATGTTTTAAGTTAAATATATATCATGACATGCGAGCTTGACTAATACTTGACTATTAATATGGTGGTGTATTTTGGATTTAATTACTTCTGCACATATGTATATATTTCTGATTTATATATGTTTTTATATCAATGACCCCAAAATGAACCCAACCTCCAAATTTGTTTTGTACCAAACCCTTGAATTGAACCATCGAACTTGAATCTGAACCGATAACTTGGTTCTTAAACAGCTGGAATTTGTTCAAGGGTTATTTACTTGGAACTACACAAGAAAAAACATAAATTATACAGGAGACAAATTGGATTGTTTCTCTTCTTGAGACATGGATAGAGCAATATCATACAGTTTACAACAACATTTTATTTGATCATGGATTGATTCTACTGACCATTACACGCACAACTCCTTAGCCTAGAAAACAACAATTTTGTTTTGAACTAATGTTGCCAACATATCTTGATAAACTAATTTGTGAGGTTCACAAATTTCAAATCTAAATTTCATCTCTCTCTGTGATGATAGACATTAATCCTCTGATAAAAATAGGACTGTCAAATATCTGGTTGTCAAGATTCACATTTCACCCAAAGGCTATCAACATTTGAGACAGGCATAAGCATATGCATACCTACTGAAATTTGAGATTAACATTGCAGTTCCTTGCACTCTGAAATGTCTACATACATATCTCAGAGATGAGACATTTAAAGTTGTGAGGATATATTTTGTCCTGTTTCACTTCACACGTGTCCTTTGTTAAATTTGCTAGAATGCAACAACAATTATCACAAATGCCTGTTAGTTTTTGCCAGTAATATATACACTGAAGTGCATGCTATCTTCAATGCTGTGTGAGCATGTGCAAACTTCTTGGTACTTCTTTTTTGAAAATATCATGTAAAGAATTTTTAGTAATTTATCTATCTGTGATGAGAAACAATTGTTCTAATCTAAGACTTCGGATCAAATCAAGTTACTATAGCATTTAGAAGAATAACTTTTTATGCCTTAATTAGGATAAAATCTATTTTGTCAACTAATGCTATGTTATGGACCTGAAGACCAAGAGTTTTGGCAAAGCAAAACTTAACCTCACCATTCATGTCCTGACAAATCCTTCCACACTCGGTCCTCTTGGTTGCTCTGTTGGTTTTCAGTTTTCAAGACCCATTAGGGGATACATCTTATTCCCTTTCATCATTATTATTTACCAGTGTTACCTGGGGATGCGTCCCTGGTATTTTTTTCAGCTGTCCCCAACCTAGAAACGTCCCGGGGGCAAGGGACACCTAGGGAACTTTGACGTTGACTTCTAGAGGAAATTTGACTTTGACTCTCAAAGTAACACAAATTTGACATATGAATTCTGCTAATTCTTATATTTTAAGGTTCCATTATGTATAAGTGCATGTTTTATCCGTGTTTTCATATGAATATTTAAAATTTCTCTATATATTTTAATTTTTCCTATTGTTATATAGTCTTCCCCTTTTCTGTCTCCTAGGCGTCCCCAAAACTGGCAAAATTTTTTGTCATCCCAGACACTCATCCCCCTATCCCCTGCCATACCCATCCCAGAAACTTGGGGTAACACTGTTATTTACACATCTGCTAACTCCACTATATGTGGATAGTTTACTATATCTTGGGGAGAAAATCTTGATTGAAAAATTGCTTTTCTGGTGGTTTGGATATTATAAGTTATTTTGAAAGATACTTATTTTACTTTATTGGTGGTCTAGATATATAATTTACTTCATCAGTGTACTTACAGTTGTCTTCAAAATATGACCAATGAACCTTCCATGTTTTTGATGTATTGAGGACGATGAGTCTTTGTGCATTTCTTATTTTGTTTTTATCCTCGAGGGGGCATGATATGAGGTTGAATGTGGCACTTTAATGAAAGTAAGTCAGATTGGGTAGAACTCACTTTGAGGTAACTATATACTTATTTCCATAATGGACAAAGACAAATGTTTGTACTTCCCTTCTCTGGACTGAAAGATTAACAAGTGGTCTCACAAGAATATCTCTTATGGTTTCACCATGCCTCATGACAATGTTCATCAAGGTCCCTTAATGCATTGTTTCTGATTTTGATGTTAATACAATTTGACAGTTTTAGTCATTGATTGATAACAACTCAATTTGCAAATTCATTTCTTTATCATCCTGAGTTGGCCTAATGGTGGAGAACTTGTACTCTTGAAAGAGAGGTCACAAGTTCAAATCCCACAAGGGTTAGGGTATGTATGCCTCGTTTGTAGCACAATTAGGTGCCTCCCGCAAGGAGTACGAGGTAGTCCCATATCATTGTCACCATATGTAGACCCAAAAACAAATGGCTGGTGTCGTGGATGATAAATGGACCTTTTCTATCCTTTCCTTTTCAATGTTCTTAGAGTAAAATAGGCACATCGTGTTATAGAGATGTTCTAGTCATGGTGGGATAGGGATGAAATGCATTCTTGTCATCCCCTTGGGTGCTATGCCAAAGGGGGTCATCTCCTAGGTGGCATTGTAGTGTAGGAGAATATCAATTTGACTTGCTGTGGAAAATATCTCCTACTTATCACAATTTGACTTGCTGTGGAAAATATCACCTACTTATCAATCACTAGTGATGGTTGGCTTTGGGAGTGCATTCAAGGATGTTCTGTCATCACTGAGATGGTGAGGGGATGTGTGGCCATCCCTTGAATGTCCTTGGGATGACAAGGTATCCCCATGTCCTTTAGAGAAAAACACTTGTTTTTAAACAAGAAAACCTAAACCTAGTCTTAAAGGAGTTACCAGCAAAGCCTGCTACCCTACAAAAACTATAAAAATAATGTTCCTCTGTCATTTTGAATCTCCAATGGTAGGCTGCAGGTGCAACAGGAAGAGGAACTGGTCCACATACAGCTTCATGTACTCTATCGAGAGAAATAGGAGAATGGAGAAGCTTTTGGCTGTACATCGTGCATTGCATGTCATGGATCACAAGATGAATGTACAAGGGGAGTCTAACAACATGGTGGGATGTAGACCCAAAAGAGCTAATACAGATTCAGGAGGATCAGGACATGGTGGGTTGGTTGGTGTCCAATTGTATTACAGGTTTATTGTACTTGTAACTTTGTATAGCAAACTTGACACGTGTGTGTCAGATTGTTGATAAAATTACCTCTGCAAACATTGGCCTATAGGACATTTAGAGTCTATCTAAGTGTGAATAAGGTTGACAAGTTCATGTTGCTGACAGTTTTCTTCAAAGGCTCAAGTAAAACACATTTCAACTGAAGCTTTTACGATTGCATGTTTTCTGAGCAGCTAGAAAAATTGAATAGTTGACTGAAAGTTGGGAAAATTACTTCTGCCAAACATCAAGCAATTGGTATTTAGAGGCTGTATTAGAGTGTGTAAGGTTGAAAATGTTCATGTTGCTGATAATTCTCTTCAGAGGTTCAAATAAAACACATTTTTACTTAAGTTTTTTATGATTGCATGTTTACTGAGAAGCTAGAAAACTTTCAGATATAACAATTAGAATTGAACTTTGTGTGGTTCTTTAATATCTCATGCTATTGCTCATCCAAATATTGGTTGTTGAAAAAGCTAATGGCTCCAGGTTTTGACTGTTTTTGCTTTCTCAAAATACTTTGTGTTGACTTTCTTTTTCTTAGAAAGATAAATTTTCACAATTGCAGAAAATATTAAAAAGAAGAAATAAAGCTGCACACAATCAGACCCTTGAGAAGAATGAAATCTCAACATGCATAGTCCCAAAAGTGCGAAAAAAGGAACTGTTGAGTTGTAAAGACTGGCAGTGCTTACAAGGTAATTCTTCATCCATTGTTTCAATGGTTCATGAATTTTAGTCTTTTCTGTTGTTGATAAAAGTGTTTTTGAATATATGTAGAGGCGTTGCATTGCTTCATATTTATGTCACCCCTGCACATTATTTGGAGATTTTCAATTTATGAATTATCCAAATTCTACCTTCTCTTGTAGAGGCTGGTACATCGTGGAAAAGTGGTGTACGACGTAGTTCAAGGATTAGGTCAAGGCCTTTGGAGTTTTGGAGGGGAGAGAGGTTCTTATATGGGCGTGTGCTCAATTGTAAGTATTCTGGGCCAGTGGATTTCAAGTTGTGCCTTGTTGATCCAATTATACAAAAAATTATATTTTATTAGTGCAGAAAATTTAAGAGTGCATAACATATTTAGAAGGAACTTGTATTTGTTAATTAGGGTGATTAACTTGAAAAAATAATATCTAATGATTGAGAATGGTTCTTGATAGAATTGTGTTGGTGTTTTTTGAATAAACATTTTGGATCACACTCTGTAGTCACTGCATTTTATGAGGCCACTTGGGTGTGAGTTGCTATAATGTCCCTTCTCCCGAAGAAAATTTAATAAATAAATCATAATATTAAGCTATGACGAAAATTAAATACCCAGTAATAATAATATATAAGTGATTAATAATAAATAATAATTAAATATAAAATCAACAATTAGATAAGTTTAAATTAACTATGAAGATATTAAATAAAGAAATACATAATGAACAAATAAATGAATAATAAGTCAATAGAAAAATAAATGATAATAAATATATTTTATTATTACATTCATTCTATAATGAAACCTAGACTATTATAATCATAATTGAATCAATAGAATTAATATAAATATATTTAGTCTAATAAATAGTAGTAAAATGTAATTATAATATAAACAATGATATTAATAACCATTGTAAATGATAATTCAAATAAATTATAAATAAATAATAATTAATAATTATAGAGGCATATCTCTAACATCTAAAGGTTGCAACCCTTCAACATGCCAATGTATATAATGGATATCAAATCCATTCTCAGAGGGGAAGGGAAGAAATAAGTAAAAAGGAGAAGAATAATAATAAAAAAGAGATTATTCAAATTTCAAGAAAATAAGAAAAGAAATCTAGGAGAAAACCAATGAGGAAATATAGGAGAGGGTCAAGGAGAAAATATAGGAGAAGATCAAGGAGGAAATGTAGGGAAATATTTAAAGGAAAGAAACATTAGATAAACGAAAATAAAAATATTGTAAAGAAAGTTATTGAATAAAAATTATATGTTATTCGTAATAAGATTTTAACCATATAATTTTGACAAGCATCAAGATATTCTATTTCTCATGAATAGTAAAGGTTTTAAAACCAAAAAGAATTCTCTCACATTTTGAAAGTCAAAGTATAAGGTCCCATAATCTTAAATGATTATAGTGGGGGACATTACAGTTGCTTACCTTCAAATAAGATTTGATCACTGGTGTAGTGGCGATTAGGATTTCCAGGTACAGTGTGCCAAGATTTTTGTGTCTTCTCCAATAGTCCCTTATGCTGATGGCTGCAGGCTCCAGGTCTGGTTTGATAAACCTGAACAACTCTCTATGTAGGTTGCTACAGGTTCCTGGATATGGCTGGTTGTCAACTTTACCTGTGTGCGTATTGGTGTTGGTTGTCTGTTCTCTGTCTCTCTTTGGTCTTCCTTGAAGCTCTATAGATATGGCAATCAGAAGACCAGCACCCAACAAAGTGACCTGTTAGCTGCTCACAACTTGATAGCTGATCTAGGAGATAATCTGATCTGCTAGTGGAAATCAGGCTTGCAATGGATAGAAAATGAAGAATAAGGTGACCATCAGTCCAGATTTAAATGATATTTAGTAGAGGTGGGTTAAGGGTTTCATCTGCACCACACTATGTTTCTCCACAAAGGTTTTCATTTTTGTTTATGAGTGGAATACTTCCATAGTGTGTAATAACCACGCTCGATCTCTAAAGCAAGTCAGGCAAGGAACATAGCATTGTCCAATGGCATGGAACCCAAGGATGCTTCATATGGTAGTTAGAATTATCCTTGAACAAGAACGAAGAAAAAGAAAAACTTAATAAAATTAATGCTGCCTAATTGAGTAATATCTGTCTATTGAGAGAGATTCAGATCAATCAAAGGCATAACACAATTCATACGTAATCACCACCCAAGGAAGGAACTAATCCGATCTGAAGTTAGTTAACTGACTAATAACATTGTTAGTTACAAGGAAGAGGTGCGATTTGGTACTTTACTAATTGAGTTTGTTTGCAAAGGTCATGATTGTAAGATACAACTTCTCACATCATGCCTCGTTACATATTAATTGAGGATATTTCACTCTAACCAAGGGCTCCAACACCTACAATTGAAAAATACAAAAAGTCTAATCATTAAAGTTACAAATTAATAATGAAAGATTTGAATACAAAAAAAAAAAAATTCAAATTTTGAGTTTCCAAGTTACCTTCACAATCTCTGTAGCTCTTTGTGCAAATTGGTTTTCGAAGATCATAGATCCAACACTTTCTCGATCAGGCTTCTTCGAATAACTTGAGTCTAGCCATGCATGACTCACAAACATTTGCTTCAAAGAAGTCAAAGAAGTAAGAATACTTTGCAAGTTGATTTCTAAGCTTCCCATGAAATTGAACAATTTTTCTTTTAAGGCATATTTTTATGTGGTTGACATGGTTAGCACTGATATAGTACTTGGTATGAGCTGGTTGCATACTCTTAAGGACATTTACATTAGCACTGAGAGGATGGAGATGAGATTCATTAAGGATGGCAGAACACACATTCTTAACGCCATTCAGAATAGTGATCTGAAGCTGATTACTTTCAGCTGTATGCGACACTTGGTACAACATGATGACATAGTTGATTGGGCAACAAAGTGTAGGATGTTGCCTACATTGGATAGTACAAACAAGCCAGCTTATCATCTTGATATTGAGCAGTTTAGAATTAAACACTCTAAAGTGTTTAATGACTTACCACATGGCAGGCCACTAGATAGAGAGATTGAGCAAATTATTGAGTTAGAGGAGGGCACTAAGCCCATTATGATTACTCCTTACTGGCACCCTAAGCGGCTTAAGGATGAGATTGAAAACATCATGCAGGAGTTGCTAGCTATGGGACATATTAGGCCGAGTAAGTTTCCTTTTGCATCATCAGTTGTTTTGGTGAAGAAGGACGGGACACTCAGGATGTGTATAGATTACCGGATGTTGAATAAGAGGACTATTAAGAACCGATATCCTATCCCTCAGATTGACGAGCTCATTGATGAGTTGCTATAATGACCCTTACCAATAGGCCACTAAAAACCCCTCAAAAATGCAACTCAAATATAGATAGAAAATTATTTTGCAATATATGAGTTCGCTATCTCAAAATTTCAGAATAATAGATAGCAACCAAATACCATCTAAAACACTATCAATGATGTAGGAAATTGCTCAAAACCATATGCCATTCATATATCAACAATTTGCAACAATGCCATACATATTTCAGCCAATAATATGATCATCAAACCCTCGGTTTGCAATATAGATAGACTGAAAATTACAATGCCCTTTCACTTGCAAAATCCTAGCCTTCCTTTGATACCAATAATGCCAAATGGCAAACAAAGACAAGTACAATGTAAAATAGTAAAGTGCTGAAGCTATATTTTGGACTCAGCTGAAAACATACATTTCTCAAAAAATATGCCAAATGCCAAATGAGAAGTGAGGAACCTGATTGTAGATGGCTGCAATATTTTTTCGAACTGCTTTTTCACTCTGCTTTTTCGGATCTGCTTTTTCGCTTTGCGTTTTCGGATTTGCTTTTTCACTTTGGTTTTTCGGATCTGCTTTTTTAGACTGCTTTTTTTCTCTTGCAACCAAAATTCAAACCCTTAGGTAAGTTTGAGGACTCCAAATAAGCTCAACTTGAAATGGCTGAATACCACTTCCAAAGTGCAACCCTTCAAAGGATATTTCACCTCCTCAGTTATGCAAATCCTTAAGAAACTCCGTTCCTAAAGATCAAATGACAATCTGTAGACCAAGATGGCGCCACAAATGCTCAAAGAGAAAAGTAGTGTAAACTCAAGTCATGGAATGTCCAAATGAGAGGCCAAGCACTCTATTTATTCACTTTTCTAAGAAGCCACTAGAACTTTTAGAAGTATCCATAAAATATTCTTATAAAATCCCTTTATAATGCACTTTCATATAAAAAGTAACTTTATAAAATAAAAAGTGCAACTCAATTCAAAATTATAACATTTTGGCCTCACATAACACATTATAATAAAAATATGATAAACACCATCTCTCCAAGAGCAAATAAGACCATCCAATCCCCAAATAATCATCAGAATGACTCTCTCACCAAAACCATTTGCCTATGAGAGTCCATGATAGGCAAATCCACTGAAAAATGACATGTCACTAAAGAGGGGACATGACAGTTGCATGGGGCGCATTACTTCTCCAAGATTGACTTGAGATCAGGGTACCATCAGATCAAAGTTGGAGAGAAGGATGTGGAGAAGACAACATTCAGGTGTCATTGTGGCCACTATGAGTTTCTAGTCATGCCTTTTGGCTTGACTAATGTCCCTGCCACATTTCAATCTACTACGAATAGGGTTTTCCATAGTCAGTTGCGGAGATTTGTTCTGGTATTTTTTGATGACATACTTGTTTATAGTAAGACTTGGAATGATCACCTAGCACATCTGGATGCAGTGTTGGACATTCTTGATAGGGCTACCTTGTATGCCAAGGAGTCCAAGTGTGCTTTAGGCATGATTGAGTTGTTGTATTTGGGACATATTATTAGTGCAGAGGGAGTTCGCATGGCTCCTGATAAGGTTCGTGCTATTCTAGATTGGCCCACACCAGAGACCTGACACAGCTTTGGGGTTTCATTGGATTATGTGCTTTCTACTGTAGATGAGTGGACTGCTCAGGCACAAGAGTGCTTTGAGAAGTTCAAGGAGATTATGACGTCATGCCCAGTTTTGGCATTGCTAGATTTCATGAGGCCATTTGAGTTGCACTGTGATGCCTCAGGTGAGGGCATTGGAGCAGTTCTTTCTCAAGATTGTCATCCCATAGTTTTTGAGAGCAGGAAGCTCAAGGGTCCTGAGAGATTATTCAGTATATATGACAAGGAGATGTTGGCCATTATGCATGCTTTGGCCAAATTCAGGCAGTACTTAGTTGGCAGCAAATTTTGCATTAAAACAAATCACAATAGCCCGGAGCATTTTCTTGGTCAGCGGGATCTAAATGAGAGACAATAGAAGTGGGTTAGTAAGCTACAGTCATATGATTTTGATATCTCCTACATCAAGGGTACTCAGAGTGTAGTAGTTGATGCCCTTTCACGGAGACCCCACGTGTGCATGATTACTGAGATAGCAGAGTATTGGAGACACTTGATCATCTCAGAGTATGCTTGAGATCAATGGGTAACTGGCATTGTTGATGGTAGCATACATGATAACATTTATACCCTTACAAATAAGTTAATCATTTACAAGGGAAGGATCTATCTAGTCCCAGGATCAGGTGTCAGACAGATTATCCTTCGGGCCTTTCATGATTCGCCATATGCTAGACATCCTGGGTTCATTAAAACATATAGAGAGATTCAGGAGAGATTCACTTGGAAGGGCTTGAAGTCAGATGTGCAGCAGTATGTTCGTGAGTGCTCTATTTTTTAGCAGAACAAACAAGAGCATACCTATCCTGCAAGGTTGTTGTAGACACTTCCCATTCCTGAGTGGAAGTGGGAATGTTTGTCTATGGATTTCATTGTGGGCTTGCCGAAAGCCCAAGGTAGAGATTGCATTTTTGTAGTGGCGGATCAACTCACCAAATATGCTCACTTCTTTCTGATCACCACCACTTATTCAGCTGTTCAGATAGCAGAGTTGTTCTTCCGAGAGGTGTTTAGACTGCATGGTTTACCTCGAACTATTGTGAGCGACCATGAGAGCCATTTCATGAGTCATTTTTGGCAGGATCTTTTTAGGTTATGTGGGATAGAGTTGACTCCGAGTACCAGTTACCACCCACAGATTGATGGTCAAATTGAGATTGTGAATAAGTGGGTGGAAGACTATTTGTAGAATTATATTTCATCTCAGCAACGGGCTTGGGTGAAGTGGATACATTTATGTGAGTATTGTTATAATTCCACTCACCACATGAATATTTAGATGTCTCCATTCCGAGATCTGTACGGGTATGATCCCCCTAGTTTCATGGACTTGTGCAGCGACAGTCGGGTACCCAGTGCAGGTGATTTGTTACAGGATAGTCAGGACATTATGAGGACACTAAGGGATAACATTTAGAGAGCTCAGAATCAACATAAGCAATATGCTGATCAGAGGACTCCTTGTTCCTTTCAGGTGGGTGATATGGTTTATTTGATGTTACAACCTTACCGTCAGTCTTCCATTAGGAAGAGTGGAGCTAAGAAGCTCAAGCCTCGCTACTATGGTCCCTTCCGGGTAGTGAGATGCGTGGGTAAGGTTGCTTATGAGTTAGACTTGCCACCAGACAACAGAGTTCATAATGTATTCCATGTATTGCACCTCAAGAAGGCGTTGGGCCGTAATGTTGTCCCATCTTCCACCTTACCCCCTCTAGATGATGAGGGCAGATTTGAGTTGATCCTTGAGGCTATTCTGGATACTAGGGAGAGGCATCTGAGCTGACGGATCATCAGAGAGTTTTTGGCAAAGTGGTAGGGACTTCCAGATGAGGATCCCACTTGGGAGCCTGAGGATATACTTTAACATCCCAGACTGCGATTGCTTGAGGACAAACAATCTTGGGGAGGGAGGATTGTAATGTCCCCATTTTAGCAGGTTCCTGTAGCTGGACAAGGTCAATTCATCATTGCGACCCTCGTGAGTTGATAGTTGGATTTGAGGGTCTCTGTGATAGTCTTGCTATTTATAGTAAGTCTATTTTGGGCGGTTGCTTTTTTTGGCAGTGCACTGGAGGCACAGGGAGTTAAGCAACATGAGCATTTAATAAAGCCTTTTTATGGAGCTTCATATTTTAAGTTGTTTATTATGTCTATCTTAATAAATAACTTTATCTTATGTTTTAATTTGAAGGTGTGTGCGAGAAGCCTCTTAAGTGAGAAGTGTATTGGAGAAGCTACACTTCTTTTTTGTTTTAAAAGAGCTTTATGGGAGAAAATCGAATTCATTCATGACTTGGCTTATATTTTATGGTGAATATTGTTCAGGAGTTCTTTCAACTAGGGTTTGAGGACTGATTCCTCCCCATTTTTTGCACTTTGAATCACTGTATTAAGTGGTGAATTGTGCTCTGCATTCTGAGAAGTAATTCTGATTTCATGGGTTGCAAATTTGGTGCTGTTGTAAACCAAATTTGATTATTATTGAGCATTCACAGTTCAGCTTGTGGCTTTTATACTGGTACGATTTCTCCTATATGCTCATGTGGTGAATTCAAGAGGCTGTGATATTGATTTAGGAGGCTGCAATTCTTCTTTTGGTGGCTGCGATTTATGTAATGGAGGCCACGTTAACTCCTATGGTGGCTGCATGGACTCTCATAGAGCCACGTTTCTTATATGTAAAGGCTGTTTCAACATTGCAAGAGCTATGCCAGCAAATTTCAGGGGCTGCGTCATCTATCCGGCCCCTTGGTTATTGCTGCTTGGTGATAGTGATAGCTAGAAGTCTGAAAAAAGATCGTTTCCAGCCAACCTGGAACTTTATGCGATCGCCAGGTTCTTATATAAGTTAAAAAAATACACGAGCATTGTTAATTTCCTGCATATGAATACTTATTTAAAATAAAAGCTTGGAAATTGCATTCATGTTATGACTGTTGTTTGCATTATGGAAAGTCAAAGAAGAAGCATACATTTGAAAATTACAAAAAAATCATAAACCTTCAAAAACACAAGAAAACATTATTCAGCATTGATAGAGCAAGAGCCAGCAGGGCTCTTTACAAAGAAGTAAAGCCAAAGAGCTGGTAAAGAAATCACTCAAGGCTAAGAAGACTGAAAATTGAACCAAGGAGTGAAGATGAATACCAACCATGACCAAGAAATCTGATATGGTGTGGTAAGATGGCAAAATCCAAGCATGTTCAGATTTAAATCTGAGTTTTTCCAAGAGGAGGTTGATTTTGGCAAGAAATTTTAGAAATTTTCTCAACCACCAAATCTGGCCAAGATTGATTGCAGGCTATATGAGAGGCAAATTCTGAGTTTTTGTGACTAATTTGGAGGCAAGAAGGGGCTGTAGGTGAGAGGTTGGCAGGCCAAAATCTGAAAATACCCCATAAGGTGTGATTTTTTTGTAAAATCATAGGAAATTCATAAACAATTAAATCTTGCCAAGTCTGATTGCAGGTTGTTTGAAAAGCAAAATCTTAAGTTTGAAGACCAAATTGAGATAACCAAAGGGCTGAAAGTGAGTGAGTGTTCAGACTAAGTTCGAAAATTTTGTCAAAAAGTTCAAACTTTATTGAAAACATTTCAGGTTTATGATCATCAAATCTGATTGACATTATTCGCAGACCCTTTTGAAAGGTTAAATCCAAGTTCCAAGACCACTTGAGGGCAGAAAAGGCATTTGTCCTCGGACCAAATCTGAAAACTTCCTAGAAAGGGACGATTTTTGAAAAAAATCACAATAAATTCTCAACTTGCACAATCATCTTGAGGACTATTACCGAGTGTTAAAGGGCTGTTCTTGCACAAAAAACACAGTGTTACCAGGGGACGTGTTTCCGGCATAATTTGTCCTGTTCCGAAAACGGGGGCATCTCGTAAACTCGGAAACTTCCGGAAACCTGTCCCCTAGCTGCCCATAAAATTTTTGCTTGAATTTTGATAAATTGTTTGACCTCCACTCTCATGTGAACTCTTAATTTAAATTACTTAGCACAAACGTAATATGTTAAGGTTCTATAATGTAAATAAGCATGCTTTATCCATGTTTTCATATGAATATTTAAAATTTTCCTATGTAGTTTAAAATTTCTCTATTTTTTATATAGTTGTCCCCATTGTTGTCCCTTGTCGTCCCCCGCTTTGGGAAAAAAAAATCCATCCTGGAAACTAGTTGCCTTGACCCCCCGTTCCGGAAACTTGGGGTAACATAGAAAAAACACCAAATTTAAGGGGCAAAATCATCTGGAAAAGGGTAAGTTTCAGACTTGTCTTTAGAAATCAGAATTTATCATAATGGTGAAAGTTTGTGTATCTTCATGTTTGCTTTGTAATCTTATTTCTTATTTGTATTGAAACATTGGATCATGAATTAAAATGCAATTGACATGATAATAGGACTGATTTAATGATGTTTTCAGACTTAACATATTCAGCCCTCAGAAAATCAGAATTAACACTTTCATGACCAGGTCTGATTTTTGTCATTTTAAAAGATAATTTTGGTCTTTTATGGGCATGATTGCAAAATTGTGAAGTCTAGTCATACATGGTTGCATACTTAGTCTGCAAACTAAGTCATCATACTTTTATCTTCAGAACTTGGTGACTTCAAATTCTGATTTTCTTGATAAAATCAATGCATTTAGGAAATAAATAGCTCATTTTGGACTTTGTTCAAATCCATATTTCATTCGCAGCCTATGAGTGTAAATTTCGTAAGTCTTTGAATTGGGTTTGAGGATTAAATCAAAAGTTTAAAAGGTCTGAAATTTTTTCCTTCATTTAAGTACTTCAAAACTGTTGTCGTAAATTTTGTTTTAATAAAATTTAGACAACTACACAAATTTAATCGTGTTTTTGGTTGAATTAATTTGGTTTTAAAACTCTAAGTATATTTATTAAATAAATAAATTTATTTATTTATTTAGAAGTTTTAAGTCATTAAATTTTAATGTTTATTTAGAGTTTAATTTTTTCTTTATTTTTGTTTTATTTTATTGTTGTTTAATTTTTAATAATATAGTGATAGTATATTATTAAAAATTCTTAAGTCATCTTTGGTTGGATTTTCATACATATTTAAAATATATTTAATGTTATTTTAAAATCTCAAATCTATTAAAATAAAACCTTTTGAGTACTTTTCATGTACAATTACATGTAATATGTAATGCAAAGGTTTTTAAAATTCATTATATTCATAAAGGTTAGAGATTTTATTTAATATTGCATATATTTTAAAATGTCCATATCTCTTAGTTTAAAATGCAAGTCTTTTTAAAAAATGGAGGTCATGTCTTAGAGATGTTGGAATTTTCGAGAGGACTTACATGTTTTATTACAAGTAATACACGAAGTTGCAAACTTGAATAAAACTCCCGAGATATTAAGAGGTCGAACTTTACTCACGCCTTTGCATGTTTTGTAACATGTTAAATGAAATGTTAATAATATTAAAAAGCCTGAGAGCTTCTAAAGTCATCGGACCTTTTTATTATCATTACATGTTGCAAAATACCAAAACAATGCAAAGTCTTTGATTTTCGAAAATTATCGGGCCTTCATTTTATTGTTGCAACATATGAAGAAGCGCGCCAGACACTGACCGAGCCTCCCGCTTGCAACTATGAGTTGCAAAGAGTGCCGTAAGAGGACTCAAACATCCTCAATATGATGTTTCCGGAGATCGTCCATTTTGGAAGTCCTTAAGATCTTCAATCCGCCTCATTACCTTTCCAAAAAAGCATTGATACAGGTTGTTTTTCTCTGCGCAAGTTCTAGGGTCGATTTCGGTTTTGAAAGCAAGGATATCTTTTTTATGAATGTTGTCAGTCAAAAACGTTTTTCATTTGCAGAAGTATGTGTTTTAATGGTCGTTTTTGGCAAAAACGTGGCTGTATATACTCTTTTTATTATTATTTTTGGCTTTTAAATTGACGTTTTTGCTGTCCTACATGTTTTGGATATCTATGCTGGATATTTTCAGAGTTTTTCTTCACTTTTCAGCTGCTTTTGGGGGTTTTCTAAATGTGTTTTCATTACGGTATTGACATTCATTTTTGGTTCTTTGGAAGTCATATTTGGGGGTTTCTTTTTTGTGAATGCTTATCAGAATTTTTCAAGAGGTTCAAAGAGGGTTATATGTGAAGATTTCCATTTTCACAATGAATTCATGATCATGGCAAAAAGATTGTTCAAATCCGCTTGAAACGCACATAAATTTATTCCTTCCAGCTTGCAGCTTGCATTCAGCATGATGATTGAAAATATTTCCAATGCATATGCCATCATTTTCAAAATAATGTTGAAAGTTAAAATCCCTCATTCATTTGCAGCCGTACCCAGAAATTTCACATTCATATCACTACCTTGAGAAAACTGAAGTTCCTTGTCATTTCATTTCCATGAACTAATACCTTGCCAAAATCAGTACCTCTCATTTTTACCACACAACGTTTCATAAAATCCAAAATTTCATTTCATACTTACCTATGTTTTGAATTTTGGGGTTTTTCATATCCATTGCGTATTTCATTTCATGTCATTTTACATGTAATGCAATATGTAACCACCTCAAAAATCCCCGATTACATTTTTGCCCAAATCCACTATAATTCCAAAATTGGGATTTTAAAAACCCATTACATGTACTATTACATGTAATCAAAAGTGAAACTACCCCGGAAATCTCCACCCTAAGTTTACCCAAAATCGGAGATTTTTACACCAACTGCATGTACTGTTACATGTAGTCAAATGCGCAATCGCATCTAAAATCTCCTACAATACCCAAGTTGAAAAAGCAATTCAAAGTGCAAATCGGGGATTTTTGACCCGATTGCAAAACGAACTACATATGCAACTACATATGCAATCCTATTGTCCTCAATTTTGAGATCACAAAATTGAGGCAACCCTACGGAATTTTCTTGTCAATTCGTAGGAGTATCCTCTTTGTTTTGAATGTTTTGATAAGTGTGTTGTAAAAGGCAATTCGTTATCCTTGAAAAGCTCTTATAAACACACTTTCATGCGTTTTTTTCGTTCTTCCCATTTGTTTTTGATCTTGTTTTTGCCTTGAGTCGAAAGCCCTTTTAATTACGCTTGTTTTGAGCTAACTTAGACATCAAATGGAGTTCTACAACTCAAGTTATGATGTAAAAAGTGGGGTTTTTCCGGCTCACTGGATATTCTTTAAAATCTTTATAAAAGTGGGGTTTTTGAAGTCGATTGCACAAGTTTGAATTATTTTTAATATGTTAAATGGATTTTAAAGTCCGTTTTCAAATTTCAACTCATTTCGAGTTGATTTGACTATAGTTTTTAATGTTTTCGTGGAATTAGCTTTTAATCTTTTAATTTCATGTTACTTTATTTAAAATACTATAGTTATGTATTAAATAATTCAAATTGAAAAGGCTTAAGTGTTAAAAGTGTGGTTTTTCTTCTTCACTGCATATCATCCATATGCTAAACACTTTAAGAATCTTACTTTTAAGCCTTTCCTATTAAATACATTATTTTTATTGATGACTGCATGTGTTTTCATTACATGTGCAGTTGAACTTCTAAAAAGCGTATTTAATATTTAATCAAGTGTTGTTTTTGGATGCAATTGCATATCTAATAACATGTTTTCACTTCCCAGGTGGCTTTTTCTCCATAAAAGTCATATTTATAAGGATATGTATATGTTTTTCAAAAGAACGTATTCATTTCTTTATTGATTCTCTTCCCTTGGTGTTAAATTTTAAAAGTATTACATGTGTTTTTACATGTTAATACATTTAATATATATATTCTTCCCTTGTTACGTGATTTTCAATAACCATTACATATGTTTTAAATATGTGTAAAGGCTATATGTAGAAGACGTTTTTAAACTTCCCTATACGTTAAATTTCGAAGTCTTTGCATATACATTCAACATTAAAACTAACGTTTTAAAGACATATGCAAAGGACGTCGATTTTTGGAACCAATACATGTGTAATGCCTTGATCTCTAACATTTTTAAACAAATAGATAAAGGTGTTGACTTTTGAGTTGAATGCATACATTTTTAAACTTAACGTTATGTGTAATGCATTTTGTATTCAATGTTCTTAATATATGAGAAAGGGCGTCGATTTTATAAACCAAAACATTCATATGTATTGACGTCGATTTCTTAAGCCATTGCATTTGTTTTGAAATCGATTATATGTATGTGTAATGAACATTAAAATCAATGTTTTTAATTGCAAGATAGGGTGTTGATTTTTGTTGCCCTTACACATATCGAAATGCTATGCAAAGTGCATTGAGGAAGAACGTTTTTATATCTCAGCCCTAGACGCCTTTCTTCCAGGCATTTACATGTTTGAAGGTCTTCCATTTTAAACGTTTTCAGCATTCATATTTTGGCGTCAATTTGAAGAGAAGATGCATATGTATTTTGGCATATGTAATGCTTTTTCTTTTCAGAGTTTTTAATGCTGGAATATAGGCGTTAATTTTGGAGGTTTCTTACATGTGTCTTTGCATCCGAAAAATTCGTTTCCAGCATTGCATTGCAAAGACGTCGAATTTAAAGAGGAATGCATATGCTGTTTGAAATGTCCAGCATATGCATTCTTAGATAAACAGCCCGCTTTGAGCCATTCTCTCATCAAATTTCTTCAATGGAGAAGGGTTTTCAACATCAATGATCAATCATTCAACCTATAAATCATTTTGGTAAGCTTTTCATGAATTTGTTTTATCATTTTTGATTTTTTTATGCCCTAGACGCCGTTTTTCTTTCTCATTGCATATGCAAGAGAAATGGTCAAACGGTTGCTATTTCTTGGCATTTTTCTTCTCAATCTTTCCCATTTTGCTGTATATGATCATTGACTATCCAATTTTGAGGGAGAGAGACTAAGAAAATGGATTATTTATACTCTTTCTATCAAATCTTTTCTAAATCCGGGAATCAATTGGATTTATTTCAGATTTGGCTCAAGATTTTAAGAGATTTTGTCTTGGAGATTGAGGTAAATTTTTCCTTTTTCTTTTTCTTTTTTTTCTTCTAAATTTGCTTATTCTACATGTAAAGTTTGCAATTTTAATTTACATGTGATAGAATATATGTTTCTTCAATTCCCATTCATCAAATTTTCAAAGATGCATGTGCAAGGACTTCATCTTTCTTGTACATGTAGTCGGGTTAAAAAACCCCGTTCTATGAAAGAGACAAACCAAATGCAAGTTATTCATGTGCTATTTTCCAAATCCACTTGCATAAAGCCGCTGTCCCTACCACTACCATATGACATCAAACTCATAATGGTGGTCAATTTGACACTTCATTATAAAATGCATCCTTCCATTCATTCATTATCCATTCACTACACATCTCTTGCTGTCCCCATGTGTAATTATCCGTGAGAAGCTCGTTCTTGAGTTCTTCTTGAGCCAAAAACCATCCATTTTCCCAAAAATCAGTCATCTCCATACACTTCTTGATATTCTTTGATGAATCCTTCCCAAGAGGATGTTCTCATTTCGTGGGATTTCTATGTCACAGCTTCTCAGTCACAGAAAGTTATTATGTCTGAAGGGATTGCACTTCCAAGAGAGAAAGAGAAGAAAAAGATGAAATATCAATATGATTCATACCATAACTCTATTCCACCTTCGCAGATGATCTCCTATTGTGATGAGGTGAAAGACAGAGATATTTCCCATATGAACTTTGAAGATTGTCTTCAAAGAGTAGATGCCGCAGTAATGGAAGATATGCTCTCAATCAAACAGAGTAGCATTCATCTTGTCTCGACATTCCCATTGGCTGCCTTGGAACCAGAGTTCGTGTTTGCTTGCGCAAGGAATTTTGATCCTACTTCCAGAACCATTAAGGATCAAGACGGTAAGATCATCATTAGTCTAGATCCGAAAACGGTGGACAGAATCTTCAAAGTACCAATAAGTCTTGTCACCATCAACATCACTAAGCAGAAGGCTCTTGACAAGTGGAATGAGGATACTCCTTCATGCACAAAATTCATAAATGAGAACTGGCTTCTCCATAAGAGGCCAAGCATTGCAAGATGGCCTAAGGGGATCCGACGCACTGAATTTAAGGAGGAAATCAGCGATCTTATTACCTTGTTCAGCCGCTTAGCAGGGTTGAAGACTTCAAACACCTTCGAGCCCTAGATGTACAAATATATTTCCCTCGTCGTTCGGTCAAAGAAGAAGATTTTCTGGGGGGAAATGATTAGTGACATGTTGTGTGAACAGCTTACTCAAGTTGTTGATACTTGCACATTTTATATGAATTCCTATCTGGTCTATATTGCTGCATCTCTTGGATCTTTTTTCGGATTATCTACTAAGGGAGATAGGTCATTAGTTCTAGTATGGGAGTATTATCCTCAGCTTGTCTTGAAGGCTAGCCGTTCACATTACCGCAGGGTACAGGATGCCTTTTATGGGCATTTCATGTGCATGTTTGACAAAAGTCTTCCAAACCGGCGGGTGTCAGATGAGGCATGGGTCAAAGTTAATGAATACGGCTGTCTGTTCCTCCAGTTTCCTAGCTTCACATACATACGGGTGGGCTATTTCAAAGGTGAGCCACATACATTACCAAGGTATCCTACGGATAAAATTATACTCATGGAGCTAGCCAGGCAACTTATGTCCGTTCAGATGCATCAGAATGCATTGCATAGACCCGGTGTGGGGATTTCCTCTCGAAATCCATTGAAGATTGGCGGATACTCAATTGATACAGTCCCTAAAGCTAAGAATATGGAGTATGAGCTTCAAAGGATTACCTTGAAGAAGTTCATGGCTAGAAGTCACTTTGACTGGCGAGGGCTCAATGACAAAATGAGGAGACAATTTGTGCATGTTTACAGGTTGGAGGATATTTGGATAGATCTTCGTACTGAGACAGACATATGGAGAATGGATTATCAGTGCTTATCCATTAAGTAGATTATTGATTTTAATCTTACTGATATTCCCCCAGGGGTTGAAGATGATGATAACATCCTTGATCGTGATTATACTCGCAATCATGTTGAGGACTTGCCCATCTCATCTCCTTCTTGGTCTGGTAAGGAGAATGTTTCTATCTGGGATCGCTTTCAGTCAATACTTGCAAATACTAATATTTGGTTGAAGCGGAGAGGGCTAAAAAGCATTAAGGTAAGAGCCGGCAAGGATTTTGATCATGGTGGTCTGGTTGGTAAGCGATCAAAAATTAAGGGGAGGACCAAAGATGGTGCCTCTTCTTCTGCAGTTGATCCTGTTGTTCCTGTTGTACCCACTCTTCCAAAGCTCACTATTAAGGGAGGTAAAGACACCGGGAGAGTCCTTGAGATTAAGAGCACAGAGTCTGAGAGGATTCAAGTTGAATCCAGTGATGATGAGATGCCCGACTCACCTAAGGTATCCTCACCAGATGTACTTCCTCCAGATGTACTTCCCCCTGTAGATAATTCAGCTACCATCACTGTTCTTGATTCAACACTAGCATCAGATGAGTCTCCTGATTCACCTACGGGTACTGCTGCGGACAAATTTACTACAGGACTCACACCTCCTATGGATTCGGTTCTGGTAACACCTGCATTACCTGTCTCATTAGCTGCTCCCATTGTCATACAGGAGGAGTCTTATCACAGTTTCGAGAGTGTGTTTGATGCATACTCTATGACTATCCCGTCCATGGTTACCTCCTTTGTGACAGTGTTGGACACTACTCTAGTGCAGGTGGATCATTTCATATTAGAGGTTACTCACGGTAGTCCTACTCCTATGGCTATCTTGACAGAGGCTTCTCCTCTTGTTGCCACAGTTGCACATGCAGATCCCGTCACTACTTTGGCCATTACATCAGCAGAGGCAATGTCTTCTTCTTTCTCTTTACCTCCTTGGCTTTTCGCCATAACATAGAAGAGAAAGAAGGAAGAGATTCCCTTAGAAGGATTTGATTTCAAACATGCTTCTAAGCCAAGAGCTCCTAAAAATAAGAAGGCAAAGACAGTCTTGAGGATCATGGTAGAAGACAGTTCTAAATATGCCGAGATTGCCGAACCTTTGGTTGATGAGGTCACAGATAGTGTGCAGCCTTCTGATTTCAAGATCACAAGAGTGGAATTGGGGAAACAGACACGGTTGAGTTGCCAACAGGATGCTCAAGATGCTGTCTTGCAGCTCTCTCAAAGAAATGATCAGCTTTGGGAGAAGAAGAATAAATTAAAAGAAGAAAATGCGCGCTTGCTCGAGATCATTAGCATGATGAATAACTCACAGAATGCAGCCCCGATTTCAGTCTCACATCCCGTAGACTATGATAGGCGCCATAAGAAGGCCAAGGCAATTGATGAATGGTCTGCACAGATTGAGATGCAGGGTGTACAAGTGATTAAGGATTCATTAGAAGTCCTAAGGCATATACGCATCACTGCCAATGAAATAAGGGAGCTTATTTCATCTTTCCAGCAACAGTTGCAGATTCTGAGTGATGATCTCAATGTGTGGAAGACTTTACAGGGCTTTGATCTTAAGAAATTGTGTCAGCTAGAAGTTATCTCTTCTGATAATTCGTATTTCGAATCTCTCGATTTAATGGTTAATAAAGAGAGAGTATTGAGTAAGTTGACCATAGACTTACAAGATGTTTTGAGATCATGGGAGGAGCAAGAGTATCACATGGTGAGAGAATTTGAGAAGTTGTCCTGTGATGTTTCTTCCAAGGATGGTGAGCAGATCAAGGGTGAGATCATATTGGCGAAGTTTTCAGAGATGGTGCACTTCCACTCAGATGCTGATGATTTTAGTCCTGCTACTTTGGATTGGTTCATGGAGTGCAAATTATCCTTGAATCAGTTACAGAGACAAGCAATTGGATACATGAAATCTCACATTTTGCGAAAGGCAATTGCAGTTGCTCATCACACAGGAGCCCCAGATTCGTCTGTTATACATGAGTCTTTACGAAAGTTTGAGGCTTATGTAAATACTCTTTGATGTAATATTCTAAGTTTCTAGGACACTTTTTCTATGTTTTATAGGTAGATTGGCAGATTGCATGTAGTTCATGAAATGTTTGTAAATACAGGAAAACATATTTCTGTATGCAGAAGTCATGTAATCAAGTTACAAGTACATTAAGGCTTGTAACATTGAATAAGTCAAAATAGTTAGTTGTTTGAATAAGTCAAAGTGGTTGAGGGTTTCCCTTTTTCTCTCCACTTTTCTCTCTTCTGTTTTCCTATTTAAAGAAGAGAGCTCTTTGTAAATAGTTTTATCTTTTGTTGAAACAAGCAGAGCCTATTGAGAACTTAATTGATGAAAACTTTGAGTTTCATTGTATGAGTTTTTGAAAGTGAATAAAGGAAGCAAGATTCTTCAAACTTTTTGTTGTAAATCTTGAGATTAAATGATGTTTTCTTATGTTGCATTATTTGATCTTTCTCAAGTTCATTTCTAAAGCTAAGCTTGTGTGCATCATTGGAGGCTTGAATTCATTTTTTGAGAGACTTTGAGCTACAGAAGGGGAATTGCTATAATAGTAGTGGCTGCAAATATTTGGAGTTGAAGACTTTGAGCTTTAATTTCAAGTATTTTCTTTTATTTTCAGGATTAATAGTGAGAGACTTTGAGCCTCACTATTAGTTCTTGTTACTTTGAAATAGAATCAATCGCAAGAGACTTTGGGCCCTTGTTATTGATTCACAAAATATATTAGTAACTGCTGCCTTAGGCATTGTTCTTATGTCAATTACTAAGTCACCAGTATTATCGTAGCAATAAGGTACTTTTTGTTGAATTTGGAAGTAATAGTTACATGCGAATCATTCTTGAAAAAAGAGGAATTGATTGAGAGAACTAGCCCTTTTATAATTTCAGTTAAGTTCCTGTTGAAGCCACCTACGTTAAGAAGGGAGCCTCCCCTATTGTTGAGAGGAGAGATTTATCTCACTATACCGTTGTCTAAAGACATAATTTTGTAAGGTGTAGTCTTTGTGGCTTACAAAATTTTTAGCCAACAGTTTTTGGTGACTCTACTGAGGATATCGAACGCATTCGGAAGCCTCACGCTTTCGTTTGAAGTTTTTAATCTTCCCATTGTTCTAAATCTAGTTTTTCACACTGGAGGGCTATCGTGTATATGAACGTCGTTCCAAAGGAGAAGATTCAAAAGGTGCTGCTCTAAGTTGGTCCTAGAAAGTTAAACTTGATTTTCTTGTCAAGAAAACTACTCTAGAACGAACTACCAGTTGTCCACCTTAAAAAAAAAGGAGTCCTGTTCCAAGTGAGACTTCTGTATTCTTCCAGAAACCCTTAGTTTCTTTTTCTTTTCCAAAGATGGCAGCTGCTACGGGTCCATGGGGAACGGCTTTTGGTCCTTTGAATCTTACTACACCGATACATCCATTGCCACAAGGATCATGAAAGAATTTTCCCAAATTCTATGGTGATGGCAAACAACATCTTGATGAGCATATCAAAGCGTTTTACATTGCATGTGGAGTGCTTGGTGTGGAGTATCAAGATGTCTCTGTAAGGCTTTTCATTGAAACCTTGCAGGGGATTGCTGCAGACTGGTTTTATAATTTGGCTATAGGATCAATCACTGATTGGGATTCCTTAAAAACCAAATTTGAAGAGCGTTTCAAGCCTACAGAAGATGAGCATGCACTGCTTGCACAACTCACTCAAATGAAGAAAGATGCTCAAGAGGGAATGCGAGAATTCATTGCAAAATTCAATAAGTTGGCTAATCGTATTTCAGCTCCATCTCAACCTACGGTGGAGAACCTCAAATGTTTCTTCATTAATACTCAACTTCCAGAAGTTAGTTTCTTGCTGAGGAGGGCTGTTCCTACCACTTTGGCAAATGCTCAAGTTCTGGCAACCGAAATCGAAGATGATCTTATCATGGCTGGTAAGATTCGAAGAGATCGTTCCAAGGGGAATACTAATGATTCTTCTTCTTCAGGAAGTACGGATCCAATGGTACAAAAATTAGCAAATGAGTTGCTTGCTCTGAAAAAGCAAATTTTTCAAAATTCCTTCAATGCTCCATACAAGGATATTCCCCGAAAAACATTTCCTAATCCTGCTAACAGTTATGCAGCAAAGAATCAAGCCAAGCTCCCTCCTCCTCTAGAGAGGCTTGCGCTTGAAGCTCTTCCTGTTAATCAAGCTATGGGATACTTTGAGCAGGATCAAACTGGTGCTTACCAGATGATTATCAAATGGAGGATAATGTTGCCTTATACAATGAAAGTGATGGAGCAGCTGGCGACTCTAATATCGGGTATGTCTATTATGAAGATCAGGATCCTGAAGAGAGCTTTGGTCATGCTTATGCAGTTATGACACGTTCCCAAACACAGCTAGCTAAACAAAAGGATGAAGCTGCTAAAGCAAACGTTGATATACAGACTCTTGTTACGCTTGCTAAAAGAGGAACACCGCTGCCTACTTTGCCTAAAGATGTAGCAAAAGACCAAGTAAGTACAACTAATGCTCCTGGTATTTCTTCTAGTATACCGAAACCCAATATGTCTAATCCAAAATCTCAAGTTGAAGCTTTTTCATCTTCTCTAGCCAGTTCTTTTCAAGCGTTTGATATTATAGATCATGCTAAGAAGACAAAGATTCAAATGTCTGAGGTTGAATATTTACAAACTTATCCAGATCAATTGGAAAGATTGAATAAGTTTGTCAAAGAATCACAACCAATTCATGCTTAGGTTGCCCCGGAACCTAAAACCTTGCCCAATAACCTAGTTACCATCCCTTCATCTGTCTTAGGAAAAATAGAACCTTTCTATATTTCTTTGCTTATCAATGGCTTTAAGTTGAGTAATTGTGTTATTGATTCTGGAGCGTCTGATAATGTTATGCCAGCTAAAGTAGCTGAAGCCTTAGGTCTTATCCTGACTAAGACTTTTGGAAATTGTTATTCCATGGAGAATAAACAAGTGCCTCTTCGGGGGCAAATCAAAGATGCCCAGTTTGCATTTGCATCTTTCCCTGAAAAGAAAATCAAAATGACTGTTCTAGTTGCTGATGTTCTTGCTTCCTATGGTATGTTGCTTGGTCGGAATTTCTGTAAGGATGTGGGTGGTGAACTTAACATGGATATGTCTGAAGCACGAATACCTGTTAAAGGCAATATGCAGAAGCTGCTTCTTGAAAGGGAAACTAAATATGTTGTTGTTAAGTCTGATGATCCTCATGCTCAGATTCTATTTGAATCAGTTGGAATGGGTAATTATTACCTTCATATTGATGAAATTTCAGAACTTGTTGAAGATTGGCCTTCAGATGCATCCATGTTGTCATGTGATAATGAGAGGTTTGTGGATGCAATTGAGGATCCAGTGGTTGATCAAATTCCTACAATACCCATGACGGATGGAGAAGAAATGGAAGTCAATGATAATATAAGTTCTTCTTCTTCATCTATTGATGCAGATACTTCAAGTTCAAATGAAGTATGGACATTAGAGTTTGATGGCAGTTGCTCATCAACTGGTTCTGGTGCTGGAGTTGTTTTGATTTCTCCACAAGGCGAGTTCTTTCCATATTCTTTCAAACTACAGTTTGAAAATACCAATAACACTGCCGAATATGAAGCTTTGATATTGGGTATTGATGCTGCTCGGAATAAGGGGATTCGCAATCTACATGCTCAAGGAGATGCTGAGCTTGTTGTATGTCAAGTTCGAAATTAGTATCAAACAAGGAATGAAAGGTTGAAGCATTGTAGAAACCTGGTTTGGGACTATATTGAAGGTCTTGATTCCTTTAATATTTCTATGGTCCCAAGAGAATTTAATGATAAAGCTGATTCTCTTGCTGTATCTGCAACTCTTTTGATTCCTCATAATAGCTTTGAACAGGATAGATATTCTATTCAGTTAGTTTTTTGTTCTAGTGTTCTTGATAATTCTGAACATTGGCAAGTCTTCAATGATGATAACCAGATTATCAATTTCCTGGAGACAGGAGAAAATTTTGAGGAATTGTATTTTGAAGGTAGCAGTTCTCCTCCTAGGGAGAAAATTTCTAGGAAAGATCCAGATACTGGTGAAGATTTCATTTAGTTGAAAGGGAATAAAATTCCTCATGGCTTGGTTTCTCTAGAACAATTGTTTGATAAACATGATCGTTATGTCAAAAATCAACAAGAAGCCAAACCAAGCTCTGCTATGGAATTTGAAAAATATAATCTTGGGTCAGAGAGTGATCCTAAATTTGTAAATATTGGTAAATACTGTACACCTGAGGAACGAGATCAATTTATTGATCTTTTGCGTGAGTACATTGATGTTTTGGCGTACTCATATGATGATTTGAAAGCTTTTTGTCCCAAAGTGCTGCAACATGATATTCCTCTCAAAGCTGGAACTACTCCTTTTAGGCAAAAGCAGCGCCAGTATAATCCCAAAATCTCTGGTACTATTCTGTCAGAAATTCAGAAGATGTTAGATGCAAGAATAATCTTCCCAATCCAACATTCTACATGGGTGGCTAACATCATTCCAGTGCGTAAGAAAAATGGTGAAATCCGCATTTGTGTGGATTTTCGCAATCTGAATCAAGCATCCTTAAAGGATAATTATTCTTTGCCAATCATGGATCATGTGTTGCAAACAGTGACTGGTTCTCAGATGTTATCCATGCTTGATGGATTTTCTGGGTACAATCAAATTGAAGTTAGAGAAGATGATCAGTATAAAACCGCATTCACAACTCCATGGGGTACTTTTGCTTACAATAGGATGCCCTTTGGATTGATCAATGTAGGCGCTACTTTCCAACGCGCAATGGATCTAGCTTTCCGTGATATCAAGGACAAATTCATTGTGGTTTACCTTGATGATCTTACTATTTTCTCTAAGCAAAGGCAAGACCATGTATATCATTTGCGTCAAGTGTTGGAGAGGTGTCGGCGGCACAGAATTTCTCTTAATCCTAAAAAGTCAATCTTTGGGGTTATAGAGGGAAAACTTCTTGGACATATTGTGTCTAAAGAAAGAATAAAGATTGACTTTGAACGAGTCAAATCTATTCAAAATTTGTCATTACCCACAAGTAAGATTGCGGTTCATTCTTTCTTTGGAAAGGTGAATTTCCTATGGAGATTTGTTCCAGACTTCGCAGAGAAGACTCGTCATATCTCAAATATGATGAAAGGAGCGTTTGTTTTTCGCTGGAGTGCTGAAGGAAAGGCTGCTTTCAAGGAAATTAAAGAAGCAATTGCTCAAGCGCCAGTTTTAGTCTGTCCAGACTATACTAAAGATTTTATCATGTATAGTTATGCTTCCGAGCATACTATGTCAGCTATTCTCATGCAGAAGAATGCTGAAAATATAGAATCTCCTATCGCATTCATGAGTTGTCCTCTTAAGTCACATGAATTGAAGTATTCATTGATGGAGAAAAATGCTTTTGCAGTTGTAAAGGCAGTCAAATATTTTAGATTCTATATTCTCAACTCTCATGTTGAAGTGTTGGTTCCTGATACAACCGTCAAGTCAATTTTGACGCAACAGGAATTTGGGACAAAGAGAGGCAATTGGATTGCCAAGATTCAGGACTATGATATTGAAATCAAACCAACCAAGTTAGTTCATGGTAAAGGTCTGTGTCAACTTATGGCTGAAAATGAACCAGAAGAGGTAACTCCTAAAGATTTACCCAGGGTCTTGTTTGTAAGTACAACTGATGAATGGTATTCTGATATTGCATATTTTCTCACATATGGCGAGTGTCTTGCTCATTTGACTTACAAGCAAAGAAGAAGTTTAAAGTTGAGAGCTGCTCACTTTGTTCTTTGGGATAGCGGATTGTATAAGCGTACCATTGATGGTATTTTTCTTCGTTGTGTTGATAAAGCACAACAGAATAGATTGCTAGAATCATTTCATGATTTAGCATGTGGTGGGCATTTTTCAGCTCCTGTAACTGCTCATAAGGTTTTGCGAGCAAGATACTACTGGCCAAGTCTTTTTCAGGATGCATACAGTTGGGTACGTAAGTGTGATCGTTGTCAGCAGGAAAACGACACACCCCAGTCGAACTTTGCCGAACTTGGGTCCACGAATGGAGATAAAGTGATTTTTTTTGGCAAATTTTATAATATTTTGACATCCACAACCCTAAAAAGTGGATTTGAAAGGCTTATGTTTACTTCTCATTCTCATTTGTGGTATGTAAATAGGTTATTTTGTCTTGAGCAAGAGCAAATAGGTGGTTGAGCAAGAGTTCAGTTGTGAAAGGAGTAGTTGGAAGATCAATTTGTGGACCTTCTTCAAGTGTTTGCGCCTCATTCCTACACCTTTGCAAGCTTACAATGAGTGGAAGAGGTAAGTTCTTGTTCCATTTTCTTTTTGTTTTTGTTTAAGCATTTTATTTTTTAAATTTTATTCATTTCTCTTTCATTGTACATAAGATCTACCAATGTTTTTCCAGAATTTTTCATTCTCTTGTTTTTATATTGAATATGTATACAATTTCTTGCCGTAGGAAAAGGAACTACAATGGCATCTACCTCTTCCCCATTAGGCAATATTGAACAAAGAGTAGAACCCCCTTCTGATTCTCCTTTGTGGAAGTATGTTGATATTGTAAGACCCCTTCTAGGAGGTGGTGCATTTTGTTGCCAATGTTGGGGTTGTGATGTAGAAAGGAATAGTTCATATTTTCGTGTGGTAGGCCATTTGTGTGGATACCTTGGAAGAGGAGTCAAGAAATGCCCTGGAAAAAAAGGTGCACCTATACCAAATGCAACAGTATTAAAATATATTGCAGGGCATGAGGCAACAGAAGAGAGAAGAACGTAGACAAATTACAACCAGTGACTGTAAAAGTAAAAAACAAAAACAAAGGGAATGCAACCCTCCTCTATAGATGTTGTGATAGAAGATCACCCCTTTTATACTACCTCAACTGACCTTTATAATGAAAGTGAAGCACTCCTTTTAGTGTTGTCCGCTCTCCATATTGGAAGAAGATGTTGAAAAGTGCCAATGAAGCTCCAAGAGGGTATAAGGACCCCAATTATGAGAGTACAAACCACTTTGTTGGATCAAGAGGTCAAGGGGATTGATGATTGATTGAAGCTCATAAGGGATTCATGGATTTAGATGGGGGTGTTAATTGTTTCAGATGGGTGGAAAGATGCTAGAAATTGCCCCTTGATCAATGTCTTGGTGGTGTCCCCTAAAGGAGCAATGTTTTTGAAATTTGTGGATTGTGAGGGGCAAGTAAAAGATGGTCCATTTATTGCTAATATTCTCATCTATGCCATTGAACAAGTGGGTGCTAGAAACATTGTCCAAGTCATAACGGACAACGCAAAGAATTGTAGAGCTGCTGGTTTGTTCGTTGAAGAGCAATATCAGCATATCTTTTGGACATCTTGTGTTGTCCATTCACTTGATCTTATGCTAAAAAAGATTGGGAACGAAATTGGGTGGATTGAAGAGGTTTATGCAGAGGCTAAGGACATCCAGATGTTTGTCACAAACCACCACATGACTTAGGGAATATTCTAAATGTACTCAAGTTTGGAGCAATTTGATTGTCCTAACCGGTGTTGAGAGGGGAGGGGTGAATCAACACCCACTAAAACTTCAAACACTCTGATAAAAATTAACTATTACTACATGCAGAAAAAATCCTATAAAAGAAATAACTAACACAAGATCATAGCAGTATAGAACACCAGATGTATCGCGTGGAAACCCAAAGCAGGAGAAAACCACGGTGTGAGTAGAACTCAAAAATTTTGCACTCTTCTGAAGTGCGCCTTGTTAAAAGCCTTCCTTGTTAAAGGATTACAAATGCATTGTTAGATGTGACCCGGTTAAGGGATTTAAAATAAGGCCTATTAAGCCTGCCTTGTTAGAGGACTTTAGAACATCTACTAGATGTTATCTAGTTAAGGGATTTAATACAAGGGACCTGTTAATGTCCACCCAAATACTGAGATTTTACTATTGCAATTGTCAGAGAGCAATAGAGGGGTTGATTTTTTAAAATGGCTTTGCTGAGCCTGATAAGATCGCTATTTGATCCACTGAGAGTCATCACTAGACACCACATGTATGCTCTCTTTAGGTTGTTGCGCTTCCTTGCACACTCTTCTTTTCTTCTTCTCTTCTCCTTTTCCCTTATCGTAGCTTTGCTTAATGTACAGGTTCACTATTTTTCTTTGGCAGAATGAAGGCAAATGATATTCTTCGTTGGCTGAAGAATAAATAGACTTCCTTTGCCTTCCCCGCTTTTTGCATGTTGCAGTATCTGTGAAAATCTCCTTTAGATCCATCATCCAGTTGAGTCTTAGTTATGAGAGGAAACGTCAGATGAATGACACAAGCTTTTTCTCAACAAGAGATCCGCCATGCAGTTGTGTTTCTATTTTTTAAAGGAAAGATCAGATGCGTGTCGCATAGTCCCATCATGATTTAATGCCATAAATTTTGGTATTAAATCCTTCATTTGTGCCTTTCATGGATCTTTTCCGTAATACAATCTTGCGTGATTTGTGCTGCAAATCTCGGTAGAAGAGTCTCTTAAGTGTTTGTCAATTGTGACTTTCACTAGTTCACCAATCTTAATAATATCTCACCGTTTAGAGACGATCGGTTTATATCCTTCCTTATGTAGTGTACATGTCTATGTCTTTACCTGTCACTTTTCTTTTCTCTGTCTATATCGGTTCGGTCATATACTTACCGGTCACTGCTTCGGTTAGAGACTTCACCGGTCGCTACTCAGAGCAAAAAGTGTATCTCTGCTCAATATGTGTCACCGGTTCCCTATTTGGACAATGTTAGCTAATGACATGAATGACAACACCGCTTTTACCATTTACTAGTTGCATTTTTACCGGTAATGCCAACACTATTGAAGGTAAGTGAACTTGAACTCAAGTTAATAATTTAAATTATTAATTTAAAAAAAAATAGTATCTTACAATTTCTGATTTTCATATTTTGATTGTGTAATGTGTATTTTGTTTTAAAGTATGTATCTAATAGTTTTATTTTTTTGGCTCTAATTTATGTTACAGGTTGTTGAGACTCGTTTCACATCAAATTTAATTGTCTTGAGACGACTTGTGCAAGTGAAAGAGGCACTTTCCAATATGGTAATCAACAACAATTGGGCTATATGGAGGCAAAGCAACAGTGATAGGGCAACCAAAATAAAGCAAAGGATATTGGATGACTCATGGTGAGAATGTGTGGAATATCTCATTAAGTTCACCGAGCCCATTATGAGTGTGCTTAGTGTTGAAGATTGTAGTTGCGATGGAGATCTTTATCTCTAATTTTGCTATATGTTGAAATTGGGACAATACCTCTGTATTGCATCAACAACTAGAGAAGATATTTATGATGATATTTCTGTGATTTTAAGTGAGCACAATGTGGCATTCAATGTGTGCTTGGTGTCACACTCTAAATATTTGAAATTTTATTATATGAAGAGACATGGCACATGTGAAGAGTCATGCGTTTGGAATTATGTAGAGACTTGATTTTGGAAATTGAAGAGACCTTTGGTTGTGATATGAAGAGTCTCTCGATTCTATATATATGTGATTGCTTTGTGTGTGTATGTATTGCATCAAGTTGAAAGAATTGTACTTGAACTTCTATTATTAATAAAAGAGATATTTTTTTGGCGTGGTTGGGTTTTTCCCTCTAGTTGGAGAGGTTTCCCAGGATAAAGTCATTTTGTCTTTTGAACCTTTTTGTTCTACTTTTGTTTATTGCTGTTTATTATTATTTCTGGGCCAAACATTAACATGGTATCAGAGCCAGGTTAGATTACAACAATATGGAAGTGTTGAATGTTGTAGTAGCGATATAGATCTTCTATCATTATATTCTTGCTCCAGTTTTGTTCGTTCCTTTGGAGTATAATGGTCTTAGTTCCTGACTATTTGTGGATATTATATTTTTTCATATTTTGGACATGTGTTCGAATTCTCAGCTTGCTGTTTTTCTGTGCATTATCCGAGAGTAATATCTGTTCGATGGGCTAAATCTAGCAAAGATGCAGCTATTTTGACTATCGTGGGTCCTTCCTAAACAAAGTTTGGACTATCACCTTGTATTAAAGGGAAATCATTTTTTTTCTACAAATTTAAGGATAAGGGTGACTGTGCGTAGAGCCATTACCTTGGTTGAGTTGTGTGTTGAAAATGAAAGAGTTAGTTTTTTTAACAGTGGTCCAGTTTGATGGTGTTCTATAAAAAGAAAAGGACAGAGCAGATGCATTGTTTGGAGCAGCTGGCTGATACTTTCTTTCGCTGTGACTGGATGGTTGAAGTTATCTGGACCTCGTAGTTGCTCATTGTTCATATTTGAACCTGTTTGAATGCTAATGTTCATTTATAAATTTTTGATTATATTGTTGGCACTATATGTGATAAAATGGCATCGCATACAACTTTGACTAGCTGGCGAAGGTTATTGGAAATTAATGAATAATAATAGTGACGATTCTTTTTCTGGGATTGCTGTTTATGTCTTGGCCACCATGTGTGATGACATCGCATCATGAGCTTGCAATATTCTTAAGAGGACAGTTTATCAATATTCTTCATGTGTGTCAGTTTCTACGGAGGCATCGATTCATCCTCCGAATTGCCACAAAGGTCTCTTCACTCCTGACAGTTGAATTGTTGGGCTGTCTTGTTTGTTGGCAAACCTTTTGCATTTTGACCGTTTTCATTTTTGGATGGATGATAGTGTTGATGATGTCTTATGTTCTAGGGTTCCGAGCATTGAAGAAAGTAATCGTTTTTTTTTGTTTTTATGAAGGGTTGTATCTAATATTAGCCTTGTTTTGGTATCGTGCTCCAGCACTGAAAAGTGTCGTATCTGATATAAGTTTTGTTCTGCATCATGCTTCAGCATTGAGAGTGTCGTTCTCTATTTTAGCTTTGATAGTTCTCTCTTGGTAAAATTTTTGAGAAGAATAAAATACACTTTTGTAAGGAGTCTAGGTGAGATTGTAACTATGATCTTCATGTCTGAGTTATCATAGTATCTGCTACAGCCATCTCTGCATCTGCTTCAGACATTTTGTGTATGGGCATACTTGTATTGATTGTTAAGAGTTAACATTTGATTAAGCTTGAGAGTAGTTTTCAAATTTTGTGCATCCAGACTACAAAGAGATAAGTATTTTATGATTTTTTGTTTGTTACAACACTGGGAATAGTGTTTTCTTTTTAGCATTGATCTCTATATATCTCTTTATGATAGGTTGATTTTATTTATCTCTCTTATTGCAGGACGCATCAAGAAGCAATGGAATGATGAGAGATTATATGCAAAGTCATGCAGATTGTAGAAATAAACATGGGGACATTGCTTGTAGTCATGGGACTGAATTGATTATACATATCTTCATTAAAGAGGAAGATCATAGACAGGTTTTTATTATGATTAGTTTCCTTGAAGAGGAAGAAATGATATTTAGAGGGAGACTATTCAGCTTTAGAGGGAGTTTGTGTGACAGAGGGAGAATGCCTAATTCTCTGCAAGCTTGTGTGGCAGTATGATTGCTAAAGCTCCTTGTTTGGTCAACTTGAAATCAACGCTCTTATTGTGATAATCAAAGTAGTGAGAATGTTGCCCTTACTGAGAGGGAGTCTCTATTGAGAAAGAATCTCAGCCATTCTTATACATGTTGTCAATGAGTTCTTCTCTACAAGAGAAGTTCAAGGTGAAATCCCTTGTTCCACCCTTTGCGAGTAGGTATGGTGGATCCACCTTCTGCGAGTAGGCATGGTGGAGATGCATTCTTCTCTGGGAGAAGTCTGCAGTGAAAGCCCTCGCTCCACCCTCTGTGAGTAGGCATGGTGGAGATGCATTCTTCTTTGGGAGAAGTCTGAGGTGAAAGCCCTTGTTCCACCCTCTGCGAGTAGGCATGGTGGAAATGCATTCTTCTCTGGGAGAAGTCTGAGGTGAACACTCTTGTTCCACCCTCTGTGAGTAGGTATGGTGGATCCACCCTCTTCGAGTAGGCATGGTGGAAGTCATGTGAGTGACTCCATGACCTTAATCTTATGCTTTTATGAAGTAGCTATGGTGAATAATGTTATGCTGAGATAACAATGTGATGGTAATTTATTATTGACATCTTTGGTTGCAGCTATGTGTGCCTGCCATACTAAAGATCTTTCTCTTGCTAAGAGGGAGTGTTGAAGATTGTAGCTGCGATAGAGATCTTTATCTCTGATTTTGCTATATGTTCAAATTGGGACAATACCTCTATATTGCGTCAACTGCTAGAGAAGATATTTATGATGATATTTCCGTCATTTTAAGTGAGCACAATGTGGCATTCAATGTGTGCTTGGTGTCACTCTAAATATTTGACATTTTATTATATGAAGAGACATGGCACATGCAAAGAGTCACGCGTTTGGAAATATGAAGAGACTTGTTTTTGGAAATTGAAGAGACCTTCGGTTGTGATATGAAGAGTCTCTCAATTATATATATAAATGTGTTTGCTCTGTGTGTGTATGTGTTGCATGAAGTTGAAAGCATTGTACTTGAACTTCTATTATGAATAAAAGAGATTTATCTGGCGTGGTTGGGTTTTTCCCTCTAGTTGGAGGGTTTTCCCAAGATAAAGTCGTTGTGTCTTTTGAACCTTTTTGTTCTACTTTTGTTTATTGTTGTTTATCATTATTTCTGGGCCAAACATTAACACTTAGGTACACTAACATGGATAGGCCTTGCCTTGGAGAGATCTATGATGACATAGACTCAATGCTTGAGAAGATCAAGCAAATTGTAAATGAAAAAGAGCAAGATCCCCAAGAGACCTTCTTCAAACAATTGCAAGCAATTGTTGTAGAACGATGGAACAAAATGACCACTCCTCTACATTTGCTTGCCTATGCATTAACGCCCAAATACTATAGCACCCAATTTACTGATCAACCAGGAAGGCTGGCACCTTATAGAGATGTAGAAGTGTTTGATGGGTACAAGGCAGCATTTGAAAGACTCTTTCTTGATGATGATATGCGAGATGTGATTACAGATGAGTTCATAGAGTTTGTGAATGCAAGAGGTTTAAGTAATGATGTTCTTCGTCATCAGTTTAGGAAGGATGCTCATAGTTGGTGGTACCTCCATGGCCAAAGATTCCAACTACTACAGCCCCTTGCAATCAAAATTATATCATGAGTAAGTTTTATTTAAAAAAAATTAGTTTACTTTATCTTCATGACTAGGAAGTAATTTTGATTTTATAAGATTAATAATTTTATTTTAACTGTTTACTTTGTCTTGTCTTCATAGGTTTCTAGTTCATTTGCAGCAAAAGGAAATTGGAGCACATATGCTTTCATCCACTCAGTGAAGCACAATAGGTTGCAACAAAAAAGAGCAGAGAACTTGGTATTTGTGCATTACAACTTGCGTTTTGTCTCACACAAGAGTAAAGAATACAATGAAGGGGAGACGAAGACGTGGGATATAAATGCAGAGCTTGCGGACTTGGATGCTTCCACTTCTCAGCTTGCATTTGATGACTGTGAAGATTTTGACACCAATACTATTATTGGTGCAGCTGATCCCATTGGCCTTAGCTCTATTTGTGAGTCAACTAATGCCGAAGAAGAAGAATAAGAAGATGAAGAATAGAGTATCAATAAATTTTTAATCCATTAGTTGAACTTCAAAAAATGATACTTGAATTGATGTTATAACTCATAGTTATTTTTAATGTTTTAAATCTTTGATGTTGAACTTGAAGTATATGATGGTATGATCATGATTCATGATGCTATGATTACAAGTGTTTTTGTTGTTTAAATGTTTTTATGATACAATGTGACATTCTAATCTTAACTCATACTTCTAGGCTGCATAAATATGTATATATATATAATTTTTACATGTTTTTGTACTAATGAACCCAAACGAACACAAACCCCTTTTCAAAATTTTGCCGCACCGACGAACTGGTCCTTCGTACTCAAACTTGAACCCGAACCCAAATTGACATCCTAGATTTCGAGCTTTGATATGGTGGAAGGAAAAGGGATAGCAGCAAGAAAAGTACTGATAAGGAAGTTGTCTAAGGGGTTCTATCATGTGTCCTTGATGGTCTCCAACTAGAAGAAGATTGTGGATACAAACATGGAACATTTAGACATGAGAAGAATGAAGCGAAGGATGTTCGGAACAAATGACCATTTACCTCTAGACATGGTAGTCAACATAATGAGTGGCCTATATTATGCAGTTGGATTTCCATTTGCCATTCAGTGCAATGAGCTTCAAGTAGAATGTGCAAGGAATTATGATTCAAAGAGCAGGGCAATCAAAGCTAAAGGAAGGGTGTTGACATTCCCAGGAGAGGAGGCAGTGAGAGAGAACTTTGGGGTTTGATATCACCCAAAGATGTAAATAAGGATTAAGGAAGAGGCTCAAACATTGTAAGAGAAGAAACTTGAGGCATGCATGGACATCGTCAACAAGAATTGGATTAGCGAACCAAGAAAGCATCATTCCAAATTACCTAAGAAGCTTGTAAGTGAAGACTTTTGAGAGGAGTACACTGATATAATTTTCATGCTAAACAGGATCATGGGAACACCCCAAGGTGTTTTCTTTGACATTTGGATGTTTTACTTCATTGAGGAAATATTAGAAGGAATTGTGATGACGAATTGGGTCAGGATGATCAGCGACAATTTGGATACCTAACTAAGGAACTTAGAAAAAACAAGAACATTTTATACGAGTTCCTATGTAATCTATCTGCTAGCAAGAAACATTAAGTTTCCAAGTCTTATATGTAGGGGCATGATAGGAAGTGATAAAGGATAGTTCAAGTTGTATGATTGATATTCTGAGTGACTATTGCATGGAGGAACTTGTTATAGGAGAGTTAATGATAGTTTCACCATGAACATTACACACACCCTTCAAGGTGGACTACATAGGAGGTTATCCAAGGAGGCCATGACATTGATGAAAAGTATGGATATTGGTACATCCAGTTCCCCACTTTTACTTACATCAGGATCCAGGGATTTTTTTTTTAACCTTACAAACTCCCTAAGTATCCTACTAATAAGATGGTCTTGCCGAAGGTGGCCAAGCAGTTCTCAGAGTTTGATTATATGCAGAAGGAGAAGCACAAACATGGAATGCCTTCCTCTATCACATTGGAGAAGATGATTGAGACATGTCCATTACAGGTGGCAGAGACAATTAATATGGAATTATAGTTTTATTAGTTTGAGGCATACAAGACAAGGAAAGAGGTTGATCCATTCCAGAAAATCCACACTTATAAGGGAAAGAGATATAAACATAAGATAGATATTGAGGACTATTGGGCAAATCTAGTGGAAAAATATGCTATAAGGAGAAATATGTGGTTTAGGATGTCATTGGATTTCATGTGGAACTGTAACATTTTTCCTATTCCTAATTAGGTAAGAGAGGATGGAAATCATATTCAATCCCCACTATGAAAATGAGAAAGACAAGCTAGTCCATCCACCTAATTGGTCATAGATTGAGGAACTTACGTATTTGGGCATCTTGATGAGGGGGGTGGTAGACAGATCAAGAGCATAGGTTGACAAACAAATATATAGGTTAAGGAAACAAGGTGTTATCCCCACATATGGAAGGATGCAGAGTGAGGATTCTATTTCAAAAGGAGATGAAAGAACCATTAGTACTTTAGGTTTACGCAATTAGGATGAAGGACTAATCTCAAAGAAAATGGACAATGTGGTAGAAGCATCACAAGTAGCAAGTGAAAGGATTATTAGTAAGGAATGTAGGAGTAAAAGGCACAAGCCCACCAAATCTACTCCCACTACCAATTTTTCCTCGATAAGGGAAGTGGAAATGCAAAATAGGGAATAGAGTTCAAAATAGGGTGGAGATACAAAGATTTTACCTCAAAAGGATCAAGGGGCAACTTCATCCACATTGTCAGTCTAGCAGGGGACATAGATATTGCCAGTATCTTCTATTGTCCGATTGGTAGTTGATTTGGGAAATGATATAAGATAGTCTAGTCTCAACACACAAGAAATTGATGATGAGATCATTTTAGCATTGAAGGGACTTAATGAGGATGAGAAGTGAGATGATGATAGAGATTGGTCCACAGTTCTTGATTGGCTGAGGGAGTATGAAGAAAAGAAGAGTGGAGGAAGTACTCCCCATAGATGACATTGATACATTCTTGAACAGGATTGGTAAGGTTAAATAACCTAAACAAGCAAAGAAAATCCATAATATTACTAGAGAGGCATCTGGATCTTGCACTTTGCATATGGCTGCCCCAATTGGCGACAAGACTATGGATGAGATCACTCCAAATGACTACCATATCACCTCATTCAACACTGAGAAAACCACTAAGAAACAAGAATTTTAGGAATTGAGGGGTAACACATGATGCAATTGAAGAAAGGATGGATAAGTTGAAAAAGAAGAAAGATGAGCTAAAATTGGAAAATATGATGTTGAAGGAGTATATAAATAGGCATATGAATCCATCAGGACATGAGAGTGCAACACTTGTTCCATATGTCCCTACTTCTCAAGAGTTGCATGGTATTTATGATGTAATGAGAAACACTTAACGAGAAATAAATGAATGGGCATGTGATATCAAGAAATAGATAGGGGATTTTCTTGCTAGGATGGTTGAGGCATATAAGAGGACCACAATATTGATGAATAAGGTCCAAGGACTAGAGGATACATGGAAGGAATTTCAGCCACTTGAAGACAAGATGATTCCTCATCTTAAGGTATTGAAAAGTGTCCCTACATCAGTTTTGATTCAAGGAGTTATCATTAGAGAAAGTGCATATCACTTTGGTCATTGGTATCTTTAACTAGTCATGAGGAAGTCTACATTTGAGCATGCACAGACTGATTGTCTTGTTATTGAGGGTCCTTCCTAGAGATACATTTGAAAGTCCTTGTTACGATCAAGGAATTGCTTGACCTTGACATTGATGCTTCCAGTGTGGATTTGGAGAAATTGAAAGAATAGTTGGAATCAGTCTACTTCAGAGACATGGACTCTATTGAGAAGAGTTAGTTGAATGGATCTTTTTCCCTTATGATTTTCATAAGTGATCTACAAAGACATACTTCAGATTGGGACAACATATTGGATACCTGTATGAAAAAGTTAGATGTCATTGAGCTACAACATAGCAGCCTTTCCAGTATTGCCATGGATGAACTTAGTGCAATTATGGTTTAAGTTTATTGAATTTGCTAGAAGGGAGAAGGAAAGGGGGGTGCATCTCTTGGATGATGAATTGTACGATGACTAGGCGACTTCCCTTACTCTTATTGGTCCTCAAGCCATTGAATTTTCTCATTGGCTCATTTTGTGGTGCTTTATTCTCATTGGCTATTTGTGTTTGTCTTAATTAGGGTTTGCAATGGATTAATTTGAGCCATTGATTTTTTTTAATCTTGGTCGTTCATTGTAATTGGGGCTCTTATATAAACCCCACTCTTCTCATTTGTAAGGAGAGATTGTCGGAAAATTGTTGCTAATATACTACCCAATTTGCTCTATTACTCGTTGTGTTTTACACGGTGAATGATTGTGATCTATTTGGAATATTGCATGGTGATCTACATTCCTCACTTAGAATAGATTTGGTTTCAAGTTTTTAATTAGAATTTGCTTTGAGTAGTTTAGTTGGATAAGAGTAATTGTGAATGCATCCTTGTTTGGCTCTATCATAGACCAAACCATTAGCTGCTTACTGATTGTGAGTCTTGCCTTGCGTGGTCAAATGGCATTATTATGAACTTAACTTCAATCCTTACTCGCTCTTTGATTTGCATCCAAATATGGGATTAATGAAATGGTATTGATTTGAACATCATTTGAACACACCTTAGAAGATTGCACTAGGTGAGTCGAGTCGATGATAAGACTATATCTAGTAGAGTCCAAGGGTATTCACTCTTTCTTGCATCCTTAAGTAGAAATAGCTTAGATTTGTATGCTTAATTTCATTGCATTTCGTAAGTTGGAAGTTGGAATATATTTTCATTGTGTTAATATTATGGCCTTTTCGGCTAAGATCAATTAGGACAAGTAAGTTGATAATAATAAATTATGGATATATATTTTTATTATCACACCTTTGGTTAATTAATATATATGTGGAAGTGCGATTTTATAATAATAAATAATAAGGCATTTATTATTTTTATTATAGATAAAATAAATTACTTGGGAGGGCCCAAGTCGGCCACCTTGAGGTGGAAGAGTTTATTTAATAATGCTCATATATATTGGAGTTTTTGATAAAGGACAAACATATCAAAAACATACCCTGTGAATGTCCTCTTCATCAATGCTTGGAGCAAATTAATGAGCGAATTAGTTCAGCATTATGGAGCGAATCAAACCAGCATTTATGGACCAATCTACACCAGCATTGGTGACAATAATCATCTACACTAATGGTGAATTAGTTCTTCCCTTATAGTGCAAATAAGGCTTGAAATTTGGGCGATTTGTCTATTTGATGAGGTGCAGATCTAGGGCAGATCTGGTGCAGATCTAGGACAGATCTAGTGCGATCTAGGGCAGACATAGTGCAATCTATACATCAGCGAACTATGGCAGACCTGGCACTTGGAATTGGATCAGATTCATGATCAAGATTGATCAACATATTAAGGGTTTGTTGTGGTACACATTCAAGTTATTATAAAGATTGAATGTGACACATAGCAAGGGCTGGGCATGATAGCAGAGCTGGGGCTGATTGTGGGCAAAAATTCCATACTTCAAGTCAACATTGAAGGACAAATCTGTCTCATAGTGCTGATTGATGACATCACGGATCTGAGTCAAAAGAAGCTCTAGGTGGGCTACCTTAGAGGGAGTTGAAGGCTTAGTTTTGAAGTCTCCTAAGTATGATTTCAGAGATACTATTCGGGTACTATCTCTCCTTCGTGATTATTTATTATGTCCTGTGCTTAGTCTTGAAAGACCTCTATAGATTGTACATTCCTTGCTATAATCTGAAAATACTAACACATTGCACATTGTGAAGCCATAGCCTTCGAAGTCAAGTTGATAAACCTCAGTGAACAACTTAAGTCTCCCCGTGATACTAACATATCACATTATTATCACTGAGTATGTATCCACCATTAAGAAGGAACCTTGGAGTCACCTTTATAATCTTTCATTACAATCTCTAGCATAAGTGCCGTCTTTATTCAAGAGAGGATTCAATATTCAGTGTTTCATCCTGAAACATTGAGTGTTCTATCATGTACGTTGTAAGGGTCAAAAACTCACATCAACACTACCTCCTATGCCCATGGAGCTATGTAGGTTGATGGGGGATCATGTTAAATTGTTTTTAAGCTCTTTTTCTTCAAAGGGGTTTATTTTAATGTTTTCCTATTTTCTTCCATCAAGAGTAGGGAAGGACATAAACATAGCAAAGTAGGATATTTCTTGAGGATGCTTGTTAATTTGATGCACTTGATTTTGGGTTTATAACATTTGATTGATTTGATTACTGCTTCAAGTTTTCATGTGAATTAGTTAGTGGTTATTTCTTTTGGCATTAGTTGTACTCAATTCATCATATGGAGCATAAGAGATTGCATGCAACCTTTAGATGGTTGAGGTACTTGAAAATTTTGTTTATTTGGAATTTGCAATGCTAAAAAATTGCATAGTGAAGCAATCATGTGATAGGGGTATGAGAATCAGTGTTCATCTTAGTGCTCTTATGATGGTATTTCCATTCGAGGCCAAAAGACCTATAGTGCTTTTGGCCATAGTTAGAAAGACTCGCATGGAAACAATTGTTTAGGTTAGAATAATGGAAACAACTGAGCAAGAAAAACTACCAAGGATGAGCTGAGTTCTTTGTATGCATATATATGACATATTGTCTTAGTATGGTATCATGTTCATTAGGAAACTTAATTATTTAGGTGTGTTATCCTTGAGTTCAATGTGATGCATTAGATAGTTACACATTCTAGCCGAGTTCAAAATTGATAGAAAGATACATAATTTTTGGCTTCTAGTTCATCTTCTTCAATTGTAGATTTTTTACTATGGTTTAAATATGAGGATCTTGTATTTTGGGAAAGAGTTTCTTTTGCGAAGATTTGTATGGTTTGCTTTGATTCGTATGCTCAAGCAATAGTGATGGTTGGATTAGATTAAGTTTGGGTAACAATGTGACAAGAAATGGTTTTTTTGATGGTGCTAATTCCTAGATGATTCATTCAAGGTTACCCCAAGTTTCTAGGTCAGATATGATAGGGGACGAGTTTCCAGCCAATTTTGGGTATGACTACGTGACAACAAAGAGGACGGCTATATAAAACTAGGGAAAATTAAAATATGCAGGGAAATTTAAAATATTCATATGAAAACATTGATAAAGCATGCACTTATACATTATAGAACTTTAAAATATAAGAGTTAGAAGAATTCTTATGCCAAGTTTGTGTTATTTTGAGAGTCAAAGTCAAATTTTCCCTAGAAATGGAATTCAAAGTCCCCTAGGCATTCCCTGTTCCCAGGACTTTTCCGGGACGGGGACGGCTGAAAACAACCCGGGGATGCATACTCGGGTAACGTAGGATTCATTGTGTGAATGGGAAAATTAGAGACTCTAGAAAGTGTAAATATGAAAAGCAACAGTTCAAGAGATGATATGCTTCAAAATAGTGATTTTGAACCATGCTCAAGGAATGTTAACATTCAGTAGGCAAAAGTCTATAGTTGTAGATGAGACGCTTTTAGTTAAGCCTCAAACCTAATCGAGGGACAGGCTGTTAGTATTTTCCTGATTTATCAAGGAATGATCAAACTATAGAGGTCTTCCAAACACTAAGCACAGGATATAGAATAATAAACACAAGAAAGGTGAGATGTTACTTGGATTTGGAGACCTTATGTTGTCTTCAGATCTGGCCTTGTTGGTCCTCAAGATCTTGATCCTATGTGGTCTCTAATCTTGCTTTTAATTCTCCTTGGATCTTCAAAGACCAATTGAATCACGCTGCATACAAAGTTCACACTCTATCAATGTATCGCTGATCCAATATGATACTGATCATATCATGAACATAATCAACATCATAATAGTCAGATGTTATTTCCTTTGCAGCCTTTATGATGCTGGACTTCGGTCCATATTATTGCCCTATAATTCACATCATATAACTCACATCATGCTTATCAATATTGCACATCTGATGTGCGATCTATCTTGCATAAGTTCTGATCACATTCATCTTTTCTTGAATGCTGATTGAATCACTGAGATAGTTCCTTAATATCAGATCACCAATTTCGCTCCTTAATGCACAACCGATCTGCCATACCAATGTTAAAGAAATTCACACTTAGAGAATTAGAATTTCGAACGTTGAAGGAGGGAAGCACGTTATGTCTTTTGTACTTTCTCCTCAAAGATCGATCTATATATATATATGAGAACGAAATCATTTATTCCAAGAGGCTGACTTGGGCCCTTAAATAAACTTTGCTCATTCTAATAATACATAGATTAAATTGATTTCACTAAATAAACAATAAATAATAAATATCTCTAATATTTATTATTATTATTTATGCATATCGATTTATTATAATAATAAATATATTCTATATATTTATTATTATTATCCAAGGTAGAGATATTTGCCATAAAGGCCAAAATATCAACACTCCCTCCTAGACTTGAGGCAAAGATCCACTCATGGATTCTAAGACATAACCAAAATGGATTTCATAGATCTCACATCTATGAAGGTAGATCTCCATTCTACCAATTTTGATAAGAACACATATGTTCATTATCATTCCCAACTATAGGTTTCATATCCATATGAAAATCATCTTTCCTTGGTAACATTAAATCACAAGATGTTTACCAACCGGATGTGGATTTCTTAGATCCACGAGTCTCCGTGACTCAAAGTACAAAACATAACAAAAATGGATTCCTTATCCAATGATGCCATAGATCTCTCATCTATGATAGTAGATCTCTATCTACAAGATATGACGAGAACACAAATGTTCTTCATTATTCCTCAACCATACATCTCATATTCATATATGAAAGACATCATATCATATGATGCTTACCATCTAAATGTGGATTTCCTAGATCCACGAGTCTCCTTGACTCTTTTGAATATCAAGTCCATGATATTCAAGGTAGTATCAAGTCCATGATACTTTCTGAATACAAGTCATCTTGTGTCAACCATCAAATCCATGATGTTTTCTATCCAATTTGTGGATAACTTAGATCCATGAGTCCTCTTGACTCAGCCAATAGAATATCAAGTCCATGATGTACACCAACCAATATGTGGATAACTGAATCCACGAGTCACCAAGACACAAGAAATCTCAAGTCCATGACATCAAAACAACATCAAGTCCATGATGTTAAGAGCATTGGTCTAATGAATATCAAGTCCATGATATTCACCAAGTGCTTGGAGTAATGGCCTATCGACATCAAGTCCATGATGTCGACCAATTACTCAGATGTGGATCCTTGATCCATGAGATATCAAGTCCATGATATCATGAGCATTGGTCTAATGAATATCAAGTCCATGATATTCACCAAATGCTCAGAGCAATGGTCTTCAGACATCAAGTCCATGATGTCCACCAAATGCTCAACAATGGATCCCTGATCCATGAGAGGAATATCAAATCCATGATATTCTCCAAGTATCCAATTCATAAGAAACAACTTAGCCATATGCATAAGTGTAACCAAATGAATCAGACATAACCAAATGTATCTCATAATCAAAATCTTATCTCATGAATCCACATAAGCATAAGAGTAACCAATATGATCTTATAATCATAAGATTCAAGTTCAATGTAAAGAAAATGTGTTCACACATAGAACCACATGTAATATAGTCTCAGCTATAATCAATAAATATAGACTCAGCTATAAAAGAAAGTATGATCCACACATACACAATAAGCCACTAAAGTATGCTTCATACATGCTAAAGTATACAATTGCCATATGCTCCATACATTCATATTAAGTATACTAAATATAGCCAAATGTAATAACCAATATCCAAATGTGGTTCTCTCATAGAACAAGCATAATTCATTCAGTATCCATAGACAAGTCTGAGCCATAAGCATAAGAGTAATCACATAAGTCTCACCACATAAGAGTAACCAAATTTGTCCAACATATAACCAGGTGCAATTTGATCACAACAAGATGCAATATAGTTCCCTTTATAAAGAAATGTATCCACACATATATATGATCAATAGCAAGACATATATAAAGGATATCATATATCCATATAAAATATGCTCCCATGTATACAGCAACATTATCATAATGTATGTTCCCCCCAAAAAATATGCCAATTTGTAGAATGTAACATACAGAACATATGCCAATGTAGGTATGTTCCAACATTCTTTTAACCAATAATGTATGCACCCATGCATCAATAAAGAAAACAGTTATACTAACAATCAGCTGTGTATTTTCCCATAACAACGTAAGATATAACATGTGTCATAACAGAAATATTTCAATGTAACTGTTCGTAATGTAATGTATGCTCCTCATGCATAACATAAGTATAATCTATGCAAGGTATGCTGCTAATCAGCTGTGTATGATCCCATACATAAGTAAAACATATGCTAAAGTAAAGTATGCCTTCATCCATACAAAACAAAAATATGTTAATGCAAAGTATGCTTCCATAGCAAGTAATCAATAGGACATAAGGAGGGAGTTCATAACACAAAATTAAGTGAGCCCATGATTGAACTCCCTCTTAAACCACATACCCATAATTAAGTCATACCAAGGTACATGTTACTCAAGGTGACCTACTCCTTTTGGATAATCCTATCTTTTCCCTCTAACAAGATCAAAACTCCCTCTCAAGGTATGTTTCTTGGTAGCTTGAATTTAACCAATAATTGAAGGGCAATCTGAAAATATGCCTTAAGAGAAGATAATATGCACTAGAAGGTCAATCGGTTAATTGGAACAACCAATAAATAGAAGACAACCAATGCAAAACATATGCCAATATGCAACCAATGTTACATAAAGCCAATGTACGTGCCTATACATGAAAAGGCAACAATTTGCAGTGAAGGTTCTTTTATAACAGCGTAAAAGATAACATATGCTTGGGCAAAATATGCTGTTAAAAATAGTTATGTCAATCAACTAAACATACATTCCAAATAGTTGATCCAATCAGCTATTAACGAAGAATCATATACTCTACATACATGCCAAGGTATATTATAAACCAATATCTCAGCATGAGTCAATGCTGTAAGGTTAATATACCAAGTGTGCTTCCTACACATTAATAATGCCAACCAATGTGAAACAGTTAATGTTCCCATCATATGCCAAACAGTATGAAGGTATGTATACAATGTGAAGTATGCATCCCATCTAGTTGTGCTAATAGCAGATAATCAGTTATGACCTTAACCAGCTATGGTCCGATGTACGAAAGGAGTTTATAACACTAGAGCTCATGATTATACTCCCTTTGAATCATACATGCCATGCACTTAACTCAAGATGATCTACTCTTTCTAGATCAATAAGGAAAGGTAATTTAAAATTTTCATGGAGGTTAAATTTCAAAATATGCAAGAACCTTGAGTTCTACCCATATCTTCCCGGCCAATGAGAACCAATAAGTTTTCCCATAGAGGGCAACCAAAGATATTCCAAATGAAAACCTCATAATAAGAAGTAAAGTCAAATTACTATTTCCGGGCCAAACCCCGGTTGCCATTCTTAGCTTTGAAAGAGTTAGTTTGTATTCTTAAATCTGAAAATATCTTTCCTTTACCTAGGCTCTGATACCATGTTAGTATTTCCCAGATTTATCAAGGAATGATCAAACTATAGAGGTCTTCCAAACACTAAGCACAGGCTATAGAATAATAAACACAAGAAAGGTGAGATGTTACTTGGATTTGGAGACCTTATGTTGTCTTCAGATCTGCCCTTGTTGATCCTCAAGATCTTGATCCGATGTGGCTTCTAATCTTGCTTTTAATTCTCCTTGGATCTTCAAAGACCAATTGAATCACGCTGCATACAAAGTTCACACTCTATCAATGTATCGCTGATCCAATATGATACTGATCGTGTCTTGAACATAATCAACATTGTAATAGTCAGATGTTATTTCCTTTGCAGCCTTTATGATGCTGGACTTCGCTCCATATTATTGCCCTATAATTCACATCATATAACTCACATCATGCTGATCAATATCGCACATCTGATGTGTGATCTAGCTTGCATAAGTTCTGATCACATTCGTCTTTTCTTGAATGCTGATTGAATCACTGAGATAGTTCCTTAATATCAGACCACCAATTTCGTTCCTTAATGCACAACCGATCTGCCATACCAATGTTAAAGAAATTCACACTTAGAGCATTAGAATTTCGAACGTTGAAGGAGGGAAGCACGTTATGTCTTTTGTACTTCACATCATATAACTCACATCATGCTGATCAATATCGCACATCTGATGTGTGATCTAGCTTGCATAAGTTCTGATCACATTCGTCTTTTCTTGAATGCTGATTGAATCACTGAGATAGTTCCTTAATATCAGACCACCAATTTCGTTCCTTAATGCACAACCGATCTGCCATACCAATGTTAAAGAAAGTCACACTTAGAGCATTAGAATTTCGAACGTTGAAGGAGGGAAGCACGTTATGTCTTTTGTACTTTCTCCTCAAAGATCGATCTACATATATATGAGAACGAAATCATTTATTCCAAGAGGCGGACTTGGGCCCTTAAATAAACTTTGATCATTCTAATAATATATAGATTAAATCGATTTCACTAAATAAACAATAAATAATAAATATCTCTAATATTTATTATTATTATTTATGCATATCGATTTATTATAATAATAAATATATTCTATATATTTATTATTATTATCCAAGGTAGAGATATTTGCCGTAAAGGCCAAAATATCAACACAGGCATCTCAGTAGACTCTCAAATAGAAAATAACCGCAGCCAATATGTGCATAGTATTTGTTAGTAATAAAGAGCGATCAAAGTATTCAAGTAAGTGAATGAAATAAAATGTCTATTTTAATTAAATGACATAAAGAGTCGGCAAAGTCATAATTACAATGGGGAACTCGTTTGTGTAGAGATTCTCTTCCCGTTCCCCCTCCCTGCTTTTGGCTTGAGTAACTATGCTTGAAAGGCTCCGGGTGAAATTTATTAGAGAACTTAGAATATCAAGTAGATGCATATGCTTGTCTTCGATACAGTCGTCAAAACTCTTTCATTCTCTCCAAGTTGTGTGTTACAGACATGTATCCTTCAGTGAATTTCCTTTGTTCTCCTAGGTAAATTTAGTGAGCCATTATGAAATTTTGTTTGACTTGTGCAAGGGAGTGCAAACAATTCTGCGATATCCTTGGAAATGGGTTCTTGGATTCACTATTTATATATTTGTTAAGTCTAAGGCCGATATTCCAGTAAAGTTGATGTATTCATCTAGAACGAGTTCATCTTGATTTAGGGTAGAAAAGATGTTTTGGCTGATCCCAAGGTGACAAGGGGATCTAAAATGGCTAAGGGAAGCTGAGGGAGGCTAAATGTAAATTGAAGAAGGAAATGTGGAGGGTAAGCATGAACTTTCAAATGTGTCCCAGTAGTGAATGTAGGAACCTAAGAGATACTGATGGCATCTTCTCATGATTATGGTGGCATTGTTATGAGTATGAGGATGAGATCCTACTCTAGCTTTATGATAAATCATATGTATTGAAGAAAAACTAGGTTATTTAACTGAGCTCGCTGTACCTTTTTGTCTTTACCATATAGTAACCTTCTAGTGAATTAGAATTTTTGCATGATCTAGTAGCAGCTATTCTTGTTATATAGACTGTATAATGTAGGTGAACAAAATCTTGGTCTTCATGTACCTAAAAACTTAATATTGTAATTGAATGGCAAACGGCCTACATTAAAGGTCCAACTGATGCTCATAATTGCTGGCAATCTTAAGTAGATGCATCTAATAATGTTCTCTTGTATGGTCAATTGGTGCATTATTATTTCTGAAACTGGAAAGATAATTGGGAATGCAATTAATCCTCTTTTTAGTGTTTTGATCTCGTAATATCTTTTTATTATCCAAGAATTTTCGATTCGTTATTTTCAAAAGAACCATTTACAAGAAACTGAGATCGGATGGATTGGCAGGTTTATCAACTGTCATTGGTATCAAATACACATCTCCAGAATCTGTAGCGACAGGCAAGGACAAATCCACAAGATTCAAAGTCGAGTCATTTGTAGATGAGAAATATTCTGATGCTGTCAACTTTGCAGCTCTGTATTAATAATTTAATCATAAATTTTCATTACTTTTGTTCATTTTTCTGTGTATTCTACAAAAGGGGGTTACTTCAAAGAAACATGATCAAAATGTGTCTATCTTGTCTCATGTTTAAATTCCTAATATTTTAATTGGATAAACTAGTCATTTGCACTGAAATTTTGATTCGCAGCTGGGCTAGCCTCTGTTTAAGGCATCATTTTGTATCCCCTTTTTCTAGCAGCGTTGCCACAATTCCAAAGATAACAACAGGAAGTTGTGACACTTTCTCTTTTTTCCTTTTCTTAAATTACAGATAAAGGTAAAGTTAGCAGCAGATTTTTAGATCATTGCCAGATGAGACATATTTTGGTGTATGGAATACCCACGTGGAATTGTAGAAATGAATTGCTTTGAACCTTAGCAACAAAAATCTTTTGGGGAAAAAAATTTGGCAATTTAAAAAATATATATATATATTTTTAATAAAAAATCGGGAGTAGCAGCAAAAATCTTGGGGTGGGGTGGGGTGCGGTGGAATTGCAAATTAAAAGCATATGTTTAAAAAAAAAAATAAATCAGGATTAAAATGTGACTAAATTGGATTTGAAAAAATGTAAAAAAATGTTGAAAAAGAAGCAGAGTACTTGCCTTTAAAATGTAAAGGCATTTTAATAGTATGGAGATATAGAGATTGTCGATCCAAGATTTTAAGCTTAGGAAGGTAACAACCTTATAGGAAGCTTCACATATGGGGGACCTAATGCACTATGTAGAGCAACCTTCGGGATTTTGAAGTGGTCTCTTGGTATTGTTGTTTTTGGGAAAATAAGGGAAAACATAGAAAACAACTAAACTAAGGCAATGCGTCAAAGCTTTTACAACTAATTTTCCTTCAAAAATAACAAGAATAGGCTACCCCCAAAAGGTTGAGCACAAAATGCCACAAACTCTTCATTGTTGGAAAGAGAATATAATGCAAATGTCAGACACACATAGAGAAAGATATTCATCTCTCCTCGAGGAGCACTCATTAAGGTCCACTTGAGTTGTTCTTATTATTTTACTAAAAGAGTTATTTCATGCAATTTTTCACCAAATGACATAGTATAATCTCAAATAACAAACTATTACATATGATTGAAGTGTAAAATATGATTCAACAAATTGCTCATCTATGATGAAATTATAAGAATCGAAAATAGTTAATAGCCATGTTTATTTAAAATTGACAAGCTTTTAAAATCATTCACAAAATTGAAGTAAACACATAGTAGAGGCAAACTAGGTATAGTTTGATATGTTTCTTTTATTGATGAACTTGATACAAAGCTAAGGCTTGAGAATGAAGCTGTAGCTATTTTCAAGTGTTCTTTTTCGAAGTTTTGAACAAAACACTTGAAAAACTCCCCATTACAATGTGGTTGTAGGCTTGTATACAATAGAGAAACTTTATAGCCTCTCAATTTTGCAATAGAAAGGTCTTTGCATGTTTGTTGTTTGTAGATTTCATCATGATGATTGTTACAACTGCCTTAGCATGTCAATGATCTACATTGATGGCTTTCACTTATGTGCATGACTTAAATGCTAACTATTTTCAACCTCCTTGCCATTATGAGGAAATACTTTGCAATTCCACTTTAGTGATGATTTTTCCATTGCTACATGTAGGTACTCTTTGTTTAGATTGAATCTGCCTTGAGATGCTTTGCTGGATCAACTAGTGACACTTTGCTTAGAAGGACGTGGGTCCCATTGCATTGTGTTTGACCAATGCGACCATAACTTGGACATGTCGCATATGTGGTAACTTTTGAAACCTCTCCCTTTGAAGTTGAACTGATGATGTGTGATGTTGACATGTGGCAAGCCAACGAGATTCCTTTAAGATTGATCATTAGCACCTTAAGGATAAAGTGCTATATTAACATTTGTCCTATAATGACATAGGGTGTGAATAGAAAAATGAAGAGGAGGCACAAACTTGTTAGAAATTGCGTCACTTGGCACTCGATGATCCCAACTTGGCGGGGTTGTAACTCCTTGCTCGGTGCTCAAAATTTGAAGTCGCTTACAGTGATGGAAGGGTCCTCAAGAGATCTAATTTGAGTCCCTTGACACATTGCCTTCAACAAATCTAGTTAAGGGATTGGTGACAATTCTGACCTCAAATTCTCCTCTGAAGGCTTCTAAAAATGCATATTTCTAAAATATAGAAAAATACCATTTTAAAATTTTTTGTCTAATCTTTGCCAACTCTATCACTTTTGCACAACCTTAGATCTTTCCTTCAGATTGCTTTAGGTGAAGGCTATGGTAGATAAAATCTTCAGAGAACAAATGAAATAGAGATTTTATCTCATAAATTGTCTAAAATAGAGAGTTTAACCCTTTAATTGTCCAAATGAAAAGTGTCTAAAGTAGGAGAATGTAGTGTAGTATATAACAATTGGTAGTATATGATTATTTGGTAAGTACAATATGAAGTTGACAAAGTTATTGCTAAATTAACAATAAATCATTTATGTGAATGATATGTGAGTAAACCTCTAGTCTTGTATGTTGTGAGTGGATGGTAAAATGCTATTAGCACTATATTCCAAATTATTAATAATATTAAAAGAATGTCAAGTCAGAGATTGCACCATGATAACAAATTTTGAAACCTTCAAAAACTTGGTAAGACCTCAAAACTACAATAAATACGCCTACATTTTAGAAGGAAATAAAATAAAATAAAATATTTTACCATTAAGAAATTTTTAAGTAGGAAAATTCAAATACTATATCATCTAAATAAAAATCTAATCAATCAATAAAAGGGAGACAAATTGTCATAACTTGTAAAAGTCAATTGGGTGCAAATTATGCATTTTCAAAGATTTAAGATTAAAAAAAACAAGTCTCATTCAAAAGTTATGTTTTAATATAAAATAATAGTAAAACAAAGGTGTTGTCCCTTAAACAACCACAACCTATAGGTGTTAATAGAGATCAACACCACACTACACACTAATAATAAAGGTGTTGACTATTACAAGGATAGGCCATAAATGACACACTAGTAGAAAAGCTATTAGCCCCCCTCAAGAGTGGATAGACAACACACCCACAATGTGGGGAAGAGAATGAGAGGCTAAAGAAGTATTTTTTCTATGTTATCAGACAACTGTTCAAACAATACTATCACTAAGATCCCCCCACAAGGGGGAGCAAGTGGTGAAACCATTTTTGAAAAAAGGTTAGCACAAGACACAGTGTTGAGAAGGTTGTACATCATTAGCCGAAGATTTGACCAAGGTAGGAGATGCAGATGGAGAAGGGTCCACATGATTGGAGGGGGCCACACCAATAGCAAGATTATGATCCACAAAGACTATAGAGAATAGATCTACAATAGGAGCATCATCCAGAGCGAAGTCATCATCAGCTTGTGATGCACCATCAAAGGAAAACTCAGAAGCCAAAACAATCAAGTGTTCATTCAAAAGCTATGTTATTAAACCAAAGCTTCAAATTTAGTGAAAGTAGTGATTCCTATAAAGTAGCAATAGGAGATAAACACAAAACACATTTTACGATATATATGCATATCAAAATAAGTACACAATATCACAATGATAAAATATTTGATTTCACAAAGCTTGGCGAACTTCGTGCAAAAGTGGGTTACATATAAATCTCACACTAATGCTTTTATGCAGCCAATGTTTTTGTACTATAATTTGAGAGAAGGATAAAACGTTAGGAAGAGAAAGATAACTTATACATAACATTACTTCTTCACAGCTTCTAGTAATGAGACTATATAATAAAATAAAACTGTAGCATTGTCATATTTATCAAGAAAAACAATCACATGACAGCTTGAATTAGAGCATATAACCAATAATATAAATTATGTCTTTCTAAAAAATTGGTATACAAGGCTAGTACCGTGGAAAAATATAGAACATCAAATGTTGGTTAGACCAAATAACCAACCAATCTTCACAATAACAATTTAGTTGTGCAAAAAATCAAGGTTAGAAGTAAACACAAATTAAACCCCCATCTACATCCTGGTTGCCTAGGACCCTATGATGTTTCTAATCACAAAATTAAACGATGATAAAGTAGACATGAAGTATGAAGTAGACACAATAAGCTAAAATATAACTTTAAAATATAGATTACTCACCTATTTTAATAGTAAAATACCGTCTCTTTGGATGGAAGCCCCATCAAAACAAAATAGATTTAATGTTTTTATCTTTTTATTTGAATTGAAAGATTCTTGTGATGTGTACATCAAAATTTTAAATGAAAACTTGATGTAGATAAAAGGACACAAAATTAAACCATATGTGACAATCCATTGAAGACATTGACAAAAATTATAGTGTTTGAATATAGACAAAATGAAAGCATGATAAAGTAGACACGATATATTAAGTACGAACAATGAACTAAAGTATTACTATTATCACCTAAATAGAGCGCCCTTGTTGAGTAAACTCGACCTATCAGTGAACATGGAGAAACTTCCTTGATTGTGGACTCAGATATTGGAAGCTAACCTCTAAAGGAAGCAGGTTCTTATGGTACTCACCTAAACTTACCTAAACTAAGATTTTTGTAGAGGAAATGGTTAGAAGGATGCATAAGAATAACTGGAATATAATTGCTAAAAGGTGATGCACCAAACTGTATCTTTGAGACTAAACATATAACCAACACACAATAGAACAAGTAACATAAAGCTTCCCTACACAACTCAATAACACACAATCTTTGCATCAACAACTTGTAAGAATAACAGTTCTTAAAAGGAGAATAACTTCCTCATAGTTTAAAACTGATTTTAACAAAAACTTTCAACCTGCAAAGACTATATACTTTTGCAAAATGCATCAACATGCAACAATATTCTAAGGACAAAATCACCACAAGGGAAATTATCAACACAAGGAAACACAAATTCAAAAAAAAAGAGAAAAGGTACAAATATATTTCACTCCCAAAAGGTGTTACAAATATGTATATTCTCTCAAAATGGGTTACAAAAACTTCTTGCTTCTGCCCAGAACATAGAAAAGCTACAAAAAATACAAGCTAAAAAGGAAAAAAAAATCCCTACAAATGAGCCTTCAACTCATATTTATGTCTTTACATCCAACTGTATCATTAATGCAAACAACAACTTTGGTAAGATGGAGTCAATCAGGCCTGTTTTGAGACCCTCAAACAACTATATAAAGGCTCCTAGTGACCAAAAGGTCATGCCCAAACAATATCACCATAAAGATACCCTCAAAAAAGAATCCCTATCCTCTAAACAACTCATAAAGAGCCCTAAAATGCAATAACTCCCTTCAGACTTTAACAACTGTATTTTTGACTTTAAGATTTTGCCATTACTCTACAAAATATCTTTTTTTAAAAAACTTTTAAAAGGAAATAAAATATCTATTTTGCACCTATTAAATGATTTATAATTTTAGTATTTTAATAAATACTTATTATATTATCAATATTTATTAAGCGATAATTAAACCACTTAATAATATTGTTAATTTAGTTATGATTTATTAAATAATAAATAATAAACTATTTAATAAATTTAAAATAATGTGAAAATAATTTTATTTTTTAAATTTTAAAATCCAACTTTTCACAAATTTTATTATTAAATAATATTAATAAAAATGGTTTATAACTTTACCATTTTATTAATTTTATTTAATAATATATCTTTTACATACTATGAAAATTTGGGGTATTCGGCCATAAAGCTTTTTTAAATACAATTTGAAGGCACAAAAGCCTATTCACTTGTTGATGAAAAAATAAAAAGGTATCGAACCCTAAAAGGATTCATTCATATTTCATTTCTCATTCTTATCCTTTCATCTTCTTTGCCTGAGCCCTGCCGCCTAGAGAGGTCAACATGAGGGTTTGAAGGCATTTTGAGATTCTTGAAGGCTGAAGCTTTGAGAGCCTTCATAGTCACAGACCACACATCAATTTCATTTTGTATTTCCTTTTTCTCTGGCTGTCTCCATGCACATGGCCGCCATGGTTCACTAGGGTCTTCTAGAAATTTGCACTGAGGAGTTTGCCTAAAGATCCTTTGTACAAGTCACAACTTGTAGCAGGTATGTTTAAAGCTCCATTTTCGCACTCAACGACTCTATTTGAATGTAAATATTTTTTTTTTGAAGCCTTCAATGCTTGAGGGTTTCACATCTTCTATCCATGTACATTTCACTACACATTTCTATGTTCTGGAAAGAAGGTTATACTTATTCTTTGGCTATCTCCAAAAAGGGAAACACCATTTTACAAATAGAAAAAACTTCATTAGTTTTCACCCTCTCTGAAGACCATGGCTTACAGATGGAAACCCCAGTATGTATTATTTAGTTCTGATACAGGCATTTTGAAAATCTTAAAGAGAATGCAAAAACCCTTAAAAAATGTTTCCAGAAAACCTTGCAAAGATGATTTAAAATAAAACATTGTTATTTTTTCTTTCGATTCTATTCTTTCCCTGAGATTCATTTAATGGCTTCAGGAATGAGGGTTTCTTCTTTCTCACATATCGTGACTTTCAATACTCTCGATTTATAAGACATCTGTTATTGATGATGGGCTGAAAACAGTTCACTGACATTATGTTTCCATATAATGTTGTTTATGGTATCTTGTCATTCCTGTAGTTGTGCCATTTGAAATATCTCTTTTCTATACTTGTAGATGTTTTAATTTTTTTGTTGGAAACATTGTCTTACCTCTGACATCACTCTTTTATGTCTGAAATATTCTCATGAGGGCAAATAATCTGTAATCATAGCTAAACAAAATATTTTTACGTGTATTGTCTCTAACATATATATCTTGATAAATATAACCTCCCGTGACTCCTGTAATAGAATTTGTTATATATTCCTCCTTATAGATGAGCACGTTGTTCACTTTATGTATCATTTTTGTTAGCATGAATGTTGAATATGTCCTATGGTGGAGTATTCTAGTAGTTCTGGAGTAGTCGCATGTTGCATTCATGACTGTGTTTGTCATTGATGTCAACATACTATTTTTACTAAAAATTAACAGAGTAGCATACAGAGTTTGGATTAGCGCACATGGCATATTAAAGATGAGGTTATGTGGAGTTGAGTACATGTATTGCATGATGTCTTGATATTAGGGTTAAGAGTGCGTACAAAAATTTAAGTATTTGTGTCAGTTATGAGTAATCTAGTGGAAACTATATTCTGTCAGTGTACCTGAGAAGCGGTTTGTAATAATCGGATTATATCTCCTAACAGGGATAAAATCTGACCAAGCGAAGTTATACAGAGGTTGAAGACATTGCGGAGGTGACCTGGATGAGTCAACATAGTCAGAGGTTGCACGTGTGAAGATTTATTAAGTTTTTGAGCCGACAGTTTTATGTGATTATGGAAATATTATGTAACATGTAATGTTTTATATTTTGTAATTGGTTAAGCCTAATTGGTAGACTTAATTATGAAATAATGTGCATGGTATAAATGAAGGATTATTTTCCTTAATTAAATATGTGAATGATATGAGAAGTATATGATGCGAAGGTCAAACAATGATTGATGTATGATGTGAAGTGGGCAGATCTAGTAGTGAGATCTAGTGAAGCATTTGGTGCGGTTTTGGCACAGTCAGAGAGAAGTAAGTTGCTGAGATCAGTAATTCTTTGGTATTATTCTGATCGGATAATATAGAGATCAATTGGACAATGTGTTCAGTGATATTTCCCTTGAAGCTATTTGGACAGTGGGTCCTTCTGTCTTCCTTAACTTCTCACAGGGTTAGAATCTCCTCATAGGGATTCAAAGTCTCCTAACAGGGAATGATATGTACTGAATGTATTTCATAAGACTCCTAACAGAGTCCATCCTCTCACAAGGAATTTTTATATTAGTACAAATTTTGTGGGTACCATCCCCACCAGGGTTTACTCTCTGATCAAGAGGTTCCCTAGTTAACAAATCTGGTGTCATTGTGTATGATTATCTTTCTATGGTTGTTGTTTATGTTGATTATATGTTTCAGATATAATAAGGTTAATAAAATTTGTTTTTATCAGATAACTGATTCACCCCCCCTCTCAGTTATCTTGGTGGACTTTACTTTCTAACAATTGCTATCAGAGCAACAGGTCCTTGAAGAAAAAGTTTAACAACTTAAGGAGATCCATGGTGAGTTACTTCAGAAAAGAAAGTCCTATGTTTGATGGAGTTAACTATGACAGCTGGAAAGAAAAGATGAAGACACATTTGCTATGTCTAGGACCAAGATATTGGTTGATAAAAAAGAATGAGAAATGCATCATTGAAGAAGAAAAGATTGAGGATTGCACTGAGAAAGAAAGAGATCTATTCATGTGTAACATACTTTCTAGAGAAGCACTTTTGTTAGCCCTTCCTGAGAATGAATACAGTCAGGTAAAAACTCTAAAAACATCTCATGAAATTTGGTTAGCTTTGGAATCTACTTTTGAAGGTAATAAACATGCTAAGAGAATCAAATTATTGATTTGGATATGTTTATTTCAAGAGGCTAAGATAATGGAAGATAAATCTGTTAGAAGCTATGTTGGTAGAATATCAAAGATTGTTGCAAGTATCAAAGCTTGTAAAGGAAATACGAATGAAGATGGAATCATTTGGAAGATATTGAAGACCCTGACCCTAGTATTTAAGAAGACAACACAGATGATTGAACAAGTCATACCTTGTATTGAAAAATTCACTAGAGAGACTCTTTTTGGAAGATTGGAAGCAGCCGAGATAAATTTGAGACAATCTAGAGATTTTCCCAGGATTGAAATTGCATTCAGCGCACTTAGTATTCACCCTACTTTGTCAAGAAGTGCAAGTGTTAGTGGAGATTATGCTAGTAGAAACAGATCTAAAATAGATGAAGACAAAAAGATTGAAGAAGGAATTGCCTTACTTGTGAAGAGAGAACCAGAAGGCAAGAAAATCTTTAAACGTTGGACATGTCAAGAATATGGTCATTTTGCATCTAAATGTCCTAAGAGAGTGAAGAAATATAAAAAGAAATTTAAGTCTAGAAGACCTAAAGAATGTTATTATGCTAATGATGAAGAATTTGAAGCTAGTATTGAGAAATCTTTAAGTGAAAGTGATGACATAGGATTTGTTGCAATAAAAGAAGAAAACTCGAAAATAGAAGTCAAAGAAGAAAAAGCTTTAGTATCACAGGTTGAAAAGAAAATTAATTGGATCATAGACGATGGTTGTTCACATCATATGATTGGCGATATGAATAAGTTTATTAAGTTTAACAATTATGATGAAGGAATTGTTAGAGTTGGAAACAATGTACCTTGCGAAATAAAAGAAATAAGATCTATTACTCTTGATGGAAAGACTAACACTGATGATATTTACTTTGTGGATGGATTGAAACATAATATTTTAAGTGTTGGACAACTAGTTGACAAAGGACATCAAGTTTGGTTCACTGAGAAAACTTGTATGATCAAGGATAAGAATGGTAAGATGATTGGAACATGAGCAAGAACCAGAGATAATGTATTTCAATTGAATCCTACTGAGATGACATATTTGATTGATAAAGTTGATGACAATTGGTTATGGCACAAAATATTTTGTCACACAAACTTTGACAACATTGTGAAAGCAAGTACCACATTTGCAGTAAGAGATTTACCTAAAATTATGAAACCTACTAACATGGTATGCAAGGAATGTGTTATGGAAAAGCTGGAAAAAAGCTATTTTCCCAACAAGAAATTCACCACAACAAGAAAATTGGAGATTGTTCATATAGATCTGAGTGGTCCCACAAGAACAAGAGGATTCTATGGTGAAAGGTATTTTATGATTCTTATTGATGATTTTACTAGGATGATGTGGGTAGCATTTCTTCAAGAAAAATATGAAGCATTTGATAAGTTTAGATTGCTTAAGAACAAAGTTGAGAATGAATCAAGGATGAAAATTAAATGTTTAAGATCTGATAGAGGTGGAGAATTTACTTCAAAAGAATTTAATATTTTTTGTGAAGAGAATGGCATTAAGAGACAACTTTTAGCCCCTAAAACACCTGAGCAAAATGGTATTATTGAAAGAAGAAACAAATTAGTAACTGAGGCAAGAAGAGCTATGTTGTTTGAGAACAATGTAGAAAAGATATTTTGGAGAGAAGCAATAAACACAACAATGTATACAATGAATAGAGTAAAGATCAGAGTAGATACAGACACGACTTATGAATTATGGTTTGGACATGCACCATCAGTAAAATATTTTAGAATCTTTGGAAGCAAGTGCTACATAAAGAGAGATGATGATATAGGTAAGTTTGATTCGAGAAGCAATGAAGGTATGTTTCTTGGTTATTCATTGAAAAGAAAACCTTATAGATGTTTTAATAAAATAAAAAAGACTATTGTTGAGAGTGCAAATGTTAAAGTGGATGAGAAGTTCAGAATTCAGGAAAGAATACTTGACTATGATTCAGATGAAGAGGCCTATTCTAAAACTAATCAAGAGAATGTTGAAATGTTTTATGAAACTAAAAATGATTTGCAGAATGAGGTTCATGATGAAGAACAAAGAGAAGAACCGAGATCTAAACCCAAAATTGAAGAAAAAGTTGAGACAGTAACACGTACTAAGAATTTGGCAAGGAATCATCCTGGTGATCAGATTATTGGAAGCAAAGACAGAGGAGTTACGAAAGGAAATGAGGTACAAGAAGAATTATGTTTAATTTCTCAAACTGAACCTAAGATTGTTGATGAATCTTGTAAAGATAGCAATTGGATTCTAGCAATGAAGGAAGAATTAATTAGATTGAAAAGAATAATACTTGGGAATTGGTTCCTAGACCTAAGGACAAAAATGTTATAGGAACTAAATGGGTTTTCAGAAACAAGATGAATGAACAAGGTGAAGTTGTAAGAAAAAAAGTAAGATTGGTATTTAAAGGATACTCACAACAAGAAGGTATTTATTATTTTGCACCTATTGTAAGAATTGAAGCAGTAAAAATGTTTTTGGCCTATGCAGCTTATAAGAAATTCAAAGTCTATCAAATGGATGTGAAGTCAATATTTCCAAATGGTGAATTAGAAGAAGTCTACATTGAACAACCAAATGGTTTTCCTTTGACTCAAGGAGACATGGTATGTAAACTAAACAAAGCCTTATATGGACTAACACAAGCACTTAGAACCTGCTATGCAAGACTGGATAAATATTTGGCAAAATTGGGATTTTCTAAAGGCATTGCAGACAATAATTTTTATCTGAAAGAAATAGAGAATGGTCTATTAATTATAGTTATTTTTGTTGATGATATAATATTTGGAGGCGAAGATGAAGCGAGTGATAAATTTGCTAATGAAATGAAGACAAAATTTGAGATGAGCATGATTGGAGAAATGAATTTTTTTCTAGGATTACTGATTGTGCATAATAATGATGGTATTTTCTTATCTCAGACTAAGTATTTGAAAGGCCTATTGCAGAGATTTGGTTTGGAAAATTGTAATCCTATTGGTACACCTATGGTAACTGGCCATAAGTTATCTAGCACAAATGAGACTCTTGCAGTTGAACAAAGGAAGTAAAAATATATGATTGGAGGTTTGTAATATCCAACTCACACAAGACCAGATATAGCACATGCAGTTGGTATTGTTGCGAGGTTTCAAGCCGATCCTAAGGAATCACATTATACGCCAGTAAAGAGAATATTCTGATATTTCAATAAGAGGAAGATTGGTTTCTTGGCTAAGAAAGAAACATGATTGTATTTCACAAAGCACAACAGAACCAGAATATATAGCAGCAACAAATAATTGTAATTAGATAATTTGGATGAAACAAATGTTGAAGGATATTGGAATCAAGTTCAATGAGCATGTTATCATACACTATGATAACACAAGTATAGTAAGTATGTCTAAGAATCCTATGTTACATTCTAAAACAAAACATATATAGATCAAGTATCATGTTGTAAGAGAGAAAGTTGCAGAGAAAGAAGTCAGACTTGAGTATATCGGTACAAAAGAGCAGATTGCAAATATATTTACAAAGACTTTACCTAAAGATACATTTGAGTATTTGAGAGGTATGCTTGGGGTTATGCCCCAACCTACTTTTGAGTAATGATGCAGAAAGTTGCATCAGTCCAGTGGTATAGAGAACTATCTTTCTGGACTGTATGCTGATGCTTCCTCTATGGGAGAGTATATGTATTTTTGAGCTGAGTCATGAAGGACTCTTTGGTAGAAAGGTATCTTCAAGAAGTGTCTTTGGACATTCGAGCTTGTATTGGATTGACATAATGATGCTGACTTTGTCATTGATATCAATGGGGGAGAATGATACATGAAAAATATCTGATGATTGATATGAAAAGCTAAAGAGTAGAGCTAAAGAGCGGAAACATTGGGGAGAAGGATACATAAGAACATTTGATGATTGATGAAGAGGATTTGAAAACTTAAACCAGAACAATAGAGTTGCACTTTGGTATTCATGGAACTTGGATGTTTTTTCATCTATGTTTCCATCAATGCCAATGGGGGAGATTGTTAGTATGAATTCTAAATATGTCCTATGGGGATGTATTCTAGTAGTTCTGGAGTAGTCGCATGTTGCATTCATGACTGTGTTTGTCATTGATGTCAACATACTATTTTTATTGAAGATTAGCAAAGTAGCAGACAGAGCTTGGATTAGCGCACATGGCATATTACATATGAGGTTATGCAGAGTTGATTACATGTATTGCATGATGTCCTAATATCATGGTTAAGAGCCCGTACAAAAATTTATGTATTTGTGTTAGTTATGAGTAATCTAGTGGAAACTGTATTCTGACAGTGTTCCTTTGAAGCAGTTTGTAATAATCGGATTATATCTCCTAACAGGGATAGAATCTGACTAAGAAATGTTATAAAAAGGTTGAAGACATTGTGGATGGGACCTGGATGAGTCAGCATAGCCTGAGGTTACACATGTGAAGATTTATTAAGTTTTTGAGCCAACAGTTTTATGTGATTATGGAAATATTATATAACATGTAATATTTTATATTTTGTAATTGGTTAAGCCTAATTGGCCGACTCAATTATAAAATATTGTGTAGGGTATAAAGGACAAATTATTTTCCTTAATTGAATATGTGAATGATATGAGAAGTATATGATGCGAAGGTGAAACAATGATTGATGTATGATGCAAAGTGAGAAGATCTGGTAGTGAGATCTGGTGAAGCATTTGGTGCGGTTTTGGATTGATGAACTACAACTGATTGAATACTTGGATGACTTAAAGATCAGTGATTAGAGATCACCGAGTTACTGAAATGATATGTAAGATAATTAAATCAGTCATTATGTTGTCATTGATGTGAACTAGTTTTGACAACACTTATCATGTAAGTTACAAATATCTAAACATCTGTAAAAAGAGAGAAAAGATGAAGAACTAAGATATCTACATGGAGAGAGATGGATATGACAGATGAGGAGAAGGAATACTTTGGGTAACTTATTGACGAGTCTATGATCTCATATTGTTGACTTGATTATGTTGCATTAATCTATTATGAAGAAGGAAGCAAAATTGTACAAGGAAATGTGGTTGGTAAATGAAGCACTTCAATATACAACGAGCTAGTGTAGTGTATACCGAGCGACAGTATTAACCGAGCTTGTGTTCGCCGATGCATTTCTTTGTTAACAAAGTATGGATGAAAGTATTAAATGCTTAGCTCAGCCAACTGAATTTGATGAGCTGGAAATTGTTATGATTTCGAGATTGAGGATAAAGTTTGTTATGAGATCCACAACTAGCAAAATTTTGAGAAGATCTAAAGGATGGAATTGAAACGTGTTATTTACACAACTACCGAGGAAGGTTTAAGAGGCAAAATCAATGAAGAAGAATAAGCAGCAAAATCTAATGGTTGATATGAAAGTAAGTTGAGGAAGTGAATTGAAATATTGATCAGAGGATTTGTATGGGCTTAGAATAGATCTGAACATCTAAAAATTAAGTTGTATTGTAATCAGATCAACTACTATTTCAGTTTAACCATTGATACAGAAAATCTCCTAACCGAGTACACTTAACCATCTTATGTTATGCCCCTATGTCATTCAAGGAATGTACATTGTTATCTTATTGAACCTATAGTGAATGTTGGTCGAAAGTTAACTGGTAGTCTTAAATCCTCTACCAAGGTCACACCTAACAGTGTGTTTGTAACCTTTAACATGGTTGGCTCTTCACCGAGCTCACTTTAGAAGAGTGAAAATTATTTTGGGTTACCAGTCCCAGGTGGTTTTTCCCTTAACAAGGTTTCCACATTAAATCATTGTGTTATGCATTTCTGTGATGATTGTTCTATTGTCATACTTTACATACTGCATATTTGATTTGGTCGGTAATCACAGTGAGTTAATTAACTGCTAATCGGTAAAAGGCACAAACAGTTTAATAGTTTATGTTACCGAGCTGCATAATTTATTGAAATTGTTTTGAGTGTTACATCTGTGTATTTGGGACTGTAGGATAACTAATATAACTAATTCACCCCCCTCTTAGTTATTCTAACAATTGGTATCAGAGCATTGGTTTCTTGGAATAGATTTTTAAGGACTTCAGTAGAAAGATTACAAGATGTATAAGAGGGAAGTGCCGAAGCTGAATAAGGACAACTTTACTATATGGAAAAGTTGAATGAAACTTCACATATTTGGAATCAGAGATTCTGCCTTATATCTACTTGAACATGGCTACTTACAACCACTGACTGGACCTTTAAGTCTTGATCAGTTGAAAGATCGACATGAACACAACATGACTATGATAGAGATTGTTGTTGATCTATCTGATGCAAAATTTGAGGATGTCAAGACTTGCACTACTTCAAAGGAAATGTGGGATAAACTTTCTCTAGTCTATGGTGGTGATCCAAATGTGAAGAGAGCCAGAGATGAAAGCTTAAGAGGCAAATTTGATGATATGAAAATGAAGGAAGGAGAAAACATTACACAATATGCAAACCAAATCAAAGAGGTATTCAATGCTATCCGAGGAGCTGGTGGTGTCATTGATGAAGATACAATGGTAAGTAAGATTTTAAGAACCTTGTTGCCTACATATGCAATCATAATATCTACTATACATGAAATGAGGTCTGCACCTGGTAGCACTCTTACTCTTGATAGTCTGATTGAGAAATTAACAACTTTTGAATTTTACAATTTTGATAATAGTGTTGTACCATTTGTTGAGTCTACTTTTATGTCTTCTCTGAAGATTGGTAAATCTAGCAGTAGACATAATATAAGGAATGGCAGTGATAGTAATATTGATGATGAGCTTGATGAAATTGAAGCTCTTATGGCCCAGAGACTGCCTAAAGGTAAAGGTAGGTATAAGGGTAAATTACCTTTAGGTTGTTTTAACTGTAAAGAAGTTGGCCATATTTCTGCTAGATGTCCCAATAGGAAAGAGGAAGATAAAGACCAAGACCGATCTGGTGATGGAAGCCATGGAAGAAGAAACAACAGAGGTTACTGGCACTACAACAGAAATAACTGAGATCACAAAGATAAGGGTTTTAGTTTAAGATTAGGACATTGACACCGACACTGATGATGATGTTGAGGTAGTGTTTGTTGCGAGGAAAGATGACTCTAAGGAAGAGGAAAGGTATGTAGAAACAACATTCATTTCTAAAGTTAGTAAAAATGATACTTGGATCATTGATAGTGGTTGTACACATCACATGACTGGTGACGAAGATAACTTTGATCATCTTGAGCATTATAATGGAGGATCAGTCAAAATGGGTAATGATACACCTTGCATGGTTAAAGGAAAAGGATCTTTATTGATAAATGATAAAATCAGATGTGATAATGCTTACTAGGTAAAAGGACTGATTTACAATTTTCTAAGTGTAGCACAACTTAACAACTCAGGTCACCGAGTGGCATTTGAAAGCAAGAAGGTGAAGATTTTTGATGAAAGTGGAAATCTTGTTGGAACAGGTGGACAATCAAAAGGTAACTTATTCTATCTTGACAATGCTGAGACTTCTTGTTTATTGGTGAAAAATGAAGATGCATGGTTATGGTGTAAAAGGTTATGTCATGTAAATTTTGATAACATGATTAAGATCAGTAGAGAGAAAAGTTAGAGGACTGCCTAGCATAACTAAGCTGGATCATGTTATGTGTCATCAATGTCAAAAAGGGAAGATGACAAAATCTAGTTGTAAAAGTAAAGACTATTCAACAAAAAGAATCTTGGAGTTAGTTCACATCAACCTATGTGGTCCCATGAGAACTCAAAGCTACTATGGTGATAGATACTTTATTAGATGTTTGTTGATGACTATACTAGATTGATGTCTGTGATATTTTTAAAAGAGAAATCTGAGGCATTTAAAATGTTTAAATGGTACAAGGCTAAAGTAGAAAAAGAAACCAGAAAAGAATTGAAATGCTTGAGGTCTGATAGAGGTGGTGAGTTTATTTCTAATGAATTCACTAAATATTGTAATGAGCATGGCATCAAAAGATAGGTTTCTGCACCTAGAACACCGTAGCAGAATGGGATTGCTGAAAGGAGAAATAAATCTATAGTGGATTGTGCAAGAACACTAATGATAGAGAAAAAGGTTGCACAGATGTATTGGAGAGAAGCAGTTAGCACAACTGTATATGTCCTGAACCGAGTACAATTAAAGAAAGACACAAACAAGACACCCTACGAGTTATGGTTTGGATACACACCGAGTGTAAGTTACTTTAGAATTTTTGGTAGAAAATGTTTTATTTTGAAAGATGATAGGAATGGGAAATTTGACTCAAAAGGGGATGAGGGAATATTTCTTGTATATTCTACTAAAAGTAAAGCTTACAAGTGTCTAAATAAAGTTACTAATAAGATGATTGAAAGTGCTAATATCGGAGTTGATGAATTTGCTGATAAAAATGATGATGAAATTAATAAGGAGCCGAAAGACTATGGTAGATTTGCTTATGTTGAAGATCCAGAGTATCTATGGAAGCCACAAGATGAGTCGACCAAGCATCAGGAAAACAACACCGAGGAACAACAAAGGGAAAATGAGGATTAGGAAGAAACTGCCGAGCAAGGAAATGAGCCTGAACAGAATGAAGAACAAAGAAGAGATCAAGTGCTAGCAAGATTTGTCAGAAGACATCATCCTAAGAACCAAATCATTAGAGATAAGCAAGTTGGGATACTAACAAGAAGTAAGTTAAGACAAAATGCATGCTTAGTTTGTGAGTTTGAACATAAGAATATTAAGGTTGGACTTGAGAATGATGAATGGATCAATGCCATAAATAAAGAGATAGAACAAATTGAGAAAAACAAGACATGGACTTTAGTACCTAGATTGAAAGATAAAGATGTTATCGGTACTAAATGGATTTTCAAAAATAAGCTGAATGAGAATGGAGAAGTTACTAGGAACAAAGCTAGAGTTGTTTGCAAGGGATATGCACAAGAATAAGGTATTGATTATGGTAAAACTTTCGCACCTGTTTCTAGACTAGAAGGAGTCCGCATGTTACTTGCATATGCTGCATATAAGAAATTCAAGGTCTATCAAATGGATGACGTTAAGTCAACTTTTCTGAATGGAATACTAGAAGAAGAGGTCTACATAGAACAACCAGAAGGATTTGTCGATCCGAATAAAAAAGACATGGTATGTAGACTGCACAAAGATTTATATGGATTAAAGCAAGCATTGAGAGCATGGTATGAAAGGTTACATACTTATCTTTTAAGTATTGGTTTTGTAAGAACTAGTGAAAACAACTATTTGTACATGAAAGGAGGATCTGATGATACTATTTTGATTGCTGAAATAGTTGTGGATGATATAATCTTTGGAGCACAAGATCATATTTGTAAATCATTTGCTAATGAGATGAAAAAGGAATTTGAAATGTCAATGTTTGGAGAGATTAAATTATTTCTAGGCTTGTAGGTTATTTAGAAAAATGATAGAATTTTCTTCACACAATCAAAGTACATTAAGGAAGTATTGAGAACATTTGGCATGGAAGATGCTAAACCAGTAGGAACACTGATGGTTACAAGCTGCAAATTGACAAAATATGATGAATCTACAAAGGTAAATCAGACATTGTACCAATCTATGATTGGTAAACTGATGTATGTAGTACACAATAGGCCTGATATTGCACATGCAATGGAGATTGTGGCTATATTCTCTGCCAATCCAAAGGATTCACATATGGCTACAGTGAAAAGAACCTTGAGATAACTGAAGAAAATAGAGGATTATGGTTTATGGTATCCTAAGCAAGGAAAATTTGAACTAAGAGTTTACATCGACGCAAATTGGGTGGGAAATATAGATGACAGAAAGAGCACAACCGACAGAGCATTTTTCTTTGGTGAAAGACTTGTAACTGTTATACACTAAGTTTGCACCCTTGTTTCAAGCTCTCGTAGTCTTGATAACCTAGTATAACATGGGAATCATCTCCAGGTTGTGGGACCTATGCTAACTGAGATGAGACCTCCAAGTTCTAGGCTGGTTCCTCTTGGATAATCACCTTAATTTGCTTCTAGATAGGAAAAGTAAATCTTTTGAGGGAAAAGGATAGAAGGAATGCTTGGAAAGGAAATGACTGAAAGAAAACTACCTACTAGGTGATACACTGAAATTAGGGTTTGGATCTCAGTATAGAGGAATGGAATCAATGAAAGGCTTAGGTCTAGTAGGTCACAACTTACTGAATAGGCTTGCATAAGTATTTCATAGGAGGGCCTAAACATAAGACACAACTTATGACCTGCAAGCAGACATTCACTTCTGCAACTCGGTGTAGGATTGAGACAATACCATTAGGGGGTTGAAGTATACCCACAAAAACATCTAAATTAGATCAAACACAATAACACACAGAGTTACAAAAAATAAGAGGGATCAGGAACCCTAAGATATCACTGAAAACATCATACACTTTAATCCAATAAGAGATAATACAAACAAGGAAAGCATAGGGACATGAAGGATTGTCACGAAATACCTCTACAATGTTTTTATTATCAATGGGAATTTTACAACTGTATAAGCTAGAGGGTAGAGATGATACCATAGATGACCCTTAAGAAAGGTGAATTTCTTCTACAATTGTCCAACTCTGAGCTCAAAAGCTCCAAAAATATAATATATGCATACTCAACTGCAAGCAGGCAGGAGTCAAAAGACCTAACTAGGGTTACAAGATTTTTACATTAGAATAATCAAACCCTAAAGGTACATTGGTCAAAATCTCTAAGAACACCGGTGATCAAATCATATTTTTCTTTGCGTGTTGATCCTTCTGAACTGAATTCACCTGCAAACAAGCAACCTAGATTCATCTACTTTCCTGCACAAAGTCTTGCCATGAATGCACAACTGATACCTTTCTGAGACAACAAATGACCCATGACGGCCGCCCAAACCTCCTCATCATCTTTTTTTTTTTTCAAATGTCCTGGAGACATAAATTTTCTGAGCTACCTCGCCACTTGCGGCCTACAAATCAAATATTGGCAAAAAACCTTCTTAGAACTATTTGAATTTGAAATTTCAATGGCTAGCCGGTCATTTTAAAATGTAACCGTTGATAAGAAACCCTTCCCGGTAGATGAACGGCCCAGATCCTTCTGACAACAATCACAAACCTTCTTGAAAAGTCAAAAAATTCCCCTCAACATGTTTGGACCAATGAGAATCAAGCTTTTCTACACGTCAGCATATTTGGACCCACCTCGAGCCCTTCTCTTTTAAGTTACTTGGCGACCGTGCGATTGAAGAATTCTAAGTCACAAAATACATTTCTTAACTCCAGTTGGGTCAAGCGATTTAGCAAACACTGCAGTTGCTGAATAGCTGAATCTTTTAATAACGCCAGGTTACATTAAGTGAACATGAGAAACCTTTAGTCGCTGATTCACAGAAAGCTTTACTGACCCTGGGCCCATTTATGCCACTTGGCATTCTTTTATTCATTCTGGCAGCTCATCAACAGACACCTCTACAAGTTCTGACACAGACCCACTGAAGACAAGATTCCCATCCAACGACAGGCGCATGATCTCATGGCCCCCGAATATTCTTTCAAATCATGCTCCAACTGCCGATCTCTTTAAGCCGGAACCCCTTCTGACAAACGGACCCACCTGGAAATCTTCGTCAGCACTTGGCAACCAATTATATTCGAGCACATCAGCACACTGAGGACCCACCTGACAGAGCCTGAAGATAAAGCAAGATCAATGACCATCGCATGATCGCATGCTCTAACACAAAGCCTTGCGAACATACGCTAGCCGTCGATCCTTTGCAGATGTTAGAGCCTCTGATTGCTGAAAGGGCCTGGTCCCACTAACAAGAAATGAATCATTAGCATGCAGACCAATCAGAATACACCACCTACGCACACCTGGCAGTGGACCCGCTCATTTGAAGAGTTACACCACCAAGGAGAATCAATGGTTGTCGTATAATTGCATACCTCTGACAGAACGCATGAGATCACATGCTAGCTGTTGATCTCAAAGCTTCTAACATCCCTAGGCCCGCTAACAAAATACAAGTCATCGTCCCTCGACCAATAAAAAGCTTCCACATAGGACGACGTGGCATCAGACCCACCAACACACTGCAATGCTTCGTTGAAAGGGAATCAACAGTTGGAGCATGATCTGATGCTCTGACACAAACCCTTTAGATCATCAAACAACCATTAGATCTTTTAAATTGGGACCCCACATAAAAAGACCACTGGACCATTAAGCGAACACACAACCAAGGGGATGTTAACCGCTCGCTAAATCGCTAACCGTTGAGGACTTAACCATGAAACATTGGGTATTATGCGAACAAGGCATTCGCTGAATCGCTAGAAGGAAAAGGTAACCGCCGACTGACTTGGAGAACTAGCGACCAACCAATGAATGAAAAATGCACATGGGTATTTGAGGATTTTAAGTGGTCGATAAAGTAACTCGAAAATATAACAAGGCCTAGGGTTTTTTTTGAGGGTTTGGCCTATAACGACTAGTTTTATGAATTTTTTAAAAACTTTTCACCTAGCCAGGGACCTAGAAAAGGTTGCAGAGACTAGAGGGAAATGGATAAACCCATGAAAATTTGTAGAGTGCTTGGAAGGATAAAAATGTAGACCTTGAGATGGAAATTGGCCAAATCTTACATGGGACATGAAAAATTGGGCAACATTTTGGCAATTTCTGCTGGATGTCAGCTTGCTAGACATGGAAAACCAGTGGCCTTAAAGCAATCCATTGGACATGGGGTCATCACTGAGCACAAAACTTGACAGAGAGACAAAATTGGAACTAGAGAGACAAACCTGTGCACTTTCACTTCTTGAAAAGCAGGAAACTAACCTAGAAAGCAGGGAAAGAAAGCAGGAAAAACTAAGCTAACCTAAACTAACCAGTTACAGAAACCTGGTCAAACAAAACCATTCACTGGTTGTGAAAAATAGCTACCTTTCCTCATTAGGATATTTTGCATTGGACCCATGAGGATAGGTACAAAAATATGAGGCACACAAAAATTTGTCAAATAATTATTAACTGCCTCTATAAAGGTAGGATCAATTTTACCTTCCTCTAATTGATCATATGGAGGGGCCTCGATAAACTCCTTCTATGCCAAGTATCTGATAGGGTAGCCTCTTGAAAGTCTGAAGGCAGGACTTTCCTTGATGGCTTCTTTTTTATCTTCATGGTTCCCCTTCATCATGGATAGCCATGTCAACCCCTCATCTGTGGACAGGGGACTGTCATCCTCCTCAAATTTTAAACAAGCCAAGAGCTGATCAAAGTTGTCAATACCTTGAAGTTCTGGAACTAGCTCCAACTCTTGCTCATGTATCAGTCTCTCAGAAAGAGAGCAATCCAAAACTAGGACTCCTATAGGGACATAACTTTGAACCTCCACTCCAAGGAATAGGGATTCATCATTCAATTTGTTACAAAAGACCTCTATGATATTGGAAAAATCATGCTCTTTAAGACCTTTGTCTGTGTTCTTTTCTTGGAAAAACTCCTCCATAACTTTATCATTTCGCTCAACAAAACTAGGCAGCTCATCTAATAAAAGCACAACATCCTCTTCTATATCAACCTCCTGTTGATGGTTAACCTTTTGTTCTGATTGACCTTTAGCCATAGGTAATGGCATGGCCTCCTTTTCATCATCAAAAAAGAGGGGCAGCTCATCAAACAAACCAACCAAGAGCTCAGGCTGAGCATCAATCCTCACCTCCTCACCCTACTGGTTTACTTCACCATAGTCATCACTGTGCACTGATACCTCAGATTTCTTCTCCTCTTCTTCAAATGAAAGCTCATTTACCATAGGTCCTTGCTCAGACACTAGACTAGTATCTTTGAAAAGATCTGGCATCTGACAGCTAGGAGACAGAGTCCATTGGGGTTTCCACAACACTTCATCATCTTGAGAGACCAAAGGGGCCTCTTGAGATAAACAACTTTCTTGAATAGACTGATCTTGCAGAGTGGCAGACTGAATCTCAAGTAAAGGCTTGTGGGAGGAATTTTTTGCCTTAAAACTTGGGATATGAAATTGAGGGGGGCCAAAGGGAGACATAGAAGGCATACTCATCTTGAAGCTTGGAAAATTGAAGACCCTATCATCTTGGTGTTGGTCTCTTGCAGCTGGCTCTGTCTCAATATAATCTTTAGACTGTTGCAGACCACAATAAGGTTGCAAATGCTCCAAAATAGGCTCATATTTTTGAAGGGTGTCCCTAAAACTTGGAAATGAACACCTTGTATGCTCTTCAGGTGTAGGCTCTTGAGGCAAATGGGTCCTCCAACTTGGAATTTTAGGTCTAGGAGCCTCTTGTTGAGCAATTTGTGATCTCAACCTTGCTGTCTCAATGTTAGCTTAGTGTCTGATCTCTTCTTGGAACTATCTCATTTGTTGCTCATCACCAAGGGCTTCTATCATTTGGTTGGAGATGAACCCTTGTTCATAACTTTGAGCCTCCATATCCTGTTGCTCCTTGATCTCAGACACTTGCTTAATCAAATCAAGTAATAAATCTTTGGTCTTTTCTTGCTCTTTCATGAAGTCTGAGCTTAGAGTCTGTTGCCAATTAGACTGAGAAGGGGGGGGGGGGGGTGGGTGGTAAGCATGATAGGAGAGCTGGCCCTGCAACCTTTGTTGTGCCATTTGTGCCCATGATCCTTCTTGGCGGAGGGCCCGCTCATAATCTTGTATGAGGGCATATTCATTTGGGGCATGCTGGATATATTGCTGGCCTTGTATAGTATGAAAGCTTGGGGTAAAAGGAGGCTTTAGGTGGCTTTGATAAGGTTGATGACCAGCCCATTGAGCATTATTCTCATAACAGGATGGTGAGTAACCTAATTGTCTATAATAACTTGACATGTCTACTCATGCAATTAGTTGGAATTTGAATATGAAAGATTTGAAACATACCAGCACTTGATCTTTGAAACCAGTAGAATTTTTGGAGTCGCCAGATATGCAACAAAATGACCTCTAATCGATCTATAACATGCTATTAGCATATCAGAGATAACATACCTTAAACATGAATCTAAACTTTGGTCCCACCGGGCATGCCAGAATTGTTATACACTAAGTTTGCACCCTTGTTTCAAGCTCTCGTAGTCTTGATAACCTAGTATAACATGGGAATCATCTCCAGGTTGTGGGACCTATGCTAACTGAGATGAGACCTCCAGGTTCTAGGCTGGTTCCTCTTGTATAATCACCTTAATTTGCTTCTAGACAGGAAAAGTAAATCTTTTGAGGGAAAAGGATAGAAGGAATGCTTGGAAAGGAAATGACTGAAAGAAAACTACCTACTAGGTGATACACTGAAATTAGGGTTTGGATCTCAGTATAGAGGAATGGAATCAATGAAAGGCTTAGGTCTAGTAGGTCACAACTTACTAAATAGGCTTACATAAGTATTTCATAGGAGGGCCTAAACATAAGACACAACTTATGACCTGCAAGTAGACATTCACTTCTGCAACTCGGTGTAGGATTGAGACAAGACCATTAGGGGGCTGAAGTATACCCACAAAAACATCTAAATCAGATCAAACACAATAACACACAGAGTTACAAAAAATAAGAGGGATCAGGAACCCTAAGATATCACTGAAAACATCATACACTTTAATCCAATAAGAGATAATACAAATAAGGAAAGCATAGGGACATGAAGGATTGTCATGAAATACCTCTGCAATGTTTTTATTATCAATGAGAATTTTACAACTGTATAAGCCAGAGGGTAGAGATGATACCACAGATGACCCTTAAGAAAGGTGAATTTCTTCTACAATTGTCCAACTCTGAGCTCAAAAGCTCCAAAAATACAATATATACATACTCAACTGCACGCAGGCAGGAATCAAAAGACCTAACTAGGGTTACAAGATTTTTACATTAGAATAATCAAACCCTAAAGGTACATTGGTCAAAATCTCTGAGAACATCGGTGATCAAATCATATTTTTCTTTGCGTGTTGATCCTTCTGAACTGAATTCACCTGCAGACAAGCAACCTGGATTCATCTACTTTCCTGCACAAAGTCTTGCCATGAATGCATAACTGGTACCTTTCTGAGACAACAAATGACCCATGACGGCCGCCCAAACCTCCTCATCATCTTTTTTTTTTTTTTTTGCAAATGTCCTGGAGACATAAATTTTCTGAGCTACCTTGCCGTTTGCGGCTTGCAAATCAAATACTGGCAAAAAACCTTCTTAGAACTATTTGAATTTGAAATTTCAACAGCTAGCCGATCATTTTAAAATGCGACCATTGATAAGAAACCCTTCTGGGCAGATGAACGGCCTGGATCCTTCTGACAACAATCACAAACCTTCTTGAAAATTCAAAAAATTCCCCTCGACATGTTTGGACCAATGAGAATTGAGATTTTCTACACGTCAGTGTATTTGGACCCACCTCGAGCCCTTCTCTTTTAAGTTATTTGGTGATCGTGCGACTGAAGAATTCTAAGTAATGAAATACATTTCTTAACTCCAGTTGGGTCAAGCGATTCAGCGAACACTGCAGTCGCTAAATAGCTGAATCTTTTAATAACCCTAGGTTACATTAAGTGAACATGAGAAACCTTTAGTCGCTGATTCGTAGAAAGCTTTACTGACCCTGGGCCCATTTATGCCACTTGGCATTCTTTTATTTGTTTCGGCCGCTCATCAACAGACACCTTGGCAAGTTCTGACACAGACCCACTGAAGACAAGATTCCCATCCAATAGCAGGCGCATGATCTTATGGCCCCTGAATATTCTTTCAGATCATGCGCCAGCCGCCGATCTCTTTAAGCCGGAACCCCTTCTGACAAATGGACCCACCTGGAAATCTTCGTTAGCACTTGGCAACCAATTATATTCAAGCACATCATCACACCGAGGAACCACCTTATAGAGCTTGAAGATAAAGCAAGATCAACTACTGTCGCATGATCGCATGCTTTGACATAAAGCCTCGCAAACATACGCCAGCCATCGATCCTCTGCAAATGTCAAAGCCTTTGACTGCCGAAAGGGCTCGGTCCCACTGACAAGAAATGACTCATTAGCATGCAAACCAATCAGAATATGCCACCTGCACACACCTGGCAGTGGACCCACCCATTTGAAGAGTTACGTCACCAAGGAGAATCAACAGTTGTCGTATAATCGCATACCTTTGACAAAATGCATGAGATCACACGCCAGCCGTCGATCTCAAAGCTTCTGACATCCCTGGGCCCGCTAACAAAATACAAGTCATCATCCCTCGACCAATAAAAAGCTTCCACATAGGACAATGTGGCATCAGACCCACCGACACACTGTAGTGCTTCGTTGAAAGGGAATCAACGGTCGGCACATGATTTGATGCTCTGACACAAACCCTTCAAATCATCAGACAACCGTTAGATCTTTTAAACCGGGACCCCACATAAAAAGACCATTGGACCATTAAGAGAACATACGACCAAGGGGATGTTAACCACTTGTTGAATCACTAATCGTTGAGGACTTAACCATGAAACACTGGGGTATTATGTGAACAAGGCATTCACTGAATCGCCGGAAGGAAAAGGTAACCGCTGACTAACTTGGAGAACTAGCGACCAACCAATGAATGAAAAGTGCACATGGGTATTTGAGGATTTTAAGTGGCCGATAAAGTAACTCAAAAATATAACAAGGCCTAGGGTTTTTTTTGAGGGTTTGGCCTATAATGACTAGTTTTATGAATTTTTTAAAGACTTTTCACCTAGCCAGGGACCTAGAAAAGGTTGCAGAGACCAGAGGGAAATGGATAAACCCATGAAAATTTGCAGAGCACTTGGAAGGATAAAAATGCAGACCTTGAGATGGAAATTGGCCAAATCTTACATGGGACATGAAAAATTGGGCAACAGTAACTTGGACAAGTAAGAAACAACCTTGTATTTCTCAGTCTACTGTTGAAGGAGAGTACGTTGCCGCTGCTACAAACTATTCAAACATTGCTTATATGAAACAAGTATTGGAAGGGATGAATGAGGTAATCATTGAGCCGGTGATTATATATTGTGACAACACTAGTGCTATAAATATTTCTAAGAATCTTGCAATGCATTCGAAGACAAAGCATATTTCAATTAAGTATCACTACTTAAGAGAACAAGTACAAGAGAAGCAAGTCAAACTAGAATATGTTACATCAAAGGAGCAACTTGCTAATATTTTTACCAAGCCTCTACCGAAGGACACTTTTGAATACTTGAGGACTAGACTTGGGGTCCGTCCCCTGTCTACCGGTCACTAATGTGATCTGGAGGTTGCATCAGCCTAATCTTATCAGAAGATCATTCATGTTGATGCAACATAGCTCACACTTTGGATCATGTCTAAGGTTGTAAAAGATTTGAGGAGCTAGAACAAAGATTTGCATATCAGTATATAGAGATACATTGTCTGCACCGAACAACAGAGAGTTACTTGGCTATTGGAGAGATGTATGTTTTTTGTTTTTTCTTTGGCATTTTTGTCAAAGGGAGAGATAAATAGTGAGGAGAGATAAACAGAGAGATCATGAAATATCTATCTAAGGGAGAGATAATCTGAGAAAGTCAGGGAGAGATTTGAATATTTGTTACTAAGAACAGAAAGAATCTAAGAGTTGAAAAGATCAAATCCGCAAAGGAGAATCTGCACTTGTAATGCTATTATGTAACGTAGTGATTAAACATATTAAATATCAAGCTAGGGAGAGCTTACTGAGCTACAACATTTACTTACATAGTTTTAGAATACATGTTTGGTATGTGCATGACATATTTTCATATTGCTTGTGTTACCATCAATGCCAAAGGGAGAGATTGATGAGTTAAAACTAATTGAATACTTGAATGACTTGAAGATCAATGATTAGAGATCACCGAGTTATTGGAATAATATGTAAGATAATTAAATCAGTCATTATGTTGTCATTGATGTCAACTAGTTTTGTCAGTACTTATCATGTAAGTTACAAACATCTAAACATATTTAAAAAGAGAGAAAAGATGAAGAAATGAGATATCTATATGGAGAGAGATGGATGTGACAGATGAGGAGAAGGAATACTTTGGGTAAATTATTGATGAGTCTATGATCTCATATTGTTGAATTGATTATGTTGCATTAATCTATTATGAAGAAGGAAGAAAAATTGTACAGGGGAATGTGGTCGGTAAATGAAGCACTTCAGTATACAACGAGCTAGTGTAGTGTATAACGAGTGACAGTATTAACCGAGCTAGTGTTTATCAACGTATTTCTTTGTTAACCAAGTATGGATGAAAGTATTAAATGCTTAGCTCAACCGACTGAATTTGATGAGCTGGAAATTGTTATGATTTCGAGATTGAGGATAAAGTTTGTTATGAGATCCATGACTGAAAAAATTCGAAGAAGATCTAAAGGATGGAATTGAAACGTGTTATTTACACAACTGTCGAGGAAGGTTTAAGAGGAAAAATCAACGAAGAAGAATAAGTGGCAAAATTTGATGGTTGATATGAAAATGGTTTATCTATCTATATAAGAGATATGAGTTTCTTTATTGAAACATGCTGAAAGAAAGAAGACTGTAGAGATTTCACATGAATATAGTCATGCCTAATCAGACTGGTTGTAGGAGAACCAAACTGCAAAATAATACTGAGCGTCAGAGAGCTATTACCGAGTGAAAGTAAGTTGAGGAAGTGAATTGAAATATTGATCAGTGGATTTGTATGGGCTTAGAATAGATCTGAACATCTGCAAATTAAGTTTTATTGTAATCAGATCAACTATTGTTTCAGTTTAACCATTGATACAGAAAATCTCCTAATCGAGTGGACTTAATCATCTTATGTTATGCCTCTATGTCATTCAAGGAATGTACGTTGTTATCTTATTGACCCCATAGTGAATTTTGGTTGAAAGTTAACTATTAGTCTTAAATCCTCTAAAAAGGTCACACCTAACAGTGTGTTTGTAACCTTTAACAGGGTTGGCTCTTCACCGAGCTCACTTCAGAAGAGTAAAAATTATTTTGGGTTACTGGTCCCAGGTGGTTTTTCCCTTAACAGGGTTTCCATGTTAAATAATTGATGTTATGTGTTTCTGTGATGATTGTTCTATTTTCATACTTATATACTGCATATTTGATTTGGTCAGTAATCACAATGAGTTAATTAACTGGTAATCGGTAAAAGGCACAGATAGTTTAATAGTTTATGTTACCAAGTTGCAGAATTTATTGAAATTGTTTTGAGTGTTACATCTTTGTATTTGGGACTATAGGATAACTGATCTAACTAATTCACCCCCCTCTCATTTATTCTAAAAGTTTTGGCATAGTTAGAGAGGAGAAGTAAGTTGCTGAGATCAGTAATTCTTTGGTATTATTCTGATCAGATATTACAGAGATCAATTGGACATTGTGTTCAGTGATCTTGCCCTTGAAGTTGTTTGGATAGTGGGTCCTTTTGTCTTCCTTAACTCCTAACAAGGTTAGAATATCTTCATAGGGATTCAAAGTCTCCTAACAGGGACTGATATGTACTGAATGTATTTCATAAGAATCCTAACAGAGTCCACCCTCTCACAAGAAATTTTCATATTAGTACATCTTTTGTGGGTACCATCCCCACTAGGGTTTACTCTCTGATCAAGAGGTTCCTTAGTTAACAAATCTAGTGTCATTGTGTATGATTATCTTTCAATGGTTGTTGTTTATGTTGATTTTATGTTTCAGATATAATAAGGTTAATAAAAGTTGTTTTTATTAGATAAATGATTCACCCCTCCCCCCTCTCAGTTATCTTCGTGGACTTTACTTTCTAACAAAAATAATCTCAGTTATCATCATTTGAATATTCTCATGATGGAAAATAATTTGTAATCACAACTAAACAAAATATTTTTACTTGTATTGTCTGTAACATATATATCTTGATGAATATAACCTCCTGTGACTCTTGTAATAGAGTTTGTTATATATTCCTCCTTATAGATGAACATGTTCACTTTATGTATCATTTTCTCATCATTTGAATATAACTGCTACATTTGATAGAATTGTTCTGAATCATTATGAAATATGTTACTTTGATCATGTTTTCTCAATGTTACATCTTTTTATGAAATTTTTATGATTTACTTTCATCCTTTGTCTCATTATTTTAGCTAGAATGACAATAATTCCAGAATTAAAGATTGAACACAATTGTTTGCAACTTTGGCATTATGCATGATTTACTCTTTCTCCATAAAAATTTCAAAACAAAGGCTCCTCGAATGATTGTGATCAAATTTGGGCACTCATTTCTTTCCCCTTTGATGACCGTCAAGACTCTTTGTGAATTAATAATGTACAAAAGAAATGCCTAGTCTTTACATTTGAAACTGTTACATTATTCATTCTCATTGCATACATTAGCATTGTATTTCTTCTTTATAAATTTCTCTATTATGCATAAAGTCTTACCTACTCTTGACCTAACTCATCCTATCTGATTGTTGTCATCAACCCTGGCTTGAAGCATTCCTTGAAATATGTGACTGTTTGTGCTTTGACTAGTGGCTATCCTAATCAACATACTATCTTATAGAACTCTCTTGTTATTATGAACTCCACCTTATGTATTTCAAGTGAACTTTAGATGATGATGACCTGCACCTTTACATCTCCCTTATGACAGTAAAAATAAATGACCTATTAAAGTATTCAGTCATCTTCCATGTCATGTAGAAGTTCCATCATTAGCCCTTTCAAGAATCATATGTTGTCATTTCATTGTTCACATGCTTGGAAACAAAACCTTGACAAAGTATGTTACTGTAGCTATTCATGGCCGCTTTACTTTGTATCATGATTTTCCTTGATGTTTCTTTTGTACACCATGTGCTTGGATATAATGGTTTCCTTTCTTATTTTGCCTTTATTTATATTATGATCCTTTCTCAATAATACAATGTTAATGCTCTGCTAAGCACCTATCCTTGAACACTTGTATTGTTTTACATGTTTGGAAGCAAAACTTCATGGTGATGCTCCATTGTCTTTAGCATAATGTAGCTGATCATAATACTATTATTGATGCTAGGTTTGTTCTCATAATGCCATGTAAAATACTTTATCAATGAGGCTTGTTCTGTCATGATTTGTATAAAGTGTTGAAGGCTGATTTTTTTAAAAATTGTAACATACTCATTGTAGGTGTTATTTCCCTGAAGAATCTCTTCCATTCTCTACTACATGACAGTGATGCTTTGATCCCTTTTTTCTCAACATGTGAATTCTTTTTGACCTTGCATTGTTTGTGATCAAAGTGATGTCCTTAATTGTTCATAGTTGTTATGATTATTTGTATATGCTAATCATTATTTGTATCTCTTTCACCTTGATATGTATAATTATCATAGTATTTATCTATAACATAAAAATTCAAGCTTATGATTTTCATAGTAATGAATGCCCATGAATTATTTGTAGAAATACTTTGTCTTTTGTCATGGTACTCTATTTGAATGTTGCATTAAATCTCTGTCATGTTCATAGTCTCCTGTAGCAATCACTTCACTACTTATATTACCATATGAATGCATATTGTTCCTTGTTTTGTGCCTTCAAGTGTATATGCCTTTTATGACTCTTTATGTTATCTTGTATGATTCGAGTAGTAATGTTATCTCTTGTTGATACTATCATATATGTCATCTTGTATCATGTTGGGATCAAACCTTGTGGGAGCCACATTTTACCCCACGTGCTACACGATTGTCACCTGTAACCACATATAAAGAAAACAAGTTAGACAATAAATGCTTATTTCAGGTGTATATGATGGATTCAACTGACTTTCTTCTCTAATGCACATTGAGAGCAATTCATACATGTATAGGTGAATGATCATGGAAGGTTGTAACTAGTCATTACTTAGAGCATTTCTCTAACACATTTCTTATGACCAATGCATGAACATGGAGCACTAAGGAGCTAGGAAGGACAAGTAGCTTAGACAACAATGAGACAAGAAAATCTAGAACCAGTCATATAGACAATGACTGGTTACCATCCCTACATGCAATTTTCTCTTCATTTACTTATTCATTTATCTATTGATCTTAATTTCTATTGAATAAGAAAATAGTCAATTTCATGGCTTGTGTGAGACAAAATGTACACTTTACATTTAATAAAGATTACTTTGTTCAAAATTGATTTGTTAAAATTCTCCTTGTATTTCATACATTTGTTTATTTAATGACTCGGCACTATGAAATATCTTTAAGTAATTTCATTTAGACATATGAATGTGATACAAGAGCATCTTGGGTGTAAGGGAAATCTTGCATCACCCACAAATATTTCTAGTTTCTTTTCAATAAGGGCTATCTTGTGTAGAGCTTCTATTTTTAGAAATTTACTACTTTTAGTAATTTTTTTTGTTTGAGCTCAGAATGCTCTATTTTATTCCTTGGAGGTTCACTTTGGTCATATTAGCTTTCCATTAAAGTTTCATTGCAAGATCAAGTTCAGTTTTGAAGATATTGAAAATTTTTGGTATTGACAATAGGGTACAAAAACTTTGAACTCAATTTTGAAGGCTTTAAAGGCTCTGAATGGGGTCAAAACTTCGGTTGACTAGAGCTTGAGCAAGTCAAGTGTTGTAGAGCACTTCATGTCATTTTTGAAATGGGGTCATAATAGCCAATCAGGTCAACGAGTGATGACTTATGGTCTTCAGAAGTTGCACTACCTAAACTGGAAGAAAATGAATTTCCTTCAAAAAATAAATTTAAGTTCTGAAAGTTGTTTTGAGCTGACTCTAATGTAATAAAAATGAAAAATAAAATAGTTCTAGTGGTGGTCGGCCTCAATGGTTAAAATTCTAGAAACTTTCCGAGCGGTGGAACATTCCCTATATAAGGAAGACCCGTAGTGTTTTCTAGGGAATTTATGGGTAGTTATTTGATGATTTGTCTTAGAGAATATTGTAAGGGAAATGCCCATGTGGCTTTGCATATTATAATTTTGAAATTTTTAATTCCACACTTGTGGAGATAATAAGAAGCCCATTTTGTGTTCTTGCAAATTACTGTTGTGTCTCTATTTCTGTTATGTGTTTGTGGTATTAAGGGGAGTACCCTTCAATAGAATGCAATGTAGGAGAATTAGAAAATGGACCATTTTATTTGAAAATTGTTAATGGATTCTATCCAATTGAGCCATAGAAATAATTTGGTAATATTTTAGCGACATATTCTATATGTTTGCCTCCTAGACATTAAGACCAATTGCATGAACTATCTATTCAGTGTAGACTCACTTATATTTGAAAACAAACCTCCAAAAAGAACACTATTTTATTGTTACAACTCACTTACAGACAATAAGATCTTCTAATCCATTTGGTACATATGTATGCTTTATGATAGTGAACTAACTAGCTCACGATCATGAATGATATATGACTACTTGATGCACTAGAAGAGGTTGAAACAAAAGTTCATCGTCCTACCAAACTGTTGTAGTTAATTAGAGTTCTATGAGGGGGGTATGTATGATATGTAACAATGAATACATGTATTAACTATTTCATATGACGGATACCTATCTCATGTAATTGTAGTTCTATAAGGCCCACCCCGTTTCCACCATTACCTCGACACTTTGATGTCAGAGGATTAAGGGGTTTTGTAGTATTTGGATGATTGGTAAAACCCTAACAGAGCTGTACCTCGAGATAGACCTATATATTGTACCATCATATCAGTATCTATCAACTAAGTGTCACAATGACAGAGGTGATATCTCTGGGTTATTAATTGTGTAAGTGAATCTTGGATACAGTATGTTACCCTACGGATCATAGATCCATCTAGACTATTAAGGTTCCATTGAGTACTTTTGTCGAAAGGATTAGATTCAAGAAGTCGAGATGTAAATGCCAATTTAGTAATGTGTTAAGTCATAAGTTTATCTTGGATTAAATTAATAGTTGATGTGATGATTCTGGTAACTCCTATGAGGAGGATGAGTAATGTTTTGATGATGTATTATATGGTTATACCATAGTGATGTTTTGGAGATATTATTAGAACCCTGAACAAGGATTTATTAGATCCTAGACTAATAGGATTATTCTGCATTTTGTTTTCCTAGATTAGGAAATTTAATCATACTTGTGATAAGAAATTTATAGGACTCAACTATTAGGGTTACCCCGTACCGATGTTGAACCATCGATTTATCTCAAATATTATACTAAGGAAAATTGAAAATCTTTGGGATTAGGAGTACTATGGAGTTATGCAATCGAATTATGTAGATTGAATTGAATTGAAATAATGAAAGTATTCTATATGTTTGCAAGCCTGCATTTGGATTAAGATCTATATGAGGGCATTGTACTTTATGTGACTTTGATTATGCAGTAGAAATTATAACTTGTGTGTATAAAATTATATGCATTTGAATTATGCACTATATGAAAGTGATTAGACGTATGCATTGGATCATGAATTATGAGAAAGTGATTGTAAGAATGCAATTGAATTCTATGTTTCAAATGAATATCATGTTAGACATCTTCACTACATTGATGTTATGAGTAATTGATGATTACCTTATGATGAAATTAGATTATTGATGGTCTTGATTTCAATTGAATTGCAAGATTAGTATGCATTAGAGATGCAAATTGAATTATGCAATTGAAAGTGTATTGATTTGATTAATGTACCCTATATGATCTTATGCAGTTGAAATTGAGCTGATTTGATAAATGTACCTTACATGACTATATGAAATTGAATTTTGATTAAACTGAAGATGTTATATCTTATATGCTTATTCATATTGGTTTTCTTCCTTGAATTATTGATGTTGCATTGAGGTGTTGCAGGTGGAAGGACCATGGAAATATATTCAGGAAATCACATTGAATGTATGTGCAATCAGTTGAGCCAAGGCCCCGTCTATGAAGAGACCCGAGACCTCGTTGTAAAGTATTTTATTCGTAACAGTAATTTGAATGTATGTGTGTAGGAATGTTATGTGTTGTGACAAATTAGACATACCTTGTGTGTAATGTTATTTGGTGAAGTGTCACTTGACACTAGTGTTTAATGTTATCAAGGTATGCCATGTGGTTGAGTGAGAGTACATTCTAGAAGCCTTTTGGGGGAAATCCTAAGCACACCCACTTGTCATAGGACCCCATAATGTAGTCCCCATCTTCTATTTTCGTGCATACTCTTAATCATAAGTTTTAGAGGGTTAAAAGTGGCCTTAGGGAGTGGTTTTATGCATTTTTAGCTAACCCATTCCATTTACCTATGGGTTAGGGGTATTTTCAACATGGGAGAAGCCCAAGATTAACTTTTTGACTCCTCCAAAAGTACATATTTAATCTTGAGCGAAAATTGCATCTTGTCACATGGCTCAAAAAGTACTTTCATGACCATCTTTCTTGTGGGAGAAGTCCTAGGTCACCCACCTCCAAGGACCACCTTTATGAGGAGAGGGGTGTGTAAGGTTTGGGGTTTTGTAAACCAATGGGAGGGCTTGTTTTCCCCTAGGATTTTGGGAGTTGGTTTAGAGGTCTTTTTAGTAGAATTTTGGAGAACATTGTTGTTGTTCACCCATTCTCTATCCTTAGAGATCACCAAAGTTAGAGGAGGAAGAAAGATTGGATTTGGAAAAAAGGCTCAACTCTCCTTCATTTTGCATTTGGACTTGAGGTTGGATATGCTCTCACTCTTGTTGTAGAGAATTTATGTGTTTATGTTCTTCTTTGGCTCCCCATGGTTGGTCATGGAGGAAGCATATCTCTTGAATCTATGTTGTGTTTTAGCTCCCCATGGTTGGTCATGGTGACAACAAGCATCTTGTGTTTTCTTTTGTAATTGATTTGGGTTGTATGCTCTTGGCTCACTCACCCATGGGAGGGAAGAGCAACTAAGGGGGGTGTGGGAATGGAGGAAACTCCATATGTAGAGTTTCCTCCATGTGTGGGGAAGGATGAAACTTGGGTTGAGTGATTTTCCCCAAGTAACTTTGCATTTAGCCCATGAGGCATTGGGGGTATAAGGAGGGAAGATTGGCCATGTGAGCCTTGTTATGAAATTGTGTATATTTTGGGTCCATGTGTGGCCTTGTTATGATATTGTGTTTATTGGGTCTATGTGTGGCCTTGTTTTCAGCAATGGTTGTCTCCATGGGTTGTCCACCCACACCCCACAAAAAGAATTATTGGAATTCCTTAGTTTCACCCTTGAGGGAATTTGGGTTTTGCAATTGTATGTTTTCTTGTGAGTGTTTATGTTTGAGAATGTATCCCATTTGATGTGATTTCCCCAAGCTCGGGGGTGGCCTCATGAGAGGCCTAGGATGGGAGGTGAGCATCTCAAGGTTTCTTCCCTATTTTTATTACAGGTATTGAAGTCTTGATTCATGTAGAAGAAGCTTGATGGAGTTCATTTCTTGGATGAGTTTGTATGAAGAAACCACTCCTTGTAGTAGGAGCATACTTGTGGATTTGGATAGTGTTTTCATTCTTTTTATTGGAGCACCATGAAATTGTATATTGTAAAGGGGAAAATTTTGTTATTTGATACTATCATTCATTGTAAATTTGAGTGTGCAAATGTATTTGCAAAAGTTATGTTATTCTTGAAATGAAAATCTTATTTCTATTAGAAGTTGAAATGTGTATAATGAATGGTAGGAGGAATTCTATTATACTTCAAAGATAGAGAAAGCTATATTGTAATGTGTTTTGGCCATTTCAAATAAAAGGAGTTAACAATACATTATAGTTATTGTATGGAGATCATTGTATGTAAATATTAATTGATTTTCAAACAAAGAATAAATCTCTACTTCTCTCTATTCTTACAAGTTAATTTGATAGCTTATATTGCATATTGTTTTAGAAGCAATAAATTTAGTTTATTATTTTGATCAATTCTTAACATTAAATTCATTTCAATAGAAGACTATATGTTTCAATTTGATAAATTGATATATCATCTTTATCACATTCTATGTACTTATACCAAACAAGTTAAAAATAAATTATGTAGAAATAATAAGCAAATAAAAGAAGGTGGTAGAAACAATAGTTTTGCAAAGACATTTCTAAAATTTTTCAAAAAATAACTCTCTGGAATTTGTATGGGAATGACAATATTCCCATACCACAGAGAATATTCTTGCCTAAGTGGGATTAACAAACTAGTCACCTAACTTTTAGATACTAATTAATATTAAGTCTCTAAACTAAGTCTCAAAAGCTTACTCCATCCAATGCAAATTTTATGGGACCTACGCCTAGAATATGCCCTTGCCTATATTGCTTCTTTCAAGTTTTTTTTTAAAAAAAAACATAAAGTAAACCTACACATACCTCACGTTACCTTGCTGGAAATTAACACTTGTTTTGATGAATGTACTTCTCCATACGTACTTCCGTCTGTTTAAAACCTGCATTGTTTATTGGTTATAGAAGTTTGCTTGTAAATGGGGAAGGATATTATTATGTGGCATAAAATGCTCTCCCCCAAAATCTGACAATATCTCTAACCTTTCCTACGTACTTCATGGTCTATTCTTCTTACCTTTTTGCTAATAAAATAAAGTCATGTCTTCCCTTGCGTTTTCCTAGGCTTAGGGAAAAGGGAAGATAATGTAGTGGGCCCTTTAAACCTTGTCACTTTCAAACAAGCAAATCCTCCATCCTCTAAATTCGCACCTCCTTAGGACTTTGCATTTTGATTTTATTGTTTTCCCCACCCACTTGGCACGTGGATTTAGGGGGAAAAGGCAAAAGGGAGATAGAGTAGGGAATAGATGAATAGGGTAGACTTGTTGTGTGGTAGGTGTAGGAGTCATAGGTTGTAGGTGTTAGTATAGGATGAGTTATCTTTGAGTTGTAATTAGTATTTAATTTGTATTTGTTTAGTCTTTCTACTTCACATTATTAATTCCTAGTAAATTTATTATCCTTGATTAGCAATAAGAAAGGTTAGAAATAGTCACATATTGATTTGATGCTATTTCAAATATTATATAAAGGAACTTATGGGTCATGTTCCCAAGCCTAATATTATTAGATTATATTGTTAGTTAATAGTCTAGTAATATTAGAAATTTGTTAGAAGATCTTTTATTGATATTTATTTTATAGGATAACCTTTAGTGATGGAATTACTCTTTGGGTTAATTAACATAATTATTATTTAGAAAATTAATAGTGATTATTATTTTGTGATTATAAGATAATCATTGATCAGGATTTTAATTAAATTCTTTTATGCACTAGTGAATGTATTAAATGGTAACCAATATAATTAGTACTATTTAATACTTTATTATAAGATATTCATAACGTCCAAATTAATACTATAATTCAATTTATTCAACGATTAGTTGGCCTTGGATTAAATAGTCAATTTAACTAGAGGTTAATTAGCTAAGAGAATCTCAAATATTATTTAGACAAAACCCTCATAAGATATATTTGTTCAAAGAAAAGATCAACTGAACGTATAGCTCACTATTTTTTGAATTATGTTTGCTACCACTAAGATTGTCATTACTTATTGGGTGACTAAGATAAGTTGTTAATTTGTCACCTTGGAATATTGTATCGTGGAAACCTAAGAAGCCCTCTCCCTAAAAGGTGTTATATTTTAGTCTTTCTTATAACTTTCAAAGTCTAGATAGCATGGGATTCTAGTTAACAACATTAGCATCGTTATTGGATCTTTATTGATAGTTCTACCTTTTTTCGACAATCATGATCTAGGTATGCATACACCTCTTAAGTAATTGTATAACGGTATGGAATTGTATAAGTGACTGATGCCCTAGATACCTCGAATGCTTCATGAGCATAAGTTGTTGTTGGAAACTGTATGCCCTAGGATCCTGCCTTTGAACCCGACTAATACAACATTAGTTATAAACTTGCACTTAGATTGCTTCCGGCATAGCTGATGTCAATTTTCACTTAACCCATCAAATGACACTTCTTGACATATCGTTTCATCTTTAAAAAAAATTGGTTGCGTTTTGGTTGTTTATTTTTGGGCATGACAAGTTCATTACAATAGTTACCTCTCCTTCTCAGAAACAACTAACTAAAATGTGCAACCAACACTTAGGGAAAAGAAAACTACAACTAATGTATTGTGCCACAACACTTATTTACTAACTAAAAAATTCTCTAGTATGTACAAGGATAGATCCTACCTAAGAAATAATTTTTGATGTGAATCTCAGTCACTAGGATCCGCTTCATGTTGCCATCCAACCTTGAAATATGAAAAACATTATTTTGTTTACACCCCGAGGTAATATAGGGCCCACTCCAAAATACATCAAACTTGGAGTACTTTTCGAGTTTTATTTTGAGTATGTTCCATTTCAGCACTATGTCACCCTCTTGAAAAAATCTTAGATTCCCTCTTGTCAAAAGACCTCTTCATATGTGTTTGATGGTGTTTTATCTTCCTCAAGGCCTCGAACCTTGTTTCTTCTAGCTAAAATAGATGAGCCAACTTCACAGTCATTGGTTCTTCATCCAACATATCAAGTTGATTGGCCAAGTCAAGAGTTGGGAGCTCTAATGAAATAGGTAATCTAGCCTCCTTTCGATAAACAATTCTGAAAGGTGATTTCCCATTTGACCTTTTTTGAGTAATTCGATCAACCCACAAGGCTAATTTCAGTTGGGTATGCTAGACTCTTTGGTTACCTCCATAATATTCTTGATAGTTCTAATCAGATTCTTATTAGTGGATTCATCTTGGTCATTGCCTTGCAGATAATAATTGGAAGATGTGTTCAGATAAATTCAATTTCTTATAAGCCAATAAATTTTTTTAAAACTATAAAAAGCCAAAGCATTATCTGAGATAATGAATTCAGGAACTCCAAACTTGAAAACCAACTCTTCATAGAAACTCAAGACAACACCTTCATTAGCTTCTTTAAGTGCCACTACCTCGGCCTAGTTAGTGAAATATTATGTAGTTGTTCAGACCCACTTGTGGCCAACACTGGATGAGAGGTTTATAACTCTAATAAAATCCATCCCCCACCTCATGAAGGGCTATTCAACTTGAATAGGTTGCAAGGGTAAGGCTCCCAACTTCTCTTTACTAGAAAATAGTGCACATTCCTTGCACTTTCTAACCCATAGGTGTGAATCCTTGAACATATTGGGCCAATAATAGCCACCCTTCATTACCTTGAGAGCTATTACTCTAGGTTAAAAGAGACCTCTAGCTGACCCCTCATGGAATTGATGCAATACCATGTGAACTTGATCAACTTCAATGCATCTCAAGAGAATTTCATTAAAGCCCTTTCTAAAATAGAATATTATTCAAAAGGACATAGGGTATGGATTGAAGTTGGAAATACCTTCTTTTGTCTTTATCTAAGCCTTGTGGATATTCTCCAGTCTATAGAAAATGAATCACTTGCTGCACCCAATCAAGGACAAAAAATGAAATTGCTTGTTCCTCATCTTGTAAAACCAAGACAACCTCTTGTTCACTCTTTTCTTTGATACTTACGAAATCTGCACGTTGTTCACACAACCCTTTTCCCCTGATCAACTTGGTGACCTTGCTATCCACATCATATTCCATAACTTTAGTTACCCATCTGACCCTTTTATCACTTATGTCCTTAATCAAAAGAAATTCCTTCACGCTCAGATGAGTAACCATTTAAACAATTTTATTATTAGACAACATATGCTTAAATTTCTTCAAAATACTTATAACTGCAAGCACAATTTTCTCCATAAATGAATACTCGAGCTCGTAGTCTTTAAGCCCTTGACTGAAGAATGCCATGGGTTGTTCCAAACCTTCATCATTGTGTTGTACTAACATAGATGAGATAGAATAAATATCTACATAGGTGTATAAAACAAAATCCTTAGAAAAATTAGGATTTATAAGTGTAAGTGTTGCTGCAAGTGTCTCTTTCATCAGCTCAAAACTCCTCTTTCCATCTCTAGTCCAGCTAAAAGACACATTTTTCCTTAACATAGTAATTAGTGGACTCAATAAATCAGCAATATCCAGAATAAACCTTCTAACAAATTTTATCTAGCCAATAAAACTTTGCAAGCCCTTCTTGTGCACTAGTAAAGGAATTTCCAGAATTGTTGTTACTCTTTCAGGGTCAATGGTGATACCCTTCTTAGACACCACATATCCAAGCAATCTACCTTTATGCATGATAAATACACACTTTTTGGGATTAAGGGATATCCCAAACTCTTTGCACCTTTCAAAAATCTACCAAAGATGTTTTAAGTGGTCTTTTGCCTCTCTAAAAAAAAAGTGATGTCATCTAGGTATACTAAGATAATTTTATATATTAAATTGTGAAAATCCATGTCCATGGATTTTTGCAATGTTTCCATAGCATTTGAAAAATTGAAGGGAATTATTTTGTATGCCATGGTACCCCACTTGGTGGTAAAAGATGTCTCAAATTGGTCCTCCTCCCTTACTAAAATATAATTGTAACCAAAAAACCCATCTAGTAAGGAAAACCTTTAAGATCCTGAAACTACATGAAGGATCTTCTCAATAGAAGGCAAGGGATGACAATATTTCAATGCAGCTCTATTTAAATATTGGAAGTCATCACACAACCTTATATCCCCATTCCTTTTTCTAACCGACATAAGGTTTGAGACCCATGAGGTATGTTTAATAGGGAAAATAATACTGCTTTCAGTCAGTTTGTTCAAATACTACATATGTGGCTCCAATTTCAGATTCAAAGGCCTCTATTTCTTCCTTACTAGTTTGGCATCAAGTTCAAATTTGATAGAGTGCTGAGCAAGTTGGGGATTAAAACCCTTCAAATCACTATAATCCCACACAAGCACATCACTAAAATCTTGAAAGAGTTGAATAAATGAATATTATTTCTCTGTTGTACATACCTTATCAAGATTGAGAAACTTTCCTTTAAATACCTCATCTTCTTCATAGTGGTCTTGTTGAACTTGCATTTGGCTTTTGATTTTATGGTTTCATCGTCAATGTTGAAAATTTATTCTAGGGTGACCAAACCCTTTGGCATCTTATTATTTTTTAGTTGAATGGTTTGGCCATCATATTTATGTTGAAACTTCTCCTGGTTGGCATGTGAGAATTTAATCTCCTCTCTTAAAAATTGATTATTTTCTAGTCATTCTCAAACACTTGCCAATGAATGCTATTATCAAGTACAATAGGTCTAACAACAACCTTTACATGGTGATTGTTTTTTCCACTATTAATATCCTTTGGAATATCGAATTCAACACCAATAGCAACCAATTTGTCAGCATGTTTATTCTAATTTATGGGTATGAAATTTAGATTAATGGCATTGAAACCATCAAGAAGATCCCATACCCTGTTCTTATAAGATTTAAGAAGCTCATTCTTGGTAACATTAAGGTTTCTTACCTGATTGACTATTATCTCATTGTCCCCATATACCTTTGAAAAACTAATACCCATCCTTATTTCCCATTCTAAACCATGGATGAGGGCCTCATACTCAACAATGTTATTTGAACAACTAAAATAGAATTGAAAAGATGAATAATACCTTTTATCACTTGGGGAAACCAGAATGCAACCTACACCATCCCCAACCTTGTTCCTTGCACTAGAAAAAAACAACTCCCATACCTAATTACCTTGCTTCCCAATCTGCTATTCTACACATTTTTCTACATTAGGCATAAATGAATCAACCTCATTAATCAAGTTTGTGCATAAACCAACATGTCTGAGATGTTCACATGGACCTTCTTCTTGATTTCAAAAATCCCACTCATGAAGAAGAATATCTAGAATATCCTCTATTTGAGTATTATCATCTTGAACAAATGATTGCTCTTTCTATTCACTTGCAAGTAAGTTAGCATTGATAGAACTTGGGGAATAAGGTTCAATATGATCCTTGGGAATGGGTTCTGATTTTATGAGAACTTTGGTGCCACACCTAGTTTTGAACAACATATGGAACCAATCTAAAGATAAGTAACCTCCAATCTTGGTTGTGAAATCCCTTGACAAACATATATCAAAATAAGGAGGTTATTCTATGACATAGATATCTTGCATGATAGATAGATTTGGAGAAACCTCCAGGGTCAAGTCAAGATTCTTAATGAATCCTATGGTATTGAAAACAATACCATCTAACTACACAACTCCCTTTTCAAGTGGCACGTACTCAATACCAAGTTTATCTATAATCCATTTAGGCATAACCGAGCTACAAGAACCTGAGTCAATCATGCAGTTGTGGGCTAGGTGGTTTCCTATGATCAAAGATATATAAAAGGATGAGGGTTCACTAATTGAAACCTATTACTCCTTTTTATTTATATCAACATTAGTCATGATGAACATAGGTTTTTCCTTATTAGGCTGATTAGAAACACTTAAGTCTAATAGGGATGACTACAAAAGGTCCTTTTGACTTGGAATACTCAAATAATTCTACATGGACATATATTTAATTTTTTCATACTGCCAAGAATATTAACAGGATGCAAAATAACCTTAGACTTAACCTTTGTAGCAACATTCTAAACATTAACAAAAGATGGTTTTATTGGCTATACCGGAATTATAGGTTGTTCTTTTCTTGTTGAAGGTTTTCCCTTTGGAAAAACCTATACACTGTCAGTATTAGATGGACCAACAACTTGTTCCCATTCTCTGTTGCTCTCTTTTTACTTCATGTATTGTCTACAAAAGATGTACTAATTTTATTCACATCACATAAATCTTTACACTGCCAATTCATAAGTGTTTCTTCTATTTGTTGACCTTCCTACTGCTATAGAGTGGCCTCATCCAAGGTACTTACTTGTAAACTTGGGCCATTTTGAACCATTAAGGCTTGGTTCAGGATACCATTTGTGCAAATACTTTGATTGTGTTGTTGATTACATAGAAACCACCATTCATAATCTTGTGCTAGTTATTTTGAGTGGGAACCAACTCCTTTGAAGTGCTAGCAACATTGGGATTATAAGGTTGATAAGGCCTTGAAGATTTTATCTTTGGACTTGATTATTTGGTTGGTAAAAATGTCCATTGCCCCGATTTTGTTGGTATTGGGGCTGATAAGAAGGCTGGTATGGCTTATAATTTTGACTTTGTTGCTTCTTCATGTTGATAATTTTATTACAAAATATTTGTAAGATACCCTTAATCTCTTTTAAATTCACAAATTGAGTTGGAGGGACATTTGCATGGATGTTGGTCTACATATTAGGTTTTGATAATACTGGTGCAACTGGAATAATAGCTATGAGACTTCTTGAAAAGGTATTAGTGACTGAACTATAGGTGCTACTAGAAATATTTGCATAGGAGGCATTGGGGCAATCTGACCAACTTGTATGAGGTTGTTATCATCTCTAATAACTATATCATAAGAACCTAGGAGTGTGGTAACTCCCATAGATTGCATAATCAATACAAATATGTTACTACTGAAAGCCCTCAAATAATATAAAAAAACATGAACAATAGAGGGTCTTATCATTTGAGGCATTTTCTCCCACATCCTCTGGAAATGGAGGTTAAAGTGTTATTTTCTCATGATGAGCCCTCTTAATGGTGAAAAATTGCTCCACTAAAGATAAATGATCTACTTTATCTTCAAAAAAATTACAAAGCTCAATACTCAACTGCAATCAATGATATAACCCACCACTAGCCTCCTAAACCATTGTGAAGCTTTTCCTTTGAATGATACAGGTAACAACCTGATTGCAACATTATCTTTTGTAATATGATACAACATACAAAGATTAGCTACATACTTTAAGTGTTCAAATGGGGTGGTTTTATCCCCGCCCATAAAATATGGTAAAATCTTCAAGGAAGCAACATGAATTTCATTATGCTGAGCCAAAATTAATAAGTTGCCTTGGTCAAATGAAACAAAAGGCTAGTTTCTTTATAGTGCTATAGGAATCCGCAAAGCTTGACCTCCTAGGGTAGTAAAAACTAGAACAACAATAATAATAGGAACAAAAATGTTACCTCTTGCTATAGGAGGGATAAACTTATTTCTCCTTGTATAAACAAGGGGATTTTGTGGCTTGTCAACAGGTCCCCCTCTTCTCCTAAGTGGAGATAGCTATAAATATTCAAAAGATAAAGAGATTCTACTTGTCTTCACTCTTCTCATATGTTGTAATACACTGGCTCTACTTTTTCAAAGCTCAAAGTCGCCAAGTGTGCAATTTTAACCTTTTTCAAGCTAAAAATACTACTGTACACACTAACAACAACAAAAATATTATAAAAAAGGACTAAAAATTAGTCGTTGGCACTAGGTGTGCCAAAAAAATTTATCACCTAAATTGAGCACCCCTGCTGAGTAAAATTGGCCTATTGGTGAGCATGGGAAAGCTTCCCTAATAGTGGGCTCAAATAGTGGAAGCTAACCTCCAGAGTAAGCTGGTTCTTATGGTACTCACCTAAACTAAGATTTTTGTAGATTAAAAAAGGTTAGAAGGATGGATAAGAATAACTAAAATGTAACTACTAAAAGGTGATGCACCAAACTGTATCTTTGATACTTAACAGATAACAATACACAATAGAACTAGTAACAAAAATATTTGCTAGACAACTCAATAATGTGCAATCTTTGCATCAACAATTTGTAAGAAGGGTAAAATAAAAGTTCCTAAAAGAAGAATAACTTCCTCATAGTTTAAAACTAATTTCAACACAAACTTTCAACCTACAAAGACTATATACTTCTTCAAAAGGTATCAACATGCAAGACTATCCCAAGAACCAAGATCACAAGGAAAAGTATCAACACAAGGAAACACAAATTTAGAAAAAATAGAAGGTACAAGCTAAAATTCACTACCAAAGGTGTTACAAATCTATATATTCTCTCCAAATGGGGTATAAAAACTCCATGCTTCTTCCCAAAACTAAAAAAAAGTTACAAAAACAACAAGCTAAAAAGGAAAAGAGCTCCCTACAAATGAGCCTTCAACACATATTTATGCCTTTACATCCAAATATATCATTAATGCAAACAACAAATATGTGGTCAACTATAGTCAATCAAGCCTATTTTGAGACCCCTAAACAGTTGTAAAGAGGTGTTATCACTGTTATAAATTTGTCCAACCCCATGCTAGTATTTTTGAGAAATAATCCAATTTAAGGGTCTGAGGGTTAGGTTTTATATTGAAAACCCTATGTTTGATAAAACCCTAATTGTTTTTGAAACTTGTCATATTTTGGCGTTACTTTTTGGCTCACTAATTCTATAAATATGCATGTGCTAATTTTCACCCCCTTTGACCCATCGCTTCATAAGTTATATTGTTAGGTTGTTAGGCGGGGTACCTTTTAATTTATTTCATTCAGAAGCCTAAGTTTCGGTATTATTTCTCAATAGTTTGTTCTCTCTAAAATGTGTGGTTGTCATTGAACCACAAGCCTTCCTGTTGTCAGAATATCTAACATGCACTTTAACAAAAAGGCACCACCTGTCCAAGCGGGCCCGACTGGTAACAAGATGTGATGGCATTTAAAGAACATATTGCATCAACGGCTGTCGTTATACCATTGGTCCAAGATAATAACCTTTTAAGCTTCACGGTATAGCGATAGCCATCTGATGCTTTAAGGTGGATGAGATGGTAGGTGGGACCTTGAACTTCTAGGTCAGTATGACATGTATGTTTCTGATTGGTTGAAGTAAAGGCGATGTGGTGGCTGACAAAGCCTTCTGCTATTAAAGAAGAATTCAGGAAGGGGCCCGCCCATTTGTAAATGTGGCATGTTATGATTTGATGTACATACAAGTGATGTATCAAGCTATGGGATCAAAATTTTCAAAGGGTTAAACAACAGATTGATTTGACGGTTGTCATTATATCATTGATGAAAGATGTAAGGAATTTAAGCTTGCGGTATAGTGACGACCGTCTGATTCTCTTTAAAGATTGAAGTGTGAAGTGGGTCTTAAAGTGCCAGCTCACTCCGACATGTTCACTTTCTATTGGTGCAGTAAATTATGATTTAGCGGTTGTTAGGGTTTTCGGTGCCAAGAAAGAAAAGAAAGAGGTGGTCCACTTGCCAGTCTTTGCGATGTGGCAGTTTGTGATTTGATGATAGGGTAGTGATGTGTTTAGTGGGTCCTGTCTTCTCTGGATGGTTAAGATGCGACAAGATCTTGTGACTATTGTTATACCACTGGGATAAGATGCACATTTTTTAGGGTCAGCGGTATAGCGACAACCGTTGATCTTGTCTAAAGATGGGGACCATTTGGTGGGTCCTTTACTGCAGGTTTTTTGATGATGTAGTCATTTCTGATTGGCTGAGGCTAATAATGACATGTTAGGGTTGCCTATGTGTTTGACACTGAGGATAAAGGTGGGGTCTTCCGCCTGCTGACTTGTTCGACATGGCATTTCCTGATTCGTTGAAGGTTTCAAAGGTGTGTTGTGGGACCAAAGTTTTATTGAAATGTGATGATCATCCGATCAAATTGCATTGACGATTGTCATCATATCTTGAGTTGGCTCTCCTGACAGTTTTGGGTTAGTGCTTTAGCGACAGGGTGACACCTGTCCGCTCTGTGCAAAGTGAAATTAAGTTATGTTTTTTCCCACATGGATATTTTGAAATGTTCTCATTGGTCGAGAACTATCTTGGGGAAAAGTAATACAGGGTTTTGCTATTAGACTTTCCAACTGTTTGATGTGTCGGGAAGTGATGAGGATCGATGGCTATGTTTTAAACTTGATAAATTAACCATTGTCAGTCGACATTTGAATTTTAAAGTGGAAGATTTTATAGAAAATGAAGGAAATAATGTGCCAGAATGTATGTGATCTGATTTCCTTCTTCAGGGGTCATAAATGTGAGATTTTGCAGTTGAAAATTAAAGAAGCTCCATGGTAGCTAGGCAGATTATGATCAGATTTTGTTTTCCGTATCAAGCTTGATATTTTGTAGGTGGTTATTTCTCAATGCAAGAGTTATGAGTTGGACCAAGTGGTTGATATTTTCTTCTCTGGTGCACAGAGGTAGCTAAGATATTTTGTGGTAATGAATGGTTGGCGCATGGATAATAAGATCATGCCTTGATTTGCAGTTTTGACTGCTAAGGTTTCTAGAATGTAAAGATATTAGATTTGTCTTTGATATTTCTCATAGAATTAGGATAACTTCTTTATCACTTCTGCAATAAATAGTTTTCCTATTTTCATGCTGCAGTGGTTGGTAGTGTTGCCCTAATTGTGTCCTAGAATGATCAGTTTCTTGTTATATCTCCTTGTGTATAAAAGGATTTTCCATGATCATTCTAGGTATTGAGAGTCTAGGAGTTAAAAAGATAGAAATTCTAAAACTCTAACCCTCAGTCGAGGATTGTAAAATCTTGTATCATTTTGTCAAAGAAATAGAAAAGAAGTACAGGTTGCTGCTGCTATCTTGCAAGCTTATTGATTCAGAGTATGATGTATGCAACGTTCAAGGTTACACTTAATGCAATTCTCAAGTCTTTGCCTCTCCTATGAGTTTATTCAGTAAATCTTTAAGTATTTCTGGAGGTTTATATGTATGTATTTAGCTCTGAGTTATAATCTAGGATTAGATTAAATATTGCTCTGAGTGGGATGCATGTTTACTGAATCTATTTAGGGATTCTCTATACGTAGGAAAGATTTAGAATATTTTGTATTTATGTTTCAAGACCAGTTATCTTTCAAACACTGTTGTATTCATTCTATCTTCTGATATTTTGCCCAATGGATAGGGCACTGACCTATATTTTCCCATCTTTTCTTTGTATGGAATAATTGAAATCTTGTAATCCTGAAAACATTAAATCAATACCAGTATTTTACTTTATATTTACTTTATATGTTATTCTACCTAGTGATGGAGAGTCAATGAGTAATAGGTTGTTACTTAGTACTTTCTCACTGTTATCTATTGTAAGATCTAGTATTGAGTAAGGAACATAGTTATATCTATTGGATCAGGTGCACCTGCCTTGGTTTTGCAGAACCAAAAGTGAAGAGGGCAGTCTTGTCCCTATAGTTGGTCCAGTTGCCTAGAGATTTCTCATATTTGAAATTAACCAATCCTTAACATCAGTCATAGGCATATTGGTATCTCTTGGAGTGTAAAATATTTTGAAGAACCAACAAAATGGCGACTTTGCTGGGGAATGGAGATTGTGATCAAGAGCAAATAGTGCAGGGTACAAGTTGAGATGGACTCCTGACTTGCCTATTTTTGAAATAGTGGATACCTCTAAGTTGTAAACATTTGTATACGATAACATAGGTATAAGTTGAGCTTGACTCCTGGCTTGCTTATTGTCAAAACCAGTTGGTTACCTTTGATTACAGAGTTGATTCCTTTCTTTTGCCTACCCTTCCTAATTTATAAAATCATAAGAATAATCCCATATAGCTTGGGTGGCGACTCTAAAGCATCTCTATACCAGTTTTTTAATTAATATCACTATATTACTATGAGTTATAAAAATACAAGGTCTTGGAGGAAGGAACACCCAGAGGAAAGTTTGCAGGGTGAGCTCCCTATCACATCAAGGCGAGGCCAGGGTAGGAGTGAAAAAAGTGTTAGTGTCATGTCTCTTACCTGGAAATAGAAGGGAAACTCAAGATAGGAGGGTCTTTCTCCTCCTGTTCAGGAAGGAAATGCCTTAGAATATGAAGAGGTGGTTGATCTAGGTTTAAACCAGTATGAGGATTATTATTCCCCTACAGAGAGAGAGGGTGAAAGATTACCCCACAATAGGAAAATAGTCCCAAATAGATGGCATGGGGGGGATAGAAGGTCTAGAAGTAAAATCAGGGGTGGGCAAGACTTTGTCCCCCCTTTCACCCTTGGTTCATCATTTCCCCAAGGCCTCCATGAGTCTTAGGATCAACAAGAAGATCCCCAAGCACAATAAGCTAAGTCTAAAACAACTTTGCTTGATTCTGAGGAAATATTTGAGGAAGTGTATGAGTTGGAAAGAAGAATTCATGAACAAGCAGCCATTAGGCAGAAGAGAGAAAATGAAAAGGAAGAGAAGGTTAGACATGCTATGATAAGGGATGACCAATTAAGAAGGAAACTGTTAGATTTAGAGGCTATAAATTATGTTCCCATTCCTGAATAGACAAATGAGTTGCCTATTGTCCATCAGACTTTTGAAACAAGGGATCCAAAGGATAAGGGAACGTAGAAGGCAATGGGCATTTCAATTAAGGAGCCTCTAGTCCCAAAACTTCTCATAGATTCTCATCTAAGATTGGAGGCAGACCTTGAAAAGGCCAAAAGGGAACATGAATTGCTAGCTAAGGAACTTGAAAAGGTAGAATTAGAAGCTGCGACATTGAAAATGAAAAGGAAGATTGATTTTCTTAGAAGGTCTGCAAGACCCACAAATTTTGCTAGTTCTACTATGACACAAGGAGCAAATGTCACAAATTTAGCAAATCAGACAGCCAATGTTCCCCAACCAGGTGGACTTAAAATCCCCGCCACTACAAATACTAATGCTTCCACATCTTAGGGTGCTAGTATTTTTAACACAGGTGTTGTACATGAAAGATGTAAAAAATTGGTTCTCACTGGCATCCTTGGGTATCCTAACCCTATTCCTGAAGAGATTAGGAAGAAGCTCCCTAAGTTTACTGGAAGTAATGTTGTTACTTGTGAAGAGCACTTAAAAAAATGTATTGATGTGATTGATGATTATAAAATTGTGCCAGATGATGTTATAATGAAATTATTTGTACAATCTCTAACAAAGGATTCAAGGGATTGGTTTAGGGCTTTGCCACATGGTAGCATAGGATCATGGGATCATCTTAGACATTGTTTCAAAGAACAATATGGTGAAAAAACTCATGAAGGTTTTATGCTAAATGAATTCAATAACATAAAAAAGAATTTCAATGAGGATGTTGTTGAGTTTAATGTCAGATTCCAAAAGGCCATGCATAAGCTCCTCCAAGTTATCAGACTAGATGATAGGGTGTGCCTTGTCACATATCTAAATGCTTTTGACTCAAAGATGGGTTACCTTTTGAGGGAAAAAAATCTAAGGAGTCTTGTTGAAGCTTACAAGCTAGCTGTGAACATAGAGAGCAACCGAAGAATTTTAGGAAAGCTGGGAAGAAGGGAAGATGACAAATCACCATTGTTGAATAGAAAGGATCCAGGAAAACCTATAAATGTGAAACCTAAAGATGATGAAAATTTAAAGAAGATCTTGAAAGAAATAAAAGATTTGAAGCTTGGTGAAAACAAAAATAGTAAAATTATAGGAGGAGATAAGCCCCCCTTTAATAATTTCAACAAATTGCCAAGAATGCAAAACTACCCATATAATACTCAATGGAAAGATGGGAAGCCTTTTCTTCCCAAGAGAAGGGATAAACTAGATGATAGCATCCCTAATCCATTGCAAAGAAACTCAATGAATGTAGTGGAGGAGGTCCCATGGTGGATTGCTTGTCAGTCTCCACATGATCCTAATTATTGTGTCATATCTCAGAGTGTCTCTCCACAAGAAGAGAAAGAATCTAATGAGGACCAGCCTTATGATGATCAAGGATGTGGGATGATTTCTTCCCATGTGTGGGATGAAATTGATTCTATTGAAGAGGATGAAAATCAAGATTTTCTTAATTCTCAGGCTAGAACTGAATCATACCATCAACAAGTTTTCTCAGATGAAGATAGTGAGCCTGACAATATCCATTGCAATGTTGTGAGGAGTAAGGAAATAGTTGTTTTGAGAAGGCCATCTGATGAAGAAGTTGCCTTGATAACAGTGGATATGGTTACTCAAGCTAAAAAAAATTACAACTTGAGGAAGAAGCCTGCTGGAATTTTTATGAAGAAAACAGACAAAGATGTAAAAACATCACAGGATAAGTCTAAGGACACTAATGCTGTTGATAAGGTCAAAATAAAGAAAAATTCCAAACCTAACATTGTCTATAAGGTAAAACCCAAACTCACAGCTGAAGTTGTTCTAGTTTAGCAGAAAGAGAATGAAGTCCATAATAAAAAAACTACAGACATATCCATCCAAGATATTGATAAAGAAATTGCAAATTCAAAACTTGATGTTTCTGATTTAAAATATGTCCCAATTGATATGAGCAAACTGTTGTCTTAGATTACTGTTAAAGTTCCATTATTGGAGATGATGAGAATAGAAGAACATAAGGAAAAGGCCCTAAATTGGGTAAATGGTGTGGTATCTATGGACCCTCAGAAAATAGAGAGACATGAGAAACAAATAGCAACTGTGAATGATGAAGATGGAAATTGCAGTGAGGAGATTGTCTCTAAAATTCCCCAAATTTATTTGGATACAATTGTTGTTAGTACTACAGCGGGGACAATTGATCCTTTTTTCTTGACTCTGCAGATAAATGGAAAGTTGCTAAAAAATTGTATGATTGATTCTGGAGCATCAAATACTATTATGCCTACTAAGGTTATGAAATCTTTGGGATTGAAGGTGGACACACCCCATGGTAGGTGTCAAGCAATGGATTCAAGAGAAGTACTAGTTTTTGGTACTATTAAGGCCCTCCCTTACAAATTAGCTGCATACCCCAATACACAATTGACCATGAGTGTCCTGGTAGTAGATATTCCTCCCCAGTATGGGATGTTATTATCAAGAAAGTGCAGTGCTTCCATGGGAGGCAGCATATAGTGTGACTTGTCATTTTCCACTTTTAATTTGGAAGGATAGAATATCAAGGTCACCAGGGAATCTAGAACTCCACATATGAGTGAAGAAGAAGAAGAAGATACCATGAATTGTTTCCTTGATACTGACATTAATGCTTTCAAAGTTCAAGGTAAGGAAGTAGAGGGGGATGTTGAACTAGTCCACAAGTTAGAAAACCAGGAGGGATGGATTGACCTTGATAGTTTATGGACCATGTACTTTGATGGTGCAAATAGAAAAGAGGGATCTGGAGCTGGAATATTGCTTATCTCTCCCAATGGTAAAAATTTCAAATTCTCCTTTTCTTTGCTATTCTCATGCATAAATAATGTTGCAGAATATGAGGCTCTATTAATAGGTTTAAGACTGGCATCAAGGCATGGTATTAAATGTTTGAAAGTAATAGGGGATTCTGAGTTAGTTGTCTCCCAAGTTAGATCAAAATATACTTAAAAAATTAAAGATTAAAGTAGTATAGGAATGTAGTGTGGGATGAGATTGAAAGCTTTAGTGCTTTTAATATTTATTGGATGGAAAGAGGTCAGAACAGAATGGTAGACTTATTGGCTAATATAGCCCTTAGACCAGAAGATGTTACATTTGTAGATGTTTCCAATAGAGAGGTACAAGCCAGGCCTTCTATCCTTGACAATCTAGATAATTGGCAAGTTTTCTCTGATGACCAGGACATATTAAGGTTTCTCCAGTGTGAATCTCATTTTGGTGATAAAGAAATGGATTTCAGTACTTATGTTGATATAGTGGATGGTAAAGATGTTATCTTTGGGAAGGAAGTTTTACAATTGAAATCAAATAGAGTTCCCAAAGGACTAGTTGCTCTTGAAAGGGCACTTGACAATAAGGACAAGGAGTTCTCTACTAGTACTGATAAGATCAATGAGCTTGAAGAAATAAACTTAGGAACAAAAATGGTTCCCAAGAAGGTTTATATTGGCAAGTGTCTATCCCTAAGAACTAGGAAAAATTTGATTGACCTTCTTAGAAAATTCAGGCATGTTTTTGCCTGGTCCTATGAAGATCTTAAAGCCTATAGAGAGGACCTCTTCCAACATGAAATTCCACTCAAAGAAGGCACAAAGCCTTTTAGACAGAAGTTGAGACCTATTAACCCTACCCTAGCCCCTAAGATGTAGGGTGAAATCAAAAAGATGATGGATGTTGGAATAATCAAGCCTATTAGACATTCCACTTGGGTTTCAAATTTGGTGCCTATTAGAAAGAAAAATGGTGATATCAGGTTATGTGTAGATTTCAGGAATCTTAACATAAACTCTCTGAAGGATAACTATGGATTACCAAATATGGAGAATATGTTACAGAAGGTCACTGGATCAAAACTAATGTCTATGATGGATGGATTTTCTGGTTACAACCAAGTTATGGTTAAAGACACAGAGCAGTTCAAAACTGCGTTTACAACCCCATGGGGGACATATGTTTATGTAAGGATGCCCTTTGGATTGACTAATGCTGGTACCTCTTTTCAAAGGGCTGTGGATATGGCTTTTATAGATTTCATTGATAGATTTATGGTGGTGTATCAGGATGACTTGACAGCTTTCTCAGCCAAGGAGGAACAACATTGCCAACATCTTGAGAAGATTTTTATCAAAGCATTAGAATATGGGACTTCTTTGAACCCAAAGAAGTGTGCCTTTGGCATAGTAGAAGGGAAGCTTCTAGGATATATTGTTTCAAAGGATGGAGTGAGAATAGATCCTGAAAGGGTGCAAGCTATTGATAAATTGTCTTTGCCAAAGAATATCAAAGGGATTCAGTCTTTCCTAGGACAAGTATATTTTTTAAGAAGGTTTATCACAAATTTTGTAGAAATCAGTATTCCCATATCAAGAATGTTGAAGAAAGGGGCAAAGGTTGAGTGGAACATGGAGGCAATACAAGCCTTTAATGATATCAAGAAGGCTATAAAGCATGCCCCAGTCCTAAAGACACCAAATTATAGCAAACCAATGTAGATCTTCTCTTTTGCATCTGCCCATACCATTGCTGCAATGCTATTACAAAAAAATGTTGATGGTTTTGAACAACCTATTTCCTTTTCAGGAAGACTTTGTAGGCAGAAGAATTAAATTATGATATTATTGAAAAGCAAGCATATGCCTTGGTAAAGGCCATTAAAACATTGAGATGCTATTTGGTGGGAGCCACAGTGGTTGCCTATGTTCCAAGTGCTGCAGTCAAGGACATTTTGGTCCAACAACAGGTTTCAGGAAGAAGATGTAGGTGGATTAATAGGATTCAGGAGTTTAATATTGATATCCACATTACAAAGCTAGTAAGAGGATTGGGCCTAGCAAAGTTAATGGCCCAAAGCAATCTGAATGCAAACCAGATAAACATGTTGGAAGAGGATCAGAGACCTTTTGTATGTAACATGGATTCTTGTGAGTGGTAAAAGGACATTGTCAAGTATTTGCAAAGGATGGTTTTACCCCCTGAGTTTGATGATAGCAAGAAAAGAACCATTAAGCTTCACTCTATAAGATATGCAATCATAAATGGTGAATTATGGTGGAGGAGTAATAAGGGTGTCTTGCTTAGGTGTGTTGATCAAGATAAGGCCAAGCTTTTGATTGATGAGATGCATAATGGGATTTGTGGAGGACATTATATGGCAAGGACAACAGCCCATAAGATCATCAGGTTAGGTTTTTGGTGGCCATCACTTTTCAAAGATACCAATCAGTTTGTAAAGAGATGTGATCCTTGTCAAAGGTTTGCAGTGAAATTGAAATTTAATGGAGATCTGCCTCTCAAACTTGTGTCTGTTCAGGCTCCTTTCCAGAAGTGGGGTATGGATTTCATTGGTGAGATCCCTAATAAGTCCAGTGGAGGACACTCTTATATCCTGGTGGCAATAAACTATTTCACCAAGTGGGTTGAGGCAATCCCTACAAGAAGAGAAACTAGCAAAGTGGTGACAGATTTTATGATGCAAAATATCCTGACAAGATTTGGTTGCCCGGAGTCCATAGTTGTCGATAATGTAATGTGTTTTAGGTCAGAGGAATTTGTTGATTTCTGTCAAAACAATGGTATAAAAATTTCATATTCTTCTCCATATCATCCACAGGGTAATGGCCAGGCAGAATCTAGCAACAAAAGTTTGATTAAAATTTTGAAAAGAGTTCTGGATAAAAACAAGAAGGCCTAAGATTCCAAGTTGTTGCAAGCCTTATGGGCTGACAGGGTTATAGTCAAGAAAGCAATTGGATGTGCCCCTTTTGACTTGGTATATGGGATTAATGCAAGATTACCCCAAAACAATTTATTATAGATGTATCAGTTCATACAAGCATATGATGATGATGTGGAAGAAGATATGACAGTTAGAATGAATGATTTGATTCAATTAAATGAGGTAAGGAATGATGCACATGATAGGAATGAGAGGATGTAGGCCTAGTGTAAAGTCTTGTATGACAAAAGGACTACTCAGAGGAGTTTTATTAATGGTTGCATGGTCCTAATGTGGAACGCAAGACTAGAAGATAAAGGAAAGCATGAGAAGTTTGATCCCATTTGGTTAGGCCCATATATCATTGAAGAAAACTGGGGAGAAAATTCTTATTTTTTGAAAAATTTAACAGGAGAGCTTATGGAATTGCCAGTTCATGGTCAACTCTTAAAGCTCTATTTCTCTTAAATCTTTTGGGTCTCTGTACAGGTTTAGCTCAGGGGTTTTGTGTACAGTTCCCTATTTTTGGTCGAAGTTTTGTTTTGGTCTGCTCTTCTAGGAGATTCTAACTTTCTCATTGTATCTGTAGGAGATACACATCCCAAAGCATGAGCCACTGTTATAAATTTATCTAGCCCCATGCTAGTATTTTTGAAAAATAATCCAATTTAAGGGTCTGAGGGTTAGGTTTTATATTGAAAACCCTATGTTTGATAAAGCCCTAATTGTTTTTTAAACTTGTCATATTTTGGTGTTACTTTTTGGCTCACTAATTCTCCGAATATGCATGTGCTAATTTTCACCCCCTTTGACCCATCGCTTCATAAGTTATATTGTTAGGTTGTTAGGCAAGGTACCTTTTAATTTATTTCATTCAGAAGCCTAAATTTTGATATTATTTCTCAATAGTTTATTCTCTCTAAAATGTGTGGTTGTCATTTAACCACAAGCCTTCCTATTGTCAAAATATCTAACATGTGCTTTAGTGACAAGGCGCCACTTGTCCAAGCGGGCCCGACTGGTAACAAGATGTGCTGGTGTTTAAAGAATAGATTGCATCAACGGCTGTCGTTATACCATTGGACCAAGATAATAACCTTTTAAGCATCACGGTATAGCGACAACCATCTGATGCTTTAAGGTGGACAAGATGGTAGGTGGGACCTTGAACTTCCAGGTCAGTATGACATGTATGTTTCTGATTGGTTGAAGTAAAGGCGACGTGGTGGCTGATAGAGCCTTCTACTATTAAAGAAGAATTCAGGAAGGGGCCCACCCATTTGTAAATGTGGCATGTTATGATTTGACGTATAGACAAGTGATGTATTAAGCTATGGGGTTAGACTTTTCAAAGGGTTAAACAATAGATTGATCTGACAGTTGTCGTTATACCGTTGATGAAAGATGTAAGGAATTTAAGCTTGCGGTATAGTGACGACCGTCTGATTCTCTTTAAAGATTGAAGTGTGAAGTGGGTCCTAAGGTGCCAGCTCATTCTGACATGTTCACTTTCTATTGGTGCAGTGAATTATGATTTGGCCGTTGTCAGGGTTTTCAGTGCCAAGAAAGAAAAGAAAGAGGGGGTCCACTTGCCAGTCTTTGTGACGTGGTAGTTTGTGATTTGATGATAGGGTAATGATGTGTTCAGTGGGTCTTGTCTTCTCTAGATGATTAAGATGTGACAAGATCTCACGACTGTCATTATACCATTGGGATAAGATGCATGTTTTTTAGGGTCAGTGGTATAGCGACAACCATTGATCTTGTCTAAAGATGGGGACCATTTGGTGGGTCCTTTACTACAGGTTTTTTGATGATGTAGTCATTTTTGATTGGCCGAGGCTAATAATGACATGTCAGGGTTTCCTGTGTGTTTGACACTAAGGATAAAGGTGGGGTCTTCCACCTATTGACTTGTTCGACATGGCGTTTCCTGATTTGTTGAAGGTTTCAAAGGTGTGTTGTGGGACCAAAGTTTTATTGAAATGTGACAATCATCCGATCAACTTGCATCGATGGTTGTCGTTATATCTTGATTTGGCTCTCCTGACAGTTTTGGATTAGCGCTTTAGCAATAGGGTGACACTTGTCTGCTCCGTGCAAAGTGAAGTTAAGTTATGTTTTTTCCCACATGGATATTTTGAAATGTTCTCATTGGTCGAGAACTATCTTGGGGAAAAGTAATACAGGGTTTTGCTGTTAGACTTTCCAACCGTCTGATGTGCCAGGAAGTGATGAGGATCAATGACTATGTTTTAAACTTGATAAATTAACCGTTGTTGGTGGACATTTGAATTTTAAAGTACAAGATTTTGTAGAAAATGAAGGAAATAATGTGCCAGAATGTATGTGATCTGATTTCCTTCTTTAGGGGTCATAAATGTGAGATTTTGCAGTTGAAAATTAAAGGAGCTCCATGGTAGTTGGGCAGATTACGATCAAATTTTGTTTGATGTATCAGGCTTGATATTTTGCAGGTGGTTTTTTCTCGATGCAAGAGTTATGAGTTGGACCAAGTGGTCGATATTTTCTTCTCTGGTGCATAGAGGTAGCTAAGATATTTTGTGGTAATGAATGCTTGGCACATGGACAATAAGATCATGCCTTGATTTGTAGTTCTGACTACTAAGGTTTCTAGAATGTAAAGATATCAGATTTGTCTCTAATATTTCTCATAGAATTAGGATAACTTCTTTATCGCTTCTGCAATAAATATTTTTCCTATTTTCATGCTACAGTGGTTGGCAGTGTTGCCCTAATTGTACCCTAGAATGATCAGTTGCTTGTTGTATCTCCTTGTGTATAAAAGGATTTTCCACGATCATTATAGGTATTAAGAGTCTAGGAGTTAAAAAGATAGAAATTCTAAAACCCTAACCCTCAGTCGAGGATTGTAAAATCTTGTATCATTTTGTCAAAGAAATAGAAAAGAAGTATAGGTTGCTGATGTTGTCTTGCAAGATTATCGATCCAGAGTATGATGTATGCAATGTTCAAGGTTACACTTAATGCAAATCTCAAGTCTTTGCCTCTCCTGTGAGTTTATTCAATAAATCTTTAAGTCTTTCTGGATGTTTATATGTATGTATTTAGCTTTGAGTTCTGATCTAGGATTAGATTAAATATTGCTCTGAGTGGGATGCATTTTTACTGAATCTATTTAGGGATTCTCTATAAGTAGGAAAGATTTGGAATATTTTGTATTTATGTTTCAAGACTAGTTATCTTTCAAACACTGTTGTATTCATTCTATCTTCTAATATTTTTCCCAATGGATAGGGCACTGGCCTATATTTTCCCATCTTTTCTTTGTATGGAATGATTGAAATCTTGTAATCCTGAAAACATTAAATCAATACCAGTCTTTTACTTTTTATTTAGTTTATATGTTATTCTACCCAGTGATGGAGAGTCAATGAGTAATAGGTTGTTACTTAGTACTTTCTCACTGTTATCTATTGTAAGATCCAGTATTGAGTAAGGAACAGAGTTATATATATTGGATCAGGTGCACCTACCTTGGTTTTGCAGAGCCAGAAGTGAAGAGGGTAGTCTTGTCCCTATAGTTGGTCCATTTGCCTAGAGATTTCTCATATTTGGAATTAACCAATCCTTAACATCAGTCATAGGCATATTGGTATCTCTTAGAGTGTAAAATCTTTTGAAGAACCAACAAGAGGCATCCTAGTGATCGAAAGGTCATGCTCAAAAAAATAAATAAATAAATACCCCCTCATAAAAGCATCCCTATACTCTAAACAATAGTTATATCTAATAACATTGTTCTGAATCATTATGAAATCTATCACTTTGATCATTTTTTCACAATGTTGGATCTATTTATGATGTTTTTCTTATTTACTTCCATCATTTGTCTCATTATTTCAGCTAGAATGACAATAATTCTAGAATTAAAGTCTGAATAAAATTCTTTGCAACTTTGGCATTATGCATGATGCACTCTTTCTCCATATAAATAGAAAAACAAAGGTTGCTTGACTGATTATGATCAAATTTGGGCACTCACTTCTTTCCCCTTTGATGATTGTCAAGACCCTTTGTGAATGAATATGTTAGATATAGGATGCACTGAGAGGGGGGGATGGGGGTGAATCAGTGTAAACGAGAAATAAACTAATTCAACCACTATTTTGATTATGCTTTTACACAACATCCAAATACCCAAACATGCAAGTATAACTATGCAATAGAAGTAAAAAAATTTAAGCACCCACAAAGCATAACACATAAAACCATAAATTTTATCATGGAAACCCTTGTCAAAGGGTGAAAACCATGGTGGGGATTATGCCCATGAATCTCTTCAACTATAGTAAAAAAATTTTCCCTGTTAGGAGCTTACAATACCTAGTTAGGGGTTCACCCGGTTAGAAGTGACTAGTACCCTATTAGATGCACCAAAAGACCTATTAGGATCTACCTCACTAGAGGATTTCAAACTCCAATTAAGAAGTCACCCTTTTAAAGGATTCATACAATAAGACTTGTTAAAGTCCACCTTGTTAAAGGATTTAACTTGCTGCAACTGTTAGGAAACAACAATAACTTGATCTAGAAATGTAGCGACTCCTTTTCTTAATCAAATCCTTTGTAATCTTTGAATGATGGTGCACTACACTACCTCTATCTCTGATCACAACAACCAAATTCATGATCACAACCCTAAATACAATGATTTAGTCCACCTTTATATTAGTGTTCTTAAGTCATCTAAGACTTGAAAAACATTTTACAATTTGGCCCACCAAATTGACCAAACTCATAGAAAACTGCACCAATCATACCTAACATGTCAGACCAAAATATAATAACCAAAATATATTGACACGTCATCCCACAAATCAACTACCTTGATCATTTGATCATCAAGAACTAATCGATAGAATAACCAGTTCACACTAAACACATTACCAAAATGCTAAATCACCCAAAACATTAAGTTATTGGTTACGGTTGTAGAAATGTAGTTCCCTAACCTTGGTAAACTACCAGGAATGATCACACCTCCAAAAATATCATCTAACTCGATCACCACTCAAAACATTCTCTAATATTGTCTTCCTTTTAACTGGTCAAAATACTTAGCTTAATATGCCCTTACCTATTCATCCTATCTATCAGTATCATCAAATCTAATAGGGTTAATAGATTTTCCATCAATGAAAAATATAAAACATCAAACTCTACATCACTGTATGCACCCTAAATTGGTCGCCTAGACTTTGGGCCCCATTTATTCAATTTATCAATCTTGAATCATTTTGATCATTAATCAATATTTTCAACAATATCAATTTCTTGATCAAATCCTAATTTTGATCATATATTGGATTTTTATCCTTGGGCTAACCATTTATCCTAAGTCTTTATTTAATTAAAAGGAATATTTCCTCCCCTTTCAATTAAATAAAAAAGCCCCCACTTTCCCTCTTATCCTAAGTTGCACAAATAAAGCATTATTCCTATTTTATAAAAAGGGAAAAAGCACTTTTTGTCTCACATGAGGCTCAAATGTCAACACTTCACTCTCATTGGAGGATACTTGTGCACATGGATTGCTCCTCTTTCAAGCTCCACCGCTGATTAAGATCTTTTGCCTCTTAATCTCCATGGTCCATTCCTTTGCATTTCTTATAAAAGGAGAGCTCTCTCCTTCATTTGGATACCCACATTTTATGCTATTGTTATGCTGCAGGTTTTGGAGCTCTCTTTGAAGACACTCAAGCTTTGAAGACCTTGTTGTTGCATTCCATTTAGTTTGCTTTCATAGTTGCATAATCATGGCATTCTTAGTGTAGATTTCCTTTTATGCAATCTCACATAGTCTAAATAGGAAGGATTTGTAATCCATTGTTATTTCCTTTCATAGATTAGATTTCTTTTCAAGCATTGCATTGTTATCATTTAGCTTAGATTTGCATTCTCATATAGTTTGCATTGCATTTCCATTTAGATTCTTGGGGATATTGGCATTGTTGCCCTTGTCTTCACTTGAATCTCTCATTGTGTGGTTGACTAGCAAGGTCACTTTCTTGTAGCTCTAGCTGAGAGCAAAACTCATAGTCCCTTGCAACTCCATGCATAGAGAGCTATGAGCCGCTTTGTGAGGCCTCACTCTTGAGCAACCTTGCAAGTAATGGTTCATAGAAGTGCATATTTTAGTGTGTACATTTCTGGCGCCCACCGTGGGGCAGAGTAGATTAGCTTTTGTCCCTTTAATTTTGCATTTTTCGTCATTTTCGGATTAACTGTCGGAAAAATCTGTCTCTGGTTTTCTGTCTCAGATTATCGCGCGACACTTCTCAGAAATATCGTGCGATATACTTCCTGTCTTGGTGCGATACTTCGCTCAGAAAAAGTATCGCACGCCTATAGCGAAGTCTATCGCCTGGCATCGGGCGAAGTATCGCCTGGCATCGTGCGAAGTATCGCTCGACTGGGGAAGTATCGCCCGACTATAGGAAACTGTGTCGCGCGATACTGTTGGAGACTGAGAAACATCGCCTGGTCTGGCAGAGACTTGCACTTTCAATTTTTTTTGTCCGAATTCGACTATTTTAGCTTGCTGTTCTGTTTTACTTTGTTTAATTAGGTCTAACCTACTTTTTTTAGCTTAAATCCATTAGATTATTGCACATTTACATTTGGATTTTGATTTTGCTAACATTGTGGGCCTAACAAGTTGTGTTTGTAGGTGCTCTCCGTTGCTTAAAAATTGCTAAAAACGCATGTCAAAGAGGGCTACTAACAGTTTTTGCAGGGCTGCCCAAGCATAAAAACAAATTTTTTTTTTTTTCCATTTCTTGCTTGTTGTTGTTTTCCTTTCATTTGTGGCATTTACTAATTGTATTAGGAATCTTAATACCTTGTGAAAGGGATTTTGAGGTGGTAGGAGAAGTATGCTCTTCACCTTTAGGTGAATCAGAAAATCTTGACCCATCTTAAGGTTTTGGAAACAAGGGGGTAATTGGTCTCTTTGCTTGGTGTGTTTGGGAGAGATTCTTGAGATAGGGGAGTATGCTCTTCACCCTTGTGGTGAATCAAAAACCTTGAACCTCAAGAGTTGATCCATTTTTGTTTGGTTTAGGAATCCTTTAGCGGGCCTGCTCTTGAGCAATCAAGAGGAACGACTCAAGTGGGGACAACCTTGTCATCATTCTCCTTGGTGGCAAGTGATTCCAACTCACTATAATCTCAAGGCTATCAAGGACACCAAAAACCTTGATAGACATAACACTTGTCTTCGCTTGATGTAAGTACTTGTGGGATTGTGACCATGAGGAAAACATTGAGCAAGAATGCTTAAGGTACTCTTGAGGCCGCGAGGTCCTAGTCCTTTATGAGGAGCAAGAGGGGTGTTGTGAACGGAAATCCTTATTAAGAACCATTAGATAGAAGCCACCCTTTTTTAGCCGCTTATCTTCTTAGTGCAAGGATTGATCCAAGTGGTTTACCCGGATCACCTTAAGATACTCACCATATGTGTCCCTTTGGTTGTGTCATTTTGACATTTCCATGACAAAGCCAATATCTCTTGTGGGCAACCACTTGGTGTGAGGCAAGGGGGCATCAAGTTGTGGGCTAAGTTGATAAGTATTGAGCCTTGTCTTGTAGGTAGTAATTGCTTGATTTGTCTTCGATTGTGTGATACCAGTGTAAACGTTCTCAACATACAAACAATCGGTAGCATTCATAGGGTGCTTTTTCAATTTTGATATCACAAGTGTTTGTCTTGGCAAGGTTGCTTTTGCCCTTGTTTCAAGTGTTTGAAGACATGTTTGATCCTTTACTGTTTGCAAACCTGTCCGAATGCTGTTGAATCTGTGACTGAAATCGAAAACATTAACCCTCAGACTGAAAATTTTGACCAAACAGATCCAAAAACGCAAATTTCACACAATTCTGGTCAAGAGTTGAATAATTCTGTAACAGTATCGCACCCTGTGAGGCGAAGTATCGTGCGATACTTCGCACATGCTAGAAATATCGCACCCTTTGAAGAGAAATATCGCGCGATAGTTCGCCCCTGACGGACTATCGCCCTGCCTGCCTGGGGTATATCGCCCTATAGTATTAAGAAGTATCGCCTGTCTTAGGGAGAAGTATCGCACGGGTAGAGGTTTATCGCCCCAGTAGCCTGGAGTATATCGCCTGACTCATTTTTGTCGTGCTTAAATTTTGGTCAGTTTCAGTTGCTGTCAATTAGGCCAGGTCTTAGAATAGGCTTCTCACCTTGACGTTTGAGATTTGTCTTGACTCCAAATCTCTGGTTCTTAGTTCTTCGGGATAGCATCGTTTGGTTTACAAAGTCACTTTGGAATAATTGTCAAGTTAGAAAGCCATTCTTGGTGCCAAGGTTCATCTTTAAAAGTGTTAGCTATATTCTGGGAAAATTTCAGTTCTCTTATTGTCCAAATCGCTCTCATTTTTCAATTATCTTTTGGCCTAGTCCAACCTCCTGATTCAAAAGTGAAAGGGTAGTCACCCTTTGATTTGAAGCACCTCTTTGACAGTGTTGGTAAAGCCCCCTTTCTTTTCTTTTTTTTTTTCTATCTTTCTTTGGACAATAGAGGATTTCGATTATCCTAGTTTGGTGTTGACACTTTAGGTCACCTTATCATTGAGAATATCTCTCTTTCATGTCAGTTACGACAAGGTACCAAGTTAATCAAGGGAAGCGACCCCCTGTTGCCTTTAGCCAGTTACCACCTATCAAGACCCGTCGACAACCTAAGGGAAAAGGACCCCTTTTTGACCAATCTCCTAAGAGTGAATCCGAGGTTTGTTTCAATCCGGGAGCTAACCCTAGTGAAGTGAGCACCTCTTTCATACCACTTTCATCAAGCATGGACATGAGTTACACTTTCACCCGGCAACAAAGAGAAGCCATGAATCAAACTCTCGAGGATATCTTTCAACGACACAGAGGAGAGTATGGTGGTTCTTCTCATGCCAGTCCACCCGGGTCACCTCCTAACAACGCGAGGTATTTTGATGCTCAACAACGAGCTGAAAGACAGCATAAGTCAGCCCACTCAGATTCAGGGTCACAACACGAAGACCAGAACAACGAATCTGGTGATCACCATATCAACGCAGCTAATGCAATAAGGCATTCAAGACAGACCTCCCCACTTAAGGACACTTCTCGATATGCAAATACAAGATTAAGAAGCATTGAGAGAGAGAAGCAAGCCTACTTAGATGAACAGGCTGCAAAAAAGGAAAAATTCCGACAACTAGAGGAAGAGGAACGTGCATTGTTGGATATACAGAAAAGAGTCGCCCAAGAAGAAGAAGATAGACTCTATGCACAACAACTCCAAAATCGATCTAACAGGAGGGGAGCCAATAGTGGGACCGACTCGCCCCCATCTACCCCTTCCCCTAGCCCTCGAAGAAGATCAAAGACACCCTCACGATCCCCAAGTCCTAGAGGAAGAAGGACTTCAAGATATGACCATCATAGGAGACAATCGTCTCATAGACATTCAAAGCAACCCTCCCAACGAGCACATCATGGCTCACAACATGGAGGCAGTTATGCTAAATCCGATCATATGGACTTCATGACTATGCAACAAGAACCATCCTTTCAAGCCTATGTGGAGCAATACGTGGAACAAAACAAAGACCAATTTTTGGAAAGTCTTATCAACAAAGGCGCTAAAGTTCCATATAACTTTGATGTTCACCAAAAAATCAAGAAACAGAATCCTTCAACTGATGAGTTAATCTTACAAATGCAGAAGGATATAGACAGAATGAAGGCTCCCAAGAGTACATTTCATTTGGACTCCATATGTCCTAATCCCATTGACAAAAGTGTGGTGATGGTAGAATTCCCTAAGAAAGTTGAATTCCCAACATACGACAAATATGATGGCACGGGTGACCCTCATGACCATGTTCGACAATTCTACATAATGAGCTTTTCCTTTCACCACGAAGACTCCTACTTGCTGAGATTATTCCCAAGGAGTTTAAAAGGTCAAGCCATGGAGTGGTTCACCAACCTTTCCCCTCCAGTAAAAACATTTAGAGAACTTGTCCAAAGATTTGTACAACATTTTGCTTATAATTTATCTAGGTCAGTCACCATGCTTGATTTGTGTAAACTTAAGCAAAATCAAGGGGAATCTTTTGTCACCTTTTTGCAACGATGGAGGCGATTGTGTTCAAAATACCCAAGGACAATCCCTGAAGAAGAAAGAATTGATATCATTGTGAACAATCTAATACCAGAACTCAAGTATGAAGTCAAGAAGATTCCATTTAATTCTTTTGATACTATGGTAGAGGTGGCATGTCGCATTGAGGATGTCCTAAAAGAACAAGGAATTTTGGCTAAACCAACAAATAACAACAATAGCCAAAATAACAATACTAATGGTAGCAAGGACAAAAAGAACTCTTTTTGGAACAAAAACAAGCAAGTCGTCAACGACGGAGTTGTTGATTCATCTCAAGTCAAAAATGAAGGAGTTCTTAATCTCTCTCATGCAGTTCAAGCTATGAAGTTGCAAACATCATCAACGCAACAAGACAAACCTCAGTATCAAAAGAGATCTAAAACGGAGAAAAGACAATTCACTAAATTGGGAGAATCCTATGCAGATGTTTTTAAGACACTAGTTGCTCATAATCTGGCGCACCCACAGGATCCTACAAAACATCGAATACCAGATCCTTTACCTCATTGGTGGGATGCTAAGGCTTTTTGCGTTTTCCATAATGGGATTGGACACGATATAGAAAATTGTTTCAAACTCAAGCATCTTGTCCAAGACCTTATTGAGAAAGGACAATTACAAGTGGGTGGGTTAACTACTAATGCAGACCATAAAGCCTTTAAAGAGCCCTTGCCTAAATATGAAAAAGGAGAGAATTCTAGTAAGAATGGCAAGGCGGCTATTAACTACACATACACACATGCTGATAATGTGATTAATATGCTTGACGTGGCTGACGATAATATCAACATGGTGAGAAAGAAAGATCCTTATGGACATAATGTGGACTCAATTCCTATGACTAATGAAAGACCCGCTGTGGTGATAAGAGGTCCTCACACACAAGGAATGCCCCGGTCCCTCAATGTTGTCACTAGGGGACAGACTCAAGCACCCATTATCATCAAAGGTCCTAGCACTAGCAAGTCTAAACAACCCACGTCCAAAGGTGCTCCTCCAAAACCTGTCGTTGGTCCTGATTCCAATTATAACCTTATTGACCAACTACAACGAACACCCGCTCAGATATCCATTTTTGAGCTTTTAGAATTATCTCCTAAGCACAAGCGCGTCCTCGAGGATGCCTTGCGAGCAGCCAATGTCCCTAATAACTTAGATATTGACCAATTCCAAAACATGGTCAACCATTTGGCTAGCCCTCATTTCCTCACCTTCTCAGAAGAAGATGACAAATCCATTAGTCACCCACATAATTTGGCCTTACACATCGAGGTCATGATTCATAAAACCCGTGTTAGACGTGTACTGATAGATGGGGGTGCGGGGCTCAATATTTGTACTCTGAGTTTGCTGCTAGCTCTAGGGTATTCTGAGAACGTCATTGACACAAAGAAAAGAATCACAATCAAAGCATATGATGAAGCAGAAAGAAGTTCTAAGGGATTGGCTGTTTTGCCTATTCGTATTGGTCCTGTAGAAAGAGACATATTGTTCCAAATTGTTGACGTTGGACCTCTCGCCTACAACATTTTGCTAGGTAGGCCATGGATTCATGAAATGCAGGCAGTCCCATCGACATATCACCAGTGTGTTAAGTTCCCCCATAATGGTGTAGAAATTTGCATCCCGGGAGACAGTGCTCTATCAGTTAATACCGTTTCTGCGGGATCACATGTACCTTTGAATAGAGAAGCTGACAATCCTAGTAGTTCACTTGAACAATGCAAGCAGAAATTCAAGACCATGGACCTTGGGATGGGAGATTATAAGATTGATTCTTTTACAAAAATTCCAATCTCTCCTAGGTCTTATGGGAGACCCTCCCCAAATGTGAAGCCTTCATCATCAGCAATGATGTTATTTGGGAAATTTGTTGAGTCTTCGGTCCCCATTCAAGAAGAGAAAGAAGAAGTTGCTGTAAGGAACTGGATATATCACGAAGAGAAATACAAACATAATGAGAATTTTGCTCCTTCACCTGAAACTTATGGGAAAGGATACACACTGGTCAAAAATATGGGATATCCGGGATTTGGTCCCCTTAGTCATAGGCTGGATGCTAAAGCTGAGCCTCTTGATCATGCTCTCTTTGGACGCAAAAATAAGTCCACGATCGGCTTAGGTTTTGAGAACAAGAAGAAGAAAGGTATCCCTGTCCCAGTTTCAACGGACAGCGACAGTGATACAGATTATACGCCCGATCTCTCCAATCAACAAGATGTGTCTGATGATTGGGTGCCCTCCATGAAACTCCTTTGGGGAGATTCCACAAATTTGATGCTTAATAATCCTACTATCCCAGCTGCGACGGATAGTGATTGTGTGACTTCTAGATCGACAAAGGAAAAGGTTACTGTCCTAGCTGCGACGGATAGTACCAATACTAGAAAGGGGGAAACCCTCCCTAACCTTGAGGCTTCCACATCACGAGGCCTAAATGATGACTCAGAGACAGACTCCCATGAATATGAATGGGATTCGCTTTCAGATGCAACAATTGAGCTAGATGTGGATATTATCCACGCCTATAGTACCCAACCCGATGCAACTAACGATCCTAGTGTCAGACTAGAGGATTGCCCTCCTCAAATTGCCTTAGTAGACGATGCTTCGTTTGATAGGATGAGCCCCAATTCAGGTATCTTAGGAGAAGACTTGATGAGCTCCGATTATATGGTCACCAGAGATGACACCTTTCACATTCACAACATCGAACCTACCATTGACTTGCCCCTTGTCCACTTTGACCTGATTGACTGGCCCCAGCGCCACCATGAGCCCACATTCCTCACATTTCGCAACGATTACGAAATTGCTTGCTATCTGAATGCTCTCGAACCCGTGGCTTCTTCCACCAGTGAACCAACAACCAGCATGACGGAGCCTGATATTAAGTACCTCAGTCTCAAAACAAAAGAGAAAAAGAAAAATAGGTCTGATGGCGAAAACCACTTTGTGGCGGTGTCAGAACCAAAAATAGTAAAAAGAAATGACGCATCCAAAGGTGAAAACCTCTTTGAGGCACCTAAGGATGGGGTACTTAATAACTTGCCGAGTTATTTCCAGGATAGATCATCAATCTTGATTGAACCAACAAAGCCGGTCAATCTAAACACAGAAGAAAATCCTCAGATAGTCCATCTTTCTCAGTCTTTATCAGAGGAAGAGACCAAGGCATATGTACAGTTTTTACAGAAAAAGAAAATTAATTTTGCATGGACCTACTCAGACATGCCAGGGCTTGACACAAATCTCATAATGCATCACTTATCTATAGCTCCAGGAGTCAAGCCAGTCAAACAGAGACTAAGAAAAATGCATCCACATATAGCTCTACTTGTCAAAGGAGAATTAGAAAAGCTTTTGAAAGCTGGATTTATTAGAGCCATCGATTATGCAGAATGGATCTCAAACATAGTACCGGTCTCCAAACATGATGGGTCCATTCGTGTCTGCACAGATTTTAGAGATCTAAACAAAGCATGCCCAAAGGATGACTTTCCACTTCCAAACATTGACATGATAGTGGACATGACGGCGGGATATGACATATATTCCCTAATGGATGGTTTCTCGGGGTATAATCAAATCAAAATAGCTCCTGAAGACCAAGAGAAAACAGCATTCACATGTGCATGGGGAACCTACTGTTGGAACGTCATGCCATTCGGGTTAAAGAATGCAGGAGCAACCTACCAAAGAGCTATGACAACTATCTTTCATGATATGATGCACAAAAATATGGAAGATTATGTGGATGATACCCTGGCAAAATCAAGAAAAAGGGGCACACACCTCAACGATCTGGAAGTAATTCTAGATCGTATGGAACAATTTCAACTCAGATTGAATCCAAAGAAGTGCGCATTTGGCGTCACCTCAGGCAAACTTTTAGGATTCATAATATCAGCAAAAGGTATCGAGGTTGATCCCGAAAAGGTCCAAGCAATCCTAGATATGCCACCTCCTTGAAATATCAGCCAAATGAGAAGTCTTCAAGGACGTCTTCAATCAATTAGGAGGTTTATTTCTCAGCTTGCAGATAGAGCGCAACCCTTCAACAAGACATTTCATAAGGGTGCTTCTTGTGTTTGGAACAAGGATTGTCAAAAGAGCCTAGATCAGATCAAACAATACTTGGCTAATCCTCCGATCTTAATGCCTCCTATTCCAGGGAAACCATTGCTTCTATATATCTCAGCTACAGACACTTCCCTGGGGGCATTATTGGCTCAAACAGATGATACTGGGAAAGAACGGGCCATCTACTATATCAGCCGTACTCTAGTCTCTTATGAGATCAATTACAATAATATTGAGAAGTCTTGTCTCGCGGTGGTGTTTGCTTCTCAAAAGTTGCGCCACTACATGCTTGCTCATACCATACATTTGATTGCCAAAATTGATCCCCTTAAATATTTGCTTGGTAAGGCTGCCCTGACGGGTAGACTTGCTAAATGGATGATGGTCCTCACTGAATTTGACATAGAGTACGTTGAAAGGAAGGCAATAAAAGGGCAAGCTATTGCTGACCAATTAGCTGATTTTCCAATCCAGGATAGTATGCCAGTCCAAGTGGAATTCCCAGATGAACACATCTTATATACCACTACTCGCACTTGGACAATGTTTTTTGATGGCTCCCGCATGCAAAATGGATCAGGTGCCGGAGTGTTATTTGTTTCTCCACATGGGTACAACATTCCAAAGTCTTATAAACTATTGTTCCCATGTACCAATAATATTGCAGAATATGAAGCTTTAACTAATGGCTTGAAAATGGCTATAGAATGGAATATCACAGAATTACATGTCTTTGGGGATTCTCAGCTAATCATCAACCAAGTCAATGAAGAGTATCAAACCAAAGATGACAAATTGATACCTTATAAAAAGATGGTTGATTCTTTGAAACGCTATTTCACCTTTGTGACGTTTCAACAAATCCCTAGGATAGAGAACAAAGCTGCAGACGCCATGGCCACATTGGCTTCACTTCTTCAGTTGGAGACACATGAATCCAGATTTGAATTCCTGGTGGAAGAGCTACACCATCCCATCTTTGACTCATCTGAAAGCCGTGTCATTTGTGCCATTATCACACACGAGTCTTCCCGATATGGTGCTATCTATTCATATCTTCGTGATGGCATCATCCCTGACACATTCACCCGCTCCGAACGCCGAAACCTCATCCGTAACGCCTCTCGCCACACCCTCATCTCTGGTGACTTATATAGAAGGGGTTTAGATGGGACACTCCTTAGGTGCTTGGAAAAGGAGGAATCCAACCAAGCGTTAGCTGACATCCACGAGGGCATTTGTGGTGGGCATTCTAATGGTCTTGCCATGGCCCGAAGGTTGCTTAGGGCGGGATATTATTGGCCCACAATGCAGATAGATGCAGTCACCTTTGCTAAGTCATGTGAAAAATGTCAGAAACACGGCAACCTGATTCATGCTCCGGGTAGGGAACTAATCCCTTCTATTTCTCATTGGCCATTTCAGCGCTGGGCCTTTGATCTGGTTGGGCAAATTCACCCCAACTCATCAGGTGGACACAAGTTCATCATTACTGCCACTGACTACTTCACAAAATGGGTGGAGGCTGTACCACTTTCTGTTGCTTCAGGAAGGACCATTTCTTTGTTCATCTTGAACCATATCATTTGCCGATTTGGAGTGCCTTCTGAGATCATTACTGACAATGGAGGTCAATTTAAGAATAAAGACCTAAAGCACCTATGCAAAAAGTTTAAAATCAAGCAACATTGGTCCTCCATATATTTCCCACAAGGAAACGGACAGGCAGAAGCTTCTAACAAAACCATTCTTAAGATTCTTCATAGAACAGTACACAAGAATGGTAGGGATTGGCACTTGCAAATCAATCCAGCACTATGGGCTTACCGAACAAGCATTCGCACACCTACAGGGGCCACTCCTTTTTCTCTCACCTATGGCGCTGAAGCAATATTGCCTTTAGAAGTCGAGATACCATCCCTTAGAGTCTCACTCAAAGGTTTGATTATAGATGAGGATTACCGTGCCATGAGGTTGCAGGAACTAGAACTTCTAGATGAGAAGCGTAAGGCTTCCTTTGATCATATGAGAGCGTATCAGAAACGTATGTCCAAGGCATTCAACAAGAAGGTTCGCCCTAGAGAATTTCAAATAGGTGATCTCGTTTTACGAGAAAACCCTAAGAACCAGCAAAACAGAGAGCAAAAGGGCAAGTTTGAACCTAACTGGCTTGGACCATATGTCATCACAGCTGCTTTTGGTACTGGTGCGTATTTACTGTCAGATCCTGATGGAGAACAGCTCCCTGATCCCATCAACATTGTGCACCTTAAGAAGTTCTATCCTTGATGCCCATTCTGTCTGGGGGCATCTTTTGTATATATCTTATTGATCCTGAAAAAATACCAAAAAAAAAATTGATATATGATTGCTGAAAAAATCCTAAAAAGCATAAAAAGTCCTGAAAAAATACAAAAAAATCAAAAAATTCAAAAATTCAAAAAAATAGAAAAAGTGCCTTGGTGAAAACCTAGCAATAGGCGCCTTGGTAGCAAAAATACAAAAAATGAAGAAATGATTCCAAGTGGTGAAAACCTGGAAACAGGCGCTACTTGAGGCCTTTGCACCCCTATTTGTTAACATGCGTCCTCGACACTTAACCACCTTCCATCATGCCTTGACCTTATTTGGCTTAGTCTGGAATTGGTCTTTGTCTTTGTCTAGGGGGCATAACTGTTAGCATTGGTCTTTTAGGTACGTTTGTCTCTTGGGGCATTTCACAACAGGTGTTTTTCAACACCACCCCAAACAGTGTTTTTCAACACTACCCTTGCGTCGAGTGTTTCTTAACACTTATCAGATGTCTTACCCAACAGTCTCGCATGATGCGATATTTCCCATTTGCAGATAAGATACTCAGAATTTGACTCTATGACCAACACACACGCACTTAAACAATCAACTCGCTGACAATATGATGACTTTATTTTTCTTTGTGTGCTGTCTATGAGGATTTCTTTGATGAGTGATCTCTCCCTGAGAAGTTTTCGATGATGCATAGCTAGAAGACTGAGGGAATGAGAACATGTTTTCTTTCTTTATCTGCTTGCGGGTATATTTTGTTGATCCTAACTGTCATGAGCATTTATGCTGGTCCTACTTGACACTATGGATTGACAAGGTATTATCCTTGACTGTTATGCGAGTGCATGCTTCTAGTTATCCTGACTTTCATGTGTCTTGATACAAGCATAATCTCGCTATATCATATTTAGGTGATCTCACTGCATTAGTCATCTTGACCTATATGTCTTTGATGCCTAGGTGAGATTTCCACATCTCTATCTGATAAAGATCATATTCATATCCACATAGTAATGCTAGTGTGCATTGTATGATCTTACGACGCTACCAATAACGCTCGATGATGATAATTAGATGTCTATAAGCGTCGTGACCTTGCAAGTCAACCACTTTCATAGTAGCTTGCATTTTTAGGGTCATGTTAGTTTAATCTTGCATCTTGCACATGGAGAGAGCTCTCCTTCTCATCCTACATGGACCTGTTAGTCAACTGCGCTCACCTTCTCTTATTCTTGATCATGTCTTTCGATCCTTGGCTTTTTCATCTCGAACCTGTTCCTGTTCATCACAAGGGGTTAATCACATCATCATATCTATATCAAAACTGTCATTTTCAAGAAACATAAGTCTACATCATACATATGAGAATTAAACATACAACTATGAGAGAGAACATACATAAGCACATACATAAGCATTTTGAGCAAAATGACAAGACAATATACATAAACTGATACATCCATCATAAGTGAGACAAATACACATGATATACCGAACATCCAGTAATCTCATAAATCAATAAATGTCATGATATACAATATGAGATCCCAAAATCTGGATCAAAAGTCTCAAAATATGTCCAAACAACCTAAGACCTAAGACTCGCTACCACCCTCGTGAGGAGCTCGTGGTGGTGGAGGAGGCATAGCTCTCCTATCAAAAGCCACGTCTGATACCCCTGCCCGCTGAGAGTATGATGGTGCTCTCTCACCCTCAGGGATGACCTGCAGATATAATCCGTGATAATAAGCAGCCCTCGCTGACTCCCGTCGGAGCTCCAGTGCCTCGGTCTGTGCCATCGCCTCACGGCGTGCTATCTCTGCTCTAAGATCAGCTATCTGCTGATCCCGCTCTGCCCTCAGATCCAGGAGCTTCTGATCTCTCATAGCTATGGTGGTCCGCAGCTGCTGTATCTCTGCCTCCCGAGCCTGTATCTGGGCTCTCAGGTCCTCTCCCCCCGCAGGCTGCTCCTGCTGTACCTCTGCCTGCCGGCGAGCTGGTCTCGCCTCCTCCTCAGGAGTGGCTGATCTCTGTCCCCGTGACCGTTTTCGGCCACCTGATCCCAACCCCTCTCCTCTCTCCATCCTCCTCCCTCTCCCCCTCCCGCCATCCCCTCCATCTCCTCCCTCCTCTCCTCCATCCCCTCCGCCTCCTCCGTCCCCTCCGTCTCCTCCCTCTCCTCCCGGCGCTGGCACCTGAGCATCTGGTACGGTAAATCGAGGGAATGGTACCCTCCGCCGCTCTGCTCTGTAGGCTCCATCAGCCCCTGCGTCTGCCACATCTGGGAAATACTCCCAGGGCTCGCTCCTGATACTCGCTGTCTCTGCGACAGCCTGCTGATAGTCCAGCATGGGTAGCCACCCATGTCCCTCCTCGTCTCTGGCTCTGGCATAAGTAGTAGTCTCTGTCGAGACTCGCTGCCGCCTCCCGAACTGCCGCCACACCCGACTGATGCAAAACCTCTCTGTGATATCTGCATGTCGACCTACCAGTGGCCGACTGCATAGCATATAACTGAGCTCCTCATCTGCATCACTCCATCCCTCCACATCCCTGTATGGCCTCCATGTGAATGAGGCTATCTCATCCAAAATCCGCCGATAGTAGGTCACATCCCCTGAATGGGCATGTGATATAAACCCGATGTACCTGTAAATAAATGGGTACCTCCTCTCCCTCGGCTGAATCCTGGGACGCACTACAACAATGTGCTCCCATGCCCATATCTGTGCCAGGATGGCACCACACGCCCATGTCCGACCGTCCCTGTAGACGATCTCATGCAGCTCATGATACATCTCTGCTAAGATCGCAGGCCCCCATGCCATCCGTCGAGGCCTGCCTACCAAATCTACCAGTAGCCTGCCCCATCCGAGCGGGAATCCCTTCTGACTGCGATCAGTCATCAGGATCTGTGAAATGATAGATGCCACAATGCATGGCACCGGATAATCTCTGCCGAAGTCATCAAGCAGTCGCTCCCAGCTGACATGCCTGTCTAGGATGGTCACATCCTGAAACATCTCCTGAATCAATCGGCACCCCTCAGTGACGTCCTGATCATAGTACACCTGTGACAAACACATAAATCATGTTAGTTTTCATCTCATGGAAATATTACATTTATGATTATATCTCAAAACATGATTATACTTACAGGCTCTCCGTGGCATGGAACTCGGAGGATCCTATAGACGTCCTCTAAGGTGATCGATGCCTCTCCAGTAGGTAGATGGAAGGTGTTGTGCTCACTATGCCATCTCTCGGCAAGAGCAGTCAACAACCCATGGTCTGCTCGGATATATGGGTATCTCAGCAGATACCAGAATCCCATAGCCCTGATATCGGCATTGCCCGGATCATCCAGATCTCGAACACACCGTAATCCTGTCACCTTCGGCGCTCTGATGATGAGCGCCGGAAAAACCTCCTGCAAGCCAAAACCAAACCCGTTGTTAGTACATATCATGATGGATGTCCACAAATTCAGTATAAAACATCTTAAAAATGTAACATTGTCTAGACCCATGTCATTTTTGCTCAAAAAAATGCATTAAATATCAAAATTTTCAACTGGGCGATATTCTTTTTCAGAGAAGTATCGTGCGATACTTCTCCCTATAGTAGGGCGATAAACCTTATGTCGAGCGATACTTCGCCCTCTATCGCACGATCTTTCGCCCAGTATCGTGCGATACTGATGCCCAAAGCGTGCGATACTTTTGGGGCGCGCGAAGTATCGCGCGATACTTCTCCCCAAAGCGCGCGATACTTCTAAAGTATCGCGCGATATTTCGCACAAAAAAAAAATTTTGAAATTTAAAATTTGAAAAAAACGTGCTAAAAAAGCTATTAAATGCTAGAAATGATCAAAAAGCTCGAGTTTTTCGAAAACATACCGGGGCAGGATAGTGTGGTGGCCGGTTATGCAACCGGGCACGCTCGAATCGATGCCTGTGGACGGGAACTCCTGCTTGCTGAGCCATTTTCTCTCTCTAAAGCTCTGAAATTCTCAAATCACTAAAAGACAAATGATTTTTGAAAATGACATTTTGACCCCTTTTATAGCATTTTGACTTTTTGACCTAATTTTCAAAACACCTCGGAATTACGCGAAAATTGCACCCCTAGCTAATTTCGACGTCCTGGATCCATTTTCGGAGTCGAAATTGAAATCTGAGGTCATCTTCATAGTCAAAATCGCATTTCAAATTCTTTCCCCCCCTTCTGCGTAGTTGATTGACCTTTTGAGGCATAATTTGATTTTCGGTGGAATTTCTTCCTTCCATGTCTCTCAAATTTTCTAGTCTTTTATCCACTCTATTTCTAGTCTTCTATCTCATCGCTGGGGCATGTTTCATTGCCTAATGGTTATCCTGTTATCATTTACATTCGATTATGATTTCATTATGATTTGATCAACTTTATCAATTTTCTGTCTCTCCTCTACTTGATTTCGATTTCGATTCCGAGGGGGCAGTATTTATGGGATTCGCATCCCTAATTCTCTTGATTTTCCTGATTCAGACATCTTTTGTGAGCTTTTGCTCAAAACTTGAGATTCTTATCTCTCATTTTTAGACATTGATTATTGCCTAGCAGCGACGGTGATAGTTTTGTCTAAAGCTTGATTTGCACCTAGCAGCGACGGTGTTGGTCTAAGCTATTGTTCATGTTTTGTCCGGATGTGATCCCGAATCGACCTCATATCTGAATTGTTTTGTGATCCCAAATCGATCTCACATTTCAATTCTTCTTTGACTGCATGTGTTCCCAAATCGATCACACATTAGTCAAAGAGGGGCAAATGTATGCACCCTAAATTGGTCGCCTAGACTTTGGGCCCCATTTATTCAATTTATCAATCTTGAATCATTTTGATCATTAATCAATATTTTCAACAATATCAATTTCTTGATCAAATCCTAATTTTGATCATATATTGGATTTTTATCCTTGGGCTAACCATTTATCCTAAGTCTTTATTTAATTAAAAGGAATATTTCCTCCCCTTTCAATTAAATAAAAAAGCCCCCACTTTCCCTCTTATCCTAAGTTGCACAAATAAAGCATTATTCCTATTTTATAAAAAGGGAAAAAGCACTTTTTGTCTCACATGAGGCTCAAAAGTCAACACTTCACTCTCATTGGAGGATACTTGTGCACATGGATTGCTCCTCTTTCAAGCTCCACCGCTGATTAAGATCTTTTGCCTCTTAATCTCCATGGTCCATTCCTTTGCATTTCTTATAAAAGGAGAGCTCTCTCCTTCATTTGGATACCCACATTTTATGCTATTGTTATGCTGCAGGTTTTGGAGCTCTCTTTGAAGACACTCAAGCTTTGAAGACCTTGTTGTTGCATTCCATTTAGTTTGCTTTCATAGTTGCATAATCATGGCATTCTTAGTGTAGATTTCCTTTTATGCAATCTCACATAGTCTAAATAGGAAGGATTTGTAATCCATTGTTATTTCCTTTCATAGATTAGATTTCTTTTCAAGCATTGCATTGTTATCATTTAGCTTAGATTTGCATTCTCATATAGTTTGCATTGCATTTCCATTTAGATTCTTGGGGATATTGGCATTGTTGCCCTTGTCTTCACTTGAATCTCTCATTGTGTGGTTGACTAGCAAGGTCACTTTCTTGTAGCTCTAGCTGAGAGCAAAACTCATAGTCCCTTGCAACTCCATGCATAGAGAGCTATGAGCCGCTTTGTGAGGCCTCACTCTTGAGCAACCTTGCAAGTAATGGTTCATAGAAGTGCATATTTTAGTGTGTACAATCACATCTCCAAAATCCATCATAATGCCGACAATCTCTCCCTTTGGAATTGATCAAAAAACATAGTGAGATAAAAAATTGCCATACACTACTCCCCCTTAGCTTTATTTTCATTGCAACGATCACTCCTCCTTTGACAATAATGGAAAAGGTACAAAATTTCATACCCAAAATGAAATCATCTTACCAGTCAGTCTTTCAAAAACACTTTTAAAATTCATTTTGGATGAGTCCAAAGAATCTTTCCATGACTTCTATAATTGTTATGTGGATTACATCTAACCATGAAGCATAGAATCTACTCCTCCATAGATTCAAGAACACTCATATTAGGTCATACAATTAATATCTCTAAATCTCTAACATTCTGTTGCATAACATCTACTATAGGTATAAAATAAGTCCGCAACTCCAACAATGTTGTAATCCTCTCATCTTGATCTTCTTGTAGCTCAACTTATGATTTAGAACCTTCACTTGTGATCCATAAGTAGTAGAAAAATGAAAAGTAGGATCAAAACTATCAATTAAAGACTTAAGCTCCTATTGAGCTTCAGTTTTCTTTAGCTCCAAATCTTGGGTAAACGTTGAAAAATTAGAAACTTTGGCAAATAACTTACCAACCTCCTTAAAAGTTTCTTTCATATGATCCACATAAGCTACAAGTTTCACTTTGTCTAATGCAATGTTCTCCATTAACTTATCAATTATCTTCTCATAATTCATTTGTTCCCTATTCTCAACTCCTTCCAAACTACTAACCTCCTCAGAAATAGCATTGATCAAAGTATCTATCTACACAATAGGTGTAGCATTAGGATCATAATTAGCTTTAGATACAAGATCTGCAAGAATGTCTCCGACAAATTAAAATACTTGCTCTTTTTTCTTCTCAACTCTAAGTTTGTCCCTTTTTTTCTTTCACCTTCAGTATTTTTGAAATTTTGATCATCTCACTTGGAATCATCTTAGTAACATCAATAGGTCCTTGAATGACCTCAACATCCTCATCTTCATGTTCTTCTTCAATCTTTTCCTAAAGAATATATATAGTCTTGATCATCATATTGTAACTTGAACTTCCACTAAGATCCAAGTTCGTCTTCACTGATTGCATTGCAGCTTCAACTTCTTTAACTTCAACTTCTTTGCAATTTCAACATCAGTTGTAACCTCAATAACAAATTCATCTTTCTTCTGTTCAACTATAGCAGTTACAACATGTACCTCAACCTATTTTGTCTGATCCTTTTGTGCATCTTCAACTTCAACAATAGGAACTTGTTGTGGAGTCTCAATAGGTATGTCATTGATATTCCCTTCAATTACTTGTTCAGAAGAAACAAATTCATCTATTGTTACCTCTTCAATATTAGGTTCTTGATCTTGTTGCTCCTCTTGAATATCATCTATCGGTTCATCTTCTATGTTCAATTCCTTCTTCATGACGCCAAGAGTCTCATCATGAACTTCTTGTGATTCTCTAATAAGTATCCTACATACTTTGCTCCTTGTTCTAAATTTAGGTCTCAAAGCCTCAATTTTAATCTTCACTTCTTCCATAGATAATTCAAGCATCAACTCAACTAAATCATGTTCTAGCATTTCTCTACCAACTTTTAAAGCATACCTCCATCTAGCTTCAACCTTCTTGAAAATTGATTTAGGTAACATCTTATGTAGTTCACTAGAACCTCTCCAAAACTTATGTAAACTATAAATGATAGAATCTTCTATCTTCTTATTTCCTTCATTGTTATACCTTTCATAGTACCATTTGGCATATTCTATTCTTCCATATTCCCTTATATCTTATGCTATATTGTCTGTAGTAAAGTTTCTCCTAGACTTAGGTTCCACTGACTTTTCAATTGTCATGCAAAAAACTTTTGGATTTTTACCACTGGCCCTCAATTTGGTTTGCTCTTTATTAGACTTAGTCTTGGCTTCTTCTTCCTTAGTTACATCCTTCTTACTGTTCTTTTTTTTTTGCCTCTTTGTATCCATGAGTTTTTCCCCTCTTTCTTTTATAAGATTTATGTTCCGTCACAGGTGATTTTACCTTTTCCTTTTCCTTAATCATTGATGTTTCGGGTTGTGATGTTGTTTTCCTATTTGATTGTTTTCTTGTAATAGGAGAAGGAATTTCCTTTTTCACTATTGAACTTCTAGTCTATCTCCCTTTTGTCTTATCAGTTGTAGAAGATATTGTGTGCTAGAAAGTAGTCACACTTCTGTGAATCATTACATTCAAGAACACTCAAGAATGAGGTCTCAAACAGTGATTCACAGCTCTCTATTCATGGAGTGTAGGGGTTTGTATATGAGGCCCTCAGATTGACCTAGTTATGCCCATGCAAGTACACCAAGAAACGAGAGATTCAAAGATGAATAGCAAGCATGCTAATCTCCATGATCATCAAGTTATTGCATGCAAATGAAACTAGTCTAGATGATAACAATGCAAGAAATAAACTATTCTATTGAAATGAATGCTTATACAATGTTAATCTATGAAAGGAAACATGAATTTAAACTATTATGTGAATGCAATATTAATCTAAACTATGGATTGCCATAAGGCATGAGAGAAGAAGACAAGAAGAAAGAAGTCTCAAATATCCAAGCTCCAAATGTGCTCAAAAGCTTCTTCCAAGATTGCTCTCCAAACCTACAGTATAACAATAACATGAAAATTCTGGGATTTGAAATGAGAAGGAGAGGGCTCCTTATATAGGAAAATGTGGAGGAGAATGCATCCTCAAGAGCAATGTGGGATAAATCCAAAAAGAGGAAATAAAGCTCATTTTTTAGAAAGTGTGGAGAGAAAAGGGATTTTATTTATTTTTAATTATGTGTTTCCCTTTTTTCATCAGAAAGAGCTTTAAGAGGATTTTTTATTTATTTAAAAGAATGATTCTCTATTAATTAAATAAGATAACATTATTTAATTAAAAGAGAGATATCATTCTAAATAAGATAAAATCATTTAATTAAAAAAGATTTTAATTAAATAAATTTATTTCATTTTAAAAGATATTTCTTTCAATTAAATAAAGTTATTTTATTTATTTAAGAGGGAATATTTCTTTCAATTAAATAAAATTATTGAAAGAATCAGGAAAAGGATTTTTGTTTTGTTTTTATTTGATTTATTTCCTTTTCCATCTCAAATTTTGCTTTAAGTGGGGATTTTATTTATTTAAAAGAGGAATTATCTTTTAAATAAATAAGATAAGTTTATTTAATAAAAAAAAGAATATTTAATTAAATAAGATAAAATCATTCAATTAAAAGGGGTTTTAATTAAATAAGATTATTTTATTTAAGATATTTCTTTTAATTAAATAAGCCTATTTTATTTATTTAAAAGAGAATATTTCTTTTAATTAAATAAAATTATTGATGAAATGATCAAACCTTAGAAATATTTGAATTATTGATTTAATTGCGATTTGATCAAGGAATTGATTTGAAAATTGCAAAGCATTGATTCAGGAAATCGATATTTGACAAATTGAATAAATGGGGCCCAAAGTCTAGGCGACCATTTTAGGGTGCATACAGATATAACCTCAACTTCCACTTCTTGAGAAAGAGTACCATAAGTACCAGATTCGTCACTTAAAACATTTTTCCTAATCTTATGCATCATATCCTTAGTAATTCTACTCTTCTTGGCTAGGTCATCCACTCTTTTCCTCACTCTTCTCTCTATCACCGGCTCCATCAACTATGAGTGAATTTTCAAAAAAATTTCTTCATAGGTACCAAACCGAAGAGTACTTACATCAACCGGTTTGGACTATAAGTCATTAGAGTGAAGTGATACAATATCACCATCAACCTCATATCCCATAGGTAAGGCCCTAGAGGTTCTTGGTTGTACCACTTGCATCAAACATGTATATGTACTTAAACAATGAAACGTATGTCTTCTTTATAGTTTTCCACTATACTGGTTGGGATCATTTCCCTCACATGCACTCATTTTTTAAAGTCTTTGAAATAACCCCACAATACACTAATAAATTTATTTCCTAACATTCTTATGCACTCATTAATCTGCACTACTACCGATTTATCGGTTGACCACTAAACATTATCAATGCCGGGGAAATGATTTTGTCGATAGAAAAATATACATACCAACAACGAACTGTACCTAAATGCTTTCTTTTTTCCCTTCTTTATTATCTCCATGTTCAAAAATAATTGAATTCTCATGACCTCACATAGGTCATATTTTGTACTCTCCTTCACCATCTGATATGCAACATGTATAGTGTCATCAAGCACATTGTTCAATCAAATCAATTGGTATAACCTGTAACTGATTACTATTGATGCAAACTTGACCTCTATATCTTCGATATTGTTGATCATCATGACCCTCTGATCTTATCTTGACTTGGTCAAATGCATAATCTCATCTACCAAAATTGTCCTTAGAATAGGTAAGCCACTGGCTGTGCAAAAATTAGTTACTGTAGGAATTAACTCCTTGGTAATCTTATGTGGTCTATCCAACTAGATAAACTGATCATGAACATGACTCAATACACATATGATCCATTCGGTCTCAAACACATCGGGTAGGTCAATTATATAGGTGAAACCCTTTTTGACCAAATGTTTATGTTCCTCCTTCAAACTAGATTCATTGCAAAGATTGGTAAATGCATTGAAAATAACATTCAAACCTAGATCTTCAACCTTGCAATGGATAAAAGACCTTATGTCTTCAATTAACAACACACCATGGGGAACTGAAGATAAAGCACCTATCAGATCATTATCTACCACATTCATATGATGCAATCTGAATACAGACCTTGGTTCCTTAGTATTTTAAATCAAAATTGGAGTGTCCATAATGCCAACATTGATTTTCTTCACAAAAAATATAATAGAACCTTCACAACACAAAGAAATGTCTCTTTTCTCATCAATTGAGGTTGTACAATCAATGATTCAATCTTGACACAAGATCTCAACTAGCGATCACAATCACTCAAATTGCCTTAAACTCACTCATAAGTGCTCATCTTAGTTCATGAAATGAAAAGTGACAAATGACATTCACTTTTCTTCTTTTATAACATTGCATTCACAAACATTAAATACATGATCAAATAGTTCCTTTTACCACTTGCAATCGGTTGGAATGTCAAATGATCACTTTTACATAAGATTCATTATGCGGTCAAATAGGATCATGTGAAATACAAAATTCTTCATCAAATTCATCTAAAACATCAATAGGCATATAATCATGCTAATAAATCTTCCTGCACGCACAACTTAGGGGACAGGTTATGGATATTTTTCTTTTCTCCCCCTAAGTCAATAGTTTGACTTAGTCTGATGATTAATTATCCACATTACCTAATGGTGTGGAGATCTATGTCAATTCATAATAATCGAGTACACCTTTCTTTCCCATGTTTTTTTCATCTGATTTCTGATTCCTTCAACGTCTACAATCTTCTTGCCTTTATCATTGTCAGTTCTATTCACCGATTAAACTTCACTATCTTTCTTATCAGCTTTACAATATCTAGCAAGATGTCTAATCTTTTTACAATAGTAATACACCATGTCTATCTACCTCCATGGTCCAGTATTTACTCTACCATTTATCATTCTATTATTCACTATTGTATGTCCATAGTTGTGAAAAATAGAACATGTATCCTTTTGTCTGATGATACTTACAGGAGAAAGTTGGCACTCTGAAAGTTGGCCCAAATTTTGTGGTGATTCGTGTCATCACTGTTTGTAGGTGGAGGGACCCACGGCTCCTCCGTATTGCTCCCATGGTGGCTTCCTTGGTTGTTGTGTTTTTCTCTTGCTTTTCCTTGTGTCTGTTTTCATTTATCTCCTTTTCTTTTTTATTTTTATTGCTCATGTGTTCTATCTTTCCTTTCGTTCCCCCTCTCCGTTCCATTATTTTCCCCTAGCTTTGGCCCTGGTTCACTTGTGGCTTCCTTAATTATCTGCAATGAAGGCCATCTAGTGCTAGATTTTGTTTAATTTGCCATGATTTTTTCTGATGGTCGTAGAAGGAATTCATGATGGAAAAGATGGGCAAGATTGTGATAAAAGGGCATAAGGAGGTATTTAGGATGGTTGCAGAGAAACAAACAAACCTTCCTACAAAGAAGTTGTGGTTGAAGAAACAATTCTTCTAGAGTTAGAGCAGTTTGAAGTGGTCGAGAAATATGGAGGAGGAACTCTCAGACCTAATGGAAATCAACATGGAGGATAAAAAAATGAGTCTACAATAGATTTCTCTAGAGGAGAGAAGGAAGGAGGAGAGGAATGTAAGATTCTGCAACCTGGTGCTAAGATCCTTGCCCTCTCTCCGAATGCAGAAATGGTAGATGATATAAAAGCCAAACAATCCCGTCTAAAGAATATTTCTATCTTTTTTGTTTGTATGGACATGAAATTTTTTCCAGCTAGAAAATTTATAGATGACTGGATTGGTAATATATGGGGAAAAAAGCTTGGTATTAATGTTAGTTTTAGCTGAATGGTTCAGAAATGATTGTTTGTTATTTTTTTCAAGAATCATGCTATGCAAGAAAAAGTGTTAAATAAAGGTTACTGGAATGTTGGGCAAACAATGTTTATGGCCCTTCCTTGGTCCCCTAGTTGCAAATCTGAGAATGTCCTAGCTCATTCTTCCCGGTGTGGAGAGAGCTTAAAAATGTGTAGCCCACATTTTGGAAATTTATTCCCCATCTTCTTAAGCCTCTTGGCTCTGTCCTTCAAGTTGAAGAAGCCAAAGTTACCCTCCCTCATCTCAACGCCCGAGCTTTAGTCATTCTTAACCCTGATGTTGTGTTCCCTGACAAAATTTCTCTTGATATTGAAGGTGATAGATGGAATTGGGCTATAGTTAAACTTGGGGGCATTGGAGCTTGTTTTCACTACAAACTTAATGACCATAATAGGAAGGATTTCCCTCTATTGAAAAATTTCTCAAATTTTTTTAATGAAACCCCTCGGCATGAGAAGGACCCCCCTCCCATGGTTAAGGATAAGGATAATTTGGCCAACAAGAGTAACAATTCAGATAGTAACCTTACTCAAAGAAATGAAAATAGTAATACTAGAACAACCCAAGAGGTTATTGTCAATGAAGGCAATAATGATAATCGTAGGGAAACTCTTGACACCCCTTTGGATAAGTTTGTCTCCCTATCAAACCCATTATTTGAAGATGAATTTGAAATACACATTGCAGTACCAAACAAAGACATACATAATCCTTTTGTTTTTCAACCTCAGTACATACATGTTCATAGAGAGAAAGTTAATGAATATAATGCTCCTTTTCAAAATGCACAACACATAGCCCTCTCCAAAATAAAGAATAAGAGAATTGTAACAAGGACTGAACAACATTTGGTTGAACAAGATAAGACTTTTCCTAACACCATGCTTCCCAATAATATGCAAGAAGAATGTGATGCTGAGAACTTGGATCAGATATCCCTTGAAAAAGAGCTTGGAGGCATGGAGGAAAGCCCTTCTTTGTCAGCCTTTAGTGAACAAGGAGAAGATGAATAGGGTTTTGTTGAAGTAATCTCTAAAAAGAAGAAAAAAATAAAAACTTATGAAAGAAGCAACAGTATAAGAAACAGTGGGAAAAATAATAAAGTTAAAAGTAATGAGTTTCAAGAATGCTTTAATAGATTATGCAAAAATCAAAGCACCCCCAAATCTTTATGATGATGAACATACATAGTTGGAATGCTAGGGGACTGGAAATGCTGGATAGAAAATACATTGTCAAGAACTGGTGTAACGAGGTTCATAAAAAGGATATTGTATGTTTACAAGAGATCAAAGTAACTAGTTACAAGGCTCACAACACTCTTAAATTTATTTGGAACCAAGCCACTTGTATATATTCAAATCATACTAGAGGCAAAGGAGATGTTTCTATACTAATAGGAAGTAATTAGGCTAACAATTTGATATATAAAGGCACCTCTCCTTGTCAAAGAGCTATATAGGGGAAGTTCAAAGAGAAGGATCGGGAAGTCAAAATCTGCAATATATATGCCTCAAATGAGTACAGAGAAAGAGGTAGTCTTTGGGATTGGTTAGCAAGTAACCTTCCTGACACAAAATGGGTATTTATAGGGGACTTTAATATGATTGAGAACAAGAAGGACAAATGTGGTGGTAATAAACATGAGTGGAAAGGTAATGAATTCTTCTTTTGGTCTAAATTTAAGAGGAGGTTTCAAATCGGTGATCCTTTGGAGAACATGAAGCAAGAATATAATAATATTTGGTTTACTTGGTGAAATAATTGGGCCTTTAAAAATAGGGTGTATTTCAGATTACACATAATTTACTTCAATAAGATGTGATTTGGGATGAATCAACAACCTGGGCAAAACCCTGTAGAAGTATTTCCTGCTATTCTCTCTGATCATTCCCCAATACATGTGTGTATCTTCCTCAAAGCCTATTCTAACCAGAATCCCAGATATAAGAGGAAATCCACTTTCAAGCTCAACACATACCTTCTGGATGATGATGATTCACTCCAAGCCATTAGGACTGCTACTACCCTGTCTAAGTTCTGTAACTCTACCCTCTCTGCCAGAGAGAAGTGGACTCTTTTAGTTCAAACATGGAAAAACCTGTTTCAAATTATAGGAACTAAGGGTGCCATTGAGAGGAATAAAGAGGAGAATTTATTTAAGACCAAACTCAACCATATTGAAACTCAGTTGCAAGTTAAAGGCAAGGATTGAGAACTTGAAAATTACCTCATAGACACCAAAGCCAACCTTAGAAAAATTTAGAACTATAAAATCCAAGGCCAAAAAGTTAGAGCCAAAGCTAGATGGATTAAAGATGGGGATAGAGGGTCCAAATACTTCTTTAATTTGATCTAAGTAAAACATACTAGAGAATAAATTTCTGGCATCCAAATAGAAGGAAGAGTCACTAAGAATAATCAAGAAACATTGAGAGCCTTTGCAGAATTTCACAAGCAGTTGTTCTGCTATGAACACAAAGAGGAAAATGTAGAGGCTATGAGTAGGTGCATTAAATTAATCCCTTGAAAGGTCTCTTAGGAGAAAGCTAGGGTAATGGATTAGAAAGTCAAAATTGAGGAGATTGATGAAGCCATATGGTCTTTAGCCAATGATAAATCCCCTGGAATTGATGGTTTGCCTGCTGAGTTTTACAAGAAAAATAAAGAGTGGATCTCTAGTGAATTGTTAGAGGTATATGAAGAAGCTTTTGAAGATGGAACATTAGGAGAAAATATTAATAGAGGGTTAATTAAGATCTTACCTAAAGATGGAGACAAGTCTCAGATTAAAAACTAGAGACCTATCACTCTATTAAATATTTCCTACAAGATCATTGCCAAAATTATGGCCAGAAGAATTAATGATATTCTTAAGGAGGTGGTGTCTATCACTCAAACTGGTTTCATAAAAGGTAGATACATATTGGACAACTTCATCACTAGTTGGGAATCCATGAACTGGGCCAAAGTAGATAACCAAAATGCAGCCATGGTCCTATTAGACTTTGAAAAAGCATATGATATAATTGAATGGACCTTTGTGCTCCAAATGTTGGAAGCATTTGGATTTCCTAAGTACTTTTTTAGATGGGTCAGCATTTTGTTTAAAGATTCCTCAACAGTGATTGATGTCAATGGTGAACTATCTGAATGCATTCCTCTTGGAAGGTCTATTAGGTAGGGGTGTCCTTTTGCCCTGACACTGTATGTCATTGCTGCTGATGCTTTGTCCTTTATTCTCAAGGCTACAAAACTAGGCCCTCCAATTAAAGGGCTTCACCTACCCAATAGTGATGACCTCCTCATTGAGCAGTTTGCTAATGACACTGCCCTCTTCTTGGAAATGGAGGAAGATAATTTTGATAATTCTATTAGTAGGCTCCAAGTTTTTTGCATGGCATTAGGAGAAAAAATAGCACCCCATAAATCTATTGTCTTGGTTTGGTCAGATCTGCCTCCAAGATGGTTGCAAAATAGAGAGTGGAAGTGGTCAAGGACTTCTACCATTGTAAGATATCTGAGTATCCCCTTTTCTATTAATCCCTCTATTAATGATATGTGGGCATGGCTCTATACAAAAATTAAAAAAAACACCTCAAATGGAAATCACATATGTTTTCTTTAGTTGGAAGAGTGCAAATTATACAGAAGGTGCTATATTCTCATGCAGTATACTATGCTTCCACTTGGGTGTTGACTAATAGTCAAATTAATAAGTTGGAAAAAGTCCTGAGAAAATTCTTATGGTCTAACAGGCTTGGAAATAAAAAGACACATTGTGTAAAATGGGAGTGGTGTTGTACTCCTAAGAAACTGGGAGGGCTTGGGCTGAGGGACCTTAAAGCTCAAGGTCTTCCTCTGGCAGCTAAATGGATTCTCAAGGCTTTGAAAGAGAATGAGCCTTGGAAAGTCCTTGTGAGAAATAAAATTGCAAGATCCACCATTAAAAAAGGTAAGAAGTGGAAAGATACTCCTTTAATTGATATTGTAATGGGAGATTTCGAGATCCAGGTTTTTGGATCCAGGGATTTTCAAACCATATGGAAGGCATGGTGTCAGTTAAAGCCATTTATATGTTCAAAGAATGTTGTTAGGAAAAATCCTTATTATGTATTTTTGGATAGGTCTATTTGGTGGGGTGTGTATGTTAGAAAGTAAAGTCCACCAAGATAACTGAGAGGGGTGGGGGGGTGAATCAGTTATCAGACAAATATAAATTTTATCAACTTCAATAGATTTTAACCATGTAAGCAATGTAACCAACAACCATAGAAAGATATACATGCACAATAACACAATGACACAAGATATGTTGACTAGGGAACCTCTTGATCAAAGAGTAAACCCCCGTGGGAATGATGCCCACAAAAGATGCACTAATATGAATATTCCTTTTGAAAGGATGGACTCTATTAGGAGTCTTATGAAATACATTTAGTACATATGAATCCCTGTTAGGAGATTTTGAATCCCTGTTAAAAGATTCTAACTTTGTTAGGAGTTATGGAAGACAGAAGGACCCACTACCCAAACAACTTCAAGGTAAGATCACTGAACTCACTATCCAACTGATCTTTTTATTACTCAATAGAATAATACCAAAAGATTACTGACCTCAAAAAATCAATACTTCTTCTTTGACTATGCCAAACTGCACCAACTCCTTCAGATCTCAATACCAGATCTCAGTACTTTGCATATCCTCTTTCAACAATTTTGATTTCACAACATAATTACATTCATCACATTCCATATTATATCAAGGAATACATTCCTTCCTTTATACCACACTCACGTAATTACAAATGAGTTGGCATACAAATTACAAAAATAAAAGTTTCCACACATTACATTAAAATTACACAAAATTGTCAGCTTTCAATCAATATAATTCTTCACTCATGTGACCTCAGATCTTGTACTATCAACCACATCACTATCAACATGTCTCCAACTTCTCTCTAACTATGCATAACTAGATTCTATCCTGATTAGGAGATATCATCCGATTTCCACAAACCTCTACTCAGGAACGCTGCCTAAATACTGCTTCCACTGATTTCCTCATAAATTCCATGAATGAATGAATTACTATCCACACTCTTAACCATGATCTAATAACACATCATAGAATAATTCCTCAACTGTGCATAGCTTCATCTTCAATATGCCAAGTGTGCTAACTCAAACACTGTCTGCTTCTCTGCTAATCTTCAATAGATCACTGTGTTGACATCAATAACAATCAAAGTCATGAATGCAACAAAAAATGCTATAGAATGGCTGCTAATACTCTCCCATAGGATATATTTAGCATTCATTCCTAACAATCTCCCCCATTTGCATTGATGGCAACATAGATGAAAAAACATCCAAGTTCCATAAATCCAATCATTGCAACACTGCTGCACTGAAAATGCTTCAAGTCTTCTTCATCAATCAAATCTTGCTTCATTTTCCTATTCAGTTCTCTCCAATAGATGGTACAAATGGTTTTTCATGTACACTTCTCCCCCATTGGCATCAATGATAGAAATTTCATCATTATGTCAACAACTTCAATGTCAAAAGACACTGTTCAGAAAATACATTCACTAGAGTCCTCATGCCTCAGCTCAGATACACATACTCCCCCATAGAGGAAGTACCAACATCCAGTCTAGAAGAAAAGTAGGGCTCATATACCACTAGACAGATGCAACAATCTGCGTCACTTCTCAAAAGGAGGTTGGGGCATAACCCCAAGCATACCTCTTAGATACTCAAATGTATCCTTCAAAAAAGGTTTTGTAAATATGTCTACAATCTGCTCCTTTGTGCTTATATAATCAAGTGTGACTTCTTTCTTTGCTACTTTCTCTCTCACTACATGATACTTTATCTTTATATGCTTTGTCTTAGAATGTAACACGGGGTTCTTTGACATACTAATTGTGCTGGTGTTATCACAGTGTATAACAATAGCTTCAACAAATTTTACTCCAATATCCTTCAACATTTGCTTCATCCAAATTATTTGGTTGCAATTATTTACTACTGCTACATATTATACTTCTGTTGTGCTCTGGAAAATACAAATTTTCTTCTTTCTTAGCCAAGAAACCAATCTTCCTCCAAGGAAAAATGCTCCACCACTAGTGCTCTTTTTATCATAAACACTGCCTCCCCAATCAACATATGTATATGCACATAGGGTAAAATCATCAGATTTTTCATACCACAATCCATACTCAAGTGTGCCTCTTAAGTACCTCAATATCCTCTTTATTGCTACATAATGTGATTCTCTAGGTTTAGCTTGAAATCTTGCTACAATTCCAACTAAATATGCTATATCAGGTCTTGTATGAGTCAAATAATGAAATCCTCCAATCATAGATCTGTACTTCTTTTGTTCTACTGTAGGAGTCTCATTTGTGCTAGATAACTTATGTCCAGTTACCATAGGTGTTCCAACTGGCTTATAGTTCTCCATTCCAAATCTTTTCGATAAATCATTCAAGTACTTTGATTGACTTACAAAGATACCATCACTATTCTATCTTATCTACAATCCTAAAAAGTATTTCATCTCACCAATCATACTCATTTCAAATTCAATCTTCATTTCTTCTACAAATTTATCGCTAGCTTCATCTTCTCCTCCAAAGATAATATCATCAACAAAAATTACTACAACCAACAAACCATTTTCAATTTCTTTTGTATACAGGTTGCTATCAACCGTGCCTTTTGTAAGTCCTGATTTCAACAAATACTTATCCAATCTCGCATACCAAGTTCTAGGTGGTTGCTTCAGTCCATATAAAGCTTTGTTCAGTTTACATACCATGTCTCCTTCTTGAGTTAAAGGAAAACCTTCAGGCTGCTCAATGCAAACTTCTTCCAATTCTCCATTCAGAAATGTTGACTTCACATCCATCTAATACACTTTGAATTTCTTAAAAGCTACATAGGCCAAAAATATTCTTACTGCTTCAATTCTTGCTACTGGTGCAAAATTTTCTTCATAGTCAATTCCTTCTTACTGTGAGTATCCTTTACATACCAATCTTGCTTTGTTCCTTACCACTTCTCCTTGTTCATTCATCTTGTTTCTGAATACCCATTTTGTTCCTATAACATTCTTATCTTTAGGTCTAGGGACCAATTCTTATGTCTTGTTCTTTTCAATCTGATCTAGTTCTTCTTTCATAGCTTTAATCTAATGTTCATCTTCACAAGCTTCACTAGTAGATTTAGGTTCAATTTGAGAAATCAAACATAACTATTCTTGTACCTTTTTTTGAGTCTAAACTCCTCTGTCTATGCTTCCAATAATCTACTCAACATGATGATTCCTTGATAGATTCATGTTAGGTGTCACTGTCTCAGATCTTACTTCAGGTGTCAGTTCTTTAATGACCTCACTGTGGCTTTCATTCAAAAAATCACTATCAATTTCATAAAATAATTCAGTAGTCTCAAGGTTAGGTCTAGGGTGAGTTCCTTCATCTGATTCATAATCAAGCATTCTTTCTTGAATTTTGAACTTTTCATCAACTTTAACATTTGCGCTGTAAAAAATAGTCTTAGTTCTCTTATTGTAACATCTATAATCTTTTCTCTTCAATGAATAACCAAGAAATATACCTTCATCACTTCTAGGATCAAACTTTCCAATGTCATCATCTCTCTTAATATAACATTTGCTTCCAAAAATTCTAAAATAGTTAACTGATGGTGCATGTCCAAACCATAGTTCGTAGGGTGTCTTGTCTGTATCTTCTCTAATTTTTACTCTATTCATTGTATACATGGTTGTGTTCACTGCTTCTCTCCAAAATATCTTTGCTAAGTCATTCTCGAATAACATAGCTCTTGCTGCTTCAGTCATTGATATGTTTCTTCTTTCTACAATGCCATTTTGTTCAGGTGTCCTAGGGGCTGAAAACTATCTCTTAATACCATTGACTTCACAAAAGATGTTAAATTCTTTAGAAGTAAATTCTCCACCTCTATCTGATCTCAAACATTTAATCTTCATTCTAGATTCATTCTCAACTTTATATTTAATGATCTTAAACTTATCAAATGCTTCAAATTTTTCTTTAAGAAACGTAATCCACATCATTCTTGTAAAGTCATCAACAAGAATCATAAAATACCTTTCTCCATAGAATCCTCTAGTCCTTGTAGGACCGCTCAAGTCTATATGAACAATCTCCAACTTCTCTACTGTTGTAAACTTCTTGCTGGGAAATGAGCTTCTCTTCTATTTAGCCATCACACATTCCTTGCACATCATGTTAGTAGGCTTCATAATTTTAGGCAAATCTCTTACTGCAAGTGTAGTACTTACTTTCACAATGTTATCAAAGTTTATATGACAAAATATTCTATGACACAACCAACTGTCATCAATCTTAGTAATCAAACATGTCATCTCAGTAGGATTTAGCTGAAATACATTACCTCTGGTTCTAGATCCAGTACCAATCAGATTTCCATCTCTGTCTTTTATCACACATATTTTCTCAATAAACCAAACTTGATATCCCTTATCAACTAACTTTCCAACACTCAAAAGATTATGTTTCAAACCATCCACAAAGTAAACATCATCAGTATTAGTCTTTCCATCAAGAGTAATAGATCCTATACCTTTAATCAAACAAGGTGCATTGTTTCCAACTCTAACAAATCCATCATAATTGTTAAACTTTATGAACTTTTTCATGTCTCTAGTCATATGATGTGAACAACCACTATCTATAATCCAATCAGCTTTCTTTTCTACTTGAGAAACTAAAGCCTTTTCTTCCTTAATTTCAGTTTTAGGATTTTCTTCTTTAATTGCTACAAATCCTATATCATCATTGTTCTCAGTATCAATTTCACTCAAAGATTTCTCCAAACTAGTTTCAAGTTCATCATTTGCATAGTAAAAATCTTTAGCTCTTCTAGGATTAAAGTTCTTCCTATACTTCTTGACTCTTTTAGGAAATTTAGATGCAAAATGACCATATTCTTGACAAGTCCAACATTTAAAATTTTTCTTATCATCTGGTTCTCTCGTCACAAGAAAGGCAATACCTTCTTCAATCTTCATGTCTTCTTCATTTCTAGATATGTTGCTGCTAGCATAATCTCCGCTCACATTGATGCTTCTTAACAAAGTAGGATGAACACTAAGAGCACTGAATGTTGTCTCCATTCTAGGTAGGTCTCCTGATAACCTCAAGTTCATTTAAGCTACTTCCAATCTTCCAAGAAGAGTCTCTCTTGTAAAGTTTTTAGTACAAGGTATGACTTGTTCAATCATCTGTGTTGTCTTCTTAAATGCAGGAGTCAATGTCCTCAACATTTTCCATATTAATTCATTCTCTATTTTTTTTCCACCACAAGATTTTATACCTACAACAATCTCTGACATTCTACCAATATAACTTCTAACAGATTCATCTTCCATCATTCTTATATCTTCAAAAGCACATATCCAATTATGTAATTTGACTTTCTTTACATGTTCATCACCTTCAAAAGTAGATGTAAAGCTAACCAAATTTCATGAGATGTTTTCAAATATTTTACTTGACTGTACCTATTCTCAGAAAGGCCTGACAAGAGTGCTTCTCTAGCAAGTATGTTACACATTAATATATCTCTTTCATCATTAGTACATGTTTCAATGTCATCCTCATTAATGATAGTCTTCTCATTCTTTGTAATCAACCAATAACCTGGTCCTAAACATAGTAGATGTGTCTTCATCTTTTCTTTCCAATTGTCAAAATTTACTCCATCAAACTTAGGGCTTTCTTTTTTGAAATTCACCATGGATCTCCTTAACTTGTTAAACTTTTCTTTCAAGGACCTGCTGCTCTGATACCAATTGTTAGAAAGTAAAGTCCACCAAGATAACTAAGAGGGGGGGGGGGGGGGGGGGTGAATCATTTATCAGATAAATATAACTTTTATCAACTTCAATAGATTTTAACCATGTAAGAAATGTAACCAACAACCATAGAAAGATATACATGCACAATAACACAGTGACACAAGATATGTTGAGTAGGGAACCTCTTGATCAAAGAGTAAACCTCAGTGGGAATGATGCCCACAAAAGATACACTAATATGAATATTCCTTTTGAAAGGATGGACTCTGTTTGGAGTTTTATGAAATACATTCAGTACATATGAATCCCTGTTAAAAGATTCTAACTCTGTTAGGAGTTATGGAAGATAGAAGGACCCATTTCCCAAACAACTACAGGGTAAGATCACCAAACTCACTATCCAAGTGATCTTTGTATTACTCAACAGAATAATACCAAAATATTACTGACCTCAAAAAATCAATACTCCTTCTCTGACTATGCCAAACCGCACCAACTCCTTCAGATCTCAGTACTTCACATATCCTCTTTCAACAATTTCACTTTCACAATACACTTACATTCATCACATTCCATATTACAACAAGGAATACATTTCTTCCTTTATACCACACTCAAGTAATTACAAATGAGTCGGCATACAAATTACAAAAATAAAAGTTTCCACACGTTACATTAAAATTACACAAAACTGTCGGCTTTCAATCAATATAATTCTTCACTCGTGCAACCTCAGATCTTGCACTGTCAACCACATCATTATCAACATGTATCCAATTTCTCTCTAACTGCACATAACCAGATTCCATTCCGATTAGGAGATATCATCCGATTTCCATAAACCGCTACTCAGGAACGTTGCCTGAATACCGCTTCCACTGATTTCCTCATAACTTTCATGAATGAATGAATTACTATCTATTCTCTTAACCATGATCTAATAACACATCATAGAATAAGTCCTCAACTACACATAGCTTCATCTTCAATATCCCAAGTGCACTAACTCAAACATTGTTTGCTTCTCTGCTAATCTTCACTAGATCACTGTGTTGACATCAATGACAATCATAGTCATAAATGCAACAAAAAAAGCTACATAATGGCTGCTAATACTCCCCCATAGGAAATATTCAGCATTCATTCCTAACAGTGTATTTAAATGGCAAGCCTCTTCCTTTGACCCAGTCTTGTTTTGCAAAAAAATGGCATAAAAAGGAGTCTCTTTAATTCAGGATGTATTGGTTGACAAACAAATGGGTTCTTGGGAAGAAATGAGAGATAAGTTCAATATTCCTAATTCTCAGAAAAAGACATTCACTTTTATTTCTAAAGCTGTGGAGAGACATTTCCCTAGTAAACTATTGAATGTAGAACACATATTTGAATATATGAAATGGAATGATGGTAATAGAATAGAGGATTTTTCATGCAAACAAATTTATAGTTTTCTTAAAGAGGATGCTGGAATTATAAACATAATTAATTAAAATTGGAAAATTGACTAGTCTAGCACTAGATGGAACTTTAGGTTTGATTTTTTTGGCATTCTAAGGTTGAACCCAAAATTGTTTGTTTTTTATGGTTTCTTCTCTTGAAGAAAATTGATGTTGGTTCCTTCTTCTCTCAATGTGGTCATCAAAATATTTGTTGCTCTTTGTGTAACTTGCCTGAAACTTTTGAACACCTCTTTTTTGAATGTATTTTTGCCAAAAGATTATGGTCTAGTTTTCTTGGTCACCCCTTAGTGTGGAATTGTCCAAATTCTTTTTCTTGGCATGAGATTATTATTGGTTTTGTGGAAGCTTTTGATTGTAAGTTGAATATTTTTTAGTTTACCTTAATTGCTAAAGTGGTTTGGGCCATTTGGAAGCTAAGGAATGCAGAGATCTTTCAAGCCAGGAAACATGACCTTATTGAGTTTTTCATTAAACTCACACATCTTAATATTGTTTCACGGGTCTCTGCAAGGATAGAGGTACCAAAAGAAAGGTTTCTAGCACTAATAAAGGAAGGTGTGATGTTTTTTTACAAGGATATTTATTTCTCATCTTTTGATGATTCTTCTCAAGAAATAAACAGTGAGAGAGTGCTAGATGCCAACTAGGATGTCACTTTGAGAGTGAATCAAGGTGAGAATAATATAAATGATGATCAAGAGGAGGTTTCCAATAATGAATGGGAAGCTAAAGCTAAAAATGACAACTGGAACTCTCAAGAACAAAGGACCAGCAATAGTGAATGGGACAATAACATTCCCAGAGACATTACCAGTGGATGGGATGAATCATAGCCATACATTTTTACTCTTTTTTGTTGGAATTTGGTTAATATATTATGTGTAAAGCCATGTTTTATGGCTCCTTGTATATAATATAGATAGGTGATGCTAGTAGCAACATAAACACTTATTTTTGTTGGTTTTTAAAGTAATTTTTAGTTGATACTCTATGGCAATATAAAAAAAATAGAACAGGTAACATGCAATCAGTTTCCTTTGTGATTAGGTCTCAATCAGTTGGGGTCATATGGCCTCTGATTATTGATTCTAATCTTGCACTCATTATCCTTATGACCATACTTTTTTCAATGATAATAGTTACCATGAAAAACATTAGAGCTAGAATTGTAGCCTTCAGATCTACCATATAAATTTCTAGATCTAGCAATAGGTGCATTAGATCTACTAAGTCCAAAGGGTTTAGACATACATACATTAACATTATGACCTTCCTTGTGATAATTAAAGCATACCCATCTATAATTCATCTTACTAGATTTATTGTTGATCACCTTAAGTGCTGACTTGTTTGAACCTTTGCATCACTCTTCTTATTACCAAATGATTCACTGACTTTAAAATTTGAAAACCCTAATATTGGATACAATTGAGAAGGGGGAGTGAATTAGTTGTATTTCATTAACATAAAACTTTATTTTTTGAAAAAATTAAATGAAAATATGAAACCTCAAAAGTAACAAAGATCAGAATACCAAGAATTGTTTTTGAGGAAACCCTGTTAAGGGAAAGACCTCGGTGGGGATGAAATCCACAAATAATGCACTAGTAATAAAGTATATAAGTTACAAGATCTTTCCCTATTAGGAGAATATAAATACAACTAGTAAAAAGTCCATGTTAAAGGAGAAAAACCTTTCTTTGAGTCAACAACCCTGTTAGGAGTTGATAGGATGAGCCTTTTTTTGCTTGGAGAAACTTTCCCAATGTGAAGGTTAAATCCACCTTCTAAAGGTTAAACCCACATTCTGGAACCACTGTCCAAATAAAAGTATATAAATATACCAATAATAGATAATGAGCTGACTAACAACAACTCCCTTCCTAATAAAAATGATTTACATAAACTATTGTCAAGATACGCACAAGATCTTGGACAAGAAAATAACAAACATTAGTCGGCCAACATACTCCATAATCCAACACTCATATTTTCACAAGGTAGAACATGCCATATCCCATATGTCAACACCAAATAAGACTTCACAAGGTCACACAATATAGGTTGACATCACCAAGAGTGCGATGATCAAGGAACAAGGGAGATTATTCCCATGAGTCTTCTGTCATATCCCAAACTCACATACCCTAAATCCATCTCGCACCCAAGAAAACACATAAATTTAGGGACTAACTCTGCCACAGACCTTTGTTTATATTCCTATATCCAGTTTGTACCAAAACTATTGTAACTTATTCCTTTGATTAAATTAATGCATGTGATCTTAGATATAAGATCTAAATTCCTTCTAAAAATCAAATCCAAGCTCACTGGGTCATGCATGCCATACACAGCCCATACAACCATGATGATTCTGTATGTTCCTGTCTTAACCAATATTATTGCAACATCAGATATATTTAAGTCAATCTTTTGAAACATATGTTGACATCAATAAAAACACATTTCAGGAACAATTCCAACAATCTCCCCCTTTGGCATTGATGAAAATATATGATGAAAACAATCAACCCAACAATCATTTCAATATCCTCTACACAGCTCCCTCTAAACCAGTGGGGGTTCCTCTTGTATTTCTCCCCCTTTGACATCAATGAAAAATGACTACTTTTCCTTTTCCCACCATAGCAAGGTATACCTTTTTCAATCTTCACGCCTAAAAAAGGGTGCCAAATCACCCAAATAAGTGTTTTTATGTCCTGCGATCATTCCCCTTGAGGAGTGCACCCAAGCATCAAGTCTAGGGAAGAATATAACTTTGATAGCTATTGGATTGATGCATCCTTCCATCATCTAGTTCTTGTAAGGATTTGTTTTCACCCCAAGCATATCTCTGAGATACTCAAAGATATCTTTTGACAAAGTTTTAGTGAATATATCTTATAATTTCTCCTTTGTACTAACATACTCAACTCTAACTTCCTTTTCTGCAACTTTCTCTCTCAAAAATGATATTTGATTGAGATATGTTTGTTTTTTGAGTGCATAACAATATTGTTTGACATATTGATTATGCTTGTATTATCACAATGAATCACAACTGGTTCTTGAAATTTTATTACAATATCCTTCAACATCTATTTCATCCAAATAACCTGTGAATAGTTTAAAGCATCTGCCACATATTCTAATTCAACAGTAGATTAAGCAACACAATCCCGCTTCTTGCTTAACCAAAAGACTAACCTATTCCCAAGGAAGAATGCACCACCACTAGTGCTCTTGATATCATCAATACATCCTACCTAGTTTTCATTATTCTATGCATTGAGGTTAAATCCATCTGACTTATCATACCATAGCCCAGATTCCAATGTACCTTTTAAATACCAAAATATCCTTTTTACTGCAATATAGTGAGTCTCTTTTTGATCTTCTTGAAACCTTGCAACAATTTTAACTATATTTGTAATATCTAGTCTAGTATGTGTTAAATATTGTAATCCTCCAATCATGGATCTATATTTTGTTTGATAAACACTTTGAGTTTCATCATTTAGAGTAAGCTTGGATCCAGTAATCATAGGTGTTCCTATAGGTTAGCAATTTTTCATGCCAAACCTTTTCAGTATATCCTGAGATACTTTGTTTGAGAAATGAAAATTCCATATTTACTTTGTGTAATTTTCAAACCAAGAAAGAACTCCATTTCATCAACCATAAACATTTCAAATTCATCTTTCATTTCTTTAGAAAATTTATTTCTCATTTCATTATTTCCTCCAAAGATAATATCATCCACAAATACTTATATGATCAAGATTCCATCCTTTCTAATTCTCGAATAGAAATTACTATCTAAACTACCTTTTTTGAAACCAAGATGTAATAAATACCTATAAAATCATGCATACCGAGCTCTAGGAGGTTGCTTCAGTCCATACAAAGCCTTCTTCAACTTGCAGACCATGTCCTTGTCATTTGTCAAGGGAAAACTATTAGACTACTCAATGTAGACCTCTTCTTCTAGATCACCATTCAAGAATATAGATTTCACATCGATCTGATACACTTTGGAGTCTTTGAAGGCAAAAAAGGCAAGAAATAATCTTACTACCTCCAATCTAGCCACAAGTGAAAAGGTTTCTTCAAAGTATATTCCTTCTTGTTGCGATTAGCCTTTACAAAAAGATCTTTGTTCCTTATCATTGTCCCCTCTTCATTCATTTTATTTATGAATACCCATTTAGTTGCAATAACATTCTTTCCTCCAAGTCTAGAAACTAGTTTCCAAGTTTTCTTCTTTATTATCTGATCCAACTCTTCTTTCATTGCATTAAACCATGATACATCTTTGCAAGACTCATCAGTAGTTCTAGGTTCCACTTTTAAAACCATACATAATTCCTCTATAGCCTTAGACATAGTTAATATGCCTCTATTCCTATCACCAATAATTTAATCTTTAGGATAATTTCTTGGTACATACCTTGGAGTTTTAAGAGTATCAGATTATTCACTTTCACATATTTTCCTGTTATTGTCAAATTCATCCAACTCTTTTGATTCAATAGTATTTTCTAAGTTTTGATCATATATTCTTTCTTGAACTTAAAACTTCTCATCAATTATTACATTAATACTCTCAAACATATTTCTCAATCTTAATTTGAAACATATATGAGCTTTCCTTTTGGTAGAATAACCAAGAAAGATGCCTTCATTACTTCTTGAGTCAAACTTAACTACCTCATCATCCCTTTTGATAAAACATTTTCTACTAAAGATTCTAAAATATCTCACAATATGAGCATAGCCAAACCAAAGTTCATAAGGTGTTTTAGTATTACCTTCCTTGGTCTAAATTCTAATCAAAGTGTTAACTATAGTACTGACTTCTTCCCTCTAATGCACACATGATACATTTCCTTCAATCATCATTGTTCTAGCAGCATCCAATATAGCATTGTTCCTTCTTTCTGCAATCCCATTTTTTTGGTGGAGTCCTAGGAGAAGAAGTCTGCCTGCATATCCCATGTTCTTCGTAGTATGAATTAAATGCAGAAGATGTAAAATATCCTCCTTTGTTTGACCTCAAACATCTTATCTTCAGACTTGATTCAATTTCTAATTTTTCCTTGAAGATCTTGAACTTATCAAATTATTCTTATTTTTCTTTAAGAAAGGCAACCCACATCATTCTCTAATGATCATCAATAAATAGTATGAAATATCTTTCACCATAAGAGGATCCAATTCTTGTAGGACCACATAGATCTGTATGCACCAGATATAGGTTCCTTTTGGTAGTGTATGAATTTCTTTGGAAACTCCCCTTTTTTTTCTTTCCCATTACACATTCTCTGCATATTGTGTTAGAGGGCTTCACAATTTTTGGTAAGTCCCTAACTACATTGATGTTACTTTTCTTCACAATGTTATCAAAATTTACAGGACAAAATCTTCTATGCCATATCCAAATTTCATCAATATGAGCAATAAAAACATTTTGCATCAATGATATTTAACTAAAATACATTACCTCTTATCTTTGCTCCTAATTCAATTAGGTTTCCCTTTTGTCCTCTAAAAATGCATGATCCATTATTGAACTGTAACTAATAACCATTATTCATAAGTTGTCCAACACTCAATAGGTTATGCTTAAGTCCATCAACAAGCAATACATTATCAATGTTAGTTTTTCCATCCAAAGAAATAGATCCTACTCCAATAATCAGTTTAGGAGTATTATCACCAAATCAACTCCACCATCATGCATCTTAAGCTAAACAAAGCTATCCTTATCACTGGTCATGTGATGTGAACATCCGCTATCAATGATCCATTCAGGTTTCTTTTCAATGTGTGATACTAAGGATTTTTCTTCGTGAATAGGTTCATTATCATTTATAGCTACAAACCCAATCTCATCTACTATTGAATCATCATTGAAAACACCTTCACTAGCATAATAGCATTCCTAATCATAGAAATCTGGTTTAGTGAGCTTAGGTTTTTATTTAGAGACCCTTGTAGGAAATCTAGATGCAAAGTGACCAACTTTATTGCAAGAAAAACATTTTAAAGGCATTTTTCCTTCAAATTCACCCTTACCTCTTTTCTCCTTTCTTGCGATCAAAGTAAGAAGTTCATCCATCTTCCCATTTTTATCAGTAATTTCTATTAGATCATATCCATAATCTCCAAGCTTAGGATATTTTTTAACCCTACCGGTGCTCGCAAGGTTTAATGAGGTCCTTTTGTCATTATGAACAATTGCCTTGAATGAAGTTTCTATCTTAGGTACTGAATCCTATAATTCTACCACCTCAAAAGTAGTTAACTTAGCTATCAACATCTCTCTATTGAATCAATGAGTCAATGGAATGATCTCCTCAATCACCTGCACTTTGGTCTTGTAAACAGGTGTCAAATATCTCATAATCTTTGTGATGACCTCTTCTTCAGTATAAGTGCCTCTTGAATTTCTGATTCCTGTAACAACTTTTGAAACATTCTAGACATAAGCTCTGACATTTTCATCTTCTTGTATTTTTATATTTTCCATCTTTGTCTTCCAATTTTGTAATTTTTCCTGCTTGGTGTAATTTTCTTCTACATAAAGTACTTCCATCCTTCCCCAAATTTTATGAGCTAAATCAAGCTCCTTAACTTCTATAAATTCTTCTTTAGATAGTGTGCTTATCAAAGCTTCCCTTGCAACCATATTACAAGAGAAAATCTTCTTTTAATCATCAGTAACATTAGGTAAATCATTTTTTGCAATAATATTTTCCTTGTTCTTTGTAATCATCCAATAATCAATTCCTAGGAAGAACAAATGTGTCCTCATCTTGTTCTTCCAGTTGTCAAAATTTTCAGTATCAAATTTAGGACTTTCCTTCCTAAAATAAGCCATCTTTTAGATCACCTCACATGGTCGAGCTTTTTCTCTAAGGACCAATAGCTCTGATACCAATTATTGGATACAACTAAGAGGGGGGCGAATTGGTTGTATGTCATTAATATAAAACTTTATCTTTTCAAAATCGTAAATGCAAATCTGAAACCTCAAAAGTAACATAGATCAGAACACCAAGAATTGTTTTTGAGGAAACCCTATTAGGGGAAAAACCCCAGTGGGGATGAAATCCACAAATAATGCACTAGTAATAAATTATTTTAGATACAAGATCTTTCCCTATTAGGAGCAAATAAATACAACTAGTACAAAGTCCTTGTTAAAGGAAATACTTCTTTTTTTGAGTCAACAATCTTGGGATTATAGAAAGATAAGTACTAAGAGGGGAGGGGTGAATCAGTACCTTTAGAAACTTTTAAGACTAAAAACTTTGCAATAGTAGATCTCAATTAACCAACTAATTCCATTGTGTGAAACATACATTCAAGTAACTAAAAATGTAAATTGCATGTACATAAAATAATAAATCATACATGAAAATCCGTACTCATGACATAGATATTTTGGTATCGCAGAAACCCTTGTTAGAAGGTAAAAACTACGGTGGGGATGACACCCACAAATATTCACTTCTGCAACAATAAAGTATGTCGGTTAAGGCTACAAGTTTATGATCACTTCTGATAATCTTACCTAGTTAGGAGTAACAAAAGATCAACTAGATCTACCTGGTTAAAGGATTTTAACAACATAAAGTATGTGTGTACTCGGTTAAGATATTTACATAAGAAATGTTAAGTTCACTCTGTTAAAATATTTTGAATTTTGCTACAATGGTTAAATTGATAATAGTAAAAGTATTTGTAAATAACAACTTAATCTTGTCTGATTCAGTTCTGTGAAGTATCAAGTAAATATCACTTCGGTGTGATGTATGTGCCCTTCTATTCTTCTCAAAAGCCTTGTATGTGTTCTAAAAACTTAATCCTTCTTTCATAAACCTTCTGTCAAAATCCCTTTGTCTAATCTTCTGATGTCCTTAGTGTAGCTACTCCTTCATGATACATGATCATAATGACTTATTTACAAATTCATATCAAACTAACTTGACTAAATTAGGGTTTACATCATCTTAGAAAACCTAAGATCAACAATGTAAGAAAATAACCTAGATCTAACATTACATAGGAATCATCACAAAAATTAATGATTACATCCATATTAAATATGTCTCGATCTTGGTAAATCATTTCCATGATCAGTGTAAACCATTTGAATAGATGTTTGTGCCAATCCTGATTACTATGTTGTTTCCTTCTTTACTCGGTAATCACTACATTCATCATTCAGTAAATTACCGATGCTTGGTTTAAATGAATGCTCAGTGATCACTAGCTCAGTACTCAGTAATTTCCTATCACTCGGTAAGTGTTCTCGGTCAAACCTATGTTCGATTGTCTTAGATTTCTGCCTTGACTTTGCTTGGTGTGAAGGCTTTGTATGCTTAACTGACTATTCTTTTTGTCTCCTTTTACCAACCTTTATCGACTGAATAATTGATTGATACTAATGACGATCCATTAATTCTAAAATAGAGATAACAATCTCCCCCTTTGGCATTAGTATCAAAACCTTATGTTTATGTATCGATTGCCAAAAAAATATATTTACAAACTCAAAAATATACTAACTCCATATATACACTAACTCCCCCTTTGTGCATGCTCCCAATGTAAAGTACAAAATGGTACATATATGTAAATATATATACATAGACTTTCCCCCTTTTTAAAATTAATGTCAAAATAAAAAGTGTACTTACAACTTATAAAAAATGTGTTGATGGGTTTTCTTTAGGGATGCCAAGAGGTTCTCCCATTCCTCTTTCAAGTTTTCAAGAGCAATGTTCTCTAGACCGACTTGTGCATGCACGTAAAAAATGTTCTCAAGTATAAAGATCTCAGGGGTGGCAACTAAATTTTTTGCCTTATTTACATGTCTATCCATGATCTTTAGATGTGGAAGAAGCTAAGCTTGTATCTCGGTGACTTGATCATTGATGGTATCTTCCAGCTTCCTCCAATTTGATCTCAACTGCCCAAGTTCTTGAACTTTTGATATATGCTTATGAAAAGAATTTGGATCAGTTAGAGAACTGTTTATATTGACCTGAATTTATTCATCCAATTTATTAATCTTTTCACTAACCTCGGTAGTGAATTGGTCAACAATGTACAACTTAAACAAAATTTGAACAATTTTATGAATAATGGTTTCTAGCTCGGTAATAACCTCTAAGAGCTTAACCTTATTTATTGCCACTTCTTGGCTAATTTTTTCTGCCAATTTCAATTGAATCTCTTCTTTTTCCCTTTCCTCTATTCTCTTCTCAACATCAATATCTAGGGCATTTATGTGGCCAGTTAGAGTTGAAAGTTTATCAAGGATGGGAGTATCCTCATCGACATTGATCTCAGGAACTACTTGTAGTAAAATATCTCTAATGTCATCTAGAATTTGTTTTCTTTTACTCTCCTTTTTCATCTTTTCTTGTGTAGCCTTCCTTGTGCACAATTCCCCATATTTTATTAGTTCCTCAGGGTATAATGTTCTAGGGTCACATTTAGGTATCTCAATAATCTCATCCAATGTGACTGGACCTTTGCCATGTTTCTTTTTCTTCTTTGGTGTTGGTAATTTAGTATATGGATCAAGAGATTTAGACTCCAGATTTACCTTTTCAGTCTCGGTTGAAACACTTTCCTCCTTAGGTTTCTTGATGACTAGTGCCTCGGTGTTTTGTCCTTGGGCATCAGTTGTGGTTTCTATTGTTGATTCTACCGGTTTAGTTTCTTCTAGTGCTCTTGATACTACCTCTATTTGCTCAAGATCATTTGAAGTATTCTTCTCTATTGTCCCCTATTCCTTGGGTGCATCTTTTGGTTGCTTAGGGGTCAAGCCTTCAGGTTCCTTCTGAGTTACAATTTCAACAGCTTGTACTAGAATTGGTAAGTCAACCAGAATTGCACTTGTTGATGCCTCGACGGGTACATTCTCCTCAGTTGTATCTACAGTAGTGTTTATGTCTTCATCATCCTTTATATCATCAGGATCTCCATTTGTGATGTCTTCAATTAACACATCATATGTTCCTATTGTTATCAACTGCTCAGGAGGATCCTTGTATTCTTCTCTATAACCTGTGGGGTAGAAATATATAGAAATGGTAGTATCTGTTAGGCCATTTTCCTGTCATAGCCAAAATCCTAAGAAAATGGTCTATTCTTGAAAAATTTTGTGAAGTTGCCTTATCCTGCTGCAATACTGTTTTGATCTACGAAGATGAAGTATAAGGTTTTATAGCTTGTGAGCTTATCCATGGATTAATCAAGGTGTGTTCAAGCTTCAGTTCAGATCACATGGTCTAATGTGCAAAAACTAGTGAGATCCATTCATTTCAATTTGATGAGGAACTAGGGTTTACCCATGCAAAGGGTTTTAAAAATTTTCCTAAGTCCAAGAAACCCTACCCTAAGTCTATTTTCTCATTACCTTTTTGGGCCACTTAAGTCCCCTTTCTACACATGCTTTATTTCCTTGTCCGAGTTGTTATGTTTCTATTCAGCGATCTGGCGACTGAGGCGTTCACCAGTTCTCCAGGTTCCTGGGTGGTTAGTCATTTTATTTAGTGAACAAGTGAATGCAGTGGTCACGTATTCTCCTAATCTTGGTGAATAAGTTCCAAACACTAACCAATCTAGCGGGTGGTCTTTTTCCCTTCAGTTGCTGAATCTCTTGACAAAGCTGCTAAGTCATGAAACATTCTTAGATTCAGTGAGGACTATGGATGGATGGTCAAATCAATGAATGACACATGTTCATTGGATAAAAATCAAGTTTAAGAAAGCATCTGGAGATCTAGAAAATGCTCAAAGATAACCTTCAACAACTTGGAGAATGCTTGATTTGCTGAATCGCTAGATAAGATGGGGTAAAAGATAAAGGTTTTAAAATTTAACGAGGGTCGTAGATGCTATCATGATCAGATGGTGGTCGCGTATTCTCCAAATGATACTTAGGGTTAAAGAAATATTCAGTGGTCATTAGAATAGCTTTGTTCGCGTGATCTCCAAACCAGACCAAGGTTAGTTAAATTGTTCAGCAACTTGGAGAGTGCCTTCAGTCGCGTGTTTGCTAGATCCAGTGGGGTTAAGGGAGCCTTCCGTGGTTAAAAGATAAAGACAGCGCAAGTCCAAGTCAATCTGACGGTTGTCACATTGCCGAGAAGAAAAGATGCTTGAAAGTTTGTGCTTGCCGCATTGCAACTGCCGTCGATTTGGTATCAAGGCCATGAGATGAAGATGGTGGGTCCTTAGTGTCAGGTTGATCTAATGTGCCTATTCCTTATTGGTTTATGGTAAGGTTGGCATGGCTAAGTGTTTTAAAAGAGTTTAATTGATTGTTTGTCAATTAACAAGAGCCACCAGATGTGTCGGGAAAAGAATAGGATCAACGGCCGTGTTTTAAACTTGATTAATTAACCATTGTTGTTCAAATTTTAAATCTTCTGCTAGGGTTTCTTGTCAGGTTTTGAACATTGAAATAGAAGTGACAAGATTGAATTATTTTTATTTTCCAAGGATGTTTGCACGTAAAGAATTGATGAACAAGATATCAGGTAGTCATCAGATTAGAGTTATTTTCCTAAAATGCCATACCAGTTAAATAAAAAGGACTGATGCTTTTAGAAATGTGGCTAAGTTTATTTTTGGGGGTCTTAAATAAGGAAGTTTGATAGGAAGAGGCTGATTGGAACATTATGGCAACACCTGGCAGAATTAGAACTATTTTTGGAAACTGTTGCAGAAGACTTGGCGCTCAAATTAACCTACACTTTTGAAAACTGTAACTAAGTGCAATCTTGGTGTGCTTTTTGTCCTTTGTCTTATCTCTAGTGATTTTTGTTTTGTTCCTAAGTTATCCATAGCTTGTTGCATCCATTTCTCAAGGATTCGAAGATGACTTTTTCTATATATAGTGAGTTCTAGGAATTTTGAAGAGGTGGTGAATTACTCAGTGTAATAGGAATTTCTTGATTTAGTGTTTTAATTCTGAGGAATCTTAGTTTTTGAATGTACTGATATAGAAGATTTGTTAATGAAAATATACTAAAATTCCTTGTATATATTTTTTTGTCTTCGTGTATGAATTTGATTTCTTTGTGCATTTAATCTATAAGGCAGTTTTAAAAGCATCACTCTACAAGGTAGATAGTGTGGTTGAATCTCAAGTTTCTTTCAAGGGAAGGGTAATTCTTGAGTGAGGTCTCAGATATTTCAATATTTGTGCATGGATTTGATGATATAGTGTATACATGAGAGGATAATTTGTAAGGCATCTTATCTGGGTTTTGGGGTTACTTGAATGACAAAGTTTTTTAGATGTATGTTTATTGACTCTGATGCCCTAGGATTTGGCAATGGTCATTTCTTAGGTTGCATTGTTTCACCATCAATCAATTTAAATAATCATTTACTTTAAAATTTTGTTGAGTGTTATATGTTTACATCTATATCAAGCATACATATAATTATTGTGGTATTTGAAGAATTGAATCTGATAGGTATACCCACCTGTAGCTTAGAGCTCAAAGTGAAGAAGGATTTGAAATCCTTAATACCTTAGTGTTTATTATTGACATATGCATTTATTGGGACTACAAGAGTTAAGAATCAGAGGATTTCTGATTAGTTTTGATCATCTGCAGTTTTAGGTGCTAACAAAATTGGTGACTCTGCTGGGGATTTTAAAATATTTTTGCAATAAAGCTTGTTACAATTTTTTGTTGACTATTTATTGTTATATTTGAAGACCAATTTATAAATCTATCCCCACAAGTGTGTGGGTGGTGATTCTGAAATCTATGTTTACCAGTTGTTGGTTAAGCATAAAGAAATTTATTTAGGTATCTTGTCAAAGTTACTATGAGTAGACAAAGAAACACTAGGTCATACTATAGGGATCACCCAGAAAGCAATATGGGTGATGAACTGCATACACCTAGTAGAAAGCAATGATCTAAAAGAGGATTATTCAGCCATAACTCTCGTAAGCCAGCTAAAGAGCATGTTCCAATACCCATCCAAAAGGAAGTCTCATCTTTTTCTGAAAATCCTGAACTCCTTAGAAGAATGAACCCTGAGTTAGTTAGTCCTCCTCAAGAAGATGAATTCACAGATATAGGATATTTTTTGTGAGTGAAAATTTAGACCAGAATGAAGAGACTTCTGCTACTAAAAATACCTCATGTGATTCTGAGAATTTATGGGATGAAGTCATAGCTCTGAGAAAAAAGGACCAGGAACAATTGATAGAAAATGATAAAAGGAGAGAAGAGCGGGAATAGGAAAATTATGATTTGCTCATAGAAAGACAGGAGCTCATAAGAAAGACAAAGAAAAATGAACTTGAGGCTGAAAGTCTAAATCAAAGATCTAAGGGTTTGGACTGTGAGCTATTTGGTGATATGGAAGATTTGAGACAAAAGGAAAATATCAATGGTCCTAATCCTAATAAGGATGAATTTGAGGGTGAAGGCCCTATCCTGAGACAGTTGCATCCATTAGAGATGAAAAGAAATGAAGATCTCATAAATAATGTGAAACATGCATCAGAAAAGGGAAAGCAAAATATAATTGGGATCAACATAAATGAACCCAAAAGGAATGATGCTATCCCTAATACAATATCTCGAGCCAACTTAGAATTAGAAAAGGCTAGAAAGGCCAAAGATGATTTGGCTATCCAATTAGAGAAATTAGAGTTAGAAGATGTTGCAGATGAGATGAAAAGAAAGATTGCTTTCCTACATGCCAATATGAATACAATTGCTAGCATCTCAATCCATGTTATTATTGTGACACTACCAAAAAATCAATCATGTGGTCCTATGCCAAATCTCCAAGCCTCAGGCTCAAATCAAATAGTCCAAGGACCAGTTCAGAATATAAATCCATCAGCCCCTTTGGCTAGTGTTCCCATGGGAAATATGCCATGTCAAAATTTTGGAGGAGTGGGAGCACAAGTTCCACCAAACTTTCAAAGGGGACCAATTCACCTGACATATATCCACCATTGTTCTTTGATGATATCCCTGGTCAGCTGAATGCTATCCCTAATGAGGTAAGAGACAAGATCCCTAAATTCACTAGAAATAATGTAGTTACATGTGAAGAGCATCTTAAATATTTTTTAGATAAGATAAATGACTATGAAATTGAAAATGAAGATGTGATAATGAAACTCTTTGTTCAGTCATTAGAGGAAGATGTTAGGGATTGGTATAGAGGTTTTCCTCAAAATAGTATTACTTCATGGGAAGAGTTTGTAAAAATTTTTAAAGAACAATATGGCGAACATGTAAATTCTAGTTATATGCTTAATGAGTTCGATAACATTAAGAAGCATTTAAATGAGAACATGTCAGAATTCAATGCTAGATTTCAAAAGGCTATGTACAAATTGTTCCAAGTTTTGAGACTAGATGATGAGGTTTGTTTGACCACATACTTCAATGATGTGGAGGAAAAAATGTCTTACCTTTTGAGAGATAAAAGCCCATGTACTTTGATAGATGCTTTCAAGTTATCCATAAATATTGAAAGTAATAGAAAAGCATTTGGTCAAATGTACAAAAGGGATGAAGGGAGGTTATGGAAAGAAACCAGACCACATATTGTAAAACCTACCAAAGAAGATGAAAAGGTTGACAAATTGTCCAATATTGTCAAAGATCTTTCTGCTATATTTGATAAGGGTGGGAAAATTTTTCAAGATAATAAACCACCATATCAAAGGCAAGAAAGATTTCCCAAATTACATGATCAGCCATACAAAACAAATTGGAAGGATGGAAAACTTGTTTTTAACACCCATGAGCCACTAAAAGGTAGGGATACTCCTGACCCTTTGAAGAAAAACACAACACATAATGTGGAAAATATCCCATGGTGTGTGGCATGTGACATGCCTCACTCACCTTACCAATGTGTTGTAGCCCAAGCTCTAGGAGATGATCCAGAAGACCCACTTGCAGGAGACCATGAAGGATCTGAAAAGCCTGAAGTAAATATGTTTACCACTAAAAAGGTGGAAGAAATTTTCTCTTTAGATGAAGAGATATTAGTTGATGCTGGTCATAAAAGAAGAATTCTCTTGATTTATGAGCAAAAAATATTTTCCCATTTTGATCCTGAGGAATCTAATGATGACACTTGTCAGAAAAATATGATCAAACCAAAGATGGATGGTACTCAATGGAGAAGGCCCAGTAAAGAAGAAAGCAGGACTCTGACTGTGGCTGCAATTTCTTAGGCTAGATCCTCATATAACTTGACAAATAGAAAAGTTGATGTTGATCAAGGATTCCCAAGGTTAGTCTTTGTTAAGGATGATTCTCTAAGTAAGGATTCCCCTAAACCAAGTGCTTTCCCAAGAAAAAGTAACAACAACAAGTAAGAACCTATTGTGGTTCAAAGTGCTAAGAAGAATGAGGAAAATACTATAGAAAAGAGGAACAAAAATGTTGGTGGAAGAAAAGACTTATTTGATCTTTCTACTGAGGCCCCAACTTTTGACATGAGACATGCTTTGTCTCAAATGAAGGTGTCAATCCCTTTATTAGAAATGTTGAAAATAAAAGAGCATAAGGCAACAACTTTGGCTCTAATAAATGAACAAGAAGACATTCATATTATGTCTAAAAAGGTAAAACCAGTGGCAGGACTTGAGATAACCAAAGAGGTTTCCAACTTTTGTGTTGGAAATATTATGACCCAAGAGCCATCCTCCATTGATCCATTTTATGTCACTTTGGTTGTAAATAACTTATTGCTAAAAAATTGTATGATAGACTCTGGTGTTGTAGCTATAGTGATGCCTTACCATGTTATGAAGGAACTAGGGCTTCAAGTTGATACATCTAATGACAGATGTTATGTCATGGATAATAGAGCAGTTCTTGTGGTAGGTACTTTGGTTGGAATAGATGTAAAGATTGATGCATTCCCTGAGGCTACTTACAATATGGATGTTGTTGTAGTTGATACCAAGCCTCATTATGGTATGCTACTATCAAGACAATGGGCAACATCATTGGGTGGAAATATGCAACTAGACCTGTCATATGCTACCATACCTATAAATGGTACTAAGGTAAATTTTTACAAAGAGCCTCACTCCTTAGTCATGATTGAAATGGTAGCACATGAGGATTTGAATTGATGTATTGATATTGACATGGATAACTTCATGGTTGAAGAAATAGTGCCACAGCTTAAAAATACTGATCCAATTGTTGATGATTTTCTCTTACAACAAGATGGACTATGATAGTTGTACTTTGATGGAGGATGCTCTAAGGAAGGCTCAAGAGTTGGTGTTCTACTTATATGCCCATCGGGTACTACTTTTAAGTACTCTTTTTTGTTAACCTTCCAATGCAAAAATAACACTGCTGAATATGAGGCTTTGATACTGGGATTAGATATTGCAATTAAACATGGTATAAAATGTTTAAAAGTGTATGGAGATTACCAGTTAATCATTTCTTATATTAGATCACAATATGCTGCAAAGGATGACAGACTTAAATTATATAAATATGTTGTTTGGGATAGGATTTAATTCTTTGATGCTTTCAATATTCTGTGGGTGGAAAGATCAAAAAATATCATGGTAGATTTCCTTGCAAATGTTGCATTGAAAAACAATGATGCTACTCTTACTGGTGTATCAAAATTAGAAATAAAGAGTAGACCTGATGTCCCTTATAATGTTTGCAATTGGCAAGTCTTTGAAGATGACAATAACATCTTAAGGTTCATTCAAGGGTTGGATCAATATGATGGTCAACAAATTGATTTTGATGTTCATCAAGAAGTTGTTGATGGAAAGGATTGTGTCATGGGAAATGAAGTTGTCCATCTACCTTCCAACCATATCCCCAAAGGTTTAGTTGAGATAGAAGTCATGTTCAAAATAAATGACAATCATATGTCTAAAAAAATCAATGATAAGGTGGATGATCTAGAAGAAATAAACCTAGGGTCAGAAACATCCCCTCAACTAGTATACATTGGAAAAGGACTCAGTAGGGAGGTAATAATTAATTTGATAAGGTTGTTGAAGAGGTATAAACATGTTTTTTCCTGGTCATATGATGATCTCAAAGCCTATAGGGAAGACCTGTTTCAGCATGAAATCCCTCTTAAAGAAGATGCCAAACCTTTCAGAAAAAAGAAAAGGCCTATTAATCCCTTGTTAGCTACCAAAATGAAAATAGAGCTGACCAAGTTAAGGGATGCAGGTATTATTGAGCCCATAAGACATTCATCTTGGGTTTCAAACCTAGTACCAGTTAGAAACAAGAATGGTTACATAATATTGTGTGTAGACTTCAGGAACCTAAATATTGCTTCACTAAAGGACAACTGTGGATTGCCAAATATGGAGGCTATGCTTCACTAAGTGACTGGTTGTGAGTTATTATCCATGATGGATGGTTTCTTAGGATATAACCAAGTGCTGGTCAAAGAATCAGAACAATTCAAGACATCATTTACTACTCCTTGGGGAACATATGTATATGTCTGGATGCCTTTTGGTCTAAAAAATGTTGGAGAAACTTTTCAGAGAGCAATGGATGTAGCATTTAAAGACCTTATTAATGTTCTCATGGTAGTATATCAAGATGACCTGACTACATATTCTAAAATGGTTGAGGATCATTGCAATCACTTAGATAAATTTTTGATCAAAGTCTTGAGTTTGGCATATCTTTAAATCCTAAGAAATGCCATTTTGTTGTCACTAAAGGGAATCTACTAGGGAATATAGTGTCCAAAGGAGTGAGGATTGATTCTGAAAGATTTGAAGCCATTAAGAAGGTCCCTACTCCTAAAAACCTCAAAGGTGTCCAATCTTTCCTTGGACAAATTAATTTTGTCAAAAGATTCATTGCCAACTTTGCAGAATTGGTCAAGCCTATTGTCAAGCTGCTAAAAAGGATGTGAGGTTTGATTGGAGTCAAGAGCAAAAGAGGCCTTTGAGAAAATCAAGAAAAGAATCCAAGAAGCATCCGTCTTGGTATCCCCCAATTATTCCAAACCCTTTTCTCTATTCTCTTTTACATCTTTCCACACCATTGCAGCAGTCTTGTTACAAAAGGATGGGGAGGGATTTGAGCATCCCATTGCTTTCTTCAACAAATCATTACAGTCAGCTAAGTTGAACTATGAGCTAATGGAAAAATATGCCTATGCTTTTGTAAAAGTAGTCAAAGCATTCAAACCTTATATGGTTTGTGCTAAAGTAAATGCATATGTTCCTCATGCTGCCGAGTCAAAGATATTCTAGTGCAAAGTGAGGTCACAAGTAAAAGATGCAAGTGGATTAACAGAATCCAAGAGTTTGATTTAGAGCTTCACATTACTAAGCTTGTTAGAGGTCTAGGACTTGAAAAGTTAATGACAGAAGAAAATATGGACCTGATTCAAGTAAATAATGTTGACATGAATGAAGAAACTGTCACTAGCATTGAAATGCAACCCTGGTATACCAATATTGTTTTTTTTCTTAAAAATGCTAGTTGCCCAAAAGGAATGGATGGCAATCAGAGGAGAAGCCTTAAATTGCAGACCCAAAGGTATATATTGTTACAAGGTGACTTGTATTGGAAAGATAACGATGTGATTTTTCTCTTATGTCTGGATAAGGGGAAATCTGAGAGGATTTTAAAAGAAATGCATTCTAGACTATGTGGAGGATATCATTCAGCCAGGGAAACTGCTCACAAAATTTTAAGAGCTGGTTATTATTGGCCTATATTATTCAAAGACACTCATACATTTTTCAGGAAGTGTGAACCATGCCAGAGGTTCTCAAATAAGCTAAAGTTTTCAGGAGCATTGATGTTAAACCATGTGGTTGTAGAGGCTCCTTTTGCTTTATGGGGTATTGACTTTATTGGGGAGTTTACTGAAAAATCTAGTGGAGGACACAGTTAGATACTTTTGGCCATTGATTACTTCACTAAGTGGATTGAAGCAATCCCAACAAAAAAGGCTATAAGTACAGTAGTTACTGAATTTTTGATGGACAACATAATTACAAAGTTTGGTGTTCCTATCAAATTAATAATGGATAATGCCATGTGTTTTAGATCACAAGAATTCACTGACTTCTATTTAGAGATGGGCATAATATTGTCATATTCATCCCCATATCACCCACATGCTAATGGACAAGCAAAATCAAGCAATAAAAGAATTATACAAATTCTGAAGAAAACTTTGGAAAAGAAAAAAAGAACTTGGCATGCAAAGTTAAAATTAGCTTTGTGGGTAGATAGAATCAAAGAAAAAAGAGCTACAGGAAAGTCTCCTTTTGAGCTAGTTTATGGTGTAAAATCTAGGCTACCTGTGAATAATTTGTTTCCTATTTACAAGTTTATGTAAGAGGAAGAATCAGAAATATGTGATCCTTTGCAAAATAGGATAATCTAGCTAGTTGAAATAGATGAGACAAGAAGAGAAGGTCAAAAGGAAAATATAAGACTACAACAAAAGATGAAATATCTTTTTGACAAGAGAACAACTATCAGGAAATTTCAGCCTAAAGATTTGGTCCTCCAATGGAATGCAAGGAGTGAAGACAAGGGCAAGCATAAAAAATTTGAATCATTATGGTTGGGTCCTTATATTATCCATCAAGCTCATGGAAAAGATTCAAAATATCTGAGAAATATAGATGGTGAAGAACAGGAATTGCCAATGCATGGATAATTTCTGAAGTTTTTCTTCAATTAAATTTCAAGCTTTTCCATGCACAGTAGCTCTATAAATATGTATAGGTGTATTTTTTTCTATTGTGTGTTTGTTTATTGTAGTAGGTTAGTGTTAGGTGGTCTACTTCTTCCAAATATTCTAAGTTCTTTCTATGCCTACAAGAGGCATACATCCCTAGACAAAGCCACTGTTAGGCCATTTTCCTGCCATAGCCAAAATCCTAAGAAAATGGTCTATTCCTGCAAAATTTTGTGAAGTTGCCTTGTCCTGTTGCATTATTGTTTTAATCTAAAAAGATGACATATGAGGTTTTATAGCTTGTGAGCTTAGCCATGGATTAATCAAGATGTGTTCAAGCTTCAGTTCAGATTGCATGGCCTAATGTGCAAAAACCAATGAGATCCAGTCATTTCAAGTTGATGAGGAACTGGGGTTTATCCATGCAAAGGGTTTTGAAAATTTTCCTAAGTCTAAGAAACCCTACCCTAAGTCTATTTCATCATTACCTTTTTGGGCCACTTAAGTCCCCTTTCTGCACATGTGCTTTATTTCCTTGCCCGGGCTGTTATGTTTCTATTCAGCGATCTGGCAACTGAGGCATTTGCCAGTTCTCCAGGTTCCTAGTCGGTTAGTCATTTTATTCAACGGATAAGAGAATATAGTGGTCACATATTCCCATGATCTTGGTGGCTAAGTTCCAAACATTCAATGGTCTAGCGGGTGGTCTTTTTCCCTTCAGTCACTGAATCTCCTGATAAAGCTGCTAAGTCATGAAACATTTCAAGATTCAGCGAGGACTGTGGATGGATGATCAGATCAACAGCTAGCGCATGTTTTTTGGATAAAACTCAAGGTTAAGAAAGCATCTAGAGATCTAGAGAATGCTTTATTCATGTGTTCTCACAATCTAACTAGGTTCAAATGAAAGATTGAGTGATCTGGCGAATGCCTTAAGTCACGTGTTCGCCAGGTCAAGGTTGAGTTAAGTCAAGAGCTCAGAGATTTAGTGGACACCGTAGATGCAGATCAAGATTGATGGTAGGTGCTTATTCTCCAAATAAAACCAAGGGTTAGCCAAATATTCAGTGACCTAGTGAATGCCTTTGTTGTGTATTCTCCAGATCCAACTCGAGTCAAAGATAACCTTCAGTGACTTGGAGAATGCTTCATTCACCGAATCACCAGATAAGATGGGGTAAAAGATAAAGGTTTTCAAATTTAACGAGGGTCGTAGATGCCATCATGATTGGATGGTGGTCACATATTCTCCAAATGATACTCAGGGTTAAATAAATATTCAGTGATCATGAGAATAGCTTTGTTCCCATGATCTCCATACCAAACCAAGGTTAGTTAAATTATTCAGCGACTTGGAGATTTCCTTTAGTCATGTGTTTGCCAGATCTAGTGGGGTTAAGGGAGCTTGTCGTGGTTAAAAGATAAAGATAGCGCAAGTCCAAGTCAATTTGGTGGTTGTCACATTGTTGAGAAGAAAAGATGCTCGAAAGTTTATGCTTGTGGCATTGCGATAGTCGTCGATTTGGTATCAAGGCCATGAGATGAAGACGGTGGGTCCTCAGTGCCAGGTTGATTCGATGTGCCTATTCCAGATTGGTTGCTGGTAAGGTTGACATGGCTAAGTGTTTTAAAAGAGGTTAATTAATTGTTTGTCAAATAATGAGAGCTGCTCGATGTGCCAGGAAAAGAATAGGATCAACGGTCATATTTTAAACCTGATTGATTAACTATTGTTGTTCAAATTTTAAATCTTCTGCTAGGGTTTCTTGCCGGGGTTTTGAATGGTGAAACATAAGTTTCATGATTGAATCAGTTTTATTTTCCAAGGATGGTTAGAGTAAATAATTGATGAACAATATATTAGGTAGCCGCTCGGATCAGAGTTATTTTCCTAAAATGCCATATTAGTTAAATACAAAGGACTGATACTTTGAGAAAGGTGGCTAAGGGTATTGTTTGGGGATCTTAAATAAGGAAGTTTGACAGGAAGAGGCTAATTGGGACATTTTGGCAACACCTAGTAGAATTAGAACTATTTTTGGAAACTGTTACAGAAGAATTGGTGCTCAAATTAACCTACACTTTTGAAAACAACAACTAAGTGCAATCTTGGTGCGCTTTATGTCCTTTTTCTTATCTCTGGTGATCTTTGTTTTGTTCCTAAGTGATCCATAGCTTGTTGCATCCTTTTCTCAAGGATTACAAGATGGATTTTTCTATATATAGTGAGTTCTAGGAATTTTGAAGAGGTGGTGAATTACTCAGTTTAATAGGATTTTCTTGATTTAGTGTTTTAATTATGAGGAATCTTAGTTTCTGAATGTACTGATACAAAAGATTTGTTAATGAAAATATACTGAAATTCCTTGTATATGTTTTGGTGTCTTCATGTATGAATTTGATTTCTTTGTGCATTTAATCTATAAGGAAATTTTAAAAGCATCACTCTACAAGGTAGATAGTGGGGTTGAATCTCAAGTTTCTTTCAAGGGAAGGGTAATCTTGAGTGAGGTCTCAGAGATTTCAATATTTGTGCATGGATCTGATGATATAGTGTATACATGAGAGGATAATTTGTAAGGCATCTTATCTAGGTTTTGGGGTTATCTGAATGACAAAGTTTTTTGTAGATGTATGTTTATTGACTCTAATGCCCTAGGATTTGGAGCTGGTCATTGCTTAGGTTTCACTATTTCACCATCAATCAAATAATGATTTATTTTAAATTTTTGTTGAGAGTTATATGTTTACATCTATATCAAGCATACAGATAATTATTGTGATATTTGAAGAATTGAATCTGATAGGTATACCCGCATGTATCTTAGAGCTCAAAGTGAAGAAGGATTTGAAATCCTTAATACCTTAGAGTTTATTACTGACATATGCATTTATTGGGAGTACAAGAGTTAAGAATCAGAGGCTTTGTGATTAGTTTTGATCATGTACAGTTTTAGGTGCTAACAGTATCTTCTACCTTAGTGTCTAATAAATCAATGGGCTCCTTGGTAGAAAGATCAACATCATCTGAGTGGATTCCTCTACCTTTCTTCTTACTCTTCTTCTTGGGAACTACTACCAATGCCAACTTGTCTACTTCTGCTTGGGCTATTAGAATTGAAGTCCATAGAAGTTGACTATTCTCATCAACTTCCTCAATTTTTCCTCCCAGAATACTCAGGGCTCTACTATTTACTAGAAATCTCTTACAATATTCTGTCATTAATTCTTATATTTTGGGAACTAATAAGGTAGGCATAGCCAATACCAATGAATGTTCCACCATCTTCTTTTTAGTGTGCAAAGCATAAGTCCATCTTGCAGACACTTTCTCATACAAATCCTTAGGTACATACTTAGCAAATTCAACAAGTACCTTTTTCAATTTTATCATCATTTGAATGATTGCATATTCAAGCTTTTCCTAATCCTCGGTAGACATATGTACATACCGATTTAACTTTGGGTTGCTAAGACCTCCGGTTTCCTTTATTGTCTCAACTAATTCATCAATTGATGGATTTTTATTCACAACAACTTTAAATTTATCTTGACTTTCCTCTTCATCCTCTTCATCAACATCATCCTTCTCTCTTATCAATTTCCTCCTCTTCTTAGGTAGCTTAGAGATGGCTTGTGCACCTCTCTTTTTCTTTTGATATGTTTTTGTAGGAGTTGGCCTAGAAATTTTTACTACTCCTTTCTTCAGGGGTAGAGAAGCAGCTGATGTGGACCTTGTCCTTTCTCTTGTCGGTACTTCTACTTGCTTCCTCTTCCCTATGGCCTTTACTAGTGTAGATTGAATATCTTTATCAAACTTAGTCGCCTCTTCAACATGTTCACTATTTCCTAACAATAATTGTTCCTTGGTTGCCTCTTCAACTAGATTAAACTCAAATACCTCCTCTTTTACATCATCTCTGAATTGTTTTATTAATGTATCCATCATTTTATTTGATTTCTTGTTCACCTTAACTCTGACTAGATCCACTTTAATTCTTAATTTGGCCTCTTTATAGGTGCCAAACCTAGTTGCATGTGGATCTTTGGGCTTGGCCAGAAGTTCCTTTATTGACTTAGATACTCGGTCAATATCAAGTTCATAACCCATAGGTGCTAACCACATAGTTCTTGGTTCAATAGCCTTTATTAGAGTGGTGTCGGTGTTCACTAAGAAACATATATCTTCCTTGTATTGTTCAACCAATTGACTTGGTATTCTTCTTCTTTGATGCATTTGGTCCTTAAATTGTTCAAAGTATACATCCATAATACTGAAAAAACTTTGACCTAAACTTTGAATGAAATCATTGATTTGCAAGATCACCAGTCAGTCAACATCCCAGTCCACATTACTGACTAAGGGAAAAAAAAATTGTACATAGAAAAATATGCAAATCAACAGTGAACCAAACTTACAAGTATTTGACTTTTTCGACATGATGGTTCTCATATTCTCTTCTAATTGTTTTAATAAGAGCTCATCGAGGTCGAATTGAAATCATTTCTTCACAATCTTATAGGCTATATCCACAGCTCCATATGGTACACTATTCGGCATGCTAGATTGAAATATCTTATACCCGATTGCATATGCACCAAACCTTGTCTTGGGATCAATAATAGTGTTGATTCTCATGCCTCTACCATCCCATTCAGCTCTACTTTCATTCTCATTCTCAGCTCTTGGTGCACTCCTTAATGCTTTTGCCTTGTCGGTTATGGGGTAACTGATGACTGGATGAATGATATCCCTAGTAATTTTGATCGGTTCATCCAGCCATAACTTTCCCTCATGCACATGACTCAATACTACCTTTATCCATTCATTCTTGAATACCCTCAGGAAATATAGGGTGTTCACCAAACCCTTCACCTCCAAATGTGTATGCTCATCCTTGAGCTTTTCGTCGACACTTAGCTCCTGGAAGGTGGATTGAAGCTCAAAATCCCCTATTTCACCAATTTTGCAATGTATATATGCGTGGATGTCCTCAACTAGAAAAACCCTAGGTGGAATACTTGAGAATGCATCGGTTTTGTTGATTTGTGATGCAACCTCTAGATACAACTTGTATTTAAGGTCAATACAGGTTGCAGATTTTATCAAATTGACCTTCTTATCACTCCCAAAATTTGATTTCATAACTTTTGATGAGGATGTCATCATTCTTCAAATTAGGAGTTCGACAAATAACTGTGAAATAGATTAGTTAACAAAGAACTTATGATCGATACTAACTTGCTCGAAAATCCTTCAGATCTCTGCTCAACTGCTCTGGAAATTCTCTTCTCAATTCTCACTTGAAATCACTCTAGTTCTTTGTAATCACAAAGTGAAAAATGATTAAGTCCACCATTTATTTATACCCCAAAAAAAGTTTCCCGCTCAAAATTTCACATTTGATACTTTACCTACCATAGCTCGGTAGATGTAGTTGCACTCGCTTTATACTTCAAAAAGATCATAAGCTCGGTTAACACTTGAACATTAATCAGTTGATACCACAACTTGGTTAACCTTGCCAATAGTTACTGACTAGCATATACATACTCGGTCTTGCTTATACTGACTGTACACATTTAAAGCTCTAAGCATATAAACCCATAGTGCATCTTGTTTCATGCAGATTTGGTATGCAAACACTAAATATAAGGAATTATTTTTTAGATATAAATGATTTGAAATTCAGTTCCATACATACCTTTTATGATTTAGGTGGAGGTGGTGATGTCACCCAATCCAATGGATGAGGTGTCACCGACTGCATTGCTTGATCCAACATTATTACTTGATGCCTTTCTCTACATTGTATTTCTTATCCTCATGATTTCCTCAATTGTGTTTCCATTTTCATTTGTTTGTACCTCTGGTGCTCGTTCTCTGTAATCTTTTCTTAAGTGACCAACTTTGTGATAGTGTAAACATGCCATACTAGTATTTGTCCAATTGTGAGATCTTCCTCTCCAATTCTTTCTCATGCAGTTTGTTTCTATATATCCATACCTGCCACATGTTTTACAATTAACCCATGTGTTGTAATCCCAAGTATATGCATTACCTTTCCTTCTCAGTTGATATGCTTTGTTCTATTCTTTCGATGTCCAGACTTGCTTCATTTTAGTCCTACATTCTTGTGATATGTGTCCATGCATGTTGCAATTGTGACAATGTTTCTACATGTAGGGTTTTTTAGGAGTCCTATTCAATTTAGATATGCACTCATGTGCCTGATGTCCATACTTGTTACATTTATAGCAATAACCATTAAACTTAGAAGTGGATTTAGGAATACCTTTTCCTTTGCTCCTAGAAACATTTTCTATGTGGCCTAGTTTTCCACAATGATAACATGATAGCTTCTTTGGCCTTTGGTTAGTGTAGGCATTGTTCTTTTTAGCTTGTCTTGATGATTCTCCTTGCTTGGTGTAGCCTAAACCGGTTGTGCTACCAAGTCCTTTCTAACTTATTAGAAACTCATCTATTCTCTCAATATTGTCTTCAACTTTCTTGATCATCTCATTATGTTGTTGCATTTTGACCTCATTCTTCAATTTTCATTTTCCTCTCTTAATTCACAAATGTCTTCTAATTTCCTTGTAATCTCACTATTTACTCTGTTGACTTCCTGACTTATGACAACCATTTGATTGGAGATTTCAAAGTGATGCTCGATGAGTCTCAGTATCTCAGATTCCTTCTCTTGCATCTTCTCAGTCATTTGTCTCCTATCTTCAATAGCCAAGTTTCTTTCTTGTTCTGCTTGCCTAGCATTGTTCATGACATCAATCATCCTAATCATTTGTGTCTCTTGACCGATTTGCAGAGCTTTGACTTGTTCACTAAGATGTAGGATCTTTTTAGATAAATCAGATATTGTTCCTTCAGATGCATCAGATATGCTACCAAATCCAGATCCAGATGTCTTAAATAGGTCATCTATCTCTTCTTCATGATAATCAGTCTCACTGTATCGAATTTCCATATCCTTCCTTCTGATCAACAACTTATTCAGTTCTTCTTTGGCTTCTTTGAATTGCTCAATAAAGATCTGCATATGTAACCTTATTCGCAATGGTCTTGTCCAACTTATATCTTTCCATCCTTAGATATTTCCTCTTCAGTGATTAAACTTCCTTAACAAGATATCTCTCTTTGATACCAATTATTGGAATTATAGAAAGATAAGTACGGAGAGGGGAGGGGTGAATCAGTACCTTTAGAAACTTTTAAAACTAAAAACTTTGCAATAGTAGATCTTAATTAACTGACTGATTCCATTGTTTGAAACATACATTCAAGTAACTAAAAATGTAAATTGCATGTAAACAAAACTATAAATCATACATAAAAATCCATAATCATGACACAAATATTTTGGTATCGCAGAAACCCTTGTTAGAAGGTAAAAACTGTAGTGGGGATGACACCCACAATGGGGATGACACCCATAAATATTCACTACTACATCAATAAAGTATGCCGGTTAAGGCCACAAGTTGGTGATCACTTTTGATGATCTTACCTTTTTAGGAGTAACAAAAGATCAACTAGATCTACTTGGTTAAAGGATTTTAACAACACAAAGTATGTGTGTACTTGGTTAAGAGATTTACATAAGAATTATTAAGTTCACTCTGTTAAGAGATTTTGAATTCTTCTACAATGGTTACATTGATAATAGTAAAAGTATATGTAAATAAAAACTTAATCTTTTCTTATTTATATATGTGAATTATCAAGTAAATATCACCTCAGTGTGATGTATGTGCCCTTCTATTCTTCTCGGTAGCCTTGTATGTGTTCTAAAAACTGAATCCTTCTTTCATAAACCTTCTATCAAAAACCCTTCGTTTGATCTCCTGATGTCCTTAGTACGGAAATTCCTTCATGATACATGATCATAATGACATCTTTAAAAATTTATGTCAAACTAAATTGACCTAATTAGGGTTGGCATCATCTTAGAAAACCTAAGATCAATGGCATAATAAAATAACCTAGATCTAACATTACATAGGAATCATCACCAAAATTAATGATTACATCCATGTTAAATATGTCTCGATCTTAATAAACCATTTCCCTAATCAGTGTAAACCATTTGCATAGATGTTTGTGTCAATCCTGATTACTATGTCATTTCTTACTTTACTTAGTAATCACTACATTCATCATTTAGTAAATTATTGATGCTCGGTTTAAATGAATGCTCAGTGATCACTAGCTCGGTACTCGGTTATTGCTTTTCACTCGGTAAGTGTGCTTGGTCAAACTTGTATTCAGTTGTCTTAGAGTTCAACCTTGACTTTGCTCAATGTAAAGGCTTTGTACGCTTGATTGACTGTTCTATTTGTCTCCTTTTACCAACCTTTACCAACTGAATAACTGATTGATACTAATGACAATCCATTAATGCTCAAATAGAGATAACAAATAACCCTATTAGGAGTTGATAGGATGATCCTTTCTTCACTCCAAGCAACTTTCCCAATGTGAAGGTTAAATCCACCTTATGAAGGTTAAACCCACCTTCCGGAACTACTGTCCAAATGGAAGTATATAAATATATTGATTACAACTAATGAACTGACTAGCACCAACTCCCTTTCTAAAATAGTTCCAATGAAGTACAATAATCACATGGACTTCTATACATACATAGTCCTCACATCTGCACATTCACACATGCTTCCACCACCTTCGCATCACTTGATTTACTCCTTTATACAAGATACAAATGATTTATTAGGTCAGGACCAATTAGGAATTTCCTAATAAAAATGATTTACATAAACTCTTTTCAAGATACACATGGGATATTGGAAAAACAAACAAAAAATATCAAGCAGCCAACATACTCCATAATCCAAAACTTATCTTCGCATAAGGTAGAACATGCCACATCCCATAGGTCGGCACCAAATAAGACTTCACAAGGTCACACACTACAATTGACATCACCAATATGACGATGATCAAGGAATAAGGGAAATTATTCCTTAATGAGTCTTCTATCATATCCTAAACTCGCATATAATGAATCCATTTTGGATCCAAGAAAACACAAAAATTCAGAGACTAACTCTGCCACAAACCTTTGTTTCTATTCCCACGGCCATTTTGTACCAAAACAATTGTAACTTATTCCTCTGATTAAATTAATGCATGTGATCTTAGATATAATATCTAAATTTATTTTGAAACACAAATCCAAGTTCATAGAGTCATACATGTTGTACACAACATGTACAACCATGATGATTCTCATTGTTCATGTCTTAACCAATATTACTACAACATCAAATACGGTTAAGTCAATCTTTTGAAACATATGTTGACATCAACGACAATACATGTTAGGAAAAATTCCAAAAATATCCCCCTTTGGCATTGATGGAAACATATGAGAAAAACCATCAACCCAACAGTCATCTCAATATCCTCTACACAACTCCCTCTAAACCAGTGGAGATTTTTCTTGTATTTCTCCCACTTTGACATCAATAAAAAAAGGACTACTTTTCCTTTTGAAAATACTACCATAGCAAGGTGTACCTTTTTCAATCTTCATACCTAAAAATAGGTTCCAAATCACCCAGATAAGTGTTGTTATGTCATGTTATTACTCCCGATAAGGAGTGCACCCAAGCATCAAGTCTAGGGAAGAATATAGGCCTGATAGCTACTAGACCGATGCATCCTTGCATCATCTAGTTCTTGCAAGGAGGGGTTTTCACCCCAAGCATATCTCTAAGATACTCAAATATGTCTTTTGACAAAGGGTTAGTGAATATATTTTCTAATTACTCTTTTGTACTAACATACTCAACTCTGACTTCCTTTTCTACAACTCTCTCACAAATAATGATATTTTATTGAGATATGTTTAGTTTTTGAGTGCATAACAAGATTCTATGACATATTGATTGTGCTTGTATTGTCACAATTAATCACAATTGGTTCTTCAAAGCTTATTCCAATATCCTTCAAAATTTGTTTCATACAAATAACCTGTGAATATTTTAAAGCATATGCCACATATTCTGATTCAATAGTAGATTGAGCAACACAATCTTGTTAAAGACCATGATAAATGAAAAAAATGTTAACACATACAAGCAACAAGTAAGCATGCACAAAAAACCAAAAGAAAACCAAAATTTTTCCCCTAGTCAAGTTGAAAACCCGTTGATAGATAGATTGATGATTGATTGATTGATTGAGGATGAAAAAGTTAATGATAAGAACAATGAACATCCAAAGGATTGGGAAGGATACATTCCATGATGATGATTTTATTAAAAAGGGTAAATGGATTACACAATTGGATTGCATGGATTAGTATTGATTGCAGTTTATTGGACTAATTTGGTAATTTTAAGTTTTAATTTTTTGTATTTTTTATTTTTATTTTTTGGATTATTATTTATTTTGGATGAGGAGATGGAAGTGGAATGAGATGGGAAGATAAATGGTTTAGATAAGGAGAGAGGAGAAGAAATGTATTAGAAGGGAAATTGATAGGATTAGAAGATAAATAGATTTGAGAAGAGTGGAGTGGAAGAAGGTAAAGGGATTGGATTAGAAGATAAATAGATAGGATAGAAAAAAATGGATCGGAAGAAATGAATTGGATAAGATTAGATTGGAAAAAGGGAAATTGATTGGATTAGAAGATAAATAGATAGGATAAAATGGGACTGGAGGATAAGATGATTTGAAATGATTGGATTGGAAGATAATGAATTTGATAAGATTGGAAGAATGGAAATTGATTGGAGTAGAAGATAAATGGATTTGGTTGAGTGGATTAGAAGATTAAGGAATTTGATTGAATACGAATAAAGAAAGGAAATAGATTGAAATAGAAGATAAGTGGATTTTATTGGAAGGGATTGGGTATATTAGATGAATCGAAAAGGGTGGGAGGGGGGAAAATTGATTGGATTAGAAGATAAATAGATTGGATGAGATGAGATTGGAAGATAATGATTTGGAAAATATGAGAGAAGAAGAAGGTAAATAGATGAAATAGAATGTGACTAGATGATGAATAAGATAGTTTGGAAAGGATATGATAAGATGATGGATGAAGGAGGGAATAGAGTCGATAGGATTTAGGAAAGGACAAATGGATTGGATGAGATTGAATTGAAATATGGATAAGGAATAGAAGGGGAATACATGAAGTGGGTTAGAAGATAAATATATTGGATGATATTATATTGGAAGATAAATGATTTGGAAAAGATGATAGCAGAACAAAGTAAACAAACAAAATAGAACGTGACTAGATGATGAATAAGATAGTTTGGAAATGATATGATAAGATGATGGATGAAGGAATAAATAGATTGGATAGGATTTAGGAAAGGACAAATGGATTGGATGGGATTGAATTTAAATATGGATAATGAATAGAAGGGGAATAAATTAAGTGGATTAGAAGATAAATAGATTTGATATGAAAGAATTAGATGTTGTTGGAAACTACAATTGAAACAATTGTTATATTGTCATTGATGTCAAACCTTAAACTGGTAAGATAGTTTCTATCTATGAGAGTACCATATATTTTGATTAATGAAGAGGATTTGAAAAGAGGAGATAACAAGAGGACCTAAGAAAAGGTTGAGTTATGTGATACTTCAACAGGTACTTGATTAGTTGGCACATTGACAAGGTAATGTGTTGTTTATTTAGCGAAGAAGAAAGACTAGAAACATAGGCTTAACCGAACAAAAGTGAAGAAATTTAGTTTAAGCTGAGTGATGCTAGTGTCGACCGAGTGCCAGTATAAGATGAGAAAATCTAGTGTTGATCGAGCATCACAAATTGTCGAGCGACATATAATTACCAAGAAAAGATAGTGTTTTCCAAGAAAGAAAGTGTTAGCGATGACCGAGATATCGAGTAATGACCGAGGAGATGAATACAGTATTGATTGAGTGTCAATAATTTACAGCTTGAGAAAGAATTGAGAATCCCAGTCGACATAGTTGAATTCTTGGGATATGTAAAACATGTTGACATTATTAATGAATGGTATGGAGCATTTAATACATGGTAAACCATTTTTTTATGCATTCAAAGAGAAGTTTGGAGATGTATCTAGAAAGGAAAGAAGGAGAACAAAATGATGGAAGGATTCGATGAATTTGACCTAAACCTAAGATCTACAAAAGAGATTAAGAGGACAAAGATTAATATACCTGATCAAGGAGGTATAAGGATGACCTAATTTTGAGATTATAGTATGAGTGGAAGAGGTTGATGTTATTGACTGATGAATCTAAGTAGAAGGCTAAGGTGAAGCTGTGAAGAGATGAAAAGAGTTGTGGTGATTTCTTGAAGAGAATTTTGAGCAGATTAGAGATGGAGATGGAAATGAAGGCCAGTCAGTAAATCAACATATGTGCAAAGTGGATCTATGTTTGCAAAGTGAGTTGCATATTTCAGATTAGAACCTACTATTACTTTCTAACCATTGTATCAGTTTAAATCCTTTAATCAAGGTTGACCTAACATTCATTTTGTAAACCCTTTAATCAAGGTGACATTATGATGGAATGCTCTTAAGCCCTCTAACTAGGCCACTCTTAATAGGGTGATTAAATCCTTTAATAGGGTCACACCTAACAGTGTGTATTGTAAACCTTTAACAGGGGTGACTTCTCACAGAGCTCACTTCAGAAGAGTAAAAAGCAGTAGCATGTTACAAGTGGTTTTTCCCAAATTGGGTTTTCACTATAAATCCTAGTGTTATACTTGTGTGAATGTTATTTGATGTGAATATTGTTGAAAGTTTTATATTCTGCAAGTACATTACTTTTGGACAGTGGACTGCAAGTTTTATGTTATTGATATATGCTATAGAGACCGAGTGAATTGTTGATTAGATCTAGGGTTGTTGAAGATCTAGAAAGTTGAATTGGTACATCTGGACCTAAGGATAACTGATTCACCCCCCCTCTCAATTATTCTAAAATCATTCTAACAATTGGTATCAGAGCTGTTGGTGCTTGTAGAGAAAAATTTTAAAAGGTACTTGAAGCTAATGATCAAGGTATACAAAAAGGAGGTACTGAAGTTGAACAAGGAGAACTTCCCTGCATGGCAAAGTTTGATGAAATTGCATCTAGTTGGTATTGGTGATTCGATGAAATACTATGTGGAAAATGCCTATGTAACACCTTTTGCACCTTTGACTGTCGAGGAGATGAAAGAAAAACAAGAACACAATTAGGCAATGTTGGAGATTGCATCTTCCTTAAGCTATCCTTAATTTGAAGACATTAAGGACTGTACTAATGCATTTAGAAAATGTGGAACACTCTAGTAGCTATCTATTGTGGGGACACAAATGTACAAAGAGCCAAATCTGAAAGTTTGAGAGGTAAGTTTGATGAAATGAAAATGCAAGAAGGTGAAAATATTGCTCAGTATTGTGGTAGAATTAAGGAGGTAGTAAATGCTATTAGAGGAACTAATAGAAACATTGATGATGAAACTGTTATCAGTAAAGTATTGATAACTTTGCTTCCTATCTATGCTATTAGAGTTTCTACAATACAAGAATCAAGATGTAATCTTGGTAATGTCCTAACTTTGGAAAGTCTTGTTGGAAAGCTTACTGCTTTTGAGCTGTCTAATTATGATAATTTCACTATTCACAATATTGAATCTGCATTCAAGTCTCAAATGGTTCTTCATAATTCTAAGAAGGGAAAAGAAAGATGTGTGAGAAGTGACAGTAACAACAACAGTGATAGTGACCCTTCTGATGATGATCTAGATGATCTTGAGGTAATTATGGCTAGAAGGATACTGAGAGGAAAAGGAAAATTCAAAGTTAAACTTCCTATAATATGTTTTTCATGTAACAAAGTTGGCCATATTGCAACAAGATGCCCTGATAGGACTGACAAAGATGAGGGAAGGGAAAGCAAGTAAAAAGACAAGAGAAATGACAGAGATCACATAAGTTACAAAGACTACAAAGACAAAGGTAAGAAATCTCGTTATATTGCTGAAGAGGAAACTGACAATGAAACTAGTGAATCTGATGAATGTGATATAGAAGTTGTTTATGTTGCTATGAAAGATGATTTTGATGAAGATGAGAAAACTGCACTTATTTCATATGTGATTAAAGGTGATAAATGGATTATTGATTGTGGTTTCTCTCATCACATGACTGGTGATAAAAGTAAGTTTGAAATCTTAGATCATTACAAAGGTAGATGTGTTAAGTTTGGTAATGTTGCACCATGTCCTGTGAAAGGAAAAGGATCAATAAGATTGATTGATAAGATCAGATGTGATAATGCTTATTGGGTTGAAGGTCTTAACTATAATTTGTTGAGTGTTGCATAGTTGAACAGTACTGGTTACTGAGTTGAATTTCATCACAGAAAGGCTAAAATATTTTATGCCACTAGTGAACTAATTGGAATTGGAGAGAAAATAAGAGGTAATTTGTTCTATCAACATGTTTGTTTGCACAATTTGATGATGTATGGTTATGACATAAAAGGTTGTGTCATGTGAACTTTGACAATTTGGTAAATATTAGTAAGATGAAGAAAGTTAGAGGTTTTCCAAGATTGAAGAAACAATGGATATGTGATAGGAAGATGGAGGGAAGGACTCAGACATCTAGTCCCATGGATGGTATCCCTTGATATTTCTTTTTCTGATTATTTTTTATTTTTTGTATCAAGGAATTTTGGATATTTTCTCATATATGTTGGTGGGATGGTTGGATGGTAGATGAAATGGACTTGAGGAAGGAGGATGAGGATTTATGCAAAAGATTGGATTAAAGGGTTGGATGGGTATGGAAGGATTGGTGGATAATGGATGGTAGGTTGGAATACTTGTGAATAAACAAAGTGGGGAGTTGGGAAGATCATCATTGGTACACACCTTGAAGAGTGGCGGAGAAGTGGAGGAGGAGGTTTTGAAGGCGATGGAGGAGAAAATGTGGATTTTTATATATAAGGACCCAAAATAGATGAGGGAGATAATGGACTTAGGAGATAGTGGATTTGGGTGTATAAGGACCCAAAATGGATTTGGAATATGGAGGATTTGAGGACTTATGAGTGGAAGAAGCTTTTGGATTAGCAAGGTTGGATGCTAATTTGAATTTTTCTTTGAGATGCATTCCTTCAATGAGTTGCTTGGGAATCCACATGATTTTTTATTTTTCATTTTGGGCCTTTGTGGCCTTTTGAAATTTTCATTCTTTTGGATCATATTTTTCTTAACTTGAATATGTCTTTTAGATGGGACATGTTGATCCTTGTATTTTTGTGGATTTTTTTCTTTATGCATTTTTTTGCTTTGGCATCCAATTTGCTTATAGTATCCATGGTATGGGTGTATGAGGATGAATGGTGTGGAAATTTTATGGATTACATTATGGAGGGTGAATGTTGGAAGGGATTCAAGGATGTGTGCCTTTGTGGATCTTTATTAGGGATTTGAGGTGATGGGGTAGTAGACTTGGATATGGTGGATGGATGTATGTAAGGACCCAAAATGGATGGAAGAGATGAATGATTTATCTTTGGGACATAAGGACCCAAGATGGATGTGGATAAGGAAGGGGTAGAAGTTTGGACATAAGGGCCCAAAATGGATGTGGATGAGGAAGGGGTAGAAATTTGGACATAAGGGCCCAAAATGGATGTGGAATTCTTAACATGATTTGTTTTGTCCATACAAGTCTTGAAGTTTCATTGCCAAAATAAACTATTTTACACAAATATTGTTTTGGCTGCCAAATAAATAGTTTCAAACCAATGAAGGCTATTTAACCATTTAATGTTTTGTTGAATGACACAATACATACTTTCTTTTGTATCGCTATAGAATTTGTAGATTAATTTATTAGAACAAAACACAATGTTTTGCTTCGGGAAGCTCTCACAACAATCTTTGTTTTGGCTACGTTATCATTTAAGCGTCATAGCCAAATAGCCAAATAAGTGCTTACAAACATGAAATGTGTTGCAGACCATAGTATAATTATTTTTTATTCGTATGGTGTTGTTAAACATATTTTTTTTTATGGAAATGTTGTATTATTTGATAGAAAACATATGCCATTTTGTATCGATGGATCATTTGTTAATAAAATAGCAGAACAAAATAATGTAGGTTTTGAAAACTATGTATTGTTATTAGCCCATGCAGGCTATTAACCATTTCATGTTTTGTTGAATGACACAATATGTATTCTTTGTTTTTGCTACATTATCTTTTAAGCGTCATAACCAAATAAGCGCTTATATACATGAAATGTTTCGCGTACCATAGGATAATTATTTTTTATTCGCATGGTGTACGTTGTGAAACGTATTTTGTTTTATGGAAAGGTTTTCTGTTTGAGTGAATATTGAGGCTTTTTTTGGTACACTCAATGTAGGTCTCAATTTTTGGATGTGCATTTGTAAACTTGTGATATGAGAAGAAATTTGGTTGATTTCTAAAAAATTATAGTAGAATAAGACTATGCATGTTTTGAAGCTGGAATTCACCTTAACATGATTTGTTTTGTCCACACAAGTCTTGAGGATTCGTTGCCAAAATAAAGAGTTTTAAACAAATATTGTTTTGGTATCCAAATAAATAGTTTCAAACAAATAATGTTTTGTTAAATGACACAATACATATCCAACATAAATCATTGCAAAGGTTGTTGGATGCCTTGTAGATAAACTTTTTTGGAAAAATTCTCATCCTCGCCAGTACAACGTGGTTGCCAAATAAATAGTTTCAAACAATATGTGTTTTGAGTGTCGTGGTATCACTATTTTTTATTCGCATGGTGTTGTTATGGTTGTATTTTTTGATTCAAAACATATGCTATTTTGTTTCAATCGATCATTTTAAATAAATTTAGTGAAATAAAACTTTGCATGTTTTGAATCCAAAATTCATTTTAACATAATTTGTTTTGTCTACACAATTCTTGAAGTTTCATTGCCAAAATAAATACTTTTACACAATACATACTTTCTTTTGTATCACTATAGAATTTGCAGATTAATTTATCAGAACAAAACACATAATGTTTTTCTTCAGGAAGCCATCAGAACATTCTTTGTTTTGGCTACGTTATCCTTTAAGCGTCATATAGCCAAATAAGCGCTTACAAACATGAAATGTTTTATATACCACAGTTAAATCATTAGTACCTACCTATGTATAGGCAGGCAGGGAACTAATGTTTTCAGCTGAGGTCACAATTAATTTTCACAATTAAAATCAGTGAGTTTCTAAAGTTCAAAAATCAATTTATTTTTTAGTTAATTTTGAGTCAATACTTCCTATTTTCAAAATTTCTTCTCTTATTGAATTATGCCACTATTCCACATTTTTCACCTCTTAAGATGTGGTTTATAAGAAATTTGAAAGATTTTCCATGGGCTCCCCCTATCCCTAATGACTACCAACTCTGCATGGAGCATTTTGAATTCATTTCCATAAACTCATGTCCCCTCAAACCTAGATGGTGGAAATATTATGTAGATGAAACCAATATTTATTGTCACTTTTCACCTTTCAAGTTTTGGTTTGAGTAATTTAAAGGAGTTTCCATGATATCTCCCTTATAGCCAATCATTTCCAACCTCTACATGGAGCATTTTGAAGTATTTTCCCTAATTATGCCCCTCCCTCTCAAATATAGATGGTGGAAACATTATATAGATCACACCAATGTTTATTGGCCACATGCTCTTAAACAATTAGATCTCTTCCATTCCCACTTAAACAACATTGCATCAAGTTCACTAGAGAGATTGAATCAACAACCATCTTTCTTTCCTTGATGCCCTTGTCATCATAAAATATGATGGCTCCCTTGCTCGTATTGCCCAGAGGAAATTCACCCACATAAAGATTTACCCTCATGCCTCTTCTCACCATCACTCACCCCACAAAGCTATTATCTACACTATCAACTCTTGCATATCATATTTGTAATAAAGATAATATAGAACAAGATCTATCCCACTTTTACCATTTTATCAAGTTAAATGGGTTTCTTCAAAGCATTAAACTTGCCAAAAACCTTACCTTTCCAAAGCCTAAACCTATTGTTTCTAACACACCTTCCATTGTAACACTTTGTTATATCAAAGGCATTTCCAGTAAAATTTCTAAAATTCTTCATAAGAATGGACTCATATACCTTTAAACCCTCTCCACCACAAAAGAATGTTCATCCCATCTAAAAGGGTCCTATATTGGTTACCCTCAAAGGAGTTTACAAGGTCCTTTGTTGATGTGGTATTGTTGAAAATTAGAGAAATTTACACACTAAAATTATATTCTATCTCTTCTCTTCAATAGATACTACATATTCACAGGATATGTACATATCCTATGTTATAAGAAACTTCTTATAACTCCCAAAATATATGAATTGTTTCAACAACTCAAATCTCTACAAAAATGATTAGATCTCTATGTGAGTTGTATTAGCAACTCTCATTATTTTCTCAACTACATAATACATGAACACTAATCTCTAACACCCCCGCCCCAAGTGTGAACATCATGGGGGTGAAAGTACATCACAATACTTGATGACCACACACAATAGCTCACCAAACACTGTAAAATAAGAGTAGGGACATACACATCTACTCATGGATCCAAGGATAGGGACTAACACATCTACCCAAGGTCTTACATCAAATTTAGATAATGACAAACACATCTATCCAAAAACGAGGTCATGAACAATGACATACACTTTTGTTCACAATAATTACAATTGGGGCCACACACATCCAATCATAATTAACAACTCAAGTGACTAGGGACAAACACATCTAATCACTTACACCATCTTGTGAATGAGAAAAAATACATCCATTCACTAACAACCAAGAAATGTGATTGGGAGCATACGTGCATCCAAACACATATAAAAAGTTTGAAAACTAAGTCCTCATTGTTGCGTTTGCAGCCACCATCGTAGATCAATGTCACTCTGACCACAAATGATATGAGATGGTTGCTACTTTCACCTGAAAACCGATCTTGACTTTAGTCTTTTTGGCACAAATTATTTTGCCACTAAAACAATTTTGCAACCCCATCACTATTGATGCACGAGAGGTTGTTGGATGTCCTCTAGCCTCCAGTGCGTCCAACCACCCATTAGTTTGCTACTTACTTAGTAGATTTAGATGTTGAGGTTTGTTTCATCAATTATGAGGAAATAATATACCCTTCATGATGTAACTTTCTCCATAGAGTGTTAGAAACTACCGAGCATGCACTCCAATTACAATTGAAATTTTTTATAAAAAAAACTTTAATATAAGAAATAATAGACACAATTCCAATACAACTTAATTTTTATAAGTAAACTAAATATATTTATAAAATATAATACTACATCTTGAAACTCTTAATCCATAATTGTAAGTTTTAAAACTAAAACTAAATGAAACATTTTCCAACACTGGACACACCTCCTAAACCAATTAAAAAACAAAGATATGGTAGTTAAACAAAACATTTGCACTCTTACTTCAGAGGAACCATTATCTATTGCAGCATCTATGATGAGGTGGACATGTCTTCGTAGGCTCCACAAGACGAGTGCTGCCGCCATTCTGCTGACCTGCTTGCAAAATTAAGAGAAATTTATCTTGATTTCAGCAATAATTCTTCACTATGATAAGTCACATCAAGATGAGCTTAATTGAGACTGGTAAGATGTATAAGATAAGGATGGCCCTATCCATGTTCACGATCCCATGTCTATGTCTTGGCACTCTTTGAGGCCTCCAGCCAGATGCATGCGTGGAATTGGAATTCCATAGAGTATCAAATGCAGCTGCGTTGAGATCGAAAACTATTCTCTTTAGCAGTCAAGTATTCTTACTTCTTAATCGAGCCCTTTACTCCACCTCTCCCTCTGTCATTCTTCTTATTTCCGAATTGGAAGTCGGCAAGGATAAGATCAACAATGGAGGTTCTAGAATTTCATGCACATCCACTACAAAATGTAGTGAAATGAAGGGAAAGACCCGTGCTCCTGGAATTTGGCTGAACAAACAAAATAGATTTGCAAGGAGAGTATAGACGACAACCTTGAATCAACACATGTAAAATCGATAAGAATACTCTCCACAAATATAGATTTATCTTTAATGTTAATGCAGATCACCTGGTATTCAATGTTGAGCTGAACATATGTTTGGAATGATGTATCCTGAATAAACTTTTCAATAAATCAGACTTGAGGGCTTGCATTCCTAATAGAACGTGAGGGCTCTCCTCATCTATCTATACCTTCATGTCAAAAATTGACACTTATTTAATCAAGATGAGTGGGAGCACCATACTTAGGCCCATTGATGAGCAGCTTTGGTGGATCTCAGGCCTCTGCGAAAACCCTTCACATTGACAACAAATGAATGAGAAAGAGGATGAAAGCCCCCCTCAAGGCTTCGAACGTAAATTCACAAAGAGAAGCATATTCTTCCAAGGACAAAGCCACTTCATTAATATTTGAATGGAATATTTCGAGCTAGCTTCTATAACTATATGGACACAGCCAAACAGGAATGTACACACATGAGAACTTCAACGCATGAAATGATCCGCGAGGGAGGAATTGTCTCTTTTAAGTTCCACAATACCCGTTTCTCAAGCTCTACAAAGAAATCCCTGCAACATTTATTTTCTACTACTCATTCTCAATACTTTGGTTGCTTAGTTGGCCCGCGACAGATCATGCCTTGAAGACTCCATTGTTGTCAATGCTAGAGACTGAATACAGATCTTCAGTAATGACAGCAACATCAGCTACTTTCTATCCTTACAAAAGACCTTCTAACAAAAGACATAAATCTTCACACATCTAATCTAATCCTACAGCTAGAAGGATTACGATGATCTCATGTTCCAGCTCCTCTCATGAGAGAGTCAAGGTTGTCCTTGCTCTGATACTATGTTGGAAATCAGAGAAATTTACGCACTAGAATTATATTCTATATCTCTTCTCTTCAATAGAGATTACATATATATCTTATATTATAAAAAACTTCTTATAACAACTCCCAAAATATATGAGTTGTTTCAACAACTCAAATCCCTTAAAAAACTCTTAGATCTCTATGTGAGTTGTATTAACAACTCTCATTATTTTTTCAACTACATAATATGTGAACACTAATTTCTAACAAGTATTCGATACTTTGGAGAAATACATAGATCTATCAAAACAAGGATTAAAGAGCACAGTGTTGCTAACATTAGGCATAATTAGATCGTCAATTCTTTCTTAACTAAGTACTTCTATCATTCCAAGCATCATATTTGCCTTGAGAATACCCAAGTTTTAGTCAAAGGAGGAATTTTTCAAGAGAGAAATCCAAGAGACCACCCTTATCAAATGTCATCCCACCAATCTTAATTGAGATGGGCATTGGCATCTTAGTCTAGCATGGCTTCATTTGCTTTCCACTCTCCAACCCTAGCAACCTCCTTGATCTTTTTTTTCTCTCTTATATGATTTTACTACAGTCTGGTATAACTCCCCCTATAATTTGTAATATGTCTAATAAAGTATTTTAAGGTGACCGGTGATGCTAGCATGACACGTCCTATGGTACCATGTGGGATGGGGGGAGATTGCACCTCATGACCTCATTCTTTTCCACAAAGAAATTTTGCCAATTGAGTACGGCCCCCAACCCTAGGATCTTTTATCATACTTTAACTACTTCATATAATCTTTATTTATTTACTTATTTATCTTATTATTTTATTTATTTTTAGATATATATTTTTGTTCTTTTTTTATTGACTTTTTCATTTTACTCATTTGTAATTCCTTTATCTTCTAGTACTTTCCCCACCTCTTTACTTCATTGTTGGTTTCTTTTATTTTTCAACTTTAAATTTCTTCTTTTCTTATTTTAACTTTCTTTCTCTTTCTTTATTTTGTCTCATTTCTCCCTTCAACCATCAGCATGACCCTATCACCTTGTATCTCAAATTGCTCCTTTAAAGTCTAAGTTTGTAATACTTCTTTTTACTTTTTCTCTTTTTGATGATGGATTGTTGAGTGCAATCTGAAGGGTTGATACAAAAAACATTAATAGTTTCTTCCATAAGCATTGTTAAAAAATATTGGATAGAGGAATATTTATGCCAACTATACACACTATTGTTGAAATGTAATCACCTAATAATAGTCAAGGCATAATCAACAAAGAAAAATCCTATCAATGTAATTTTCAAAGATCAAGTTAAATCCAAGGGTCAAGGATATAATCGTGTAATTGAATTTGCTTTATTTAATTACATAATTCATCATTATTTCAAAGGTCCTAAGTAATTAATTACCTTAGCCAATTAATTAAATTCAAAGTCAAAAATCCCCATGGCTAAAGAAATTAATTAAATTGATTTAATTAAATGTCAATTATCCTCTCAATCTAAAAAGTGCCACTTGACATCCAACTCACTCACAAAAGGACAAACAACTTGGCACAAATCAACCAATGAGGATTAAGGACATAGATTGCTCAATCAACTTTGAATCTCAATTACTCAATTCAAATTGATTTAATCTTGACCCTTCATTTCAAATTTTCATATTTTCTCTCCAAGTGAGAATCTATATAATCAACTCACATCAAGGCATATACGTCAAGCATTCATAATTGCACCTTGGTTGTGTTAGTTTGTTATTTGAGTTAATTTGCATTTTTATCATTCATTTTAGTACAATCTTCAGCATTGTAAATCGTAATTCATATCATTTTACAATAGATCCAATCATATAGAATCATAATTCAATTAAATTAGCTTGCATCCAAGATCCCATTCATATCAAATTAGGATCAAATTCATCATTTCTCCTCATCAAAAATTTTCAAAATTGAATTTACTTAAATGCATTTCCATGAATCTTATGTTTCATGAGAGTCAATTCACTAATCTAATATGCATAATTTTGAGAGCATTCATAATTAGATTATAATCACCATGACTAGGAAGCAATAGATCTCTTTTGATTGTTTTATTGTTGATTTTGATTGATTTCTATGTACTAACCAATTGAACTAATGACTTATTAAAGTATTGTGTTTGCAGATAGAGGTACACAATTTTACACACGTGTTTTTTGCACCCAGCATAGGGCCCTAGCCTTAGACTTTCTATTAAATTTTGATGAATTTGTGATGTTTAGGTCCTTAACCGAGCAGAAGATCGCATCCTAGATCCTGGATCATATCATGTATAACCTTGAATCGTATCCTTGAATGATCGCATTTAGTTGATCGTGGTTTGTATCTAGAATCTTTAGTCATATTTTGTAAACCTTTAACAGTTTCTCGTTATTGATCGTATTTGGAGAATCTTAGATCATATCCAATGTAATCAGAAAGTCGTATATGGTCTGTGCATAGTAGTATTTGGGAGAGAGAGTCAATATTTCAAATTTAATTATGATTTATGGACTAATGTTGATAAAATCGATGTTTTCTCTTCAGTTCTGATGATTTATACAGCTTAACAAGTCTGTGCAGGATGTTTGTCAAAGACTCAAATCATAAGACTGCTCATGAATTTCTTTTGTAGGTTTCCTAAGGAGTACAACTAGACATTGTGTTTGCATTAATTTGCTTTCATTTTTCTAGGCAGCTATCTTAATTGGTCAGCACCAGATTGACGTCTCAATGTGTTAGGGGATTATATGCTCTCACCTTTTAGCTGATCACAAACCTAGAGAGCTCTTTATTCGTCATGGCTTGGGAACTCAATAGGACTATCTAGTTTTACTTTAAAAAGTGAGACTACATAGTGGAATGAGTATGTGCTTGATGTGCTTGAGATCTCAATTGTGATAGGAGAGTATGCTCTTATCTTTTAGGTGATCATAAATCTAGACCCACAATTAACATCTATCTTTCATTTTCATTTACACCTTAGAGATCCTATTGTGGTGGGAAGAAGTACTCACCCAGCAAGAACAACTCAAAGTGGACATAGGTCAAAGCCAGACCATCCCATCCACTATAAATAAATGCTACCACTAGCTAAAACTATGATAGATGAGTGTTGTTGAGTGTTCTCTTTTAGGAGAGGCCTTGACTGTCCAAACATAAATCCTATCTAAATTCTTAAGCTAGTAGCCATCTTTCATCCTTGGTGTTTTTTCCGTAGTGCATAAGGGTTGTGTCACCCCTAGAAGATTTTACACTCACCATTTGTATAAACCTAGTAGTGAGGTGGAGGGTTCTTGGATGTCACTACCTTGAACTCGGGCAATCTCCAAAAGGGATCCCCTACCCACACACTCCTTGAAAATTTGATCATGTGTTCCAATTTCTTGGTATCTTTGCTCGAGATTACACGTTAGATTGACAAGGACAATTGGCACTAGATCCATGTATACTTAGCACGAGCCTATCGAATTACCATTGTACCCACTCCAAGGATAGATCATTTTATATGTGCTTGTTATAAGCTTGACCCGTGACAATATTTTGAACATACACTATATCTTTAGCGCTTTAGAGACAAGACATATTTTATTTGTCTACTATGTGTGTTTTTAATCACTGAAACTGGCAAAATTTATCCAAAACACCCTACAAAACATTAAATTTACCCTTACAAATAGTAGTAGAACACTTGACTAGTTAGTAAGTCATATCTGGTAAGCCTTGGATCGTATCTAATTTGTTCTTAGTCATATCTTGTCATACCTTGGCTCATTTCTAAAAAAGATCATATCATTCTTTGTCTAGAATCATATATAGGACCTTTTCTCGTATCTTGTATCACCTTGGATTGTATCTGGTTAAAGAGTTGTATAGACCCCTATTATGATTCATATTTGGTTACCTCAAAAAATCATATCCACTAGATTGTATCCATAACATAGGGCCTTTGTGTGCAGTCTCAGACAAAGTTAATCATTGATGTTGGTACCCTTTTTGGTCCTCTTTCAAGTCATGTCATCACAGTCATCAAAATCAACCCTAAAATCATGTTGTCATCACATTTGGTTAAATTTATTATTGCTTCAACAACATTCCTAGTGCATTAGTTTGTCTTATCAATCCTTTTATCTTGTTTTAGAGGTCATCATCAGGGAACAACTACCCCTCATCTAGACCTTTGAAACTAAACATCAAGAATCATCATCAATCCTTTCAAAATTGGACAAATCTTTGCACAAATTCGTCAACTTTGGAACATTAGCAAATGATCATGATCATATCAAACTTTGGTCATTTTATTTTCATGGTCCAAAATAGGTGTCATCATCTCCAACAACAATCAGATCCTAAACCTATTTCGGGGTCCCTTCAAAACTTGTTTTTACCTTAATAAAAAATAATTAGATCCTAAAAACATCATAAACTATAAAAAAAATTCAAAAAAAATTACCCCAACTTGGTGGAGTCATAACTTTGGACTCGATGCTCAAATTTGTGAACCGTTTTCACCATTGGAAGTGTATCTAAGAAATATAATTTCAGTCTCTAAAATAGTGTCTTTAATAGCCCAATTTTAGAGACCGGTGATAGTCTCAACTCCCAAAAATACTCTAAAGGCCTCTAAAAATGCAAATTACTAGAACCTAGAAAAAAACTGAAAAAAAAAATATATAAAAAAATTGCATAACAAAACCTCAAGACAAGAGACTACATCTCCATCTCAATCACATAGATAAGAGAATCAAAACAATAATACCATGGCTGTAAACAAATGGTCTAGATACCGTGATCATGACAACAATGAAGAAGAGAATCTCATCATAGCCCTCACAAAGAAAAATCAATCTTTACAATCACAAATCCAAGATATGAAGGAGGAAAAGGACACAACGTAAAAAAATACTCATTAGAATCAATTTGTCTTTTTCTATTTGATCATGATCTACACATGTCTTGATTTCCTTCAAACAAAGAGATAACTAAGTATGACAATTCTATCTTTAATCAAAAGGATGAAGAAGAAGTTACACCAGATTCATTTGAGAGGCTTATCTATAAATCAGAGGAAGACATTCCAAATCAAGAAAACCCAATTATATCACAACAACAATCACAACAAGAAACTGAACATCAATCAAAGGAAGACATTGTTGATATGGAAGAAGGCAATGAACCATATTTTCATGATCTTGAGTTCAACAACTCTTTTACAAACACAAGTGAACCTAAATGTCCACTAGATAGAGAGTTTACTCCTTTGGGACAATCTTTTGAATCATAATTAGAAGAAATTCTTGAACACAATCTCATCACATTGCCTCAAGTCACTTCGTGTGGATTTGAGTTTTTGAGAAACTATTGTGCATACCATCAACATAATAAGCATGAAAATTCAGATTGTATGGAGCTGAAACATAAAATCCAAGAACTTAGTGATGATGTCATTATTGAAATATAAAATCCTAATGATCCATCTAATGAAGAGAAAGATACTAATCCCAAGTATGATCAAAATCATGAACCTATGTCTGGCAATGGTCCACATGTCACCTCTACTTCTTCCATCATGCCTTCATCTCATAAAGTTTTGCAGATAGTCACACCACCTCCATCAAATAATGAACCTAATGATGATACTTTCCATTTTGACTATGACTACCCTCGAGGGCTACCTCTAAAATAAATCCAAGCTAATCTACATCTTGTTGCAAGTCTCTTTCATGCTTCCAAAATCCTAGATCCTAAGCTATCATGTGTTTCAATGCCTATCATGCCTATGCAAAATGACCCTCCATCATCCTACCAAGAATACCCCATGTATATCCAAATTCCTATCTTTATCTTACAAGTGGCTCCATGTCAAAAAGGTAATCCAAAGTGTGAAGAAACAATTCTTAGTGAAGATCAAGCTCAAGATACTATCCTTTCCTATCAAACATTTGACCAAGATCCCATATCCCTAGAGCCTCATGATGATCCCCACATACCCTTTCATTTATTCCAAGATAATACCCTTCCACCTCAAGAACAAAGTATCCCTCCAAGTCCTATATCATATTCACCTCCTAAGAAAGATCAGGATATCTCTTCCACCTTTATCAATGAGCCTATTGAAAACCAAGAGAAAAGTACCCTTTTTGCACCATATAGTGGTCCTATTCCTTGTCATTTCCACTAAAAAATATCATCATCCCTCCATATCCTCCTCAATATCCCTCTATCCCTTCATTTTTGTGTCCTAATCCTCCATATCATGATTCCTCCACTTCCATCCAATTAGGTCCACTTTGTGATCCTATCAATACTTTCATATCATATCCACCTCAAGATAAACTCACATCTTGTAACAAGTATCCTATTGGTCAAGACAAGCATTATCAAGTCAAAAGGTAAAGCATTCATGAAAAATGTATATTAAAACCCTTCTATGTGAAAGAAAAATCTAAAGGTCATGACCTCAGTTACAAAGCTCACTCTCAAGACATTGGTACCCCTTCCAAATCCAAATCCAAACGTATACCTCCCCCTTCATCCCTTCCATCCATTTTAGGTCCATATATTCCTCCATCCATTAGTTCACAATCCACTTACCCTTTTCCCAAATGAGAGTCAACAAAAGCACACATCTTAGAAAACCATCCACCCATCCAAATGGTCTCCATACAATTCCCATCCACCCCTAAATCTCATTTGTCTTCCCAACAATTTGGATGCCAAATATAAATTCCATAAGTCAAGCAATCCACATGTAGTCAAGGATCAACATGTTTAGTTTAATCGACATGTAAAAACAAAGAAAAATATGACCCAAAAAGAAAAATAATTATCCAAAAGGCTACAAAAGCCCATCAAGCAAAAATAAAATTCAAAATCAATATGGGTTCCTAAATCTCTTGTGCAAGCAATGCATTCCAAATACTCAAAAGAATTAAAAAACAAAAAACCATATGGATTCCCAAGAAGCTTCTTGAAGCACAAATCCAAAGGAAAAATCAAATTTGGCATATAAAATTACTATTCCTCCATCTAAATGTCACCCACCTTCCAAATCCATTTTGGGTCTTTATGTCCCAAAATCCATATCCATTTCTACATCAAAACCTCAAGTTGTTCAATCCATTTTTCCTCCATCATTCCACCACCCTTCAAGGTGTGTTTCGATGTTGATCTTGCAAATATTTTCACCTACCCCTACACAAGCTTTTCAATATCTCATCCATTATCCAACACCTACTTTACATCCTTTCATTCCCCTTATCCAATCCTTAGCATAAATCCTTGTCCAACATCTACATTTATCATCCATATCATCCCTTTACCCTCACCCTACTAACATCTTTGAGCATATTATTATAGTCATGGTCCATTATTGCATACCTTTCAAGAGCACTATCCAAGGAACAAAGCACTTGAGTCATTTTTCCATGTCAGGACATGCATCCATCATCTTCCTAAAAATCAAAATTACAAAAAAAATTGAAAAAGAAGAAGAGTGCCTTGGTGAAAACTTGGTAAACAAACACCTTAGTTAAAAAAAATAAAGAGAAATAAATTTGTCCTATGGTGAAAACCACTTCTTGTGCCGCCTTGGGCAAGTACTATGATGAAAACCTAGAAAACAGATGTCATGTGTAATCCATCCTCTTGCACTCACACTTGGAGGAAAGTTCCATCCACACTACCTTATCCATTGTATCCTCCATTATCCATCATATCCTTCATTTTCCATTTCCTATCATTTATCACATTGGCCTCTATATTACATCTTTCACATTTGATCTTGAAAGGGTTGAACATATCCATGTGCATTATGTATTTTGATATTCATTATCCTTTACATTTAGCTTATCCACTTGCTTCTTTTATCGTCTCTTATCATGATCTTGTATATCCTAAATCATTAGTCACTATTGCTAAGTATCCTCATAATAATCCCAAAACATCCACTTGTTTCCTCCATCACCCCTTATCATGATTGTCTTATCATGTCCTTATCCTATCCAAATTGACCATTTGATATTGATCAAAATGAAGGACATAAAATGCTAAACATGTTCTCAAAAGCCTCTTGACATGTCCACTCTTTTGGACCACGTATGTATTTTGTTCCATCATGTCATTACCTTATATGCTATTTGAAACCAAATCATTAGCCTACATTTCCATATCCTTTTTCTCTTAACTTGAGTAATCTTAATGAGATAGTCTCGGGGTCACATTACATGAGATGCATCCATCATTGCCTATCCATTTCCGATCCATCAGTTTACTCATCCATTTGTAATTCCCTACACCTTTCTAGACATTGGAGGAAAACAAATTTGATCTTGCTTGAGAATTAGTGATCAATTTTTAAAATCTTAAAAATCCAAACAAATCATAAAATCTTTAAAAATACAAAAATTGTAAAATCTTAGGTGCATTCTTGTACTTATCAATGCGTCACTTTTCCATCTCCCTTGTATCTATATTCATTCTCATCACTTGTACATATCTATCATATATTTTTCATCACTTGTACATATTGGTCAATTTTGTATCCTGGCATCATGGCTTGGATTCAATCCACATCCTTTCCTTAAGACAGTTGCCTATAATTGGGGGCAAGTTCCTAGTCATCACATGGATTCCACCTTTCCAAGTGGAGTCACCTATCAACAATCAAAATTTCTTTCACTCAAGAAATCGAATCCAAACAAAGGTGTTTGTTAACATCAACCCCTCAACCAGATGAATCTTTCCAAAATAGTGATCATAAAATAGAAACATACACAAGTAACCTTGTTGTGAATTTTTGATGAATCATGTATTCTAAGTAACTCAAGGATGTCTCCGAACTAGAGAAGCAAGGAAGAGGACATGATGTTGCCTTTGTCTCTTGTCTATTGTTATCAATTTTTTCTTATCATGTCTTCCGAGTGACTCAAGGATGGCTCCGAATTAGAGGAACAAGGACAAGGGAATGATATTTTTGTTTGGTTGTTCTCTATGGGATGAATTCCAGTGAAGTATAATAGGACATATATTCTGGGGTGTCTTCTATAAGTGCCTCCACATATCTAATAAGCATAAAAATACGTAACATTGCGACATAAAAATACTTGGATTACGGTATGCCACACATACCTCGACCTCAAATATTTTAACTATAGATGGAGGTTGGAATTCATTCCTTGTCTGTTAAAACATCATTGATTTCTGATTGTCATACTTCTTGAGGAATTCCATGATGTTGTTGCACTATAAGACCGAAGAAGGAATAGAAAATTCTCTTTGTTTGTTGCATGTGATTTAATTCATAATAGTGTGCAAATGTGTCTTAGGACATGATCATCAAAGTATCATCGAGGAAATTTACATATGAAAATGATAAATACTTGTTTATTATCCATGAGAGCAATATTCATATCATCATGGTTAATCATACCAATTGTGGTTTTACTTGTTTGTGATCCACAAAAGCTCGATGATGAAATATAGCATAACAAAGTATTAAAATATCAAAAGAATGACAATCGTGGAAGTTTGCAAGAACATGCTAAATTCATTTAGGTTTTTGGTTTATTCAATTTGATCAAACAAACTCAACAAGATTATCTCAAGGAGGAAAATGAGTTGACATCATCACAAAATTTATTCTATTGACATCATCGCAAAACCTATCTCATACACTATCAAGTATTATGAACACTGACACAAAAAGATCCATGCATCACATATCAATTGCATTAATCAATTTCAAGACATCATTGTTGATCAAATCTTCACAACATCATTATCGAGAGTGAAATCAAAAATCAATTCAACATCATTCATCATCAATTTTCATCATCAATCTTCTTCATCATCAACATTAAATTATTCTTCATCGATCAAATCATCAAATCATCAACACTCGGGATATCATTATTGGGAAATTACTCAAATATCCTTCAACATCATTCAAAATGATTCAACATCATCTAAAATCCATGAAATATCTCATCATCACATTTTGATTTGTCTCCCAAGGGGGCATAATCATAACATTTTTGCATCTGAGTTAATATCATAATTGCATCATTATCAAAATCAGCACATTGAAATAATCCCAAGTATCAAATTTTGTCATCAAATTATATCATCAATCAAATCAATCGAAATCATTAATCAAAAGCATCAACTAATAAGTAGGAGATCTTTTCCACAACAAGTCAAATTATGATATTGCTATCAAGATTCAACTATGTAGTTTTTTTAGTCAAACTCATTGACCCATGTTTCATGAGTAGTGGCTCACATGAACCCATCTCTCATGAGAATGAATGGAACACTTAGTACTCATTGTATCTAGGTGATGCTCACAGAGGTGAAGCACCAAGACTTCCCAGGAGGTCACCCATCCCATTACTACTCCAGCTTGAGTACGCTTAAGTACGGAGTTTCCTCCATGGTAAAACCAACTCTTCTAGCAACCAAATTTGCAAAAAATTCACCAAGTGTTGTACCTTATGAACTATTCATTAGAAATCCCCTTAAGCTCATCAATTGATAAGTAGGAGATATTTTCCACAGTAATCCAAATTGTGATATTGCTATTTGGATTCAACTGTGTAGTTTTTTTAGTCAAACGAATTGACCCATGTTTCATGAGTAGTGGTTCACATGAACCCATCTCTCATGAGAATGAATGGAACACTTAGTACTCATTAGATCTAGGTGATGCTCATAGAGGTGAAGCACCAAGACTTCTCAGGAGCTCACCCATCCTAGTACTACTCCAGCTTAAGCGTGCTAACTATGAAGTTTCCTCCATGGTTAAACCCACTTTGCTTGCAACCCCATTTGCAAAACCCTCACCAAGTGTTGTGCCTTATGAACCATTCGTGTGAACCACTACTCATGAAATGTGGGTCAATGAGTTTGACTCAAAAAACTACACAGTTGAATCCTGATAGCAATATCACAATTTGACTTGTGGAAAATATCTCCTACTTATCAATTGATGATTTTAAGGGGCTTTCTAATGAATGGTTCATAAGGCACAACACTTGGTGAAGGTTTTGAAAATGGTGTTGCAAGAAGAGTGGGTTTAACCATGGAGGAAACTTTGCAATTAAGCGCGCTCAAGTTGGAGTAGTACTGGGATGGGTGACCTCCTGAGAAGTTTCAGTGCTTCACCTTTGTGAGCATCACCTAGATCCAATGAGTACTAAGTGTTCCATTCATTCTCATGAGAGATGGGTTCGTGTGAACCACTACTCATGAAACATGGGTCAATGAGTTTGACTCAAAAACTACATAGTTGAATCCTAGTAGCAATATCACAATTTGACTTGTTGTGCAAAATATATCCTACTTATCAATTGATGAGCTTAAGGGGCTTTCTAATGAATGGTTCATAAGGCACAAAACTTGGTGAAGGTTTTGCGAATGGGTTTACAAGAAGAGTGGGTTTAACCATGGAGGAAAATCTGTAGTTAAGCGCACTCAAGTTGGAGTAGTATTGGGATGGGTGACCTCCTAGGAGGTCTTGGTGCTTCACCTCTATGAGAATCACCTAGATCCAATGAGTACTAAGTGTTCCTTTCATTCTCATGAGAGATGGGTTCGTGTAAATCACAACTCATGAAACATGGGTCAATGAGTTTGACTGAAAAAACTACATAGTTGAATCTTGATAGCAATATCACAAAAGCATCAACATCAAATCAATCAAATCATAAATCTTCTTCATCGAAATCATCAATTGTAATTTCATGAATCAATCAAATCAAGTTTCTCGCATCTAGGGCAAATTTTGCAATCAGAACATTAGCATCGTAATTGGATCAAATCAAAATTGGAATATCATATTGAATCAAAATATCAAATTTTAGCGATCGAATTTCATCAAATTTTCTTCAGCAATCAAGGCATTGACATCAAATTGAATCTTGTTATCAATTGAGTGACATTTATATCAAATCAGACATCATATTGAATCAAACCTAATCGCATCACTAGGGGCACATCAGCTTTATCAAAATCCATATCAAGTTGATGGTCTCATATCAAAATCTTTGTGAGCAAGTGACTTCTTAAAACTCATATCAAGTCACTCGTTCTCGTTAATATCAATATCTTCAAAACCTTCCTGACAAGGGCATATCACTTTCATTGGGAGCCATATCAAAGTGATAGTGTTGTTATCAAGAATCATTGCATAATCAGCTTCATCGGGAACCATATCAAGTTGATTTTCTTGAATCAAACATCCTCAAGTGAGTGGTTTCATCAAGGCCCATATCAAATCACTCGCCTTTGATCAACATCAATATCTTCAATATCTTGCAGACAATAGCCAGTTTCATAAGGACCCATATCAAATTGGTTGTTCGTTCATCTCATCATCAGTATCTTAAATACCATTCAGACGGGTAATCAGTTTCATCAGGACTCATATCAAATTGGTTCTCCTAGTTTTGATCAATGGTCTCTCATCAAGTATCACATCAAATGTAGATTCAAATTGAACATCATCAAGTTGTGAACAGTTTTATCAAGATCCATATCAAAATGTTCACTCAATCCAAGCATCAGTGACATCAATGCTTTTGATCCATCGTCTCACTGGATTCGTATTAGACGTCAATCGTCAAGGATCAATCATTCGATCAGTTCAATGATCACGAACAATATCAGATATTCTTCAAATCAACATGTTGTCCACACATCAATTCAAAGAGGGGCAAATGTAATCACCTAAAAATGGTCAAGGCATAATCAACTGAGAAAAATGCTATCAATGTAATTCAAAGATCAAATTAAATCCAAGGATCAAGGATATAATCATGTAATTGAATTTAATTCAATTAATTACATAATTCATCGTTAATTCAAAGGTCCTAATTAATTAATTACCTTGGCCATTTAATTAAACTCAAAGTCAAAAATCCCCATGGCTAAAGAAATTAATTAAATGTCAATTATCTTCTCAATCTAGAAAGTGCCACTTGTCATCCAACTCACTCACAAAAGGACAAGCAACTTGGCATACATCAACCAATGAGGATTAAGGACATGGATTGCTCAATCAACTTTGAATCTCAATCACTCAATTCAAATTAAGTTAATCTTGACCCTTCATTTCAAATTTGCCTATTTTCCCTCCAAGTGAGAATCTATATAATCAGCTCACATCAAGACATTTTCATCAAGCATTCATAATTGCACCTAGGTTATGCTAGTTTGTCATTTGAGCTAATTTGCGTTGTTATAATTCATTTTAGTACAATTTGCAGCATTGGAAATCATAATTCATATCATTTTACAACAGATCCAATCATATAGAATCATAATTCAATTCAATTGGCTTGCATCCTAGATCATTCATATCAAATTAAAATTAAATTCATCATTCCTCCTTATCAAGAATCCTCAAAATTACATTCATTTAGATACATTTCCATGAATCTTCCATTTCATGAGATTCAATTCACTATTCTAATATGCATAATTATGAGAGCATTCATAATTAGCTTATAATCACCATGACTAGGAAGCAATAGGTCACTTTTGATTGGTTTCTATGTACTAACCAATTGAACTAATGACTTATTGAAGTGTTTTGTTTGCTATAGGTATACAATTTTACACACACATAAGGGGGGGGGAGTTTTTCATTTTATTATTAGAGAAATCTCTCCATTTCTCCAACAATGTCCATCTTTAGTGTGGCTTCAATGGTGTGATGAAATTGACAAATGGTAGCTAAATAGAACTTCAATAATCTAAATACTTCATTCAATCAATCAAAAGGAATAAGCATACTTGTAAGATATCTTGTAACTTCAAAATTGGCATACTTTCATGTATCAATAAGCTCAATTGCACAATGAGATGGCAATCTCAACATAGATTAATTATTAGTTGAACATGATGTCTTCATGCATCAAAATCAATATACTTCCAAGTATCAATAGACTTCAATTTTGGTATTTCTAATGTAAATTTGCATTGATTTTTCATTCAATAAAAACTAATAATTATACAATAACTTTTCAGATATACCAATAAGGCACCAACGTGTTTGGTTGGATTTCAACTAAGTTAACCACATTTGAAGTAACTAGGATTCAAACTTATCTTGATTTAGATTAAAAAAAAATGAGACAAAAACATACGAATTATATATCTAATTACTTGTTTTTTTGTGTGTGTGCGCATATTGACAATGAAAACTTAACTTATTATATATTGAACTTTTCATTTAATTGATTTAATGCTTCTGTAAACTGCGGGTTCAACTCTAATATTTCAATTGCCTCTAGCCCAAACACACCATGGAACATGACATACTACTAATCTTGATCTTAGGCAAATTTTCAATGCGTCATTGAGCTACATACATGGACTATTGCGTTTACTTTCTATATTTCAACACATTTCAAAAATTCAAATGCACTTAGTTTATTTAGTTAATTAGTCTACATTGATTTGTGCTTGGTAGTAAGCATTTTATCCAATTAGCCTTAAGGAAATTTTATTTTAAAATACAATTACTAATATAAAAAAGGAAAATTGTCATGTTTACTCTTAAAAATGTCGCCGGCCAAATATAACATATTGGTGGTAGTGATAAACAAAATCATTAGAGTATAAATTTTCCTATTTCAACGTTTGAAAAAGGAGTAGAATCTCCATAATAATCCCAAGTGCTCAGTACGCTATGTAAGGAACAATGCAACTCTATGTAATGTCACCTTCCTAATTTGCCCTCAATCGCAATTGCATCATATTAGGGTTACGGTTTATAAATAGTCTCTCTAATTATATGTTTTGTAACTTGAATCATGCATTCACCACATGAACCCAAAGCCAACATACAAATGAATGAATGTATGTATGTATGTATGTACACACTCACATTCAATAATGCAAACATTATTCATAAATTTACCAAGGTTAAAGAGAAGACATCTTCATTACTATGCAATACTTAAATTATATGTGAATTCCAATTATAGAAGATGTGGAGTAAGGAAGCATAGCAGGGTCACCTATGATCATAGTATTCCCCCTTTAACTGCCATTGGAATAGGTAGCCCTAGTGATTCTTCCTTGATTGCAAACTCAATCATTTCCTTGTGACTAACTATTGTCAGATTAAGTTCATATCTTAATGTTTATTAACAATAGACCAAGATGCATTATAATATCACAAAGACAATTTACTAATTATTTTTGCATTATCCAAAATAGAACAATGTTAACTCCCTAAGTTTAGATTTGATTATTGATTATTCTCCCCTTGGTACGAAGAATTCGACCTATTGAAGGATATTGTGTTCTCTTGTAATTCAATGTCTTAGGTTTTTCCCTTTTATATCTCATTTGAGTGTAGGGAGTCACACCCTTTCATAAGGGATCCTTTTATTTGTTATGCCCTTATGAAAGGGTCACACCCTTTAGTTATGAAAAGATACATCAATTTGACAGCTATTGCTCCTTTCATTTCTTATTTAATCTTTTCACCTATCTCTCACTTTTAAAATGTGCACATATCCCATCTTAGATCTGCATATCCTCTTCCTCTAGATCGAGATATTATATTTTCTTCATAACTTTTCTCTGAATTTGATCTAAATCCCCTCTTTATTTTTTCTCCATTTCATTTCATCCTTCTTCCCCTTTATATTTTCAATGTGAAGAAGAGATCACACCTCTTCATCATGTATGTCTTTTGACAAGAATCACAACCCTTCATAATTGTCCCTCTTTGAAAGCCATAATCCTTCATAATTACAACCTATTTGAAGAGTCACATGTCCTCATAATTACAACCCTTTAAAAGAGTTACAACTCTTCATCATTACTACCCTTTGAAAGAGTCCCTTCTTATTTTCTTCACATTTCTTCCTTCTTCCATTATTTCTTCTTTAATTTCTATGTTCTCCCCTTCCTTCCTCCATATCCCTTTTCTAATGAACTCTCGTCGCTTTTATACCTTGTATAGAGAGAGTTGCAACTCTTCATTATGTATCTATTGACCTTTCATGAACTAAATTAAATTGTAATTATATTATTATTATTATTATTAAATCCTATTTCACAAAGCGGATATTACTCTCTATAATTAAACAATTAAACAAACCCTCAAAAGTAGCAAAAGAATTAGCTTCGGCAATGGTTGTTGAATCAAAATTCAGCCACCATTTTAATATGAAAGTAGCTTTTTAACTTTTTATCTACATTTAACTCTATTCATCAATGATATGCAGTGAAATGAATGAAGAAACCGACCAGTTTAACGTGAAAATGGATTTAATTAATATCGTATCTAAATTTATCATTTCACTTTCAAATACCTACCTTGCTAGTCAAGTATATAGTGAGTTCAGGCCTAAAATATATACCCATGTTTTCACCCAGGCTTATCTTATGGGTAACAAAACCCCTGCAAAATCACTTTCCAATCATATAAAGACAACAACATAATGGTTCTCTTAGGTCTAATAATAGAAATACTTACATGTCTAAAAATATGTAGCATAAAAGTTTTTCCATTAACCTCTGGGAACCACATGCATGAGATATATTCCTGCCCTACTAACAGAAATTAACGCCTTTTTCCATCTATCTCTACAATTTAGAGCTAAATGCAATCTGACTTTATTCAATCACAGAAAAATCTCAAACACCCTGGGCTTGGACTGTGGAGAACAAATGTTTACAAATCCAGCTCAGTGAGATACTGTAAATATGTTTACAAATTGAGTCCCTTAGATAAGTCAGAGCAATCTAAGGTCATGACTATTTTAGAGGCTCGTTAGATAAGCATTTTTTTGTGAACATACTTTACAAATATCCTAAATCAGACCAAATATATATTCAAGGCAATCCCCTCTCAAATACATGTTAAAACAATTTAAATCAAGTGGCACAATTCAAAAAGACCTGGTTCAAGCACAGAACTCCCTATGCAACAATGAAGGGTAAAACCGTTAGCATGAACTCATCATAAGTCAGAGTGGCTGAGCCAGTATACTTTTTGTCTTTCTCCTTGAACTTTTCAGTAAGCCCCTGTAGTAAGACAGTGGATATATTTATCAGATATTGAAATAGGCATCAAACTGTGTGTAGAAACAGTTAGAGCAGAATATCCATCAATATTAAATATTACTAGCATGCTACTTGTCATTAATGTTCATTATGATTTTCCTCACTTCAATTTCATTTGGTTTGTAAAAACAAGGGGTATCTCATTATATAACTGTAACATAATGCAATTTTATCAATTCTACCTTCACAATTACGCCACACCTGCACATAAAATTAAAATAAAAATGTATTAGATAAGGAACGTATAGACTTATGACTGGAATATAGAGAGACTAATATAGATGAGAAAAACAATTTGCAACTTTTTGTTAAAAAACTATAGTGCCTAGGATTGAATTTTGACTCAGAGACAGGATATTTTTTGTAAGCAGCACTTTCATCATTAAAATACTAGTTTTGTTGTCAAGCTGTTACAAAGAACAAAGTGGCAACTTGGAATGTAAAAGAACGTACTCGATGAAGTTGTCATAATCAATTCCCCTGCCTTGGCCAGTCCTGTCAAACTTTGTAAGCAGAAGCTGTAAAATTGGAGGTGATACTGAATATCCCAATCTGAGAAGAGCATCCCGAAGTTCCATGGTGTCAATCTTCCCACTACGATCCCTATCAAATGTCTCAAAGATTGACTGCATACATAGCACCAAATCCATTCATTTTAAAATTTGACAGAATATGCTAGACTACAAAATGTTTTGGCATCCTTAAAAATCAATAATGGGCTGAAGCAACAAATTGAATTAAATGCTCCACTAAATGCACATGCTCCATAAGCAACAGATTTAGAACGATAAGCTTCACATCATTTAAATTAATGTCACTTTTGGTGGGACAGATTTACTGGCTACAAGTTATGAATGCTTGTTATGAGTTAACTGGGTTTATGGTAAATTCAGATTTCTAAATAGTTATAGACATCTAAATGTTAGTTAACTGAAGCATTTATTGGCATTTGTTGATTATAAGTTACTTGTGGTCTTTAGATGTTCTATATTATATGAATGTATTTATGCTTTGCATATACATGACACGTATAAATGCACATAAATTCTTAGCACATTGCTTAATGATTAGGTTCCACAAGGACTGCAGTTATTAAGACCAGATCACGTAGCAACAAGCTTTAAGGATGGTAATGAGGGTGAAAAGCTCTGGGAGGATTTAACAATACAAAGACAGGACAGAGGGTAAGCGAATGGGAAGGAGCATCAGGGAATGGCGAATATTAAAAAACCTCTGCTGTAGAAATAGCAAATGCAATCTTTTGATTGAATACAGCATAAACAAAAAATTTATCCCTAAACATTTATTTAAATACCTGCCGTCCACTCCTGTAACCCTCTTTTTGTTGACTGAATGTTATTCACTTTTCTAAAAAGGTTTACGCTAGTTAGTTCTAGATTTTGAAAAATTCAGTGTCTATTATGCAAAAAGCAAAGGGGGACCTCCAGGTACCCCCCATTTGCATAGGAATTTGTTGAAAGAAAGAGGCAGAGACCAAAACAGGGATTGCAAACATTCACCGAACTGTAAGAAATGAAATACCAGATAGTGAATCCACCATTGATGAGCTGGAATAGACCTTAATCAAAGGGACCTCCTTATGTTCCTCACATTATTGTTGTAAGTCAATATTTGAACTGTGATGGATAGTTAATCTTTGAAGAGGCACAACCTAAATTTATTGCTAGATGAATGAAAGCATCGCACCATTGTGTTTATAATTATATGAACATTCAGAGAGATTGGAAATCAAAAACAAAATGTCATTTTTGTAGCATTTCCTTTTCATGGCATTGACATGATGTTCTGAGTATAAATTAAATTTACTTACCCATTACCCAGGTTTAAAATGTTAAAAAACTCAGAAAAAAAGCAGGAACTAAATAGCAGAGTACTAGTTTAAAAACAGAGAAAAAAACTTATTTCATTATTTCATGTTAAATATAGCTTATGTTGCCAATAGTGGCATGTTGTGATGGTTAAGTTGTGTTGTTCTTATCATCAAGGTTCAAATCTCATCGGGGATGAGGTCCCCCATTTGTGGTCTCACCGGTTCATTGTTCAGGGTCATCAAAGCATTTACCCCTCTTTTAAATTAAAAAAATAGCTTGTGTAGATAAGAATACTATTATACATTATAAAAATACTAATTATAAAATATCATAAAGCATGCCCTATCATTTTAAGTACAGCCTTGTGTTTTTCACATATACCCTCATTAGGTTTATACATTTGACTTCTAAAAGAAATATATTCGAAGTAAAACTTTAAGAAAATTTAAAATACCCTAACCCAAAACCTATATAAAAAATATCCACTCTTCATTTGCATATAAATCAAAATTATTTTTGAAAACTTTGGGAAAACTTGGCAAAGGCTTGACAAATATGCAGGTCAAGATTACTTAAGGTTAATTGCAGGTATTTCAAGTGTATTTGTAGCCTTTCTTATCACCCATTTCACATTATTCTGGCATTCAGAGTGGAAACAATTATCAAGTTAAATAATGTAAACCTATGCTATTCTTGTAGTGCACACTATTTGACAGATAAGCAGTGCAGATTATTGGGACTCCATTTGTGCAGTTTGGGCATTTCCTCCTGGATCACCGAGATAGCCTGACCTGATATTTTGTGCATATCTCATCCTGGAGAGTTTCTCTGCAGCAAATTTTAAACCGGGGCATTCTGAACCCTTTGGGTTGGTACTTGATGTTGGGCATTGTATGGTCATTGATGTCAATGGTGCAGTCAGTATAATTACTAATGCCGAGGTATATAGGAGGTTGTTAAAATTTTAGTTACTTCTGATATTATATGCAGATCATAATGGAGTCAGTCATGCAATTGTGCACAAATTAACTGTACTATATTCCACCTATTTCTAATGTCCGGAAGCTACCATAATAACTGTCATGTCATGTTAGGGCATCGATCCAGACGAACGAAGTCAAGCTATGTTGGATGCATCTTCTGTAGAATGTCACTAATATCATCTTAGTCATGTTACAGTTATTGTCAGAGATCCAGAAGTATCTGTGGTATGTTTCTGAGGTCTATCTCTCAAAACATGTGAATACACTGGCAACTTGTTTTGTGCCGCATTCCAACATAGTGATGTTTTATGGGTTGTGATTTAGAAGTAAAGTTTTGTTGTATTCACCTAAAAAGAAAGTGCTGCCGCTTGTACTCTTCTGGTCATCAAAGCTTCCTGCTCTGTCTGCATCTGTTTATGTTCTCAAACTGCAATTGTCACTCTTGGGATGCCATAGGCAAAAATCCAATGTAACTTTTAGAGTGGTGGCTCTCTCTTTCTAGGTGACAGCCTTGTACCATGGCTGAGAAAAAAGCAGGACTAAGCATCTCTGTCTACAACAAAAGTGGAATACATTGCAGCAGTTTCCTGTTGCACCCAGGTTTTATGGATAAAATAGAATTTGATGGAAGTGAATATAGAGTTTGATGAGTCCAATCCTATTCTTTGTGACAACATAACTGCCATGAGCATCTCAAAGAATTCAGTAATGCGTTAAAGGACAAAACACATTCCAATTAAGTATCATATCCCAGGAGAGAAGGTTGCAGACAGAAGCAAAGTTAGAATATGTTGAAACAAAGGACCAAATTGCTGACATTTTCACAAAACCTCTTCCAAAGGGGACATTTGAGTATCTCAGGCAGAATTCGGGGGCAGTAGCTCCATCCTCTTGATTCCAGAGGAACTAAAGGATGAGAAGGAGTGTTGACTCCCTGATGTAAGCAGACTTGGTGGTCTTGTGGAGAGTTTCAGTTACAAATAAGGGGAGCAACAGCAAGAGAGTTGTCCTTTCCCATTGATGTCAATGGGGGAGAGAGGAAGTCAAAATGCTGAGCCACACAAGGGAGAGGTTTCCTGAGGAAGATGCCAAGCTTGAGGAGAAAGGAAATTAAGTACAATTACATTGAAAGCAGTATTACTCTCAGGTGGAGCATTTTGTTGGTAGCATTTGTTGTTTTCCATCAATGACAACGGGGGAGATTGTTGGACATTGTGTTGTCAGTGATGTCAAAGGTGCTGTCAGTATGGTTACTAATGTCAAGGCATTCAAAAGGTTGCTAAAAGTTCAATTACTTCTGACATGATATGCAGATCACCTATGGATTTAGTCATATAATCCTTCGTGAATTATCATTATGTTCCCCTCTATTTCTAGTATCCGAGAGGTAAAGCAATTACTGCCATGTCATGTCAAGGCATTGAGCTGGATGAATAGACTCGAGCTCTGTTTGATACATCTTCTCTAGTATGTCACTAATATCATCTTAGTCATGTTTCAGTTGTTGTCAAAGATTCAGAAGCGTCTGCAATATGTTTCCGAGGTCTGTCTCTTGAAACCTGCGTACACATTGGCAACTTGTTTTGTACCAGATTCTACCACTGATATTTAACAGTTTGCAATTTAGAAGTTTAGTTTAGTTACTATCGAGCATCAGATTCCAAAGTTGCCTATGGTATCTGAAAGATATCTGAAAGCTAAGCTTCAGTAGACAAGATATCTGAAAGCTACATTGGATTTTGACCTATGGTATCTTAAGGGTGACAATTTCAATTTGACAGCACACACAGATGCAGATTGGGCCGGAAGTGTACAAGTGGTGACGCTTTCTTTCTAGGTGACAGCCTTGTATCATGACTGGCAAAAAACAGGACTCAGTTTCCATGCCTACAGCAGAAGCGGAATATATGACAACAGTTTCCTGTCGCACCTGGGTTCTATGGCTGAAACAGAATCTAAAGGAAATGAAAATAGAGTTTAAACATTAATGAGACCATTCCTAGTCTTTGTGACAATACAAATGCCATAAACATCTCAAAGAATTTGGTAACACATTCAAGGACAAAACATATTTAAATTAAGTATCATAGTTAGGGGTGGTAGCTCCCTCATCTTGATTCAACAGGAAGTACAGGATAAGGGGGAGTGTTGACTCCTTGCTGCAAGCAGACTTGGTGGTCTTGCAACGGGTTTCAGCACATAATTAAGGGAAGCAAGAGTTGGAGAAGTTACTCTTTGCCATTGATGTCAAAGGGGGAGAGAGGAAGCCAAAATGTTGAGCCACTCAAGGGAGAGAGGTTTACAGGGAAAGATGCCAAACTTGATGAGAAAGGAAGTCAAGTACAATTACGTTTGACAGTATTATTCTCAGGGGGAGCATTTTGTTGTTTGTCATCAATGACAAAGTAGGAGATTTTTGGACATCATGTTGTCTTTAATGTCAAAAGGTGCAGTCAGTATGGTTATTGATGTCAAGGTATCTGGAAAGTTGCTGAAAGTTTACTTCTGACACAATATACAGATCACCTAATGGAGTCAGCCACACAATTATCATTATGTTCCCCTCTATTTTTAGTGTCTGGAAGATACAGTAATTATGTCAAGTCCTGTTAGGGCATTGATCTAGACGAACAGAGTCAATCTATGTCGGATACATCTTCTATACTACGTCACTTATAACATCTTAGCCACGTTTCACTTGCTGTCAAAAATTTGGAAGTATCTGCAGTATGTTTTTTAGGTCTCTCAGAACCAGTGTATACACGGGCAACTTGTTTTTGTACCGTGTTTTATTGTAGTGATGTTTTATGGCTTGCGGTTTAGAAGTAAAGTTGAGTTGAGTATGAAGCATCAGATTCCAGAGTTGCATGAGCTAAAGCAGTAGACAAGAAGATAGACGTGACAGAATGCTCACTGTACCAATTCACAGTCTGCATTGATCTTCTGATTGAATGCACCAGAGGATTGTAATGTGTGTCCACTGCATTAAGCGTATAGATGTTATTTTGGGCCAGAAGAGAGTGTGTTGGATAACGCATAGTGTGTCCTCACTCCTGGAGTAACATAAAGGCTAAAGAACCTAGCCGGCTAAATGTGTGATTGAGGATCTTGCATATGGCTGACTTGTGGATATTATTAATGGGTTCCAGACTGACATGAAGTGGTGATCATCATTGGGATGCATATCTATTATTGGTCAAATTCATCCCAATGTGTGCATGATTGAGAACGCATGAGGTAAACTGATAACTGGCGAAAGTTGTGAAAACTGTCCAGCCAATATCTGAACTCGATCAAAGGTCTCGTGCATGGTGTGATGGTAATTTGAAGAATATCAGATCAAGAAGATGCTGAGGATTCAGCCTTGAAGGTCTGTGTAATATATCTTGTTGTATTTGAGATTGGTGTCTCATATGCTGAGTTGGTGCTCAGATCTTGGGTTAGGGGATTAACTGTCTCCTATAGGTTGGTGCCTGCAAACATATTTGGGATTGGGGTCTTTGGTAGGTTGGTGCCTACAGAATGTTGTTAGTTCACTAATATCTTTTGAGGCTGGATTTGGATAGTAGATCCAAACAACTATTCTCACCATGGTTTTTCCCTTCTCGGTTTCCACATAAATCAGGTGTACATTTGTGTGGATGTGTGTTTATGTTCTTCACTTGATAAGTTACTTAATAGTTAAGGAAAGATTAGTAAATGCTACTAATGATGAATTGGCCTTGAGGTTAATTCTATCACTTGGAGAAGTTATTAATGATAATTAATGTTGAACTAGTTTGGAATTGGCATGTATTGATTCACCCCACCCCACCTCTCAGTATATATGTGTGCTTAACACTTGAGCCATGTGCCTAGCAAGCTTGGGATTTTCAAAAATCCTTAAAAATATAGAAGTAGAATGACTCTTAATATTTACTCTGAAGTACAAGAAAGGCAGTTTTTCTTAGACTATCTGGACAGTTACGACTAAAATATCAAGACACTGACAACCTATCAATTTAAAAACCCTTCAAATTTACGTCATTGGAACTGCAACATGTTATATGTTTACCAGTTATAATCAGCAACACATTTTATATCACATGCCTAAAAGGACAACATCAAATTTGTTCATCTCTTTCTCCTCTTACCAGTGCTGCTACAAAAAGACTGATAAGATAACTGACACTCCGTATTTTTAGGATAAGCCACATAAATATTAAGCCCTATGCTCCACAGGGACACCTCCCCTGTGAAATTTCACCTGCACCCGTCCCGTGGATGGTATGGGGACGGGAATTTGTCGTTCCCAAAGGCATCCCATTTTTGCCAAACCGGGTATTGTCCCCGAAACGCCACTTTGAGAGCAGCAGGATAAGGGGGTACAGCTAGAAGTCCCTGGGACAGCTAGGGGATGACTAGAAGTCCCCTACCCATCCCGGGGACTTCTAGACATCCCCTCAGGCTGAAGCCATTTTTGGACTACCAGTGTTAAAAAATAAGGCATTTTTAAATTTGGAAAAAAGGTTGGCTGGCCCACAAGGACACCCTGTTGGCAGGTGAGCAGTGCTTGAAGGTGTACATGTTGTCATTGTTGGCAACACATACCTGTGTGATGATTACCTAAAGTGGAAGTAAGTTTTTGATAGTCAATTAAGTGAAAAATGCCCAAAATACAGTCATGCTATTTCCAGAATACAGTCATGCTATTTTGGTCAGCAAGCATGCGATACTTATCTTTATGGTCTGTGAACATAAATATATGGTATATGAGATATAATAAAGCTTCTGTTATGATCGCTTGAGTTTTGGCTTCGTCTGGACAGAGTTACTTGCTTCTGAAGCTGTGCGAACACAGTATAGCAGTATAACAGGGCAGACAAGAGGTCGCAATGTTTAAGGGAGTAACATGTGGATTCCAAGAGTGTTACTTTGGATTTGGTTTGAGTCCTACCCTGTCTTTGTCGAGATATGATCGTAGACTATGTATTTTCTATTTGAATGTGTTGGACATGTTTTGTGATGTATTTGTGAGCCGACTGGAAAGATTATGAGATCGAATATATATGCTTTGAGATGCGAAGTTGTGAGTGTGTGTCTGCATGGACGAGGATGTCAGAATAATACAAAGGATGTTGCGAGCTATTAGTGGAACTACTTTGGCATAGCAGATGCTGTTTCAGTTCATTTTTGTTGTTACAAGATACTTGTGTAATACTGGACAGTGAGTCCTTTGTAAGAGCAGTGAGCTCCATTTTATATTCACCCCTAACAGGGTTATAGACTCCTAACAGGGTCTGTCCTCTAACAAGGACTTGTACTAATGTAATATTATACTCCTAATAGGGCAAGGTCTCCTAACAGGGACACACTACTTTTAGTGCATCATTCGTGGGTACCATCCCCACCGGGGTTTTACCTTGACCAGGGTTTCCTCGAAAACAAATCATGGTGTTATGAGTTTTTTAATATTATTGATAGCTGATTATGAAGTTGGACTTCTATGTTATTGTTTGTTGTTTCGTACATTAGTTATAGACTTGTAATAGTATGTCTATTGTTTACATTTCAATATTTTATGTCATTTCATGCATGAAACTTGGAGCCTTTGGGTATTTTTGCTATATGTACGCCATATTTTTACAATGAAAGTATTTGAATTTTGTTAATTTGCTATGTATTGAGCTTCTAAAATATCTACGGTGAATGGTTTATCAATGTTACAATATGCACATTTGAAACTCTATATATATAAAAATTCCCCTATGTTTTTAATAGTTGTCCCCTTAAAATTGGCCCTAAACCGTACCCATAGCGGAAACACGTCCCCGTCCCCATCCCCGTCCCCTAAAATGTAACATAGATTAAGCCTCATTTTCATTTACAGATCTCTATGTCCATGTTTGATCTCTCTATATATAGGTAGTTTTTTGTTGGTTACACCTTCTGCATTACAGTCATGATGATTGCTTATTGAGCCCAGTCTGATTTAATAATATAATGTGTAAGAACAGGTTCAATCTTAGATTTAGAATGTACAGATTTATAAGCACTGATACAATGACTATAACACTAATTTTGTACTCTATTTTACATATAAAAATAAACTATCCCTTAAATATAATAGACCAAAAACAAACAGTGCCTGGCATGTGCATATAGCATGCCATGCTTTGGAGCCCCTTAAACATGAATTTTCTCTTTTCTTGCTCTCATCTTGATGATGGATCTAGTGTGAGTGTATGTTGATGGAAAGAGTACTTACACAGCCAAAACCCAGAAGCTACAAACTAATTATGATGCACTAGAAATTTCATGCATCTAAATGAATTTTCCTCTCAAACCCACTCATCCATAAAATGCAGATGCAAATTTATATGCAAATAAATTTGAAAGTAATGAATGAAATACCCAAAATGTGTAATGTCCCCAAAATATTTAAATTAATTAAGTGATCCCACATTTAATAATATCTTATGGGCCCTTGTAATTAATTTAATTATGAAATAAATTGTAATGTCGGCTTGCTTGAAACCTTTCAGGAAACTTCCTAGAGCCCTTTATAAGGCCGTGTTTGGCATTGTAGGTAGGCATGTGATTTGTATGTTTCTTTTGTATTTGCAATTCCAGTTGGAATTTTGCATTGTTCGTCGTTTCGGAGGGGAGAGATCCTCCCTATTCTGGCATCCACAGTTTCGCTGGGAGTTACTCCTCACCCTATCCTGCCTGTGGTCGAAATCTGTGAAGTCTTCAGTTGAAGACAAATTTGACGTAATTTGGCATATGTCTTGAAAATACGAATTTCTCTATTCTTGGCAATTCATTCTGATTGATTGTCTTGTGTGATACAATTACTTGGAAATATTATACACTTCATCGCATCCCCATTACTGTGAGTATCTATAGGAGACTTATGATTGTGGTACAGAGACCCTGTCGAGGTAGTTAGCGGTACATGTGTTGGGACCGTACAAATTGTCAGGGAAGTTCACCATATAGATACCTAGTCATACAGGTGAATCATATTGATGTACGTTGTTATTGCCATACCGTACTATGTGGGAAATCATTGTCGTACTAGTGTCAAGGTGAAGCCATTTGTCGTATGGAAGTGAAGGCCGTACAGGTGAATTCATGTGTATTGGGTATAGGTTGTACAAAGGAAGAGATGGTTATTGTTGTAGGGGGGAAGTGTAGCCGTATGAGAAAGATTGTGTACGGGTGAGAGAAGCCACCGTATGGTGGGTTTACGAAGAGGAAGACATCATACTACGGGTTAGAGACAAAGGAGGTACAAGGAGTGTCGAACTGGGGTTCGGTACATTACAGTGGTATCAGAGTTGGTGATCTTGCCAACCTATTGGGTAACGTTGGATGCAAACAAAATCCCAATCAGTAGACAAGATGGGGGAATGAACCACTAAGATGATGACACTACTATGGGAGCTAACAAGAGGACAACAACTCAGCAAGACCTTTGTGAATGGACAACAACTTGGCGAGACCTTGGCAAAAGGACAACAAATTAGGGAAACACAATGGCTTTTGGCGGAAGGACTGATAAATGGAAATCATAATGGGCATGGCGATGATTCTGCAAATGAGAGATATCATACTCAGCGTTGCCATACACGCCCAATGATGTCGATGTTTCCTCAAAGGACTGAACAACATGGAGAACAAGAGCCTACCTTCTTGGAGATGCAAGATCAGTTCAAGCAAGGATGGTTTGATGCCGGATTTGGAGCAGAACTACCCTTCAAGGATTATGTGGATTTGCGGATGAAATATTTTAAGAGACATGGCCATTACAATGATGACATCAGATGGAAGATTGGCAAGCTAAATTTATCATCCTTTGATGGGTCCAAGAAAACATTAGGATGGTTGTGGGTACCGAAAGAAGATACCTACTTCCAACTCAATGCAATGCCTGAAGAAGAGGCGATCAACTTTGTAGCACGTCACCTAGAAGGAGTCACTCACGAATGGTAACACCATGGGATGGTAACCCTTGATCATGATCAAGTCACTTCATATGCTGATTTCACGAAGAGACTCATAGACCACTTTGACGAGGAGGATCCAGAGCTCAACTTCAAGGAGTTAGCACAACTAAGGCAAACAGGACCGATGGACAATTACATCACATAATTTTAGAGACTGCCGGTGTTGGTTACAGACATCTTGGAGAGGAGATTGATTGTGTTGTTCATGGATGGATTAATGGAAACCCTCAAGGGTTGGGTCAATGGTTTCAACCCTAGCACACTCAGGACGCCGATCAAGACGACACGTGACATAGCAACCTCATCTTCTTCCTCCAAGACTTACACACATGCCAAACCACCCCTCACGCCGAAGGAGAAAGACAACAAACCCTACCCGAAGAAGCCATCATTGGACAAGGCCACAAGGCAGGAGCTAAGGAGAAAGCTTTGCTACACCTGCAAGGAGCCATGGGAACCAGGGCACCGATGCTTAGGCAAGGTAAAGATTCACTATATTGAAGTGGTGTTTGACAGTGAGGAGGAGAATGAAGAATTTGAACTGAGAGAAAAAGGAGGCTAAAGAAGACATAAATCATTCAAAGAAAATTGCCACACTGGTATGGAGGGGAGGTGCCATTGCAGCATTGGAGGGCACTACAAGGTGCAGTGTATTTTGTGTTCATAAACTCCAGGGGCAGCGAGTTGTAGTCATGCTCAACAGTGGGGCCACACTCAACTTCATCAATTCATCACTCATCACCGAGAGGAGTTTGTGTATGGAGGAACATGAAGGGTTCAAAGTCAAGGTGGCAAGAGGAAATCTCTTGTCATGTACTCATCTGGTTCCGCAACTAAGCATCACCATGGGGAACTACACAGTGATAGATGATTTCTTTGTGGTAGATCTAGATGATACAGATGTCATATTGGGCATTCAATGAATGGAGACCCTAGACCAGTACACACAAAGCTTTAAGAGGATGGAATTCTCATTTGAAGTGGATGGCAAGAAGTGGTACTAAGAGGAATGTCAAATAGTGGCCCAAGGGAGATTTCGGCAAAACATATGGAAGCAATTTTCAGACATGATGACGTCATCTGGGCAGTACATTGCTTGGTCTTGACCAAACCTTTGAGTGGGCAACAAGCTTACTACCATGATGAAAAGCTTCAGGCAGTGTTGGACAAGCACAGTTTGGTCTTTGCAGATATTCCCCTTGGTATACCCCCACATAGAAGTTTCGAGCACACCAATGAGTTGGAGGAAGGAGCCAAGCCTGTTATCACCACGCCCTATTGTCATCCTAAGAAGTTAAAAGAAGGGATAGAGAAGACGATCTAGGAACTCCTTGACAAAGATTGGATCAAACCCAACTCTAGTCCCTTTGCATCCAAGGTAGTGTTGGTGAAGGACGAAACCCTCAGGATGTGCGTTGACTATCGAGCACTGAACAAGAAGACCATCAAGAATAGATACCCCATTCCCACGATCAACGAGCTATTGGATGAACTACATGGAGCAGTTTACTTCTCTAAGATTGATCTTCACTCTAGGTACCACCAGATCCACATGAAGGAACAAGATGTCCAGAAGACAACATTTCGTTGCTACTACAAACACTATGAATTCTTGGTCATGCCATTTGGGTTGACCAATGCTCTTGCCACCTTCTAGTCTTGCATGAACCACATCTTCGACAAGCAGATGCATAAGTTTTTGTTGTTCTTTGATGACATACTTATTTACAGCAAGACCCAAGAGGAACATCTGAGACATTTGGACGAGGTTTTAGGAATCATGGAGTCGCACTCGTTTGCAAAAAGATCCAAATGTGAGTTTGGGATGACCGAGATCTTGTACTTAGGTCACGTCATCAGTGCTTGAGGGGTTTAGGTGCATCAGGAGAAAATTTAGGCAATTCTTGATTGGCCCACACCCAGAACACTCTTGGAGCTACGAGGGTTCTTTGGATTGTGCAGTTATTACAAATGATTTGTGAAAGGGTTTTCACAGCGAGGAGCACCATTGACATACCTGACAAAGAAGAGGGCTTTCCACTGGGGTGAGTTGGCATAATAAGCCTTCGACAAATTGAAGGAAGTCATGAGTATGTGTCCCGTACTAGCACTACCAAACTTCACTTGACCCTTTGTCCTGGAGTGCGATGCGTTGAGAGAGGGCATTAGAGCGGTGTTAATGCAAGATCGTCACCCCATCGCATTTGAGAGTTGGAATCTCTCAGGAGACAAACGACTATACTTGATCTATGATAAGGAGATGCTCAACACCATGCACACGTTGGCTAAGTTTTGACAATACCTCGTTGGAGCAAAATTTGTGGTGAGGACAGACCACAATAATCTAAGATATTTCCTAGAGCAGGACTTGAACAAGCGACACAGAAATGGGTGAACAAAATCCAAGCATATGATTTTGACATTGAGTACATGAAGGGGAAGAATAATGTGGTGGTCGATGCACTATCAAGGAGACCTTCCATATGTTCACTGTCAAAGATTTTGGCAAATTGGAAAGCCCATTTGTTGGTCGAGTACTCCAAGAACACCTTTGTGTTGCAGTTGATGGATGGTCAAATACGAGATGAAAAGTACAAGGTGGTTGATGAAATCATCTACTACAAGGATAGAATCTATTTGGTACCCGAATCAAAGATGAAGGAGAAGATTTTGAGAGAAGTCCACAATTCACCCTTGACAAGACACCCAGGGTACCTCAAGACCTATAGGCAAATGTGGGAGAGGTTTGCTTGGAAGGGCCTCAAGGATGATGTACTACAGTACATGAGGGAGTGCACCGCTTGCCAACAAAATAAATCCGAGCATACCTTGCCTACGGGGCTACTTCATCCTTTGCCAATACCTAATAAAAAATGGGAGAGCATCTCAATAGACTTCATCACCGGACTTCCCAAGTTGTAGGGGACGGATTGCATTTATGTCATGGTGGATCGTTTGACAAAATATGCCTATTTCTTTGCCATTCCCACGAGATTTCAAGTATCTCAAGTGGCAGAGTTGTTCTTTCGAGAGGTGTTCTGCTTGGATGGTCTTCCCCATAACATAGTCAGTGATAGGGATAATCGTTTCCTAAACATTTTCTAGACAAAACTTTTTCGGTTGGCAGGTATAGAGTTGTCACCAAGTACGAGCTACTACCCGCAGACAAATGGCCAGATAGAGATTGTGAGCAAGTGGTTGGCGGGCTACCTGAGAAACTACATAGCAGCACAACAAAAAGTGTGGATCTGTTGACTTCATTTAGAAGAACATTGTTACAACACTACCTACCATGTGTCAATAAGTATGTCACCCTTCAAGGCACTTTACGGATATGAGGCTTCGTCGCATCCCCATTACTGTGAGTGTCTACAAGAAAAGACTTATGATCGTGGTATGGAGACCTTGCCGAGGGAGTCAACGGTACGTGTGTTGGGACCATACAAAGTACCGTGGAAGTTCACCATATGGATACCTAGTCGTACAGGTGAATCATATTGACATATGAAGTGCGAAACCATTGTCGTACTAGTGTCAAGGTGAAGACATTTGCCGTATGGAAATGAAGGCTTACTTGGTCGTACGGGTGAATTCACGTGTATTGGGTATAGGCCATATGGAGTAAGAGGTGGTTATTGTCGTAGGGGTGAAGTGTAGATGTACAAGAAAGATTGTGTACGGGTGAGAGAAGCCACTGTACAATGGGTGTATGGAGAGGAACCAACTGTACTACGAGTCAGAGATGAAGGAGGTATGGGGAGTACCAAACTGGGGTTTGGTACATTACAAAATGTGATTTCAAGGAAACACCAATAAGGAACAAAGATCAAATTCTTGTACTTCGAATATCACAGTCACAATTTGTGCTCAAAATGTAATGTCTGGAGCTAAGGAATTAATAAGGGTATAAAATGAATAACTAAGTAGGAGGGAAAAAGCTTATATTATAAGTTTGGAAACTTAATTCCTTGATATAAGTTTGGACACTTAATTCCTTGAGGCTAGAAAATTAATTGAACAGTAAGGGAATGAATGAATAATTAAATATTAACCCAAAAAACTAAAGTTTATTTGCAATATATTTAATTATTCATTATGACTAATGATGGGGCCACACTTTAAGTTATAACGTTATTACACCTAGGAATTGCCATGGTGGTTATTAATAAATATGTAATTGAACCTTAGGAATTGTGCCTAGTTGCCATCATGAATAACCTAGAAGAATTGAAGCTTTTTGGAAGGGCTTGGGTTATTATAAAGATCGATGCCTTCAAAAGATTCATTCATTGGTCATTATGTTCTTGGTTGATATATGAATTCTCTGAAATTTGGCATGCAAACAGGACGAAATTCCTGTTATCAGCAGTTCTGGACGTTGCCCCAGGTCTGCAACAGCAATCTGTACTTTTCTGGAAGCAATAAGTCTACTCCAGGGTTGTATCGCTAGAGCTGAAGCTGTTCATTTTGACTAACAGAAGCAAAATTGTCAGTCTGATTGGTATCACTGCCTCAGCCTGGTCAAAGACCTACAGCTCTCGGTACAAAGGCTATCACTGCTGCTAAGTCAGACCAGCCGCCATCAATAGGAGCAGTTCGAACAGTGAGAGCCATTTCCAGCATCTGGTTCATATCAGCTTTTGTAAAAGATTATAATCTGAACCTAATGCAATGTTTGGTATGTCTTGTATTCAATACTTGAAATTTAATGTTATCTCTGGTTGAAGTTTTATTTGATAGTCTTAGTAGTAAGAACCCTTGTTGCACACCAACAAATACCTCATTGAACAGCCTGTAATTTTGTAAAAATTTTATGGAATGAATTATCTCTTGGTCTGGCTGCTTAATTACATCTGTTATTAGCAAAAATCTAAAGGATATTTCACAAAATGCCTGAACTGCAATTTGAATGGGCTATGACCTATTAAGTAATGAAGCCCCATATCTATCCATCAAAGTACAAAACATATTTCAAAATAAATTAGTTTCTGTATACAACAGAGAAAAATGACCTTAATAAAGCACAAATACTAATAATCTTAATGAAAACGAAACTTACCCGCCATGCCTGGAGATCATGCCACAAGGCTGTGAACTCTTTTGGCCCTGCATCAATAGACATCAAGAACCACAATAAGCTTGTTTGATACACAGTCTCAAGTTCTCAACTAATCCACAATACAAAAAAATCACCTAAAGCACTTCCAATTTAAAGTGAAAACATAATGTCTACAAGCTAAGCACACAGGAATCTAGATCATCTCATGTGAATCAAAGCAGTAATTTCAAGTTTCAACCTTTGATAACTTAAACATGGAACATATTAGTATGCTACATTAATCCAATTACTGGTGACTTCACCATAACAAGTCCAAAAGATGGACAGCTCCTGATACAGCCTGGAAGAATAGAATCCAATGCAGGTACTGTGGAAGCCTAAAAAATAAAAACTTTGATGATAATAGAGTAATGTTTTTGCTATAAAACCATGCATTTTCTCTTTTGAAATGTCAATTTTTAATTTAAAATTAATACATATTTTAACTGTATTTTGCAAAAGTAATCATCTCTTAAAGCCATTTTTATCTTTAGTACTTTACGTTGCCGAGTTTTTGATGAATATTTGCTGAGTTGAAAATTTTGGGCTTTCCAAGTCCGAGTCTGTGAACTATTTTCTGACATGTCCCAGTTCAGGGGTGTCTTAGGGACAGGTGAAACAGGGATAGAATGTCCACTCCCTATCTCTCTTTCATGTCTTTTAGGAACATCTTTGTAATATCCCCTATAGGCATGTTATATGGTATCATTTGAATCGAACTCACTCAATACAATTGTCTGAATTTTATTGAAAAATCAGAGCTTCAGCAACACATTATTTTCAACAGAACATGCAGAAATGAATTACAAATCCCTTTGAAATGTGAAAATGTGAACAATTAACACAGCAAGCCATAACAACTGATTACACTAATTTATTCAATAAAATTGCAACTCACAATTGAAACAGTTTCTACCAGTATTTGCAGGAACAACAGCAGCAAATGGTGCTAAAGAAACCACCTTAGAATTACAAACCCTAGGCAATAAAATGGCTGCCTATCATCCAAACAAATAGGTGCTGTAGGAAGCACTCAAATAGCAAAGAGTGGTGCTATAGCAGTCACCTTATGCCAGCAGCAATGGCGCTTAAGAATGCCATCCCCAACAACAATCTCTTCCTTGAAAACTTTCTATTCAATCAGCAAATCTTTGAACTTCAAACACAATCCCTTTGTGGAATTGTACTAGTGTAAATCAGGTTTCTGTTCACTAACCCAGTTATCAAATAAGGGGATTTCTATCCTCCAATCTCCAATGATAGACTAACAAAGATGTCCAAACTCCAATCTATTTGAGAGATTGAATTGATAAAACAAGCGTACCAACTTTGGTCCTTGTCTTAGATTATAAATGGACTTCGGTCCCCAGCTTTCCCTCCATAAGACAACTTCAAATTCATTCCTTTTCCCTCCAAAAGAACCACATTGACAATCCTTCAGCCAACACGACTTTAAGAGAATAAAACTTTATTACATAGCACAAAAGGCCCCATAACCTAGGCATTCATTTTAAAAACACTTATGTGGCTCTTTATGATATAATGACCTTAAATATTAAAATTCATTTCCCTATATTATTTCTGTAATCCCATGAGAAATGGAAAATGGGCTTATGGGACATCCTGGAATCTTATTGGAAAAGGGAACATGAACCCAAGTTGGGAGTGTTAATGTTTGTAGCTGCAGGAGACATTTTTCTTACCTGCGATGACTCCATCTGCATACAGAATGTGATACTTGCTCTGCTATGCCTATTCCTTATCATACCTGTGAGATGGTCAATTTTCTGATAATGGCAGATTAAAGAGCTACATCATATGTAGCGTAATCAAACTCATAACCGTAAAAGTCATGGATGTTCAAGTATTCACTCGTCTCCTTGTATTGTTCATTCAGAAAATATGAAGAGGCTTAGAAAAGGCTCTTTCCCGTACCTGTCGTTATTTTTATGTGCCGCGGGGTTTTGTATCGTTGCTTTGTTATAACATAGTATGAAGTGTGGTGGGCTCTGGAATATGTAATGGCTCAGTGACAACTGTTGTCAGCTCATACAGGAGTTAGAAATCATAATAATTGATTCTTCTTGTTTCACCGTTTTTTACCGTGTATTAGCTGGGACTCTCGGGTGATACATTACCAATATATGAAGTGCCATCTTCTATTGCTGGAGGGAATTCTGAGTATCGCAGGTTATGTAAGTGAGTGAGATAACAAGGCATGTGCATGACAGTGATCTCTGTGTGTCTGTATGAAATTATCTGCAACCATTTACTGTGTCTACTACAGACGTCACTTGTGAATGTCATGTGTGTAATCATTACATGTGTCAATCATTTCTATGTTTAGTATCTGTGAGATACTTAAGGCTTTCTGTGAACTGTAGATGACAAGCATGTTTTGCTTATATTGTAAAAGGCATTCTATGTGAGATTGTTAAGCGTTAACAATGTTTCAGACTTGGTGATTATATAATAAAGAATCATTTTTCAAGTGTGGCTGGGTTTTTCCCTCGAGTAGGAGGGTTTTCCCAGGGTAAATCTATATGTCTATTTGTTCTTGTGTTTTGTTTAAGATATCTGCTCTCTGGTTTTGCTATTCTGGTTAAAAACATTAACATGGTATCAGAGTGGGTCTATGTAAAGATCCTGAACCAGAATAGGACAATTGGATACTTTAAGAGATTATGATGTGTAATGAAAACAACAAAAGAAATAAGGATATTTGTCTGCTACTATGATCTATAGATAGATGTTTTGCTGCGAGTGTTACAATCTCAGCTATGGAGGCATTTCATGCAACCTTGTCCAAAGCTTCCATTTCTTGACATCAACAGGGAGGATGCTGTCATGCCCGTCTATGCTTTCATGTTTGGCATTCATGTCTATGAGGATAGCAGATGTGCTGGTGTTCAAATTTTCTTTCTTTGTCTGCACTATAATTGTGTAATGGGGAAAGATCTATTGATGGATTGTGAAAAAGTTTAGGCGATAAAGAGATAAGTATTCGAAGATTATATCTTTGAATATTGACCATGAATTTTATGTAGTTAATTCATCCAATAACACAGGAAATAGTGAATCATGTATGCTTCTAGCATTAGTCTGAATATTTCTCTTTGGGACATAGGTTGAGTCTATTACTAATCTCTCTAAAAAATGCTTCCAGGATGGATCGAGAAGCAATGGGATGATGAGAGATTACATAAGGAATTCAAGGAACCATGAGACTGAGTTGATGGCACACAACTTCATCGAAGAGGAAGAACCTATACAGATTGTCTTTGCATTCAGTTTCTTTGAAAAGGAAGAAATGGCATTCAAAGGGAGTTAAATTACGAGAATGCAAGGCGACCTATCAAAGGTTAATGCGTTGGAGATGAAGTAGAGACTGGAGAATATTTATTACATAAAGGGAAAGCTTGATGAACTCAAGAGGGAGGACTTCTTTAGGCTCAATAAGATTCAGAGGAAGCTTGTGTGGCAGAGGGAGAGTGTCAAGTCCTTTGCAGAGGATCAACAAGCTCAAGAAGCAATATGGCTTTGAAAGTCCATTGTTTGGTCAAACATTGGAGCCACTATAATTTATTGTGATATTCAGAGCTAAGAGTATGCTGCCCTTGTTGAGAGGGAGTCTCAACATTCAGATGTTCTTTTATGTGCTATAATGCATTTTTCTCTAAGACAAAGAAATTTGGGGTGAAAACCCTTGTAATGCATTTTTCTCTGGGACAGAGAAATTTGAGGTGAAAGCCCTTATGATGCATTCTTCTCTATGAGAGAAGTTTGAGGTGAAAGCCCTTGTTCCACCCTATGGGAATAGCCATGGTGGATCCACCCTCTAGGAGCAGCCATGGTGGATGTCATGTTGAGAGACTCCATGACAGCATCACGTTGAGTGACTCCGTGATGTGAGCTTGTGTTTATTTCACACATGAGAGTAGCCATGGTGAATGTCATGTTAAGTGACTCCATGAAGCCATCACGTTGAGAGAATCCGTGATAAAGTTTTGATTTTCTCACAATGGGTGTAGCCATTGTGATTGTCATATTGAGAGACTCCGTGACATGAGAATTTGGAAAAATATCTCCTTTGCTAAGAGGGAGTGTTAATGTTTGTAGCTGCAGGAGACATTTTTCTTATCTACGATGACTCCATCTACATACAGATTGTGATACTTGCTCTGCTATGCCTATTCCTTATCATACCTGGGAGATGGTTGATTCTCTGATAATGGTGGATTAAAGAGCTACATCATATGTAGCATCATCAAACTCATAACAGTAAAAGTCATGGTTGTTCAAGTATTCACTCTTGTCTCCTTGTATTGTTCATTCAGAAAATATGAAGAGGCTTAGAAATGACTCTTGTAACTGTTGTTATTTTATGTGTCGCGGGGTTTTATATCATTGCTTTGTTATAACTTCGTATGAAGTGTGGTGGGCTATGGAATATGTAACGGCTCAGTGACAATTGTTGTCAGCTTATACAGGAGTTAGAAAGCATAATAATTGATTCTTCCTGTTTCACCATTTTTTTACCGTGTATTGGCTGGGACTCTTGAGTGATTCATTACCAATATGTGAAGTGTCATCTTTTATTGCTGGAGGGAATTCTGAGTATCGCAGGTTATGTGAGTGAGATAACAAGGCATGTGCATAACAGCGATCTCTGTGTGTCTGTGTGAAATTATCTGCAACAATGTTTACTGTGTCTACTACAGACATCACTTGTGAATGTCCTGTGTGTAATCATTACATGTGTCAATCATTTTTGTGTTTAATATCTGTAAGATACTTAAAGACTTTCTGTGAACTGTAGATGACAAGCACGTTTTTCTTATATTGTAAAAGGCATTCTATGTGAGATTGTTAAGTGTTAACAACCATTTTCCGAGTGTGGCTGGGTTTTTCCCTTGAGTACGAGGGTTTTCCCAGGGTAAATCTTTGTGTCCATTTGTTCTTGTCTTTTGTTTAAGATATTTGCTCTCTGGTTTTTCTATTCTAGTTAAAAACATTAACAGGGAGAAGTTTCCTGGAACATCCCCCTTTTAATGCACATTGCTTCTCCCCTACATGATACATGAACTCATTGTAAGGAATGATGTGTGGATCAATTTCTGGAACAAAGAACACAAGTCCTAGATTGCTTCCCTTATTAAAATGGCTACTGTGAATGTCCAAACCAGTTCTAGCAGTGCAATAACAAATATTTGCAGAGGACAAATTAGATGCAGAGGATGATAAAATGAAACGCAACCATTTCCCCAAGATATAGCCTAATTTTAAAAGCTTATTGACCGATATCAGAACACACCAAGTAAAGTACTAAAGCATCCAAAATATTTCATTTAGGCCAAAAACTTGCATCTATAAATGTTTATAATTCATAGAAGCAAAAGTCTTCAAAAAAATTATGTTTACACACAAGTAATTGGGAGTAGATCATATGGTTGTTTTTTCCCAAAAAAATCAGGACCCAACAAAAAATTGTTGACCATGATTTCAATATTTTTGGGTGCACAAAATCAAGTAAAAGTTCCCCCCATCGCAAAACCCATGAAAACTTGCAAAACATTTTATAAAGTTCAATTGCATTACATTTTTAGGCAACAAATACAACCGCGAATTGGCAAGATGTAAAAAAGGGCAATTAGTTCAACAGGGAATCGAAAGGCAGTGCAAGTTGGAGGTAGGCATTTTGCTGCTCTTTTACAAAGAACTCGGAAGTGATGGTGTGTGGTGTAGAGTGTTAAGTTCTAGGGTAAATATCATATTTGCCTCCTTTCCTTGTAGTTTGATTGTGCGGGTTTTGTGTTTATGTAGACTAAGTTGGGTTGTATAGGGCTTTTGGTAGTCTGTTGTTGTGGGTGACCATGTAATGTCCCTTTGTAGAACATTCTTGAATATTGTCCTGAAACAACAATTCCCACCTAAAACAAGAATTACATTATTTTTGTAAATATAACTTTATCAAAAAATGATCAAATTTTTACTATGTTACACGGGGATGCATCCCCTATCCCCAAACCCCCTACCCTTGTCCCCTTGCCATTTCAAGGATGGCATGACACAAAGGGGACGTCCCCTTCCATCCCCAATGAGCAGAAATTGGCCAAAACAGCAGGAAACATCCCCTGCCGTTTGGGGACAGCTAGCCATTCCTGAAACGGCTAGGGGACATTTTGAGGATGGCTAGCCGTCCCCAAATGGCAGGGGACATTTCCTACCATAAAAAACAAACAAAAATAGTTTATTTATTTATTTATTTATTTTTGCTTCTATGACTTTGTATGATAATCAAAATAATGTATTCAAATTTCAAATGTATGAGAATCAAATATATAAGAATCAAAACAGCTATCTAATTTCAAATGAACAAAATCAAATATATTAAATGAAATACACATAAAAAGTTACAATTGTTTAATTTTCTAATAGTGTAACACCAGTGTGGGGGGGCGTTGGGACGGGGGGACGCCAGGACGAGTTTCTGGGACGAGAAAAAAAAGGGCCTCAATTTGGCGGCGGGGGGCAGGGGGAGGGGTGTTGCATACTATATAGAACTTGAAATGCTAGCTATGAAATGATCTTTCAGTATAACATACCAAATTGAAATACTTGAACATAGCAAAATTGCAACACGAACCAGAACCATTGAACATTCAACATAATAACATAGTACATACCCAATAGTAACATTCAAAACTCAAAATTCAAATAGAAATTCAAATTATCAGCAAATAGGATTTATATTAGTTCTATCAAATATCAATTATATCATAAAGATGATTACAATGAGTAGCATCATGCCTGATATGAATCATGATCAATATCAAATGAGTACAAAATCATGTCAAAATGTAGTGATGGGAGGCCTCTAATCATCCCCCAAGCCAAAGTCCTCATCACTGGAACTACTGGACTCCACACACTCAAGTTCTGCTAGAGGAACACCAACCAACCCTACATCTGTTTCTGATGCAATCTCGTCCTCATCAATCTGAGATGGATCCTCTGCCTCTACATCCCATCGTGTTGCTGGGCTCTCTTTGTACACATGTTTCTCTACTCTCTTAGAGGTAAGTTTGTTGATGTTCTCTTAACAGAGTGGATGAAGCACCCAAGTACCCCTGATGTCCCCAAGCACCCAAGTACCCTTGACGTCCCCAAGCACCCACACACCCCAGACGTCCCCAAGCACCTAAGCATCCAAACGGTGCAGCCGCAGTGTGGTGACACTTGGGTGGCGGCAGGGGTACTTGGGTACTCCAAGTACCCATCTCGAGAACGTCCCTGCATCGGGTACTCCCAGGTTTTGGGTCGGGTGCACATCCTCGGGTTTCATTGTTTTCTAAGGAATGACAAGTCTGAGTCTCAATACTATGCTTGAAAAGTTTCATTCATGAGTTTTAAAATGCACTATTTTATTTCTTTGTATGATTGTACTTTATTTGCTCTGAAAAATGTTTACCATTTGGCATTGACCATAGTAGCAACCATTAAGTGATCCATTTCTGCTAGAGGGCGATAATGAAATGGATGGTTCTAAGTCTTTGGATATCGATAGCCCAAATGAGGCCTACTATTATAGACTATTGTATTTTGATGTTGGAGACTACTGTTACAATGCTTTATTGAAATAATTATGCTATTATTCTATTGCTCTCATGATTTATTTACATATTGATATTGTTGTTATCAGTTATTGATCTCTCTCTCTCTCTCTCTCTCTCTATATATATATATATATATATATATATATATACCACTGTCCCCTGTCCCCAAAACACCGTGGAACATAGAAATTTTATTATAATACTCAGCTTATAATTCTAGAAATAATTTTGAAAATAGAACTTATCTTGATTTTCTGCAATAAATCTCCTTCAAACCGTGACAATAAAGGCTTTGTCAAGGACACTATATTTATTATAATATTCAAATAAATAAATCATGTCATTGTTCTAAAAAAAAAATCATATCTCGAATTCCTTGGAAACACTTTCAAATAAGTTGAATTCTTAAATTGCCAAGAGCATTTAGGGGTTTTTGTCCTTAAAACTCTTAGTTCAACTCAGAGGGTTTTTGTCCTCCAAATCTACTAAATTAGAGGTTCTCATCCCTATCTCGACAATGGCAAGACGTTTGTACTTAACTTGCCCAAAGTATCTAAGGGTTTTCGTCCTGAAATCTCTAAACAAAATCGGAGGGGTTTTGTACTGATTTGCAAGTCAATTCCTCAAATTCAAAACTACTTGCTTGATGGAGTGATAGATTGGTTAATGATTGCTTGATTGATCAATGCTGGTTGATTGATTCCTTGAATTCTTGATTGATCTATGAGTGACATTGATTTTATTTCTTAGTTGTCTACTTTGTCTTTGATTAAGATAAGATAGGTATTTAACACAGACCAATGTAAGAAGGTTACCAAAGAGGTAACAAGAACCAGAGCAAAACTAATAGAGGAATAGAACTAGCTCAACAACGAACTTGCAAGACAGCAATCCTGCAGCGATAACCAACAACTAGCAACGACTAAACAAGGAGGAACTAACCCAAAAACAACAGAGCATCCTTCACAAATCAATTGGACTCCAAGTTGGAACCCAACTTCACCCTCAAAGGGACCACCTAAGAGGGAGAGACCTTCAAATAATGAAACATTTTTTGTCACTAAACAATAGTCCATGAAACACCATCGTCATGAACTGACATCTTAGGAATAGGGGAGGAGGCACCTTCAAAATGAACTAAAGAGACTCCACCCAGACAAGAATTAGGCAAGGAGGGAGAGGCCTCTTGCGTCTGAGACTAAGTATCAAGAACAACAAAAGGAAGAGGAGAACCTCACAAGCCCTAGGGCAACACCGGGGCAGAAGAGGATGTAGCATCCAAGGCATCCTGACTAACCAAAGCATTAGGGGGAGGAGGCACCAAATCAGCAGAATCATTTGAACCATCGTCTGAGTCATTCAGAAACACCATGAGTTGACTCAGTAGAGCATTTTTGAGGCAAGTGGAGGAAGACCTTAAACAAGAGCTATGGGGACAAGCAAAGGCCAAATGCCCAATACCAACACAATCACAATGTCTACAGAAAAAAGGAATGCCCTCATTATCAATAATCTGAGTCCAAGGGCGCCCATTCACCTAGAGAACAATCTCTAGGCAAAGCCTTTGACAAATCATAGTATCCAAGTCCACCTTTAGGAAATAGCCCAAAGCATTACCAATAGCCTCATAAGCAGATTTACACTAGAACTGTAGGGGAAGATTAGTTAGTCTTACCCAGGCAGGGCAAACATCAATAAACTCCTTTAATGAGTTAAAAAATGGCATGAGGACATCTAGGGATGAAGAGATAGACGATAAGGATCCCATTTCCAATCCTACCAAGAACAACTTTTTAGTCTTCATAGGAGGCAAAACAAACAACAAAGATCCCACAAGCACAAGGGTAAATTTCTATCTACCATCAACAATAGGAGTCTAGTGAGCCAAGATTCACTTATGCAAGTCCATAAACATTGGCTAAAAACAAGAGCGCTTGCAAATCAAGCCTTTTCTCTCAAAAAATGAGATATTACCAACCGCCTCCCAGCCTCACACCACCATAGGAGTTCTAGAGGCACAAGGGCAAGTGCTAAAGGGACAACCCCCCAAGGATTATGCAAAAGGTTATTGAAAGAGGGCCTTGGAGGAGAGGGCCCAGCCATATTGGGAGCAACATCTCCAAGAACCACAAATGCCGCCACAACCATAGGGGAAGCACCCACCACAGCCAACAACAAAGTTCGAGAAATGGGAGTACACACACCACCCAAGTCTGCAACACTACCAATAATAGGGAGAACCATAGTCAAGTTGCATGCATGGGAATCGAGTTCTCCCAATAATTTCGAGAAAATGTGTCAATTTTTTTTCTATTGCATGATGGGCCAATAATGGGCATCAAATCAATTCTATGTCTACTAGACTGTAATGTTTGTTTGTTGACAGAAAAAGGTTGGTTGTTAGGAATGGTCAGGACAAGTTTGGAGAATGCTCCACATTGGCATCTCATGAGCCGAGATTCACTTATGCAAGTCCATAAACATTGGCTAAAAACAAGAGCACTTGCAAATCAAGCCTTTTCTCTCAAAAAATGAGATATTATCAACCGCCTCCCAGCCTCACACCACCATAGGAGTTCTAGAGGCACAAGGGCAGGTGCTGAAGGGACAACCCCCCAAGGATTATGCAAAAGGTTATTGAAGGAGGGCCTTGGAGGAGAGGACCCAGCCATCTTGGGAGCAACATCTTCAAGAACCATAGATGCCGCCACAACCATAGGGGAAGCACCCACCACAACCAACAACAAAGTTTGAGAAATGGGAGTACACACACCACCCAAGTCTGCAAGACTACCAATAACAAGGAGAACCATAGTCAAGTTGCAAGCATGGGAGTCGAGTTCTCCCAATAATTTCGAGAAAACGTGTCAATTTTTTTTCTATTGCATGATGGGCCAATAATGGGCATCAGATCAATTCTATGTCTACTAGACTGTAATGTTTGTTTGGTAGGTTCCAAAACCACCAAGATTTTCTACAATTCCTAGGCACCTCAGTTAAAGTCTTCTCAATCCAATAATACTTTCTACATGTTGAATCTTCAAAATAATAGTTTAAAGTAAACTTTGATACAAATAGAGCTTGTTTCTTTATTTTTATATTTAATTCATTATCCTTTGGGTTAAATGCCTCGCTATTGCCATTTTCTTATGATGTCTTCATTGTCTTTGTGCCATAGCCTCTTCCCTACTAAGTTCCCGTGTAGTTGAGATGTAGGCTAATATCTAGAAATTGCCTTGAATCCAATAATAATATTTGACTTTGTACCCAAATGAAATTTCTTTCCTTTGTACCTAGACAGCATGGAACTGATATTGCCAATATCATATAGGCAAACAATTGTATTCCTCTGCATTTAACAAGACTAGGGAGCACTTTGTGAAACCTAACATTGCTGAACATACAATAGTAAATAGAGATTAGTTTGATGTTTGATGAAGCTTCTACAAATCATTTCCGCGAGTATGCTTTGCCTTCACTTTTGTATTTTGTTGTAAAAATAGTTTTCTTAGATTCCAAAGTGGAATCCCCCAACCATGTTGGTTAACTTTAATTTTGTAGTAGGTATGTATCAATGCTATACTCTTGGTCAATAGGTTCAGGGATAAACTTTTCATCGGAAGGAAGTAAACCAATCAAAACCAAAGCAATCATATTTTCATCATATACCTTACTATTTATGGCAGATTATTGAGCTGGTTTTTCAACATAAACAGATGTTCAACAGTCAGCAAGTAGTTATTATCAATGCACAATGAATTATACTTTGTGCAGTGCAATGTAATCAGTGAGATGAATATAACCAACAAAAATCAATTTTCTACAATTCATCGGTTAACTCTTTATTCTATTTGCACTATATATCTCTATGCCATGGAAATGACTTTAAATTTCAAACAAGTAGTTTTTGTCTCTTTTTCTACATTTTTTAACCTCTATTTTTATATCCAATTTTTTCTCTTTTTTAAAAAAAAAAACTAATACTTTTTGGTTTGCCAATTTTTTCCCCAAAATGTTTTTGCTTCTATGGTCAATATTTTTCATACAGTAAATCAAGGTTACTCTACAAATATACTTCAGGGCTGAGAGCTAGATAAATTAATGTTTCTGTATTTCCAGATTGTAAAGGTCCACATTGTCTCTCTGAATGCAAGAATAATGAAGACAAACGTTAAGTTGATTTGAGAGAGATAACATGCTTTTATGTTTCTCTCATTTTGAAGCTCACTAACCACAGGAGCTCCAAGAAATTTTTTGCAGTGATTCATTATTGGCATCTAAGGCTTGTCCAACTGCTGATAGTGACCTTCCTATGTCAAACAGTGCAGCTGAAATCAAAATTTTCATCCTATTCGGAAAACATTGTAATATTTACCTCATAATTGATAATGGTCATTTAAGTCACTTAATATGTCTTCAGATGTATCTAGCCACTTAATGTATCTAGTCAGTTAGATAGTTCAGTATATTTCTAGATTGTTTCTTTTAGAAACATCGTCTTTGTATTTCCATATTTAAGGAGCCTTCATCTCCTTTGTAATTACTTCATTCAATCAATTACCACTTCATGGTATCAGAGCGGGTTAAGTTTTTCATAGGTGGAATTTTTTTCTAGAAATTTTTTGAATTGTTGTTGCAAATCGCAAAAGAGTTTTCAATCGCATAAGGGTTTTCTGATTTTTTTCCACAAAACATCATGATTGGACTGTTTGCTGTTTTTTTCCACAAAGAATCACGGATGGAAAGAACTTTCTAATTTTTTTCCAAGAAAAAATCATGGAGGGTTTTGCATGATTTTGTCCTAAAAATCGTGGTCTTCTGTTTCTGGGTTTTCTAGTTTTTTCCACAAAAAAACATAATGGGTTTTCTGATTATTTTTTTCAACCATAATGGGTTGTTTTTAAAAAAAAATTCAGAAAAATCATGTAGACTTTCTATTTCATTTTTGGGTTTTGCTCGAATTTTTCCACAAAAATCGTGATGTTTTGTGGAAGAGTCTTTGCTTGATTTTTCCAAAAAAAATGTGTTTTTCTTGTCATAGGGCTGCTAAGTTTGTTTTTTTTTTAATAAAAAATGGTGGGTGTTTTAGTTTTTCCTCAAAATGAAGGTTTTTGACGATTTTTTCACAAAATCATGCCTTTCAAACTTCGACAAAATGTTTTGGAAAAAATCATGGTTTCTTGCAAAGTCTTTTGGGTCGTACCTCAAGTTTCAAGGGTAAACATTGTTCATGCAAATGTACTAGAATTAACAAGTGTTCATAGGTGCTTTTGACAGTATTTGGCAAAATAATTGTTTTTCAGAGTTATGAAGTTTTTTAAAGCTGATCTCGGTATCTTTGGATAAAGGGAGGATAGCCTTGTTACCGATATCATGTTGGAAGGATTATGGTAAACTTGGTCATATCCATAAGTTTTGCAGCACCAAGGATGGTCTCAGCAACAAGCTCATGTCGCAAAGTGTTCTGAAGAGAAGGGAGCAGCCTTCTATGCATTCATGGCCAAATGACCTGCAGATTCAGTCTTTTGTAAGGTAGTTAGTTAAGAAATTGACCATTATGGGAGGGTATTAGAATAATATTGTATTATTTACCTCATAATGGTCATTTACGTCGCTTAATGTATCTACTCAGTTAGATAGTTTAGTATATTTCTATTTCAGTTCTTAGTTAATGATTGTTTTTTTCAGTGTTACCTAGGGATGCCTTTACGACATAAAAAAGGACGTCCCAAAAACTCGGAAACTCTTGAAAACCCGACCCCTAGCTGTCCCATAAAATCAATGTTTGAGTTTTGATAATTTGCTTGACTTCCACTCTTATGTGAACTCTTAATTTAAATTATTTAACACAAACATTACATGTTAAGGTTCTATAATGTATATAAGCATGCTTTATCCATGTTTTCGTATGAATATTTAAAATTTCCCTATATATTTTAAATTTTCCCTATTTTTTATATAGTCGTTCCCATTGTTGTTCTTTGTTTTCCCCTACTCCAGAAAAAAAAAATTCATCCCAAATACTTGTTTCCCCATCTTCTTGTCCCAAAAATCTGGGGTAACTTAGTTTCTTTTAGAAACATCGTCTTTGTATTTCCTTGTTTAAGGAGCCTTCGTCTCCTTTGTAATACTTCATTCAATCAATTATCATTTCACATTTCTCACATTGAAAGCTTGTTTTGCCCTCTCTGGCCATCACTCATTTCACAGCCACTTGTATGTATTTTTGGATGCCATGTTCAATGTTTTCATTGTTAAAACTTAACTTAAAACTATACACCTACAAATCCTTATTCTTGTAAATAAATTTGCAAACACAAAATTCCTCTATATCTCCTTACAACTTGAAATGTGCCCTATAAGAAGATGCTCTTGCATTTTGTCTACATTTGCTATGCAATTATACCAATTCACCTTTCTTCATGTTCAATTACTATATCAAGTGGTCAGAATAATGCTAGAACATTGTGGATCTAATTCTATTGGGATTACATCATGTTCATCATTCATCTCAAAATGATGCATGCTCACAAAAGATAGGTAAAGACCCTATTGATTGTAGTTGTGATCCTAAGCTCATTTGTACTTTCAAACTTGTGATGTCCCATTTTTTAAATAGGATTTAATAATAAATAATAAAATTCAAATATAAAAGAATAATAATAAAATTAAAATTAAAATTATAAAATAATGAAATAATAAAATAAAATATAACTTAATTAAATTTAATTAAGTTAATGAAGGGTTAAAAGGCATGCAATGAAAAGTTGTGACTCCCTCAAACATGAGATATAAAAAGGGAGAAGAGAACTTCATTTGAAAGGTGAAAGGAAGGAAGAGAAAAGGGAAGGTGTGAAGCAAAGAAGAATTGATAAAAGAGGAAAAAGAAATGAGAAGAAAATAAGGAAGTGATTCCTTCAAAGGGAAAAAGTTATCAAGGGTTATGACTCTTTGAAAAGGTGGTAATTATGAAGGTTTGTGACTCTTTCAAAGAGGGACAATTATGAAGGGTTGTGACTCTTTCAAAGGGCTAAAATGATGAAGGGTTGTGGCTCATCCAAAGGGTCATAATTGTGGAAGAAGAATGGTTGTGGATGAAGGGTTGTGGCTCATCCAAAGGCTCATACAAAGAAATGTGACCTTTGCGAAGGGCAGCCATAATAAAGAGCTGTGACTCTCTCCCACATTGGAAGATATAAAGAGTAGAATGTTTCATTTGAGTAGGACATTCAAGGGAGAGCGATTTGGAGAATAATATATTATTCTCAAAGGCAATAAAGTATAAAGGAGATTTCATTCCACGCAAAAAAGGAGCAACAGTACAAGAGTATTATTCAGATTTTAAGTGCAGGCCGAGCAGATGAATTCCATTTGACAAAGGAGATAGATCTAACTTCTAAGAGATCAACGTGATATGAGAAATCAGACTTCAGATATTTATACAACTTCTCTCATCTTATTCGAGTAAGAATTACATCTCTAACTACATTTTTGCTCCTGTTTCATTTTGGATTTGTGAATTTAGTGCAAGTATAAGGTGACCCTAAAAGGGAACATTACAAAATTTTGTAACTCTAATGATATAAATAAAATTGACAAATCATATTATCATTTATGTCATTATGATTATCAAATGTGTCATTGGATTGTTTCTTTTCACTTACTTTAAGCTGTTTTAAGACAGTAGTTGTGATTCGAAGCTCATTTGTAATTCAAATTTTTGAACTCTAATGATATAAATAAAATTAGCAAATCATATTACCATTTATGTCATGATTATCAAATGTATCATTGGATTGTTCCTTTTAACCTACTTTAAGCTATTTTAAACTATATATTTAAAATATCACATTTTTTATATTATTTTATTTGCCACCTTCCCCAAAATTTAGTAAAAAAAATGGCACCCCAGAGACGTCATCCCACACCCAAGAAACTCAGAAAAAAATTGTTCTTAATGAAGATAAAACAATCACCAAAAACATGGTTATCTTTGGATCAGAAGTAATAGCATGAGAAATCAAGATAATTACTCGTGTATCCTTATGAACGGGCTAAAGCTGCCAAGCAGTGAATGATAATCATCAAATGGATCCTGGAGGGAAAGGTGCCGAGTCTCATTGTTGATCGAATGGTTGTACAAAATTATCAATCACAGATTCACAAGGTGTCTTGTAAAACATGTACTCTTAACTCCACTCTTGCGGTCCTTAAAACTTAGCCAAACTAGTGGGATATGCAATTGCTTCAAAGCTCTGTTAACTCCTCGGAAAGATTAAAGCTTCCAAGTTTTCGGGAGATACCAAAAATTGAAAAAAAAAGTATAATGAAGTAATCCTCTCATAGTGCCACTCAGAGGATGGCGATTATCATATGAATCATGAAGGTGACTGTACCAAAGTTTATTGTTGAGCAAATGGGCGTGCCCGCCCTTCAGTAAAGTATGTTCACACATGCTACGAAGGTAGAATGGGTAAAATACTAAAATATACAATAATATTATCACAGACGACGGAATGCAGTTTTTCTTATTAAAAATAGTGGGAAAGTGTATGTTTCTCAAACCTTCCGGATACTTTAAAATATCCATTAAGACCTCTGTCCCAGGTTTTTTATCGATCCAGAATAATAAGGTAAAGAAAACGAAGTAACCCTCTAAATAGGTTTCATTCAGTGAATAGAAACCACCACTATCGATCAACCATATGAAATCATAAGATGAGGAACCAAAAGTCATTGCTGACCAGATCTATATAACAAGATATCAATTGAAGGGCGCTCTGAGGAATATAACACCAGCAGTAAGTTACCTATGATTGAACTGCACTATTAGAGAGGTATTGTGTGTTCGAATTTAAAAGATTATAGAATCTCTAGACTTCTCACAAACACCCAAAAAAAGCGGAAAACCTAATTTCCAAGATCTTAAATGGTTGCAATAATATAAACTCCTCACAATCACCCTTAAAAAGCGGGAAACCTAATTCCAACCACTTAAATGGTTGCAAAAATAGTATAACAATCTATTCCCGGTAACCCCCTAATGGGTGCCATTCAGCAGATACCAAACATCATCAGCAAACCACACGGATATGAGAGTAAAAATGGTTTACCAAATAGGTTTGCCTAACTTCCAAGAACAGAATGCAATGAAGAATATATAACTATGATTCCATTCAAATGTCACCCATTACTCAACTAAGCAATAAAACAAATGAAAAACAAGATGATTGACCTATTTTTGTGGAGTGACTGTTGTTGTAGTTAAACATGAGAAGGTGAACTGTCCTGAGGCTGTAGCTCTGGGCAGCTGTGGAGAGAGCTTTCTGCAACTCCTTGTCATCAATGAATCCACTGCCATCTTGATCATAAGCTTGAAAGGCTCGTATGATCTCTGGGTCTGTGCCTGGCGCGAACAAAGGCGTTTGTTGAGTGGGTGGGTATCCGTAGGCAGGAGCACTGGGGCTTCCATAAGGAGGGGCAGTTGGGTATGATTGGGATTGATAGGGAGTGGCCTGTCCATAAGGGTTTTGTCCATATTGCCCAGAGGGGGGAGCTGAAGCTCCATATTGACTTGGTGGAGGAGCTCCATACTGGCTCGGCGGAGGAGCTCCGTACTGGCTTGGTGGATGAGCCCCGTACTGGCCTGGCGGAGGAGCTCCGTACTGGTTTGGAGGAGGAGGTCCGCCATGCTTATTTGGTGGGGGAGCTCCATAAGGGTTTTGTGGGTATCCAGACATGCTGTGGCACAAATGTTTAGCTTCCAGAAATGATTCTCTCTATCTTCCAACTTCTACTTATAGTGCAGCTCACAGTGTTTAAAACTGCAAAAGATATGCTTCTATTTGAATGACCAGTGAAATTTTTGTTCTGCTTAAACTCAATTGTGCTAGATATTATGATAATGTGTACAAGAATTCCCCTGTAACGTTAGGCCCCTTATTTTTAACGGTGCTTCAGTCTTTATGAGTTGGTGTGTTGGACAAGTTGATTTCCAATAAGGATCCAACGGTGCCGACACGTTGGATTACGCGGAATTCGAGGCCACACGTGGCCATTCCCTCTGTGTCAGCAAGTTGAAGAAAAATATCTCCCATCTAGGGATACTTGATTTGGGATCTGGCTATAATAATTAACAATGAATATCTTGCAAGATAGTCATTTTGAATTTAATAATTAAATTATAAATAGACAATTCTATTGATTTGTGTAGAGAAATTTTTTTAATTGAAAATAAAATGTTTATTAACACTAGACTTTATGATTTGATCTTTCAATTTAACTCTAAGGGGAAGATCTAAGAGCATGAGTGAATGATGATGTCTTTTATTTATGATTTGATCTTTTTTGTTTCTTGTGTTTTCTTTTATTTTAATGATGGATTATTGAATATGATTCTAAATGTTGATACTAAAATTATATACGCAATTGAATTCAGAAATTGTAGTAATTAAAGTATCACTTGATGTTTTGATTAATTTTGTGTATTTAAGTTCTTAATGACTTAATAGCTATTGTTCTAACTTTTTGATAATAAAAGGGAATATTGTAAGATCTATTAATAAAAGGGAATGCACAAAGGATTAAAAAAGAGTAAAAACAAAAAATATGGTATATTTTCATTCAAATATGTATATTTCGTATTAGATTTGATTTGATTTTAATGACTAAATTTTTTTATTTTTGTTATCTTCCAACAACAAACATGATTTTTAATCTTTTTTTTAAAAAAATTAAAACTTTTTTCTATTTTAAAATTATATTTTTGAATTGTCGAAGTAGAAAATTAATCCCTATTTTTAGACCAACATTAATTAATTCCAAAAATGTATAAGTTTTTAGGGTCTGAACTTTTGTTTTCGGATTAATTAATCCAAGAATAGGTCCTTATTCTAAAATAGACCTATTGTGGATAAATTAATACCATGCACCAAATAGGCCCTAAATTACTTTAAATAAATAGATGAATTTATTTTTTTTAAATTATATTTTTGATAAATATAAATTTCAAATTATTAATCTCATCATTTATAATCTTTTATTATTATAAAAACAATAAACAGTCATTTGTTGAATAGTGAAAAAAAAACACTAGTGATTTTCTCCCAATAAAACGCACCACTAATAAAAAAAAAAATTCTCAAATCTGCAAAAATGTAGAGTTTTTTTCCGAAATTTGTTGGTTGTTTTCGATCCAGAATACACAGACCAAAAATAACAGATCCTGAATTTTTTGTAAAAATCTACTGCATTTTCAGATTTTCTAAAACTGTACGGCCATGCATTCCTTCAAGAGAATAGCCGCATCCGCTTTTTTTTGGGTCAAACCAGCGGTTCTTAGCTTTACAATTTACTTATTAGAAATGATTTCATACATATGCTAATCGAGGTAGAGGTAGACTAGAAAGAAACTACAATTTGAACTTCTCTTCTAGCTCTAATTATACATCTCATTACGCGTCAGAGATTTTTATATCCACATAATGGATCTTGAAAAAGAAAAACAAATATTCAAACAATAGATTTCCCATCACCTTATCATATCCCTTGCTTTAAACGCAGCTTTTCTTCGCTTTAAATGTGTTTCATATCGTGAGTATGGATTTGCTTTTCCGCGTTAAAACTGCAGTTTTGGATTTTGTTGAGTGGGGTACTGAGCAGCTTCGTCAGACGTTTGAATGCGCCGATTGATTATTTCAAGGAAACTTAAGGAGGAAGGAAACTTATGGACGAAGGAATGGCGACGGCTCTGTGTGCCCATGAAGGAATGGTTCCCGAGGGTTTGATAAGTCTCATCTTTGTCTGCAAGAAACTGGGACTTTCAAGGGGTTTTTTCGCTGCCTTTTACACTGGGTTGGGGTTTTTTTCTCAAGACATTATAATGCGGTCACCATACTGAAAATATTCTCTGGTGCTTGCTTGATCATAAAGAAATCGATTCTACCTATATACGGCGAAGCATCCGCCATGCCCAACAGAGTAAGCTGTGAAATTAAGGTGCAAATGCTTCTGGGCACAAGTGCCTTTTAGTTATTTTAAATCCCATGATCTTCAACTATTTGTAGTTTGGTTTCAATAGCCATAGCCACCACCGTGTCAATAAACTGGATCACCATTCTCACTCCCATCCTTTGTAGGGCAGCTATGCCTTTGAGATTTCCTGTGAATTTTCCTAAAATGGGTATTAAGAGCCTTTCATAGATTTGGGTGATTTTCTTAAATTTAGAGTCTGCCTCAGAAAGTTGAATTCTGATAGAAAAACTATATGGGTTAATGAGTTTGATTCAAAATATTATAGGATTGAATCATATTGAATTTTCGTAAAATTTTTATCATTTGTTCTTCATGATCATCATTTGTTCTTCATAATCTGTATCTCTGTACTGTAAATTCACAAAAAAATTAGAAAAAATAGTATGTTCTGGCCAATCTGAAATATATATAAATAATACATTTTGTGTGGAGCTGAGCCAGTGCCTCACATATTAGAGTAGTTATGAGCTTTCATAGAGGGAGGAAGGCCATGACACTATCTGCAGGGATTTGGAATGTGGAGCCCAAATGTCTGTCCCGAGTCTCTGACTGTAATGGGTATTTAGATCCTGGCATAGGCTAGTTGTGAGCATAAAAGAGCAAGAACTGGAAATTGGAATGCGGAGCCCAAATGCCTATCCAGAGTCTCTGACTATTTAACAAACAGAGCTTGTAGAAAAAGTATGGTGGGTATGATCGTAGCAATCCAAACAGGAATCATTCTAATCATGAGTTTGGTTTCTTCCAATTCAATTACAGTGCAGATCTTGAAAGAGGTATCCTAATTATGTCTAGTGGATTTTTATCACATTTCCGAGTTGATTGTAATGAATTTCACTGGAAATCATATGGCAGTATATATATATATATATATATTATTTAACACTATAAACCATAAATGAGAGGTATGCAGCAATAACTTTTAATGAAAACTTAACAGAAGGTCCAGTCATACACTCAAACTGCAGGAGTTCATCTTTGTTCAAATTTATCGTGTTGTTGTTAAGGTTCGTGAGTATCTAAAGCTTATGTGTGTTGCTCTCTTTGAGTTGTTGATTTGCATAAACTATATGTTATTGTTGTGAAGGTTTTGTATCCTGCTGCAGGGGAGCTTTTTGTTGCTTCTGTAGTCAAGCTATGCCATGCCTCCCTGCTATTTTTTCCCTTTTTGCTGCTACCTCTTACATAGCATTCATTTTCATTTTCAGTTTGGGCTTGGACCTCTCTTTTTATTTCACTGATATGTCTTTCTTAAATATAGACTCACTGTCTTATTCAATTTATTCATATCATTTTTCCTCAATTGAACTTTTTATTAGCTTTTAAATTGCTTTGACCTACAATTTATTTGAAAGATGCATGCTCTTCAAGAACCAAAATTAAGGACAGTGGGAATCTAAAGCCTTACAGGACAGATTTTACATCTCACTGAAAACTGTGGCTGCCACGGTAAGATTTCAATCTTTCAAGCATTACTTCGAATCATGAATGAAATGGCGGAGGGCTAATAAGGCAGCTTCCTAACTCATGTACAGAATGTTGAGATGTAGGAAAACACATTTTGCATGACTGCCTTCCTCTGTATGCCACAAAATATTGTCTGAATGAAGGCTTCGCTTCAGGTCTCTTCAGCTATCATGATTCACTCCTCTTTGCGTAATATAAACAGCCATATTTATAAAACAGACATATATAATAAATATGTTATTTTAGAGATATGAGATACAAAGGCAAGGGAACCTACTTGATTTTGATCTGACACCCACTTGCAAGTTCCATATTCAGGGGCTCCCCTCTCATCTGTGCCACGGCCCACAACAGCTGATCACAAACCCAGTTACAAAATTGTTTTATAAGTAACAGAGAGATCTTTTTAAACAACTTTCTAACATGATCATGCTCTGGGCAAAAGAAATGAGGACACCCATGTTCCAAACTCCCTTCTTCAATTCCTGGTGATCAATGAATTCATTGCTATTCTGATCATAAGCTCGAAAGGCTCTTATGGTCTCGGGGTTTGGGCCTGGTGCAAACAGTGGCAATTCTCACTATAAGCTTCGAGAAATGCCTGTATCTTCCAACTTCTATTTTAGATATGCTTATATTTGAATGCCCAGTGAAAACTTTTATCTGCGATTGATCAATGATACTGATGATAATATGAGCAAGTGAGAAAAAAATTTGGGGTAAGGAATCTTGCTTTTGGAGAGATTTTTATTTTTTTTGTTACAGACAATCCAAAGGGAAAAATTCCAACTTCTCCAGTAAAATAAAATGCTTATTCCACACCACTTGGACATGCCTCTCTCTTATGATTTGGTCCCTTCTCAATTAGAGCGAATTTATGCCGGGCAAGGAATCGAGCTCACTACAAGATACTTTTAGGAGATTTTTATTTTTATTTTTTAATTATTGCATACAGTAGTACAGAGACAATTTTTAAATTCTTCTGTAAAATGAAATTCTTTTTCTTTATGGTTTGGTTTCCCTAAAAATCTGCACTTGAAATTTATCTAGGTATACATATTTTATTTTATTTGTATTTATTTTGGTAAAATATTATTAATTAAATTATATATTAATAAGTGTTATAATATTTTTAGATTAAGTTTGATTTTTATTTAGCCAATAGGCTATTTGTTAAGTGTTATAATATTTTTAGATAAATTTTCTACCGGAAAATTGTTAGCCTCTCTAATTGATTTTTTTTTCAAATAGAATATAATTAGCAATTTAGAAAGATTAGCAATCATTTGAGTGTTACCAATTTTGTTTCTTATTCATTTTAGAATCTTGTCATATCTCTCTACAACATGCCATAGCAATAGTCTATGATCTCCAACATGCCATAGCAATAGTCTATGATCTCCAACATGCCATAGTAATAGTCTATGTTTTTAGTATTATTTTATGTTTTATTTTTAGCATGCTTATCAGGTAAAGCTATCAAAATCATTGGGTATTTTTGTTATTCAATATAAAGTGTCATTTAATTATTTGATTGAGCGCTGAAGCTACTCTATTTTTTCAAAAATTATACATTCTATTATTTTTTTGTGTGTGAGCAAATATGATTGGTCTTTTATTATGCGAGTATGATTATGTTTGCATCATTGCTCTTAAAACATGGAATATGGCTTTCACCATTGTTTTGTAAATATCAGGAAGTGAAGAGTACCATTGTTTTGTAAATCTCAGGAATTATCTGTTAGAATTATGATCTTCTTATTTTGAAATTGGGATACTTTAACATTGCATAAAAAGGCAAAATATTTCATTATTTGATAAAATTTATGTATAATTTGATTTCTCACAATAAAGAAACAACTCATAATTAGATGTAAGTTTAAAAGGCTATAAAGAAATTTAGAGAAATTTATGATCTTGTTTTTTCAAGAGTTCGTATTTTGAGGGCTTTCTAGATGGATTTTCCCAACAAATAGACCACAAGCCATTACCTTTCTTTCATGCAAATTTCTATCTTTCTATAAATTAACATCTGGGTGTAGTGATTCTTCAGTGGTTGACTTTCATCTTTATTCTATACATACTATAAATTGGCAACCTTTATTTAATTTGCAAATACCATGAGATTTGTCTTGCATATTATTGTAGAGAGCATTATATGTGTATTAGCATTTGATAGTTTTATGCCATTTTATTTATTCAGAGCTTTGTTTTGATTGAAGTGGATTGCACCATAACCTGGATTGCACCATAACTCACATCGACAAAACAAATTTCTATCTTATTTATTCAAGAAGATTGTTGTAGATTTAATTTGATATTGGTGTATTTTAATCACAATCTATTGTCATTACTTTGATCATTGATTATTAATGAAACACATCACGTCATTTCACCTTCTTAGCATAAACCAACATTGAATTAAAATATAAAAAACAAGTTCAAGAAAAGAAAGATAGTCCACGTGTATAGAAAGAAAAAGAAAAAAAGGGTAATAAAACAAAAACATGAGTAAAGATAGAAAGGCAACCCACGTACGATTTCATTATTTTTTAGTATGATTTTAAGTTTTAGCTTTTCTTTACTTCCATTCTTTTCATTTATTGGTGATTGCTAATTTAGTTTTTTATTACTTTAGATTAGTTTTAAATGTTAATTTAGTTTAATATATTAAGATACTAATTTAGTGTGGTCTTATTCATCACTAATTTAGTTTAATAAAATTTATTTCCATTCTTTTCATTTATTGGTGATTGCTAATTTAGTTTTTTATTACTTTAGATTAGTTTTAAATGTTAATTTAGTTTAATATATTAAGATATTAATTTAGTGTGGGCTCAATGAGAACCATAGAGCTTCACTGCTAGGCCAACCAACTGTTGAGTTTTTAAAGATTGTATATAATAAGTTTTTACTTTTTAAAGTTTCATTTTTTAAAAGAATGTATAATATGTTTTTACTTTTTGAATTTTTTTAGTTTTATATTTAAAAACAAAAATTATTTTTTATTTTTTATAATTTAATATTAAAGTAATAATATTATTAAAGTAATTTTTTTTCTTCAATTTTATCTACTTAGATTAAAGGTAATATTTTAGTGTAATAGTGAAACTTTTTCATGACTGCAATTAAATCTCTATTAGTAGGAATTTTATCTCGTGTCTCTATGTTCAAGAAGGATTAAAGGTTAAAATCCTTCAAAGGTGACTAATATTAAAATCAGATTTTTTGAATGAAGATTGTATTTAAGTTTCATGTATGCATTTCTTTCAAATTCAAGTCTTATGCATGTAAAACAATTTTTCTATTTTTTATGTATGTCAATTAAAATTTATGGATTCAAATTTTAGAATTCAATTTTACATTATATTTAGCTCAAAAATTTGAAATTTGAAATTTGTTAATATGGGTATGACCCTATAAGCTATATATCTGTGACAAACATTTCCTTAATAATTTTTATATTAAATTAAAAATAAAACCTATCGACTTATTGTTGCATGCACAAAAGCATGCGACTGCTAGTATTATATTTATTTCTTATAGTATATGTGTATTTATTTTAAATATATTTTATTTTTCTTTAAAGTTTTATAGAGATTATATTTATGATAAATATAGATTTCATTAATTTGATAGTTTGATTTTGTTAAAATAATAATAATGTTATGTTTTTATGGAAGAAGAAAAAGAGTCAAAGAAGGATTCTATAGGTCAAACCAATGGCTCTCATCTTTATAATTTATTACCAAATGATGGAAATGACCTTATATTCATAAACTTATTGAAGTGGATTAGGAAACTCAATAAAAGCTTTATTTTAATTGTTCTTTCAATAATACATCTTATATTATATTAATATCACAATAGTTTCATTTAACATAGATTTTTCTTCACAAGGCATAGAATCTTTACCAATCTCTTAGTTTGTCCAAGAAGACACTAGTCAATAACATTTGTACTCCTAGATTTTCCCTTGATAAGCATTGCATATCTACATAGTGGACAATTTTCCTATTTTTCTTTTTCATGGATACCATTACTTTTTTTAATTATAGAAATAGCACCTATTAAGTGACTTTGTAAACTCATATTTTGATAGGAAATTTATCCCACTCTAGGTATTTTTTGGAACAAAGGATCAGTCATGTACAAACAAGAAATGTTTCTTACGTATTAAAAGTCACATCAACTTATATAAAAAAAAGTGTCACAGATTCTTTTTGGAATGGGTTACACAACAAATTATGGTCGAAACTTGCTAGTTGGAAAGGTGATTTCCTAAATCAAGTTGGTAATTTGCATCTGATTAAAGCTTCCCTTCATAATATTTTGATCTATGTTATGAGTCTTTTTAAAGTCCCTAAGAAGTTCTCATTCAAGATTGAGTAAATTCAACACAATTTCTTATGGACTGGCTCAAAAACCAAAAACATAATGCATTTAGTTGGTTGGATCAAGTCTGCCTCCCTAAGAGGCTTGGTGGTTTGGCCATTATGAAAATTAAATATTTTACTAATGCACTCCTTGCTAAATAATTAGTGAGAAATATTAATGAGAAAAATGAATAGAATTCTATCATCTCAAACAAATATCTCAGGAGCTATAATCATTATTAGGACTTCATTCAGGATGATTAGGTTGTTCTGACAATTATTTCTCTTTGGAACTCTATTTCTAAATGTAAATACCTTGTCTCTAAAGGGTTAAGATGGTCCCTTAGTAATGGCTAATTTTTTATTTTTTTTATGTTGGGATGATTAGTGGACAGGGGATTGTCCTCTATCCAAACTGTTTTTGGGTGTTTATTTTAGGGATGTGTGTATCAGAGTGGTTGGCTATTGCGTTGTTGTTTACATTGTTGACAATAGATGGATTAACTTATCACTTCTATATCTATCTCTTTTTATTCTCTAGAGACTACTTTCTGATATTCACATCCCTTTTGTTTAGGTGGAGGATTCAATTATTTGGGATGGGTCCTTGAATTTCTCTTTTACGATTTCAAATGCTTTTAGACTCCAATCTAGTCCCTAAGGTCAATATTTTCTTTTGGCTCCAAGATGAGAATAAGATTCTAATGAATCTTGGCAAGAGGGGCTTCTCTATTCCTAACATATGCTACTTATGTGAAGAGGTGGTTGAGAATGCCCTTCATATCATTTTTTGAATGTAATTTTGTATTGGAGGTTTGGGCCCATTTATTTTATCTTTGGAATCTATCTTTGGTTTTCCCAAACTCTTTCTCTAAAGGATGGACATAATGGTCTTCTCCTACTGGCAATCCTTCTCTCTACCTCTTATGGTCCCTTATTATGATACATATTTCTTGGGGGGTATAGAGAGAAAGAAATAACATAATCTTCAAATATGTTGGGTGTCCTCATAGAAAGTTAGCTTTTAAGATCCACTTGATAATTAAGGAGAATTTTGACTGCCCTCCCTTTTGCAATCCATTATAGTCCTAAGGTTGTAGTTTCAAATTATGATAACTAGGTGGTTGTGAATTGGTGCCTTCAGTGTGATTTTTTTGTTCCTATCCAAAAGATCAAATAGGTTAGAGATAGTGTATTTTGGAAAGCTCTCCCTAGAGGTTAGTTCAAAATTAACATAGAAGAGGTGACCAAGGGGTAATATGAGGCCTATTAAATGCGGGGGAGTGCCTTGTGATCATAATGGTAGGTTTATTTAAGCGGTGGCTCTCCCTATGGGAAACTAGACAAACCTTTTTGTCAAAGCTAAATCAACCTAGACATAGGTCACAATTTGGCCCTTTCTAAAGGCTTCCAAAATGTGTGACATGAGATTGACTCCCTTAACATTGTGAATTATTTAAAGAGGACCCAAAAGCCCAACTGGTTTATCCAAGGCATTATACTTGATTGTTTAAATATGATTAGTTCCCTTAAGGATTGTATTATCTTTCATATTTATAGGTAAGGGAACCATGTTTCTATTTGTTTTGTTAACTTAAGGGTCATTAAGGACTTTATTTTTTGGTGAGGGGGCCTGTTACCCCAACTGAGATTGTTGATGAGATTGTTACTCTATTGATATTGTGATACTAAGAATGAACCAGGTTAACCAGGCAATGAAAGGTATGTAGAAGGATTGGATCAGTTATTATGTTTTCATTGATGGCAAGCATATTGACTTACTGATTTCAAGTTGCCATATCAATATGAAATATGTGATATTGAGTAAATAAATGGTTGGTAAAGACAGAAGATGAAACAAAGAAGTGATGTTAAGTATGAGAGCTTAAATGGGCAATTGTTGAATCAGTCTTTGACAAGGTAATATTTATTTGATTATTTTACATGGTTTGATGAAGTGTTAAAATGATGCACAAGTCATTTATGTTGGTTGTTAATAAAGGATTGAAGTTGTAAATTGAGAAGACAAGGAAATAGTGTGTTCTATCGAGCTGGAAATGGTTTTCAGTAAGTAAAGATATTGGTCGGTCACAGTTAACCGAGTGAATGTTAACCGAGTATATGATACTGAGTAGATGGACTTAACCGAGTAGATGAAGTTGGCTAGTTAAATAAGAAATCAAGTTAAAGACAACATCGAGTGAAGATATGGATTAATCTAGAAGATTCTAAGGAAGGAACAAAGTCAATTAATAAAATCAATGGATCAAAATCATTAGGTAAAGATAAATGGTGAAGATTTAGTGATTGGTTTGAGATCCAAAAAAAGTTCAAGTTCCAAGGTAAAGATACAGCTAGAAAGAATCATAAAACATTTTACCAAGCTACAGATTTGATCGAATGGATGAGATTGAGCGCTAAAAAGGATTAAGCGGGGAAAATTGTCTATAAAGGATGATCACGATGATCATATTATTGTTATTGATGCTAAATTGTTGATTTGAAGATAGCCATAACAGATAACCAAATTAGTACATAAGGGTACACCGAGCATAAAAAAGTTGAAGGAAAGTGTGAATGAAGTTAAGGAAAGTGATGAGATGAAGAGTAATTATTGATCATCCAGAAAGGAAGAGTTTGAAGAAGATAAATGAGTAGAAAGGAGATCTGAATAGGCAAAGGTAGTTGCATATTTTATCAGATCAGTTCACTGTTACTTTCTAACCATTGTAGTAGAAAATCTCTTAACTGAGTGGATTTAACAGTCCTATTTCTAAATCTTTTGTAAGGTGGCATTCTGACAAATATGCTAAGTCCTCTAATAAGGCCACTCATTATAGGGTGACAAATCTAGTCGATTTTTGGTGAAAATTCCCCAATAGGGTCACATCTAGCAAATGTGTTTGTAATCTTTAACAAGATTAGCTCTTAACCAAGCTCACTTCAAAAGAGTGAATTATTTTGTGGGTGATAATTCATGCAATGGTTTTTACCCAAATTGGGTTTCCACATTAAATACTGGTGTTAATGTGTGATTGAATGTTTTGCATGTTATTTACTAATTTTATGATGAATATTGTTGTGGTCGGTTGAATGTTTAAATCTAATTATAAAGATTAAGTACCGAGAAGATTTTAAGGTTGAAAATTGTTAAGGGACCTAAGATAACTGATTCGCCCCCCTCTCATTTATCCAATAGGGGCCAACGATCCTATTGCCTTCAAATAAATTTTTTATTGATTAATGGTGTTTGTACTTGCTAATGGTGTACCCCTTTGTTGCATCATGGTGATTCATCCCCAGTGTCCTTTTATTGGTACTTGGGGTATAATCGGTCTAATGGATATCATGAAATTTTATAATTTATTTTCTAATTTGGGAAATTTTTCTACGCCTTTACTACTCATCATTACTACCCATTTATTGATCTTTTCAAGTTCCCGTGATTTAAGGGTAACTTTAACCTTGTTCTTCCCTTGTTTTTCATTGTGGGTATTTCTAGTTTTACACTTCTTCTAGATTAAATTGTACTTTATGATGTTGAAAGTGAGTGTATTATGGGTGGGGATAGGAATAGGGTGGATCCCAATTCCTACAAAAAATAGAAAATAATACCATTGTTTGGGGTAACCTCTCAATAGGTGGGGTTGCTTCTTACCTGGAGAAGCTCCGTTGGTATGAAATGCTTGTTACTAAGGCACTTTTTAATGGCTACAAATTTTACCTTGATGGCAATGACCTTATTTCAAAAGTTATAGGTCATCTTTTGTAAAGGAAGAAGTTATCTAGAGATAAAAAATCTTTGAAGGAGGCAATGGCCCTATTTTTCAAGGATGATGAATGGGAGAAGGTGAAGAATATTAAGGTAGGTGGCCATGATGGAGGCTCCACTAGACCCCTATGGGTGGAAATTGCAGAAGTCATAATAAGGTGTTTCACTCTTTATGGGTTTTTTACTATTATTATTAGTTACCATTTCCTTTTTCTCAATAATTTTTAGTGTAATCATATTATTTCCTTTCAATTTTTTTTCTTGCCTCTTTGTGTTGGCATCAAAAAACATAGAAAGAACCATGATTCCTCTTATCTACATGAGGGCCTCAGCCTACTCATTATGGAATATTCCAAGTTAGTTTTCATCCCCCTAAAACCTTCTTAGGCCAATAAAAAGACTTAGTATGCCCAAAATGTTCATGTTCGTTATTTTGATATATCCACTAAATTAGAGAATGTCCCTTTGAATAAGGACATCTATTTCCATCTTGGAAACATGAAGCATTCAAATAAAATGGGGAAGCTTGATTTTGGTAAGAAAATATCCAAGCCCACTTGGTCTCATGGGTATGATACTGATGATGACAACATGGATTATGTCCCCACTAGTTCATAGTCTCGAGATGATATTGATTTTATCCATGCTTCCTATACCCCAAGCATAGATAGGGTTGAAATTGAAAGGGACCCACCTTTGAAGTGAGTGGTTCATCCAAATATCTGAAGGGAAGGAAAGGTAAACATGGGAAGAAGGTGAAGAGAGCTTATAGGGTTACATATGAGAACAAGGAGCTTGAGAATTTATCCCACCCTACAACTGATGACCCTAACATTGAAGAAATTATGATGAATGTTGAAGGGGATGGTCAACCTACAAATTCTCACTATACTAACAAGGTATCTAAGGAGGTTGATGGTGGGTTCCATATTGAGATCCATATTAAGGATGCAAAAGATGTTGATTATGCCCCTATGGATGATTTTGTTGATGTAGCAGTCCTTCTCAGAAACTTTGTTGATGACTCAAACAAGCTAATTTATTATCTTGTTTCTAAAATTACTATTACTTGGGCAATGTCAATTCCTTGACTACCTAGTTAAATGACTTTCAACATGTAAATTAGGGATTGACAAGGATAGCTTCATATAAAGTTGGTTCTTATTCAACTAGTGTCCAAGGATGTGAATGCCATGAGGTTGGATCAAGAGGATAAGATTAAGATATTAGAAGACACCATCAAGAAGGTGCACAAAAAACTCAAGGTGGTCATCTCTATTAGTGGGTACATGGTCTAGAGTAGCATTGTGTAGCTTAAAATGCTTAATGATAAATCCCAAGTCTTCAACTTAGGTGCTCTTAAAAAGGATAAATTAATGCTACATGATATTGATGTTGTCTATGGGGATATGGATGCTATTGGTGATCAAGATAAAGTAGGTTTGGTTTCTCTACAAGGCCCCTAAGCTAGGACCCATAGTCATTCAAAGGTTGTTTTTTATTATTCTGAGACTATCCATGATATCATAGACATGCATGGTAAAGTAATTGATAAAAATATAGAGGCTACTAAAATTCTTGAGGAGCTTAAGTAGGGTGGTTCATTTACATGACCCTATTTCATTTATTTTCTTGTCTTTTTTTCTGGTGGTTTGCTATCAAGTTTAGTTTTCTTCTCTTTTGATCTTGGTAACTTTTTGTTGTAAAGGGTTTTAGTGTTCCTTCAAAACTCATTTTACCTTAGTACAAACAAAATAGTGTTGCATTTTAATCACATTAAGTAGGTTGAAGTTGGACATCAATTTCTTGCATGAATATTATTAATATGTTGAATGATTTAATGTATATTGTATATTAGATAAGAAGTATCATTTTTTAATTGGGCACATCCACCAATAAAAATGTGCAATAATTGAGTTGATCCAGAATGGTTGGAGGCTTATATCTCTTATGTATATTTGTATGTATTAAATTATTAAATTTAATTTTAAATATATTTGTTATGTGATTTATATGTTGGGTACTCATTTTTCCCTTTTATCATTAACATGTTTAAAATCAACATATTCTATTTCAAATGTGAATGATCAAAGAGTCATGGGGTATATGCACAAATCTATGGGGGACCAAAAAGGTGTCAAACTTTTTATGGTCCCCCAAAAGCAATAGGGTGCACATCCTATGGCTTGGATTGCCTGGGCCTAAGGCTTTGGCAATCCAAGCTATAATGTGTGTGCCCTATATAAAGTTTTTAAATGGTTGAAAATATCCAAAAAAACCTTCTAAATAGGGTGCACACCCTATAGGGTGTATGCCCTATTTGGCGTGCACCAAATGTGGCAATGAAAATACAACATACCTTGACATGACAATTTTAGCACCAAGATGTTTGAGAGTGGTTTCAACTTCATAGGAGTTAAGATAAAGATTCTAGATTTTGAGGGTTTTTAGGAAATTTCAGACTTGGCCAAATTTTAGGAATCAACACATTATCTTTAGCATGATTCCCAATAGACTATTGATTGTAACCTTAATCTCTTGACTTGTCCACAATCATTTGAGGATAATTGCTCATTATATTGTTTATGCTATGGTTAGTTGGGTAATTAACATGTATGTTTTTAACCATGTTAGGAGAGAGAGAGAGAGAGAGAGAGATGTAGGAGCATCTTGGGTTGGCTCGGTGACTACTTTGGAGTTCTTGGAGGAGTGCTCGGTAGTTTCTTTGGAGAGATCGATCGAAGTAGTGTTGCTCGGTTTTAGTATTGACTGAGGAGCTTGGTCGTTGAAGGGATCTCGGTCATTAAAGGACTCAACAAACTTCTGGTGCTCGGCAGAACCTGTGCTCGACAATGCTTGTGGTGCTCAGTTGTTTTTACTGACACTCGGTAGTTTGGCTTACCAATTGGAGTTCTTAGAGATTTGGTGGGATGACTTATTGTATTTAATGTGGGTAGCTTATGTTGTATTCTCCTATGTGGATCTAGAGGATGACATGGAGAATTAATTGTTTATAAGGCTATTTGAGAGACAACTTGTATTGCATTTAATATTTGTTTGATTGGGAGCCAACTTGTCTTGGAGTTATTTCTTTCTTCCAGCCAACTTGTGGTTGAAGAAGTGTATTTAAGGAGGGTATAGGTAGAGTAGTAGGGTAGTACCAGATTGGTGATCAGTCTAGGAGTACCAGAGGTTGATCTGTGAAGATTAGCAGAGTTAGTAGCTTGCGAGCTTAGCAACAAGAAGATTATTTGGTGGTCTATGTGCACAAGTTTAGATCTTGTTGGGGTTCCTAATAGATTGCTATAGCCTGTTGTTGTAGATCTGGCTAGCTAGGGTTAGGGTTTTGAGTTGGATCTTGAGGGATCTTGCAGAACTATTTCTTGATTTGTATTTGCCATAACCAGGAAGGCCTTGCAGCCTAACACATTGTATGTAATCAGTTGTTGATGAATAAAGATATCTATTTTCTTTCAAATCTAGTTTCCTATTGTGATTCCATTGCGTGGTTGTTTAGCTGGGGGCTTGAACATCTCTTTTGGGGATTCTCTTGGCCTTGCATTGCGTCAGGTGGTATCAAAGCTTGAAGTTCTTGAGTGTGTGGACAGATCACCGAAGTTGAGGCAGTTTGCACCAGGACCTTGGGATGGGAAAGTTCTCAGATCTTAGTTGATCTAGTGGTGGTTTTGATTTTCAAAGATCTTGGAAGATGTCTTTGAGAGGATTGGACCCTAGGGCAATTTCTACTCTTCATGATGTGGTGGAAGTAAAGATTTCTGAGAGGTTTTCTCAGTGGGAAGTAGATTTTTTGAACCGCGTGGAGAACCGTGTTGATAACCTTGTGAAGGAAAGTATTGTTGAGCTTTGTAGAGCTTACCAGAGTTGGAACATGCCAATTCGGAAGAAAGTTGTCTGGCCAGTTAGAAGACTAGTCCAAGAGAGAAGATATCTTGACAAGGTTACTTGTGACAGTGTGGAGGTTGAAGAGGTATGTGAGATTGGTTTTGATGTTCAGTTAGTGGAATCTGACATGAAACCTATAGAGCAACTTGTGGTTGTTGTTGAGATACATGTGCTTACCAATGATGTTGTTAACCTTGTTAAGGTTGGTGAGAAGATTGGTTTTCATGTTCAGTCGGTTGCATCTGACATGGAGATTGTAGAGCATCTAGCTGGGTGTGATCAGGTTATTGTGAGTAAAGAGTTATTGGTTTCTAAACACCTTTGTGATGATGGTGTTACCAAATTGCTTTTGTTTGGTGTTGTGATGCAGATGTTGTTTGTTAGTTGTGGACTTGAATTACTGGTTGATAGTAATGAGTCTTGTGATGAGTTGCAAAGATGGGATTCTGACTTGATACTTGATGATGAGTGGAAGGTTTAGTTTGTTCTTGATGTTGAACATGTTGATTAGTTGGTTACAGATTGATCAAGGAGGACTTGGCTGATGGAATTATTTATTTTCCTGGCTTTGTGGATTGGCAGGCCTTGTGTAAAGCTGGAGTGGAATCCTTTGGTGAAGATGAATCTAGATGTAGAGTTTTCTTTTGGCATCAAAGTGTGGGACACACTTTTCTATTTACCTGGGGTGTCTGATGCAGGAGCATCTTGGGTTGGCTCGGTGACTACTTTGGAGTTCTTGGAGGAGTGCTCGATAGTTTCTTTGGAGGGCTCGGTCAAAGCAGTGTTGCTTGGTTTTAGTATTGATTGAGGAGCTTGGTTGTTGAAGGGAGCTCGATTGTTGAAGGACTTGGCAAACTTCTGGTGCTCAGTAGAACCTGTGCTCGACAATGCTTGTGGTGCTCGGTTGTTTTTACTGACGCTTGATAGTTTGGCTTATCGACTGAAGTTCTTGGAGATTTGGTGGGCCGACTTGTTGTATTTAATGTGGGTAGCTTATGTTGTATTCTCCTATGTGGATCTAGAGGCTGACATGGAGAATTAATTGTTTGTAAGGCTATTTGAGAGCCGACTTGGCTTGGAGTTATTTCTTTCTTCTAGCCGACTTGTAGTTGAAGAATTGTATTTAAGGAGGGTATGGGTAGAGTAGTAGGGCAGTAGCAAATTGGTGATCAGTTTGGGAGTACCAGAGGTCAATATGTGAAGATTAGAAAAATTAGTAGCTTGCAAGCTTAGGAACAAGAAGATTGCTTAGTGGCCTGTGTGCACAAGTTTAGATCTTATTGGGGTTCCTACCAGATTGTTGTAGCCTGTTGTTGCAGATCTGGATAGCTAGGGTTAGGGTTTGGAGTTGGATCTTGTAGAACTATTTATTGCTTTGTATTTGGCCCTAACCAGGAAGGCCTTAAATCCTAACACATTGCATGTAATCAGTTGTTGATGAATAACGATATCTATTTTCTTTTAGATCTGGTTTCCTGTTGTGATTCCATTATCTAGTTGTTTAGATGGGGGCTTGGATATCTCCTTTGGGGATTCTCTTGGCATTGCACTGTGTCAGAGAGAGAGAGAGAGAGAGAGAGTATTTATCATCATAGGACACACTTTAGTGTTCTAAGTGGTTCTAATGTATCATAATGGGTCCTAAGTGGTCCTAGGACCCATTATGACCCCTTAGGACACATTAGGACCCCTTATGACACATTAGGATCTCTTAGGACTCCTTAGAACATATTAATCATTGTAGGACACACTAATGGGTTCTAATGTGTCTAATATGTCCCAATGTCCCCTAAGGGGTTTTAATGGGGCCTAAATCATCCCAAGAACCAATAGGACCCTTTACAACCCCTTAGGACCCATTAAGACCCATTGGGACACATTGGGACCCATTAGGACCCCTTACAACACATTAATCATTGTAGGACAAAGTTTAGGGTTCTAATGTGTCCTAAGGGGTTTTAATGGGTCCTAAGTAGTCATAGGAACCCTTAGGATCCATTACAACATCCTAGGACCCATTAGGACCCATTATGGCACATTAGGACCCCTTAGAACATATTAATCATTACAGGACACACTTTAGGGTTCTAATGTGTCCTAATGGGTCCTAATGTGTTCTAAGGGGTTTTAATGGGTCCTAAGTGGTCCTAGGAACCCTTAGAACCCATTAAAACCTCGTAGGACCCATTACGACCCCTTAAAACACATTAATCATTGTATGACATACGTTAGGGTTACAATGTGTCCTAATGGGTCCTAATGTGTCTTAAGTGGTTGTAATGGGTCCTAAGTGGTCCTACGACCCCTTAAGACACATTAGGACCCCTTAGGACACATTAGAACACATTGGGACCCCTTAGAACACATTAACCATTATAGGATACACTAATGTGTCCTAATGTATCATAAATGATCTTTATGGGTCCTAATGGGTTTTAAGTGGTCCTAGGACCCCTTGGGACCTATTAGAACCCCTTAGTACATATTAGGACCCATAAGAATACATTATAACCCATTGGGACACATTATAACCCATTAGGACCACTTAGAACACATTAATTATCATAGGAATCACTAATGGGTTTTAAGTTGTTCTAATGTATCATAAGGGGTCATAATGGGTCCTAAGTGGTCCTAGGACCCCTTAAGACCCATTACAACCCATTACAACATGTTAGGATCCATTAGGATACATTAGAACCCATTAATACCCCTTCGAACACATGAATGGTTGTAGGACACACTAACCAGTTCCAATGTTCCCTAATGGGTCCTAAGGGGTTGTAAAGGGTCCTAAGTGGTCCTGAGAACCCTTACGAGCCATTAAAACCACTTAGGACCCATTAGGACCTTTTAGAACACATTAATCATCATAGGATACACTTTAAGGTTCTCATGTGTCCAAATGGGTCTTAATGTGTCCTAAGTCATTGTGATGGATCCTAAGTCATCCTATGACCACTTATGACCCATTAGAACCCTTTATGACACATTAGGATCCATTAGGACACATTAGAACCCATTAATACCCCTTAAAAAACATTAAGGGGCGTCATACAAACTAATGAGTCATAAGGGGTTCTAATGTATCATAAGGGATCATAATGGGTCCTAGGATGCCTTAGGACCCATTATGGCCTCTTAGAATTCATTAGGACCCATTAGGAGACATTAGAACTCATTAGTACCCCTTAGAACACATTAAGGATCATAGGACACACTAATGGGTTTTAATGTGTTTAATGGGTCCTAATATATTATAAGGGGTCATAATGGGTCCTATGTGGTTCTAGGAACCCTTATGACCCATTACTACCACGTAAGACACATTAGGACCCATTAGGGTCCCTTAGGACACATTAGGACATCTTAGGACCCCTTAGAACACATTAATCATCATATGACACACTTTAGGGTTCTAATGTGTCCTAGAAAGTCCTAATGTATCTTAAGGGGTTCTAATGAGTCCTAAGTGGTCCCACAACCCCTTAGGACCCATTAGGATCACTTATGAAACATTAGGACCCATTAGGACACATTAGAACCCATTAATACTCCTTAGAAAACATTAAGGGGTGCAGGACACACTAATGAGTTCTAATGGTAACTAATGGGTCCTAATGTATCATAAGGGGCTTTAAGGAGTCTTGAGTGGTCCTACGACCACTTATGACACATTAGGACCCCTTAGGACACATTAGGACCTATTAGGATGCATTAGGACCTATTAGGACGCATTAGGACCCATTATGACCCCATATAACACATTAACCATCATAGGACAAACTAATGTTTAGTTTGTCCTAATGTATAATAAGGGGTAATGATGGGTCGTAAGTAGTCCTAAGACTACTTAGGACCTATTAGGACATATTAGAAACCATTAATACCCCTTAGAACACATTAAGGGGCGTAGGACACACTAATGGGTTCTAATGTGTCCTAAGGGAATGTAATGGGTCCTAATTGGTCCAACAACCCCTTAGGACCCATTAGGACCCCCTAGGACACATTAGGACCCATTAGTACATATTAGAACCCATTAGGACCCCTTAGAATACATTAAGCATCATAAAATACAATAGAATGTGTCCTAAGGGGTTATAATGGGTCCTAAATGGTTGTAAGGGGTCATAATGTATCCTATCAGATTTTAAGTGCTCATAATGTATTATAAGGGATCATAATGGGTCCTAAGTGATCCTAGGATCCCTTAGAACATATTAACTATTGTAGGACACACTAATGGGTTCTAAGTGATTTTAATGTATCATAAGGGCTCATAATGGGTCCTAAGTGGTCCTAGAATCCATTATGACCCATTAGGACCTCTTAGGACACATTAGGACCCATTAGGACACATTAGGACACATTAGAACCCATTAATACCCCTCAGAACACATTAAGGGGTGTAGGACACACTAATGGGTTCTAATATGTCCTAAGGCATTGTAACGGGTCCTAAGAGATCCTAGGAACCCTTATGACCCATTACGATCCCTTATGGCCCATTAGGACCAATTATGAAACATTAGGACCCCTTAGAACACATTAATAGTCGTAGGACACAATTTAGGGTTCTAATGTGTCCTAATATGTCCTAAGCATTTCTAATAGGTCCCAAGTAGTCTTACAAACCCTTAGTACCCATTACAACCCCTTAGGACCCATTAAGACCCATTAGAACACATTATGACCCCTTAGAACACATTAATAATCATAAGACACACTTTAGGGTTATAATGTGTTCTAATGGGTCCTAATGTGTCCTAAGGGGTTTTAATGGGTCCTAAGTGGTCCTACATCTACTTAGGATCTAATAGGACCCGTTAGGACAAATTAGGACACATTACGACCCATTACGACCCCTTAGAACATATTAACCATTGTGGGACACACTAATGTGTCCTAGGAGGTCCTAATGTATCATAAGGGATCATAATGGGTCCTAAATGGTCCTAAGATCCATTATGACCCCTTAGGATGTATTGGGGTCTATTAGGACACATTAGAACCAATTAATACCCATTAGAACACATTAAGGGGCATAGGACACACTAATGATTTTTAATGTGTCCTAATATATCCTAAGTGGTTCTAATGTGTCTTAAGTGGTCTTACAACCCCTTAGGACTAATTAGGACCCCTTAGGACACATTATGACCCATTAGAACATATAAAAACCCATTAAGACCCGTTAGAACACATTAACCATCATAGGATACACTAATGTGTCCTAAGTGGATGTAAAGGGTCCTAAGTAGTTGTAATGGGTCCTAAGTAGTTGTAATGGGTCCTGATGTGTTTTATTAGGTTTTAGGTGGTCCTAATGTATCATAAGAGGTCATAATGGGTCCTAAGTGGTCCTTAGACCCCTTAGGACACATTATAACCCATTAGGACCCATTAAGACCCCTTAGAACACATTAACTATTGTAGGACACAATAATAAGTTCTAAGTGGTTCTAATATATCATAAGGGGTCATAATGGGTCCTAGGACCCATTAAAACCCCTTAGAATGCATTAGGACCCATTAGGACACATTAGAGCCCATTAATACCTCTTAGAACACATAAGAGGTGTAGGACATACTAATGGGTTCTAATATGTCCTAATGGGTCCTAATGTGTCCTAAGGGGTTGTAATGGGCCTTACATGGTCCAAGGAACCCTTGGGACCCATTACAACCCCTTAGGACACATTAGGACCATGTAGACCCTTTAGAACACATTAATAGTCATAGGACACACTTTAGGGTTCTAGTATGTCCTAACAGGTCCTAATGTGTCCTAAGGAGTTGTAATGGGTCCTAAGTGGTCGTGACCACTTAGGACCCATTATAACTCCTTAGGACACATTAGGACCTATTAGGACACACTAGAACACTAAAGTGTGTGACCACTTAGGACCCATTACAACTCCTTAGGACACATTAGGACCTGTTAGGACACACTAGAACCCTAAAGTGTGTCCTACAACTATTAATATGTTCTAAGGGGTCCTCATGGTCCTAATGTATCCTAATGGGTCTTAATGGGTCCTAAGGGGTCATAATGGGTCTTAAGGGTTCCTAGGACCACTTAGGACCCATTAAAACCCCTTAGGAAACATTAGGACACATTAGGACACATTAGAACCCATTAGTGTGTCCTATGATAATTAATATGTTCTAAGGGGTCCTAAGAGGTCCTAATGTGTCCTAACAGGTCCTACTATGTTCTAAGGGGTCGTAATGGGTCATATGGGGTCATAGGACCACTTAGGACCCATTGTGACCCCTTATGATACATTAGAACCACTTATAACCCTAAAGTGTGTCCTATGATGATTAATGTGCTCTCTCTCTCTCTCTCTCACACACACACACACACACACACACACAAATCATAGCATAAACAATACAATGAGCAACGATCCTCAAATGATCATGCAATGATTCTTTAAATTTGGCTAAATTTGAAGTTTCTTAAAAACCCTCAAAATCTAGAATCTTTATATTAACTCCTATGAAGCTACAACCACTCTCAAACATCCTGAAAGTATATACATAAAATGTAACTTAACTTATACTTACATGTTACATTTTATGTATGGTCATAGTGTTGAAATTGGTGTGGAAGGGTCTATTGGATTTTTATTTCCACATTTGGTGCACGTCAAATAGGGTGTGCCCTATTTACAAGGTTTTTTGTATGTTTTTAGTGCCATATAGGGTGTGCACCCTTTTAATTGCATTGGGATCCACCAAGCCTAAGGATTGGATTTTTCTTGGGCATCCAACCCAAAGGCTTGGATTATTCAAACATGTTTGAGACGTGTTTTCCAACAAACATACAAAAAAATCACATTTTTTCCAGTGTGCTCCCTGTTAGGTTTGCATGTGGTTCAACAACAATAAAATCAGACAACATAATGTTTTATATCTCTCTTTTAGATATCTAACCATATAATTTATTTAGAATTTTGATTATGTTAAGCTTTTCATGTCTAATTTCTTTTGTAAGTATGTTTGATTTTTGTCAAAAACCAACGTGTAGTATTTTGGGCATAGATTTTGGCTCGTTCGTCAAATTTTGAAACAAGTTACTTTTTATAAATTATACTCCATTCTACACACTTTTTTTATTAAAATTTTTTTTGACTTTCAATTAGTTTTCAATGATTTTTAAGGGGAGCAAACACAAATTTCACATTTTTAGGATGTGTGCACTTTGGAAATTTGTAAAAAATCACACATTCATAAAAAAATTATTGGGAAAAATCTATGATAAACTGCGTGGTGTTAGCTAACTTCTCACTAGAGTGATTCAAATTTTTTTTTAAAAGTTAACATTTTAGGGAGAGCACACCAGATGCTATGTTATGTTTTTTCACAAAAAAATAGGACCACTTTTTGTGCTCCCCCTTTTTGAGGGCCTTAATCTCCACCATTTTCAAAATAAATTAGTAGTTTAAAACCTAGATTCAGAGTACTACAACTCTTATTATTGTCTCATCTTGAAGTTTTGAGTATAACTATATTCAATTTCTTGTCGAAGTTCTGAGTTTGATGATTTCAAAAAAAAAGTGGCATCTTATACCCCCCCTTTTTGGTCTCCCATCTTTGTACACTTACACCACGGATAAAAAATATTATGTGTCACATGAATTATTTGAACTAATGCTAGACACTTGAAACCAAGCCTCATGAATCCTCTTTATCATTTTTTAATTAGTAGGAGAGGAAAGACTGAGTTGGTGCACTCACTCTTCATTGAATTATTTATGTTAGTTTTTCTTTCTTAATTTGACCCTCCTTTTATTAGAATGTTGGGTTTTTATTGTTGATTTAAGGCTTAACTTATATCAACCTACTTTCATAAGTGATTTCAATTAGCAACATGATTTATTAGATTAATTAGCATGCTCCCTTTTATGTTTATTTGTAGGGAGAAAACGTATTCCCTTGTAATGTCCTGTTTTGAACAACTTTATGTTTGTGGAATGGAAGTCCATTCATAGTATCTCCTATGGTAAACAAGTTTAAGGGTGTTGCCACTATTTTGTCTCCCAGTTATGGGACATCGTAGAATCATTTTGTCAAAAATCACATATATTTTTAGAAAATATAATGATTTAACTATTGAAATTCCATTTAAAGGATTTTATTTGAAGAGGGTTATATCAAATCCCCTTTGTACGGAACTCCTCTAGTATTAAATCACACCTCCAATGGAATCTCCTCTATACTTATCAAAATGCTAACAAAAAATAATTTTTTGTTTTTACTTTTTGGGAGATTGTAACATACACCACATTATTGAATTGAAGTGTGATGTTATCATTTCCATAATGTAAAGTAGAAACACGAGTAAAGTATCCACAAGAAAAACTTTCAACTTTTAATCATCATTTAAATCACATGTTCAATATAGAATTACATTAGTATTTGATACAATGAAGTAACACCTAACTTTTAAATCTAGGAAATAAACATCATTCTTTCCTTTCAAGTATTTACATGCTTTTATTAATCAAAAGTGTTTAAAAATACACAAGAAAGTGTTAAAAAAGCTACTATTCTTTGAATTCTATTTTTTATCACAAGTCTTAGTAAGTCATCTACAAGAGGGAGAGCATCACTTGAGTGTTTTTCTTCCAACCATAGATTCATAGTCCCTTGCACAAACTTTAAGTAGAAGTGACCCTACCCTTCTCAAGGGTATAGATAAAGGAACCATCAAGGAATGATATTTAAGTCTCATTTTTGTGCTCTACATAACTTAATCAATCATACAAGTATAGATAAACCTTTGACTATGAACTAGGGAGCACTATGAACTAGTTAGATGTAAGCATAGACTATTGCATCACTTTGGATAAAATTTCATATTGAAAAAACTTTAAAATAAAGTGTAGACTTATACTCAAATTAAAATACATGCTTTAGTTGGAAAATAAATTATACATTGCATTCATAGTATTGACTTGGAACTCTTGTTATGCATTCTTGCATTTTACAAATTCTCTACTACCTCATGTTCACATGTCTTTCTGACAATACAAGAGAGAGTTTAAAGTAAGTCTTATAACATAATATATTTTAACTCTCAATCATCCTTACTATTATGCAAAATAATATCACCCCTCATGAACTCATGAGTTGGTGATTATCATTGCAACTTGCAAACGTAGAAAGACTTAATGATTTAGCAAATTGACTTCTCTTATAACTTTGGTTTGACCATGTTATCAAAATAATTTTAAAATAAGTTTTCAACTTACACTGTCAATAAAGACTCTTCATTTATCATAATCTTTTAGAAAAAAATGTGGTTCAAGTAAATGTGGGTTTATCAACATGAAGTGAATCTATGATTGTGTATGACTACTTGTTGCCTTTAATCTATCATAACATATTCTCCTGCATCTTTATTCAAAAAAACCCTGCATTAAACTCTATTATATTTGTGCATGCATATGAATGTATAGATTTATTCATATACAACCACATTAATACATACAATTATACAAACAATAAATAAACTTATGGGTTTGTAAGTCTAAAAGAGAATATTATTGCTCGTTTCAACATTAAAAGAAAGAATAAAATAATATTTATGAAACTAAATCTTGGGTATATTATTGTAAAGGGGGAAATGAGATCATATCCTATTACACAAGAAGGGAGAATACCAAGAGTCTACCACCAAAGGAGGCTCAATTAACACAAAGAGGAAGTGTTAACGTTTAACCTTCATAGGGGAGGCTTGCTTGGATTAACTTCTTCCTTTCCCTACAAGAGGGGATTGAAACTAGAATGAAAAGGAAATATATGAAAGGAAAGTGATTAAATCAAGAAATGAAGCCAAATCACCTTGAAAATACAAACCTGAGAATGTGTTGGAAGACTGTGTCAAAATCTAAAACAAATTGGGATCCAAGAGTAGAAAACTGAGATTTGAAAAACCATAAATTTGAAAGCCTCAGAACTAGGTCGACCTGGAGGGGCTAGGATGACTTGGAGGAAAATCCATCCAGGTCTATGCCTAAATTAACCTCCACCTAATCTGCAAGTTGTCCCAAGATATAGATCTATAACAAAGACATGTTTCTAAAAGTTCTGAATCTGAATCTACACCTATAGCCTGCACCTACACAAGGAAAAAATGTTTTTTGTTGTTTGAGAGGGGCTTGCCTCTGTCAAGCCTCAGTTTAGGAATTAAACTTAACCTTAAAATTGAGATAATGAAAGAGAATTCTAGCAAGTAGTAGAAGTAGATATAACAATGAAGTATATTATATTAATGAATATGAAATTATATTTAACATGTAATAAATTATGATGATGCAATAGCCTTGACTCAACACCAAAAACTTGATGAACTACAACTGATTGAGAACATGATTGAAGAACTTCAAGTGATTAGAGATCACTGAGCACTGAACTGTTATGTAAGATAATTGAATCAATTTTATGTTGTCATTGATGTCAACTAGTTTTGACAGTACTTATCATGGAGTTGCAAATATCTAACACATCTGTAGAAGAGAAGAGAAAGATGAAGAACCGAGATATCTACATGGAGGAAGATGAATATGATAGATGAGGATAAGGAATACTCTTGGTAACTTATTGATGGGTCTATGACTTCATTTTGTTGACTTGATTATGTTGCATTAATCTGTTATGAAGTTGGGAGTAGAATGTTTACAAAGCAGTGTGGTCAGTTAATGAAGCATTCCAGTATATACCAAGTAGTGTAGTGTATACTGAGCATAGTATAAACCAAGCTCGTGTTCATCGACGCATTTCTTTGTTAACCGAGAATGAACAAAAGAACTAAATGATTATTTTAGCCAATAGAAGTTGATGAGCTGTAAAGTGTATGATCACAAAGTGGAAAGATAAAGTTTGTTACAAGATCAACGACTAGAAAAATTCAAGGAAGATCTAAAGGACAGAATTGAAATATGCTACTGAGACATCAGCTGAGGAAGGTTTAAGCGGCAAAATCAACAAAGGAGATTAAGTGACAAAATTTGATGGATGAAAGGAAAATAGTTTACTTGTCTATTTAAGAGACTAGGGTTTCATTATGAAACTTATGCTGGAGGAAAGAATACTATAGAGATATCACGTGAACAAGCTTCATGCATACCTGATCAAACTGGTTAAGGAGAACCAAACTATAGAGATTATTGAGCATCAAAAAGCTATAATCAAGAGATAGTAAGTTACTAAATATTATTATATAGAATTGATATATTGATCAAAGGATTTGAATGAGCATAATATAGATATGTACATCTACAAATCAAGTTGTATTGTAATCAAATCACCTAATGTTACAGTTTAACCATTGTAATCAGATAAATCTCTTAATCGAGTAGACTAGAAAGTCTTGTAATGTCATTCATAGAATGTACATTTGTTATCCTATCAACCCCATAGTGAATGCTGGTTGGACGATAATGGTTAGTGTTAAATCCTCTAACAAGGTCACATGTTACAGTGTGTTTTGCAATCTTTAATAGGGTTGGCTCTTCACCGAGCTCACTTCAGAAGAGTGAACAATTTTTGGGTTACTGGTCCCAGGTGATTTTTCCCTTTATAGGGTTTCCACATTAAATCTCTTGTGTTATGTGTTGATTGTGATGATTGTTGGATATCATACTTTACATGTTGCATATTTGATTTGATCGGTAGTTACTACAAGTTATTAATTGGTAATCGGTAAAAGCATAGACAGTTTACTATTCTATGTTACCGAGCTACAGAAATTTGTTTAAATTATTTTTGGATATACATTTTGTACTTGGGACTGTGGATAATTGATTCACCCCCCTCTCAGTTATTCTAAAAATTGGTATCAGAGCATATTGGTTGCTTGGAACAGAGTTTTAAGGACTTCAACATAAAGATCACAAAATGTATAAAAGGGATGTGCCAAAGTTGAACAAGGACAACTTTACAATATGGCAAAGTCGAATGAAACTGCATATAACTGGAATTGGGAATTCTACCCTCACACTATTAGAGAATGGCTACATTGCACCACCCACTAGACCTTTGACTCTTGATCAACTAAGAGATAGACATGAGCATAACATTACTATGATGGAGATTTTTGCTACTTTGACAGATGTTGAGTTTGAAGATATTAAAGATTGCACTACTGCTAAGGATATGTGGGATAAACTTGCTCAAGTTTATACTGGTGATACAAATGTCAAGAGAGCGAGAGCCGAAAGTTTAAGAGGGAGATTCGATGATATGAAGATGAAAGAAGGAGAAAACATTGTGCAATACACAAATTGAATAAAGGAGGTAGTTCACGCTATCAGAGGATCTAATGGTGTTATTGATGAAGAAACTATGGTAAGTAAAATTCTAAGGACTTTATTGCCTATTTATGCAATCAGAATATCTACAATACATGAAAATAGGTCAGCACCTAACAGTACTCTCACTCTTGATAATCTGATTGGAAAGCTAACAACTTTTGAACTGAACAACTATGATAATAGTGTTGTACCGACTGTTGAATCTACTTTTATGAATTCTTTGAAGATCGGTAAGTGTAGTAGTAGAAATAATAAGGATGATAGTGACAGCAATACTAATGATGAGCTTGATGAGCTTGAAGCTCTTATGGCCAGGAGATTACCTAAAGGAAAATGTAGATATAGAGGCAAATTACCTTTAGCATGTTTTAACTACAAAGAAGTTGGTCATATTGCTACTAGATGTCCAAACATGAAGGAAGATGACAGAAACAAGGATCGATCTAGTGAAGGAAGCTATGGGAGAAGAGGCAACAGAAGTTACTGAAACTACAACAAAGACAACCGAGACAACAATGATAAAGGCAAAAAGGTATGTTACATTACTGAAGAAAATGAATCTAATTCAGATTCAGATGATGATGTAGAAGTGGTATTTGTTGCTATGAAGGATGATTCTGAGGAAGAAGAAAGGTATGTAGAAACAACACTGATTTCTAAGATTAATAAAAATGATACATGGATCATAGATAGTGGCTGTACACATCACATGATTGGTGATGAAGAAAAATTTAATCATCTTGAGCAATATAATGGAGGATTTGTAAAAATGGGTAATGATACACCTTGTATGGTTAGAGGAAAGGGATCCTTACTGATAAATGATAGAATCCAATGTGATAATGCTTATTGGGTAAAAGGACTAAACTATAATTTTCTAAGTGTGGCACAACTGAACAATTCAGGTCACCGAGTAGCTTTTGAGAGCAAGAAAGTAAACATATTTGATGATGGAGGAAGACTTGTTGGAACAGGAGCACAATTGAAAGGTAACTTGTTTTATCTTGATAATGCAGAGTCTTCTTGTTTAATGATGAAAAATGAAGATGCTTGGTTATGGCATAAAAGGTTATGTCATGTAAACTTTGATAACATGATTAAGATCAGTAAAAATAAAAAGGTTAGAGGTCTACCTAACTTATCAAAGCCTGATCATGTTACGTGTCATGAGTGTCAGAAAGGTAAAATGACAAAATCTAGTTTCAAAATTCAACAAAGAAAATACTTGAGTTGGTTCACACCGACCTATGTGGTCCCATGAGAACACAGAGTTATTATGGAGATAGATATTTCATTCTTTTTGTTGATGATTACACTAGATTGATGACGGTCATGTTCTTGAAAGAAAAATCAGAGGCATTTAAAATGTTCAAGTGGTTTAAAGAAAAAGTAGAGAAAGAGACTGGTAAATAATTGAAATGCTTAAGATCTAATAGAGGAGGTGAGTTTATTTCTGATGAATTTACTAACTATTGTAATGAGCATGGTATAAAAAGATAGGTCTCTACACTGAGAACACCTCAGTAGAATGGAATTGTTGATAGGAGGAATAGGTCAATTGTTGATTGCACAAGGACACTGATGATAGAGAAAAATTTTGCTCAGACATATTGGAGAGAGACAGTTAGCACATCTGTTTATGTTTTGAACCGAGTACAGTTGAAGAATGACACTAACAAAACACCCTATGAGTTATGGTTTGGACACAAACCCACTATAAGTTATTTCAGAATTTTTGGAAGTAAATGCTTTATTCTGAAAGATGAAAGAAATGGAAAGTTTGACTCAAAAGGTGATGAAGGGATATTTCTTGGATATTCCACTAAAAGAAAAGCATATAGGTGTCTAAATAAAGTTACAAATAAAATGATTGAAAGTGCTAATGTCACGGTTGATGAGTTTGATGACAAGAATGCAGAAGAAAGCACAAAGGAACCAAAAGACTATGGTAGTTTCACATACATTAAACAACCAAAGTATCTACCAAAGCCGCAGACAGTGACAACCGGTCAGTAGGAAAACAACACCGAGGAACAGGAAAGAGAAACTGATGAGTAGGAAGGACCTACCGAGCAAGCAAATGAACCTGAATAGGATGAACAAGAAAGAAGAGATCAGATACTGGCAAGATTTTTTAGAAGACATCATCCTAAGAACCAAATCATTGATGACAAGCAAGCTGGCATACAAACAAGAAGTAAGTCAAGACAAGGTACATGCTTAGTTTGTGAATATGAACCAAAAAATGTTAAAGTTGCATTAGAGAATGAAGAGTGGATAAATGCAATGAATGAAGAGATTGAACAGATAGAGAAAAACAAGACATGGACCTTATAACCTAGACCTAAGGATAAGAATTTTATCGGTACTAAGTGGATCTTCAAAAACAAGCTGAATGAAAATGGAGAGGTTACAAGGAATAAAGCCAGACTAGTATGCAAGGGGTATGCATAAGAGGAAGGAATTGACTATGGTGAGACCTTTGCACCTGTTTCTAGACTAGAAGGAGTTCGAATGTTATTGGCTTATGTAGCACATAAGAAATTTAAAGTTTATCAAATAGACATTAAGTTTGCATTTCTGAACAGGATACTTGAAGAAGAAGTCTACATAGAACAACCAAAAGGGTTTTTAGATCCAGACAAGAAAGACATGGTATGTAGATTACATAAAGCTTTGTATGGTTTGAAGCAAGGACCGAGAGCCTGGTATGAAAGGCTGCATACTTATTTGTTAAGTATTGGATTTGTTAGAACTAGTGAGAACAACAATTTGTATATGAAAGGAGATACTGATGATACTATTCTAATTGCTGAAATATTTGTGGATGATATTATCTTTGGAGGAAAAGATCACATATGTAAATCATTTGTTAATGAGATGAGAAAATAGTTTGAAATGTCTATGTTTAGAGAGATTAAGTTCTTTCTAGGACTACAAGTTATTCATCAGAATGATGGGATATTCATCACACAATCCAAGTATATAAAAGAAGTACTGAGAACATTTGGCATGGAAGATGCTAAACCAGTTGGAACACCGATGGTCAGAGGATGCAAATTGACTAAAGAGGATGAAACTACAGAGGTGAACCAGACACTATACCGATCAATGATTGGTAAGTTGATGTATGTAGTACATAGTAGACCAGATACATCACATGTTGTGGAGATTGTTGCAAGATTTTCTGCAAATCCTAGGGAGTCACACATGATTGCTACAAAGAGAATCTTAAGATACCTGAAGAAAATAGAGGATCGTGGATTATGGTATCCTAAGGATGGAAAGTTTGAACTCAAAGTATACACCGACGTTGATTGGGATGGAAATGTGGATGACAGAAAAAGCACAACCGGAGGAGCATTTTTCTTCGGTGAAAGACTTGTTACCTGGACAAGTAAGAAGTAGTCTTGTATTTCCTAGTCTACAGCTGAAGTAGAGTATGTTGTTGCTGCTATAAACTATTCAAATATTGCATATATTAAGCAAGTGTTAGAAGGAATGAATGAGGTAATCACTGAGCCAATGATTATATACTGTGGTAAAACTAGTGCTATAAACATTTCAAAGAATCTAGTGATGCACTAAAAAACAAAGCACATATCTATCAAGTATCACTACTTAAGAGAAAAAGTACAGGAGAAGCAAGTGAAGCTAGAATTTGTTACATCTAAAGAGCAACTTGCTGATATTTTCACAAAGCCTCTACCAAAAGATACATTTGAATACTTGAGGACTAGACTTGGGGTCCGTCCCCTATCTACTAGTCACTAATGTGAGGTTGCATTAGCCTAATCTTATCAGAAGATCATTCATGTTGATGAAACATAGTTCACACTTTGGATTTCTGTCTAAGGTTGTGAAATATTTGAGAAACCAGTGGTATAATCAGTATACTGAGATACAGTGAATGAACCGGACAACAGTGAGTTAATTGGCTACTACAAGAGCTGTATGGTTTATGTTTTTTCTTTGGCATTATTGTCAAAGGGAGAGATAAACAATATGATAACTGAGGAGAATTCTAGAACATCTATATAAGGGAGAGACAATCTGAAAAGATAAAGGGAGACATAAATAAAAGGAATCTGAGAGCTGCTAAAGATCATATCTGCAGAAGATAGTCTGCACTTTCAATGCTATTAGGTAACATAGTGATTAAACATATTAAGCTAGGGAGAGCTTACCAATCTAAAAAATTTGTTTACAGAGTTGTAGAATACATGTTTGGTATGTGTATGGTATACTTCATATTGCTTGAGTTTCCATCAATGCCAAAGAGAGATATTGATGAACTACAACTGATTGAGAACATGATTGAAGAACTTCAAGTGATTAGAGATCACTGAGCACTAAACTATTATGTAAGATAATTGAATTAGTTTTATGTTGTCATTGATGTCAACTAGTTTTGATAGTACTTATCATGGAGTTGCAAACAACTAACACATCTGTAGAAGAGAAGAGAAAGATGAAGAACTGAGATATCTACATGGAGGAAGATGGATATGATAGATGAGGATAAGGAATACTCTTGGTAACTTATTGATGGGTCTATGACTTCATATTATTGACTTGATTATGTTGTATTAATCTGTTATGAAGTTGGGAGCAGAATGTTTACAAAGCAGTGTGGTTGGTTAATGAAGCATTCCAGTATACACTGAGTAGTGTAGTGTATACCAAGCATGGTATAAACTAAGCTTGTGTTCACCAACACATTTCTTTGTTAATTGAGAATGAACAAAAGAACTAAATGATTAGTTTAGCCGATAGAAGTTGATGATCTATAAAGTGTATGATAACGGAGTGGAAAGATAAAGTTTGTTATGAGATTGACGACTAGAAAAATTCAAGGAAGATCTAAAGGATAGAATTGAAATGTGTTACTGACACATCAGCCGAGGGAGGTTTAAGCGACAAAATCAATGAAGGAGATTTAGTGGAAAAATCTAGTGGATGAAAGGAAAATGGTTTACTTGTCTATTTAAGAGACTAGGGTTTCATTATGAAACTTATGCCAGAGGAAAGAATACTATAGAGATATCATGTGAACAAGCCTCATGCATGCCTGATCAAATTGGTTAAGGAGAACCAAATTGTAGAGATTACCGAGCATCAGAAAGCTATAACCGAGAGATAGTACGTTACTGAATATTGTTGAACAGAATTGATATATTGATCAGAGGATTTGAATGAGCATAATATAGATCTGTACATCTGCAAATCAAGTTGTATTGTAATCAAATCACCGGCTGTTATAGTTTAACCATTGTAATCAGATAAATCTCTTAACCAAGTAGACTAGAAAGTCTTGTATTGTCATTCATAGAATGTACATTTGTTATCCTGTCAACCCCATAGTGAATGCTGGTTGGACGATAATAGTTAGTGTTAAATCCTCTAACAAGGTCACACCTTACAGTGTGTTTTTTAACCTTTAATAGGGTTGGCTCTTCACTGAGCTCACTTCAGAAGAGTGAACAATTTTTGGGTTACTGGTCCCAGGTGGTTTTTCCCTTTATAGGGTTTCCATGTTAAATCTCTTATGTTATGTGTTGATTGTGATGATTGTTGGATATCATACTTTACATGTTTTATATTTGATTTGATCGGTAGTTACTACAAGTTATTAACTAGTAATCGGTAAAAGCATAGACAGTTTACTATTCTATGTTACTGAGCTGCAAAAATTTGTTTAAATTGTTTTTGGATATACATTTTGTATTTGGGACTATGGATAACTGATTCACCCCCCTCTCAGTTGTCCTAACAAAACCTAGAAAGGAAATCCATTCTAATCAAACCCTCATGTATTAATTTTCTTGTAATTCTCCTTGAAGAAGGATGTAGGTACAAATATGAAGGTAGATCTTGAATGTATGAATGTGGATCTTCCCTCCTTTATGGCCAACTCCACTATCTCCTTGAAGAAAGAAGCTAGATCTTGAAAGGAACATGCACGGTCATGGAAAGATGATGAAAATTCATCTAATTAACTCCTTCAAAGATCCTTGAATTCAAAATATCTTGAATGATTGAAGTCTTGAAAGATTGCGAAAGGATCTTCTTCAATGCTCCTTGAAAATGCTTATGAATGATTGTAGATGGAATTTGAAATCTCTTGAACATCTCTAATCTAAAAAATGAAGTGATTAGGCCTCCTTTTATACCAATTTCACTCCTAAAATTGAAAAGGGTCGACTGCACAAGGTGGGAAAATAATTTTGAACCCCGAAATAGGCTTGGGATCCTAAGACATTCCACCTTGGGTGGAGGCAAACCCCAACCTCACCCTAGGGGATAGGATGAATTCATCTTAACCCCAAGGGGTTATTCCAACCTTAGCCTACCCTTAGGTGGTTTCACCATGGAATTTTGTGCCCAAGGTCTTGGGGAAAGAGAAAATAGAAGCAAGAATAAACATAAAATAGGGGTACAAGAGGCATAAGAGAAAAAGGGGACATATTCAATCATTATGAAGGAATTCAAAATTGCCCAGGGAATAACAATAAGGAGGGATAAAAGGTCTTATCATGGGTGCTTCCATTTTAAGATGATACATTTATTCCCCACTTTAGCGGGAGTACGAGGAAAGTCATACTCACGGTAAAGGAAGAGAGAGAAGAAGAGAGAAACACAAGCAAATTAGAAAGAGATAGAACTTCACTAGGTCTAAGGACATAAGCCCCAAAACCAAGGATCCTAACTCCACATACATGCACAAGGTAATGAAAAAAAAGTAAAAAGAAACAAATCCAAAAAAAAAAAAAAAAAAAAGACACAAGGAAAAAGGGGTTAGTACTAAAACAAACTCCAAATCAACTAGTGAAAGAGATCTTAATCGAAAATGCCTCATCCACTAATATCGTGTCTAGAAGGCTATTTTAAGAGCCTAAATGATCACATAGAAAAGAAAAAGGCAACATCATAGATGATATAAACTCCATGATCTAATCCTACTTGCATGAAAATAAAAGAGAAAGGGATAGAGAGAGAGATACATGATTACCTCACACAGTAAGATATGTGTATCTTACTGTGAACCACAAAAGTAGGATTGAACATTTTAAGAGGTGTGTGTTCTTGATAGTTAATCCTATAAAAATTTTCACCTTCTAGTGGCTTTGTATGTGTGCATGCATGTATATGTATGCATCTTCTGATGGCTTAGTATATGTTTGTGCCTTCTGGTGGCTTTGTGCACCCCACGGGTCAATGTGGTCTTATCACCATGGGGTGTATTTGTGTTTGTAAATATGTATCCCAGGGATTGAGAAATATCACTTATATCCTGGTTGGGATTTAGCATGTTGCAAAAAATAGAAGAAGGTTAAAAACAAAAATTTATAACTATAGTACAAGGGAGGCCATGTGTATTCCCCCTCCTTATGATGTCTACATCGTAGACATTATAAGGAAGAGAATCAAGGATACATACTTTTATCAAAAGGAGATACCCTTTAAAGAAATAATGTATGCCATATTCTTAATGAAGAGAATTGACCCTTACAAGCTAAGAACATTCATGAAAGGATATATCATTTATGAGAAGAGGATCCTTGAAAGGGAGAAATTTTGCTTACAAGACATATACCTTCAAGAGGATCACTTGAACAGATAACATCTCTGAAACAAAGATGGGGACAAAAATTCAGCTATTTAGCCATCGTTGCTAGGTGAAATAGAAATTTTTGGTGAAGGATCACAAACTTTAAATCACAAAGTAAGGAAAAATATTTATTATGAACATAGTTTTGCAAATAAAGAAGAGGTGATGACTTAGGACATACACTCCTTGTATAAGAGATAATCCTAGTCAACACAATAATTCCTTATAAGAAAATAATGTCACATGATAAAAAAAATGCCACTGTACTAAGGAAAGTGGATCCTTAGAAAAAGAGAGAAAGAAAGAAGCCTCCCCCCCTAAGGGTAAATGCAAGGAAAAACCTAAATGATAAGCACCTTGTAAGAGATATACTAATCCAAGAATAAGTTGTAACAAAATAGTAAGAACAACTTATGCACTTGAAAAGATATCACATGGAAAGTACACATCATTAAGGAGAAATGAAAAATAATAGACGATCATGAAACATACATATTTTAACAACAATATCTCATGAATGAAAACTATAGCAAGAATAAAGAAAAGGAGAAAGGGGATGCCAAATTAACCCCCCTACAAAGCGGTTTCGTATGCAAGATAATTATATTTCCTAGCCAACATAAAGCATAGTTAGAAAGATATATGAAAGAAACTCATACATTGAAAGGGATAAATAGATCCCCAAGAAGAAAAATAGAAACAAACCTTGCCCCCCATCTAAGGAAAAAGGAATAGAAACCTATTGGGCTACTCCTAATGCTCATTATGCCACATAATGGGGAGAATTACCAATAGGAAAGAAAGAGACTAAGTAAAGCCATGAAGAAGTTGTAAGACCTTAGGTGTATAAGGGATAACTCCCCTATCCACCAAATCTCTTAAAAATAAATGGAATTCTTGACAATTAGCAAGCATATTAATCGTTATAATAGAAAGGACATAAGAATCTATGAAGAACATCTTTCAACATTGGTTGGAATTTTTCTTTACGAGCTACCATAAGTTGAACATAGAATCTCTTAGCCACCTCCTTATGAGTATCAAGAAGGGTAATGGCAGGTGTTGGTAAAAGAAGATGGAGAGGAGGTCTACAGGGAACCTCAACAACTTTAAAGTTCATAAGAGTAAATCCTAACCCATATGTGTTTTTCTTAGGAGAAATATGAATAGGGAATTTAATTCTTTGTTCATTAATACCCAATCCTAAACCTTTGTAGCATTGTTTAGCAACCATATTGTATCTGATTGTGTAAGTATCTTTCAAGGCATATGGAGGAGGTGATGGATCTCTAGGGTCATGAGAAAATGTGGTATAAGGTGGAATTGTAGAAGATGAATTTGGAGCAACTTGTTTTTTTTTCTTTAATGTCATCATTAGCAGGAGGTGGAGGTGAAGGTTCATCAAAGAAATCTTGAAAATCATCATCATAAACCATGTTTTAAACTTGATAATATCTTTGAGAATCAATAAGAGATAGAGATGGATTGTTAGGAATAGGATTAGGAAGATTAGGATTAGGAAGGTTAGGATTAGGGTTAGGAAGGTTAGGATCATCAACCAATTCTCTTATGTAATCCAAAATAGTGATAATCCAACCACATTAAACTTTAATAATGGTCTTGAAAGTAGGAAATCTTGTGTTTTTTAACCTCATAATAGCATAAGAAAGGAAATCATGAAGAGACATGAGCATTATAAAATGTAATATACTCTCATATATCCCATAAGTTCTAACCATAACATCTTAGAGATCTTCATGTTCTCAATCTAACACCAAAGATAAGGAAGTATAATACGTCAAGTTTACCAAAATGTATAGGGGGAAATGAGATCCAATCCTATTACACAAGAAGGGAGAATACTAAGAGTCTACCTCCAAAGGAGGCCCGATTAACATAAAGAGGAAGTACTAATGCGTAACCTTCACAAAGGGGAGGCTTTCTTGGATTAAATTCTTCCTTTCCCTACAAGAGTGGATTAAAACTAGAATGAAAATAAAATCTATGAAACAAAAGTGATTAAATGAATAAATGATCCAACTCACCTTGAAAATAAAAACTCGAGAATGCATTGGAAGACCATGTCAGAATCTAAAACAAATTTGGATCTAGGAGCAGAAAACTGAGACCTACAAAAGCTAGAAATCTGGAAGCCTCAGGACTAGGTCGACCTAGAGGAGCTATGGTTACTTGGAGGAAAATCCACCTAGGTCTAGGCTGAAATTGGCCTCCACATGATCTGCAAGTTTTCCCAAGATCTGGATCTATAATAACGACCTATTTTTTAAAGTTCTAAATCTGAATCTGCACCTGTAACCTACACCTACATAAGGGAAAAATGGTTTTTGTTGTTGGAGAGGGGATTTCCTTGGTCAAGCATCAGTTTAGGAATTAATCTTAACCTTAAAATTGATACAATGAAAGATAATACTATCATGTAGTAGAAGTAGATCTAATAATGATGTATACTATATCAATGAATATATAATTGTATTTAACATGTAATCAATTATGATGATGCAATAGCCTCGACTTAAGACCAAAAACCTAGAAAGGAAATCAATTCTAATAAAAATCTTATGTATGAATGTACTTTTAATTCACCTTGAAGAATGATATAGGTAAGAATATGAAGGTAGATCTTGAATGTATGAATGTGGATCTTCCCTCCTTGATGGCCAACTCCACTATCTCCTTGAAGAAATAAGATAGATATTGAAATGAAGATGCATGATCATGGAAAGATGATGAGAAGGCCTCCAATTAATTCCTTAAAAGATCCTTGAAATCTCCTTAAATGAAAAATATCTTGAATGCTTGAAGTCTTGAAAGGTTGTGAAAGGATCTTATTCAATGCTCCTAGAAAATACTTATGAATACACTTGGAATGATTGTAGACAAAATTTGAAAGCTCTTGAACATCTTTGATCTAAAAAATGAAGTGATTAGGCTTCCTTTTATACCAATTTTGCAACCGAAATTGAAAAGGGACGACTGCACAAGGCGGAAAAAGAATTGTGAACCCCGAAATTAAAATAATGAAAGATAACTAAAGAATTTATTTGCATATTCTCAATGAATAAGATCGTGTGAGAGAAAACCTCATATTCATGTATGGAATTATGCATAATTATAAATGCAAACTTAAACATTCATACTAATTTTTTTAAAGTATTTAACATTACAACCTCAATTCTACTAATAGAAAAATAGAGGAAGAAGTTATAAGAATTACATGCCTAGAAGAATGAAGAATGAGGTTATTGTGTTTCCTAGTAAGTTGAAAAACCTTCACTCCATTCCTTCTCTTTATCAGACTCTCTATAGTTTGGAAATTAAGCTCTCTAACCTGTTGGTGTGTATAATTTGTGTACCTAGTAAATTCTTGTCCTAATACATAGACACACATATTACCTAAGTTTACTTAGAGACCACATAGGAGCTTTTGGGAGCATCTCCACTTTAGGTGGTGTTATCATGTTATCATATTCCACTTTATTTAATGTCTCCAACTTTGGAGGGTGATCAACCTTTAGTGGATGTGGGCACAAACACCTTTCCATCCTATAGGGTGATCCACTTTTAGTGGAAATGTGACACTTTCACTTTTCCTTGTCTCTTTGGTTATAATGTCATAATATTATGACACTTGTCATAATATTATGTGCTCCTATGATTTCACCTTAGCCTATTTACCTAATAGGCCTCATATGCACTATCCCTTATTCTTAGTGATAGGCTTCTAGATCTTGGGTGGCTATCTCCACAATAAATATTACATGGTATAAGAGCTTTTTGAGTGCCATTGGATAGTCAAATTTGGTGGGGGGATCTTGATTTGTGGCTTTGTATTGAAGGTCAAATTGGGAGCTTTCTTGGTCAAATATTAGGTCACCATTGGATTCAAGAGGTCCAAACACCCCAAGATCAACCTTTTTGTCATTCAAATCAAACATTTGAGGCCAAATTTGTGTACATTTGAGAATTGCATACATTTGCCAGATCCAAGATGTAGTTGATGTTTCCGAGCACTTTGGATCAAAACTGACCTTATTATTGCAATCTAAAGGGACAAATTAGCTAGGATCACTTGTATGGTGAAAATGTGACCACACTTCTATGAATCCTTACATGCAAGAAAAATCAACAATGAGCCCTCACAAATCGATCCATAGCTCTCTATGCATGGAGTTGCAAGATTTGTAAAATTGCTCTCAGCTAGAGCTATAAACTCATGACCTTGCTAGTCAACCAAACAATGAGAGATTCCAAATCAAAGACAAGGGCAACAATGCCAATATCTCCAATGAAATCAATATGGATGCAATGCAATGCAAACTAATCTATGAGAATGAAAGATGCAAGCTATGCTATGAAAGGAAAATACAAGTGTTACAAATCCTCCTATTAAGCTATGTGAGATTAATCTATTGCATAAAGAAAATATATACTAAAAATGTCATGATTATGCAACTATGATGTAAGAAAACAAGCTAAATGAAATGAAACAACAATGTCTTCAAAGCTTGAATGCAAGAATGTCTTCAAAGAGCTCCAAATGACCTAGAAAACCTGCAGCATAACATTAGCATAAAAACTTAAGATATGAAAATGAAGGAGAGAGCTCTCCTTTTATAAGAAATGAGATGAAAATGGACCATTAAGATTAAGAGGCAAAAGACTTAATCAACGGTGGAGAAAAATGGAAGCTTGATCCTTGTGCACAAATATCCTCCAATAGGAAAATAGGAGTTGACTTTTGTGTCCCGCATAAGACAAAAAGTGTTTTTTCCCTTTTTATAAAATAAGAATAATGCTTTATTTGTGCAACATAGGATAAGAAGTGACGCAGTGCAAGGTAGGAGAATCCCCAATGGAGATGTCCTAGCCCCCAGAAAATAACCACACAATAGAATATAATAACAATACAAAGATTTAGATCCACACAATGCCAATACTCATAATAGAATCATCATATTTTCATCCAACATGCCCGGCTGTAAGGCCTTCCGGGTTACGGCCAAATATAATGCAATTAAAATAGAAACTCCACAAGATCTCACAAGATCCAAACCAAACCCTAGCTAGCCCAGATCCACACACTGGTAGGAACCCCCAAGGAAGATCTAAACTTGTGCTCGCAAGCCCACCAAGCAATCTCCTTGTTTCCCAAGTCACAACTACTAGCTCTCCTCGAAATTCGCTCCACAGCCACCTCCTCTTCTCCCAAGTGGATGAATGATTACCAAAGACTTCCCCCACAACCCCTACTTATACCAATCTAAGCCATAGGTCAGCCCTGAACATAAATTAAATACAAATACCGAAATTAAATGCCACAAGTCGGCCAACAACAACAATTAAATGCCCAAAATAGATGTCTTAGTAAAATCATGATATCTCCTAGCTCTGAACTCATGCTTTGAACCATAGGTAGAAATATAGGCCCTCTTTAATCCCTAAAATTTTTAGCCTCTAACTCTTTGTGGAAAATTACTTATATGACTTGAAATAGGCACCACATTCCTAAGCAAGACCAAACTCCTCCTAGGCCATGCTGAGCAACCAAGACCATGCCAAGTCCAATAAATACATCAAAACCAATTACCCAAGACCCAAGTGGGTTTATCCAACTCTACCAAACCCCTCACATATGAAAATAAGTCCACACGACTCCATCAAATCTCCCAAACATGCAGGATAGCCAACTACCCTGGGATGCTCCTGCATCAAGAAGAAAAGTGGGGATTTTTTATTTAAATAAAAGGGGAGGAAATTCCTTTTAATTAAATAAAGGCTTAGGATAAAGTGATTTTATTATTTAATTAAAAGAGATTTTTAATTAATTAAAAGGGAGTATGTTCTCTTAATTAAATAAGATTTTTATTTTTTTCTCTTTTAAATTAAATAAGGCTCAAACCTTAGGAAATATTGAATTGATTATGATTTGATCAAGGAAATTGATATAATTGATAGAATGCTGATTTTTGAAAATATTGATTTAGGAATTTGATAAATTGCTAAATGGGGGCCCAAAGTCTAGGCGACCATTTTAGGGTTGACCTAAACTAAACTCCATATTCTAGGCTCTCTCCATGTGCAAGATGCAAACACTAAACTATGATGAACCTAAGAATGCAAGCTACTATGAAAGTGGTTGACTTGCAAGGTCACAACGCCTATAGAGATCTAATTATCATCATCAAGCATTATTGGTAGTGTCGTAAGATCATACAATGCACAGTAGCATAACTATGTGGATATGAATATGATCTTTATCAGATAGAAATGTGGAAATCCCACCTAGGCATCAAAGACATGGAGGTCAAGATGACTAACGTAGTGAGATTACCTAAGTTTGATATTGTGAGATTATGCTTGTATCAAGACACATGAAAGTTAGGATAACTAGAAGCATGCACTCGTAAAACAGTCAAGGAGAATACCTTGTCAATCCATAGTGTCAAGTAAGACCAGCATAAATGCTCATGACAGTTAAGATCAACAAAATATACCCATAAGAAGATAAAGAAAGAAAACATGTTCTCATACCTTCAGTCTTCTAGCTATGCATCATCAAAAACTTCTCAGGGAGAGACCACTCATCAAAGAAATCCTCATAGACAACACACAAAGAAAAATAAAGTCAACATATCTCAAGCGAGTTGATTGTCTAAGTGTGTGTGTGTTGGTCATAGAGTCAGACTCTGGTTATCACATCCACTAATGAGAAATATCACATCATACTTAGACTATTGGGTAAGACATCTGATAAGTGTTAAGAAACACTTGATGCAAGGGTAGTGTTGAAAAACACTGTCTGGGGTGGTGTTGAAAAACACCTGTTGTGAAATGCCCCAAGAGAAAAACACACCTAAAGAACCTATGCTAACAGGTATACCCCCTAGACAAAAATAAAGACCAATTCTAGACCAAGTCAAATAAGGTCAAGGCATGATGAAGAATGGCTAAGTGTTGAGGACGCATGCTAAGAAACAAATGTGCAAAGGCCTCAAGTAGCGCCTATTTCCAGGTTTTCACCACTTGGAGATTTTTTCATTTTTTCATTTTTTTTTTTTTTGTATTTTTGCTACCAAGGCGCCTATTTCCAAGTTTTCACCAAGGCACTTTTTCTATTTTTTTTGAATTTTTGAATTTTTTTAAAAAAAAATTGTATTTTTTTTAGGACTTTTTATGCTTTTAAAGATTTTTTCAGCATCATATATCAATTTTTTTGGTATTTTTTCAGGATCATAAAATATGTACAAAGGATGCCCCTAGACAGAAATGGGCATCAAGGATAGAACTTCTTTAGGTGCAAAATGTTGATGGGCTTAGGGAGCTATTCTCCATCTTTATTCGACAGTAAATATGCACCTGTACCAAAAGCTGCTGTAATAATATATGGTCCAAGCCAATTAGGTTCGAACTTGCCCTTTTGTTCTCTGTTCTATTGATTCTTAGGGTTCTCTCTCAAAACAAGATCACCTATCTGAAATTCCCTAGGGTGAACCTTCTTGTTGAATGCTTTGGACATACGCTTCTGATATACTCTCATGTGATCAAAGGAAGCCTTACGCTTCTCATCTAGAAGTTCTAGTTCTTGTAACCTCATGGCATGGTAATCCTCATCTGTAATCAAACCTTTGAGAGAGATTCTAAGTGAAGGTATCTCTACTTCTAAAGGCAACACTGCTTCAGCGCCATAGGTAAGAGCAAAAGGAGTAGCTCCTGTAGGTGTATGAATGCTAGTTCTATAGGCCCATAGTGCCAGATTGATTTGTAAGTGCCAATCCCTACCATTCTTGTGTACTGTTCTATGAAGGATTTTAAGAATGGTTTTATTAGAGGCTTCTGCCTGTCCGTTTCCCTGTGGAAAATAGATGGAGGACCAATGTTGCTTAATTTTAAACTTCTTGCATAAATGCTTTAGGTCCTTGTTCTTGAATTGACCTCCATTATCAGTAATAATCTCAGAAGGCACTCCAAATCAGAAAATAATATGATTCAGAATAAATAGGGAAACTATTTTGCCTAAGGCAACAGAAAGAGGGACTGCCTCTACCCATTTCGTGAAATAATCAGTAGCTATGATGATAAACTTATGTCCACCTGATGAGTTGGGGTGAATTTGCCCAACAAGGTCAAAGGCCCAGCACTGAAATGGCCAATGAGAAATAGAAGGAATTAGCTCCCTCCTTGGAGCATGAATCAGGTTTCCATGTTTTTGACATTTCTCACAAGATTTAGAGAAAGCTACTACATCAGTTTGCATTGTGGGCTAGTAATACCCCGCCCTAAACAACCTTCAGGCCATGACAAGACCATTAGAGTGTCCACCATAAATGCCCTCATGAATGTCAACTAACGCTTGGTCGGATTCCTCCTTTTCCAAGCACCTAAGAAGTGTCCCATCTAAACCCCTCCTATATAAATTACCAAAGATAAGGGTGTGGCAAGAGGCGTTATAGATGAGGTTTCGGCATTCAGAATGGTTGAAAGTGTCAAGGATAATGCCATCACGTAGATATGAATAGATAGCACCATAGCGGGAAGACTCATGTGTGACAAGGGTACAAATGACATTGCTTTCAGATGAGTCAAATATGGGGTGGTGTAGCTCTTCCACCAGGAATTCAAATCTGGATTCATGTTGTTCCAACTGTAGGAGTGAAGCTAATATAGCCATAGCATCTGCAACTTTGTTTTTTGCTCTAGGGATTTGTTGAAATGTCACAAAGGTAAAGTAGCATCTCAATGAATCAACCATATTTTTGTAAGGTATCAATTTATCATCTTTGGTTTGATACTCCTTATTGACTTGGTTGATAATTAATTGTGAATCCCCAAAGACATGCAACTCTGTTATGTTCCATTCTATAGCTAGTTTCAATCCATTGGTTAATGCTTCATATTTTGCAATATTGTTTGTACATGGGAATAAAAGTTTGTAGGATTTTGGTATATTATACCCATGAGGAGAAACAAACAATGCTCCTGCACCTGATCCATTTTGCATGTTGGAACCATCAAAGAATATCTTCCAAGTGTGAGTGGTCATGTATAGAATGTGTTCATCTGGGAACTCTACCTGAATAGGCACACTATCCTTAACTGGAAAATTAGCTAACTGATCAGCAATAGCTTGCCCTTTTATGGCCTTTCTCTCAATGTACTCTATGTCAAACTCAGATAAAACCATCATCCACTTAGCAAGTCTACCTGTGAGGGCAGCCTTACTAAGCAAGTACTTAAGAGGATCAATTTTTGCAACCAAATGTATAGTATGAGCAAGCATATAGTGTTGCAACTTTTGGGAAACAAACACTACTGCAAGACAAGACTTCTCAATGTTATTATAATTGATCTCATAAGATACTAGAGTACGACTGATGTAGTATATGGCCCTTTCTTTCCTAGTGTCATCTAATTGAGCCAACAATGCCCCCAAGGAATACTCTGTTGCTGAAATGTACAAAATCAATGGTTTCCCTGGAATAGGAGGCATCAAAATTGGAGGATTAGCCAAATACTATTTTATTTGATCAAGGCTCTTTTGGCAATCCTCATTCCACACACATGTGACTCCCTTATGCAATGTTTTATTGAAAGGTTGTGCTCTATCTGCAAGTTGTGAAATAAACCTTCGTATAGATTGGAGTCATCCTTGAAGACTTCTCATTTGACTTATGTTCTTTGGAGGTGGCATATCTAAGATAGCTTGGACCTTTTCAGGATCAACCTCTATTCCTTTTGCTAAACTTATGAATCCTAGAAGTTTACCTGAGGTAACTCCAAATGCACACTTTTTCGGATTCAATCTAAGTTGAAACTGTTTCATGCAATCTAGAATCACTTCCAAATCGTCAAGGTGTGTATCCCGTTTCCTAGATTTAGCCAAGGTATCATCCACATAATCTTCCATGTTCTTATGCATCATATCATGAAAAATTGTGGTCATAGCTCGTTGATATGTTGCTCCTGCATTCTTTAGGCCAAATGGCATGACGTTCCAACAATAGGTTCCCCATGCACATGTGAAAGCTATTTTCGCTTGATCTTCGGGAGCTATTTTTATCTGGTTATATCTGGAAAACCCATCCATTAAGGAATATATCTCATAACCCGCCGTCATATCCACTATCATGTCTATGTTTGAGAGTGGAAAGTCATCCTTTGGGCATGCTTTGTTGAGGTCTCTGAAGTCTGTGCAAATGCGAATGGACCCATCATGTTTTGAAACTGGAACAATATTGGAGATCCACTCAGCATAGTCAATAGCTCAAATGAATCCTGCACGTAAGAGCTTTTCTAATTCAGCTTTAATAAGAAGATCTACGTGAGGGTGAATTTTCCTCAAGCTTTGTTTGATCGGTTTTATTCCTGGAGCTATAGATAGATGATGCATAATAAGATTAGTGTCAAGCCCTGGCATATCAGAATATGTCTAAGCAAAGTTGATTTTCTTTTTTTGCAAAAACTTTGTATATGCTTCTTTTTCTTTAACTGATAGAGACTAAGCTAGGTGCACTATTTGGGGAGCCTCTTCTGTATTCAAATTCATTGGCTGTGTGGGCTCAATGAGAACTGATGACCTGTCTTGGAAGTAACTTGGAAAGTTATTAAGTACCCCATCCTTAGGCACCTCAAAGAGGTTTTCACCCTCAGATACGTCATTTATTTTTACTATTTTGGGTTCTGACACCGCCGCCATCAGAACCATCTTTCTTTTTTTCATTTTCTTTTATTTTTAGATTGAGGTACTTAATATTAGGCTCCGTCATACTTATTGTTGGTTCACTAGTGGAAGAGACTACGAGTTCAAGAGCATTTAGATAACAGGTAATTTCATAGTCATTCTAAAAATTTAAGAGCTGAGGCTCTTGGTGATGTTGAGACCAATCAATTAGGTGGAAATGAACAAGGGGTAGGTCAATGACTAGTTCAACATTGTGTATGTGGAAGGTGTTATCTCTGGTGACCATACAATTGGGATTCATCAAGTCTCCTTCTAAGATACCTGAATCAGGATTTGTCCTACTAAACAAAGCATTATCCACTAAGGCAATTCGAGGAGTCCAATCCTCTAGTCCTACACTAGGCTCATTAGTCACATTGGGTTGAGTACTATAAGTATGGACAACATCCATGTCCAAATCAACTGTTGCATCTAAAAGTGAGTCCCATTCGAACTCATGTGAGTCTATCTCTGAATCATTATTTGGGCCTCGTGATGTAGAAGCCTCAAGGTTAGGAAAGGTTTCCCTTTCTCTAGCACTAGCATTGTTACTATTTGTCGCAGCTAGGATAGAAACACTTTCCATTGTCTATCTAGCATTCATATAGTCACTATCCATCACAGCTGGGATAGTAGGACTGTCAATTGTCAAATCTTTTGAATCTCCCCAAAGGTGATTTGTTGAAGGCACCCAATCATCAGACATGTCTTGCTGATTAGAGAGATTAGGTGTGTAGTCTGAGTCATTGTCACTGTCCATCGCAGCTAAGACCGAGACACTTTTCTGTTTCTTATTTGCAAAACCTAAGCCAACTGTTGACTTATTCCTTCATCCAAAAAGGGCACGGTTAAGAGGTTCAGCTTTAGCATCCAACCGATGACTAAGGGGACCATGTCCTAGATAACCCATATTCTTGACCAATGTATACCCTCTCCCATAAGCTCGAGGAGAAGGTACAAAATCCTCATTATATCGATATTTCTCCTTTCAGTAAATCCAGTCCCTAATGACAACCTCTTCTTTTTCCTCTTAAATCAAAACTGAGGATTCTACAAACTTGTCGAACAATGTCATGGCTGAAGACGAGGGTTTCATATCTTGAGAAGGTTTTCCATAAGACCTAGGGGAAATTGGCAATTTTGTGAATGAATCAATTTTGTAATCCCCCATGCCAAGATCCATGGCTTTGAATTTGTCTTTGCATTGTTCAAATGTAGTATCAAAAGTGTCAGCCTCCCTATTCAAAGCAATGTGAGACCCTGCTGAAATTGTGTTGACTGACAATGTGCTATCCCCGGGTATGCAAACTTCTACTCCATTGTAAGGGAACTTCACACATTGATGATAAGTAGATGGGATTGCTTGCATCTCATGTATCCAAGGTCTACCCAACAAAATATTGTAAGCCAAAGGACCGACATCAACAATCTGAAATAAAATATCTTTCTCTATAGGACCAATTCGGATAGGAAGAACAACCAATCCTTTAGAACTACGTTCTGCTTCATCATAAGCCTTGATAGTTATGTTCTTCCTTGTGTTAATAACTTCTTCTAAATAACCTAGGGCCTTCAATAAGCTCAAAGAAAAAATATTAAGCCCAGCACCCCCATCTATCAACACGTGCCTGACATGGGTCTTGTGGATCATAACCTCTATATGAAGGGCCAAATTGTGTGGGTGGCTTAATGACTTTTCATCTTCTTCTGAGAATGTAAGGTAGTGAGGGCTAGCCAAGTGGTTGACCATATTCTAGAATTGATCTACATCTATATCATTGGGGACATCAGCCGCTCGCAAGGCATCCTCAAGGACATGCTTATGCTTAGGGGACAATTCCAAAAGCTCAAAGATTGAAATCTGCGCTGGTGTAAATTGTAATTGGTCAACAAGATTATAATTCAACTCAGGACCAACAACAGATTTAGGAAGAACACCTTTTGACACTAGCTGCTTAGACTTACTAGAGTTAGGACCTCTAATAACAATGGGAGCTTGAGACTGACTCCTAGTGACTGCATTAAGGGGTTCAGACATCCTTCGTGAGTGAGGACCTCTTAGTACCACAACGGGTCCTTCATTAGGCATAGGATTTGAATCCACATCATATCCATAAGGGTCTTTCCCTCTCATCATGTTGACATTATCATCAACAACTTCAAGCATATTAATAACATTTTCAGCATTTGTGTAGGTGTAGTTAATAGCAGCCTTGCCGTTCTTGTTGTTAGAGTTCTCTCCTTTCTCATATTTGGGCAAGGGTTCTTTAAAAGCTTTGTGATCCACATTAGTGGTTAAACCATCAACTTGTAATCTTCCACTTTCAATAAGATCTTGGACAAGATGCTTAAGTTTAAAACAATTTTCTGTATCATGTCCAATTCCATTGTGAAAGACACAGAAAGCCTTCTCATCCCACCAATGAGGTTTAGGATCCGGTGTGCAGAACTTTGTAGGATCCTAAGGTTGTGCCAAATTATGAGCAATTAACATCTTGAAAATGTCTACATATGAGTCCCCAAGTTTGGTAAATTGTCTCTTTTCTATTTTAGGTCTCCCTTGATACTTGGGGTTTATTTTCTTGTTGTGCTGAAGATGTTTGCAACTTCATGGCTTGGACTGCATTAGAGAGATTAAGAACTCCTTCATTCTTAGGTTGTGATGAGTCAACAACTCCGTCATTGACCACTTGCTTATTCTTATTCCAATAGGAGTTCTTTTTGTCCTTATTACCATTATTATTGTTGTTTTGGCCATTGTTGTTATTAGTTGTTTTGACCAAAATTTCTTGTTCTTTTAGGACATCCTCTATGCGACACGCCACTTCTACCATGGTATCAAAAGAATTAAATGGGATCTTCCTTACTTCATACCTTAATTCCAGTACCAAGTTGCTCACAATGATGTCTATTCTTTCCTCCTCAGGAATTGTCCTTGGATATTTCGAGCACAAATGTCTCCATCTTTGTAGAAAGGTAACAAAGGATTCCCCTTGATTTTGCTTGAGTTTGCACAAATCAAGCATGGTGATGACCTTGATAAGTTGTAAGCAAAATGTTGAACAAATCTTTCCACAAGCTCTCTAAATGTCTTAACTGGAGGAGTAAGGTTAGTAAACCACTCCATGACTTGACCCTTGAGACTCCTTGGGAATAATCTCATCAAGTAGGAGTCTTCATGGTGAAAAGAAAAGCTCATTATGTAGAACTGTCTAACATGGTCGTGAGGGTCACCAATGCCATCATATTTGTCATAGGTTGGAAACTCAACTTTCTTAGGAAACTCAACCAACACCACACTCTTGTCAATTGGGTTGGGACATATGGAGTCCAAATTAAATGTGCTCTTAGGAGCCCTCATCCTTTCTATATCCTTTTGAAGTTGTTTGATCACCTCATTAGTTGATGGATCTTGCTTCTTTACCTTTCGGTCCACATCAAAATTATATGGGACCTTAGCACCTTTGTTGATGAGACTTTCTAGGAACTGATCCTTGTTTTGTTCCACATACCTTTCTACATATGCTTGAAAGGATGGTTCTTGTTGCATAGTCATAAAATCTATATGATCGAAGTTGGCACAATTTCCTCCATGTTGTGAGCCATGATGTGCTTGTTGGGAGGGTTGCTTTGAAAGTCTAGGAGGTGACTGTCTTCTATGGTGATCATATCTTGAAGTCCTTCTACCTCTAGGACTTGGGGATCTTGAGGGCGTCATTGACCTTCTTCTAAGACTTAGTGAGGGAGTAGATGGGGGTGAGTGGGTCCCACTATTAGTACCCCTCCCATTGAATCAGTTTTGGAGTTGTTGTGCATAGAGTCTATCTTCTTCTTCTTGAGTGACTCTTTTCCTTATGTCCAATAATGCACGTTCCTCTTCCTCTAGTTGTCTAAATTTCTCCTTTTTAGCAGCTTGTTCATCTAGATAGGCTTGCTTCTCCCTTTCAATGCTCTTCAATCTTGTATTTGCATATCGAGAGGTATCTCTAAGTGGAGAAGGTTGCCTTGACTGTCTGATTGCATTGGTTGCATTGATGTGGTGGTCACTAGACTCGTTGCTTTGGTCTTCGTGTTGTGACCCTGAATCTGAATGAGTTTGTTGGTGATGTCTCTCAGTTCATTAGTGAGCATCAAGATACCTTGTGTTGATCAGGGGTGATCCAGGTGGACTAGCATATGTAGACCTAGCAGACATCATGTTACCCCTATGCCGTTGAAATATGTCATCAAGAGTTTGGTTCATTGCTTCTCTTTGTTGTCAAGTGAAGGTGTAAATCATGTCCATACTTGATGAAATGGGTGCTAAAGAGGTACTCACTTCACTAGGATTACCTTTCAGATTAAAACAAATCTCAGATTCACTCTTAGGAGATTGATCAAAAAGGGGTCCTTTTCCCTTATGCTGTTGATGAGTCTTAACTGGTGGTAACTGGCTAAAGACAATAGGGGGTCGCTTCCCTTGATTGACTTGGTACCTTGTTTTAACTGACATGAAAGAAAGAGATTCTTAATGATAGGGTGACCTCGCAAAGTGTCAACACCAAACTAGGATAATCAAAGTTCTCTATTATCCAAAATGAAATGAAAAGATAGAAATAAAGGGGCTTTACCAACACTGTCAAAGAGGTGCTAAAATCAAAGGATGAATATCCTTGCACTTTTGAATCAGGAGGTTGGACTAGGCCAAAATATAATTGAAATTGATTAAATGAAAGTGATTTGGACAATAAGAGCACTAAAATTCTCCAAGAATGTAGCCAACAATTCTAGAGATAAGCTTTCTCACCAAGAATAACCTTCTAACCTGACAACTATTTCCAAAGTGGCCTTGTAAACCAATTGATGCTATTCCTAGATGGTAGAAACTAGAGATTTAAAGTCAAAACAAGTCTCTAATGATAGGATAGAAAATCGAGCAAGCTGTAAAAAGTTGGGTGTTTCAACTTAGGAATTCAGTTGTTTTGTGGTTTAATCAGACACATTAACAGATTTCCAACATTTTATCAAGCACATAAGACAACAATCAAGGAGTTCAAGCAAGAAATTGTCTTTAAACAATGAGCAAGGGGCAAAGCAACCTTGCACATGAACAAGGATAGTGACTTAGTATTTCTACTCCTTAAAGGTTCTACTTGTGTATGTTCTTGAAAATGTTTTAGCAGGCACATAGAACACAACAACACCTTAACAAGCTGTTTACAAGGATATATGTGGCTTTTTAAAAGGATTCCTCGATATACACAAGGTACGTGAGGCCTAAATCTGTAGATGAGAAGAATCCAAAATCACATAGCCGGGGGGAGACGGTAACCCAAATCTCCTCCTTCACTTCTCAAAGGTATAAAGTTCTTTGAGGCTTAGCCAAGAGTGATATCAAACTCAATTCCCAAGAGAGGTGTCTTTCGATTCACCACCCGCTATTTATACTCCATTGGAACATGGGAGTTAAGGTCATCCCTTGAGGTGGTGTGTCCCCAAGCAGGCCTTCTAAAAATAAAATTAAGTAATTCACTATCAAAAGTATTTAAAGCACTAAAGGTTGAACACTTAACTCTTCAAGTAAATGTGAAGTGAGTCCAAAAGTGGAACATTTAACTCTTCAAGTGAATGTGAAGCGAGTCCAAAAGTGAAACATTTAACTCTTCAAGTGAATGTGAAGTGAGTTCAAAAGTGGAACATTTAACTCTTTAAGTGAATGTGAAGTGAGTCCACAAGGTGGAACATTTAACTCCTCACACAAACTCAAAGTGAGTCCAAAAGTGGAACATTTAACTCCTCACACAAACTCAAAGTGAGTCCAAAAGTGCAACATTTAATTTCTCACACAAACTCAAAGTGAGTCCAAAAGTGAAATATTTAATTCCTCACACAAACTCAAAGTGAGTCCACACCTTAGAAAACTAATGAGATCAAGAAAGCATAAAAAAGGGGGAAACTTTGTGGAACACTTAACACTCTTTTCAAGTAGACCCCTCCCCTATGTATGAATGTTGACCTTGCATCCAAAGGGCGGTAATAAGGGGTGATTACAAATAAGTGAGTCTAACACCCAATTTAGCTAACAAGATCAATCAGAAGTACTTTAAAGTTGCTTATCAATACTACTCACAAATGCAAAAGGATTTGAACCATGAAATATTTAACTTTCCAAGTAAACATGAAGTGAGTCCACAAAGTGGTGCATTTAAATCTTCATGTAAACAAGGAATGAATCCATGCCCTCAATCATTCAATGAGATATTTGATATTGGAACCAAGAATTACTTAAGGTTTAAACACAAGCATTCACTTATATAAACTTGTAAAAACAAATCTATGTTCTTTCATTTCCCATTAAGAGCATCAATTGAAATGTGTTCTATGAAAGCATGTAAAAACTCAAGACAAACACATGAGCGATTCAATTTTAATCCCAAAATCCAAATGTTGTAGAGATGGAACAAAGTACCTCAAGTCCAACGCTTTGTTTTAACCATTTTCCATGAAAGCAAGAGCACCTTCAAATGAACAAGACAAGAAAACAAGCAAACAAGATATGCAATGTATATCCAACTTATGCAAACCTTAGGGTTAGATCTGAAAATAAATTTTTAGGAACAATAATAGCCAGAAAATAATCCAAATGATAACTCATATCATGCATTGAACAATGTAAAATAAGTGCATACCCATCACAATTTTTTTTTTTTTTTTGCATTTGACCTAGTCAACAAGATCTGATTTTTTTGATATGATTTCAGCCAAAAAAATAGAAATAAAAAATGGAGACCCTTGCTAAAAAATAGAGAGATTTCCAAAAATGTAAAATTTTTAGAAAAATCTCTTTATTTGTGCCCTAGAGATCCATTTTACCAAAATAGACTAGTTTTTATAAATCAATTATTTGAGCCACTATATTGCACCCAAATTCAAAACATAAAGAATGGACCCCCTGTATAATTTGAAGAGCTTTTTGAAAATATAATTTTTTTTGAAAAATATGCTAATTTGCGCTGAAAATTAATTTTTTATGAAAAAATAAGAAAAAATTATAAAAAATAAAAAATACTTCAGAAAATTCTAAATTTTTTATTGGAGCTTTTCTGATATGTCGCCAACCTACAAAAAGATTTTCAGACCAAAACACTAAGCCATCTGGGAGATATGATCAAATCTTTCAAAATCTAGGGTTTTTCATCTCCAAACAAATCTGCACAAAGGTTAGCTCCAAAAATAATAAAAAACCAGCATGTAAAAGTGGGTTGCCCCGTGGTGGGTGCCAAAAATATATGGTGAAAATGTGACCACACTTCTATGAATCTTTACATGCAAAAAAACTCAACAATGAGCCCTCACAAATTGATCCATAGCTCTCTATGCATGGAGTTGCAAGATTTGTAAAATTGCTCTCAGCTAGAGCTATAAACTCATGACCTTGCTAGTCAACCACACAATGAGAGATTCCAAATCAAAGACAAGGGAAATAATTCCAATATCTCCAATGAAATCAATATGGATGCAATGCAATGCAAACTAATCTACGAGAATGAAAGATGCAAGCTATGCTATGAAAGGAAAATACAAGTGTTACAAATCCTCCTATTAAGCTATGTGAGATTAATCTATTGCATAAAGAAAATCTATACTAAAAATGTCATGATTATGCAACTATGATGTAAGAAAACAAGCTAAATGAAATGCAACAATAATGTCTTCAAAGCTTGAATGCAAGAATGTCTTCAAAGAGCTCCAAATGACCTAGAAAACCTGTAGCATAACATTAGCATAAAAACCTAAGATATGAAAATGAAGGAGAGAGCTCTCCTTTTATAAGAAATGAGATGAAAATGGACTATTGAGATTAAGAGGCAAAAGACTTAATCAACGATGGAGAAAAATGGAATCTTGATCCTTGTGCACAAATATCCTCCAATAGGAAAATAGGAGTTGACTTTTGTGTCCCACATAAGACAAAAAGAGTTTTTTCCCTTTTTATAAAATAAGAATAATGCTTTATTTGTGCAACATAGGATAAGAAGAAAAGTGGAGATTTTTTATTTAAATAAAAGGGGAGGAAATTCCTTTTAATTAAATAAAGGCTTAGGATAAAGTGATTTTATTATTTAATTAAAAGAGATTTTTAATTAATTAAAAGGGAGCATGTTCTCTTAATTAAATAAGATTTTTATTTTTTTCTCTTTTAAATTAAATAAGGCTCAAACTTTAGGAAATATTGAATTGATTATGATTTGATCAATGAAATTGATATAATTGATAAAATGCTGATTTTTGAAAATATTGATTCAGGGATTTGATAAATTGCTAAATGGGGGCCCAAAGTCTAGGCGACCATTTTAGGGTGCATACATCACCTGTTAAATTGTCCAAACCTGAGTAGTGGACCTAGGGGCATTAGAAATGTTTTTCCCCTCCTAGTCATATGGATGCCATTATTGCAGGCTGTAAAAAATTATTTTCTTGATTTTAAATTTTTTTAGACATTTATTCTTTTAGTTTATTATAAGGTTTTTGATATAATAAATAATGCAAGAACCACCTACATATTACTTGTGCTAAGAAGCTTATGCATATAGTACCTATGTGGGCCCCTCCTAGAGACATGTTGCCCACAAAATCTTCTTTTGTCATACCCACTTATGAAAACACCATGTAATCAATGTGGAACCTTACACAATGCAAACTCACATGGATCTAGATGCAGTATCACTTGGTGCAGTCTGACCCCCACTCAACTCATCACGACTATTCGACAAACACATCAAATCCCTAGTCCACATGATGACCACGCAAGGTTAGCCCAACCCATACCATGTAGTGCTTTCTTAGAGGTATGATATAGAGCATAGTCGATAGGACATGGCATTACATCACTACCATGCGCACTCCCCATTACAATGCCATGTAAGCCCATATTTTTCCCATGCATGAAAATATCCATGGAAAGATTTAACATTTCTAGAATTGTTTGCATTCATAAAGCCATTTCTCATCATTCTACTTTTTCATTTAGTTTCCTTATGCCCAAATTTATTGCATGCATAACATTGACCATTAAAAGGTTGTGATCTAATCTAACTTCTACACTCCCTATATTTTTCTTGAAATTTATTGCATTGAAAATATTTACCATTGAAAGGCATATGGTACCTGGTTTGACTAGGGGTAGGCCTTTTAAAGATATTCTTTCCTTGGACTAGAGTAAAACCCTTTTGAACTTAATTATCCTTCTTGGAATCATCCTTTACCTTTTTCTTTCCCTTGTCATATTTGTTTGGAGTCTTAAAACTTTCCCCTTTGTGTCAAAACAAAGTCCACCTTTGTCCCTTGAGGTTTATGAAAATCAAGTATTTTATCAAGAAGATCATTTCCACCTTCAAGTTTTAGTTTCTCTTCCATTTTCTCCTTTGCATCTTTCAATTCCTTTTTCAAAATTTCAATCTTAATCTCGAGCATAGTGCAATCACTAGACTTGCTTTGTTCTTTTGCTTCCTTCAATTCCTTCTTTAGTATGGAAACTTATTTTACAAGTCTTATGCATTCTTTGGATTTGACTTGCAGCCTTGTCTCGACATTGTTAGTGGTTTTGTTATCTTCTTCAATCTCTATCTTTAGATGGATAATGTTTTCTTTAGATTTACTACATTTTTCTTGAAATTCATCCAATTTAGGAAGTACACATCTAAATTCTCCTTCAAGATCCACTACCACATCAATGTATCATTCATGTCACTACATAGCATTTAAATCTATTTCAAATTTAAATGTGGTGATCAAACCCCAAATCTACCATAGTTCTTAGATTGCTTCTTTAGGAACCTAGCTTTGATACTAATTGTTAAACACTTTCAGATGCTGGGAGGGGGGTGTATTAGTATACACTAGAAACTTAACTTATTACTGACCATTCATTCATTTAACTTATGTGTAGAATAAAGTGAGAAAAATTGTGGTGATAATAACACTCACTATATGAATTTATTACAATCATTTTAGGCAAGAGGCCAAGGAGCACAAGGCACACTGCCTTAGGGAAAGATAAAATAACTTAAAAATCATTTAAGGTCACTTATTTAGGGTAGGGTACAATATTATTGATTACAATGGATTAAATTGAAGTAACTAAGTACAAGTGAATTCTTCTACAATGTTGATTATAATTTGTTGTGTATAAATATGTCATTGATTCATCTCTATTTATCTGCACATTCACACTCTTTCACTTCATTTAATACATCACCCACTATCATACACAACTCTCTTACCTCAATCTCTGAAGGAATTTTGCCAATATATATCTACTACAACACAACAAGACATCCATTAGGTCAACCCAATAAGATGTAGCATGCAATGTATGAACTGTCAGCTCCAAACACCATTTCAAATGCATGCAAAAGAAAATAAATGTGTTAAACATCACAACAAATCAACAAACCTTTCTCAAGATCCATTTATTTTCCATAGTCATTGCATGCTACAACAAAGAGTAAAACATATTCATTTGGCTTCAAGAATAAGCTTGTCGATACATGTCAACTAAACAAACATGGAAAGGAGTGCAAACCTCTACAACTTCTATAGATGTTGAACATAACATCATTAGATCCAAACATTATCATATCACCAAATTGTATTAACAAAATAATTGAAGGTGGAGGAATGTAGAGCACTCATGCAAACTAGTACTTTGTTCTTATCAAATAGGTACACTAAACATCACATATTCTATTGCAAAGAAAATACATCAATAAAAACAAAGATGTAGCATCCTTTGACTTATATTTGCATCATACTATAACCACAAGACAAAATATGTTGATGCACCATAATGTAGAGAAAAAAACAAATCTCAGTCTCACAATATGTTCACCAAAATAGCCACACTTAGTAGTTTATATGTGCATATAACTGATATCATCACCAAAGTTATGAAAAATACCTAAGACCTCTGGATATACCTTCTCATTATTCTCCACCAATCTTTGCATATATATGAAAAAATGTGTGTACATTACTAACACTATACCACTATAGAGCACATAGAGATATTACAAGACATGACTCTTCGACAATCGTATCTATCTTCTGGTCACTGACTTCAACAAGTTTGACATCAATGATAATATAACATTTGTAGTGCAAAAAAGTGTTAGTGGTTTAGGTGGGTGGTAGTTTGGGCTCTCATTATTGAGGCTTTCTAAAGGTTGCACTTGTGAAGTATGACATGTGATATGTGAAAACATGCTTGGACACATGAGAATGAATTAGAGGGTTTGATACATTAGAGGTATTCATTGTAACTTTACAAGTTCTTTGTATTACTTAATGCACAATGCAATGAAGTATGGATGCTTTTGGACACCAATTTTTTCCCTCATGAGGGTTTTTTGAGGGTATATCTTGTGTTCTATTGTGACTCATCTATTTGATTTTTCATGATTATTCTACATACTTATAGATATGCTTCTCTCTCATGGATCAAGAAGGAAGTGCATTAAATGTAACTGGGTATGAAGAAATGTTTCCTAACAAGTATTATTAGAGTTTTGATGGTTGACTTAGAGTTATAACTCTAGGTTGAGTGGACAAGGTAAAAAATTGAAGCCATAGATATGCATGAAGGATTTGATACATTACAAGGTGTGGAATATATTTTTTGTTTTTATTATGGTGGGTTGTTTACAAATTTGGGGTCTAAACAATATTTTGTCAAATGGATTTTTGGCCATACATTTAAATCTTAAAATTTGGTGGTAGTGTTCTAATGCTTTTGAAAAAAATAAAATAAAAGTATTGTAGAGAAAGGGATTTACATCCTTCTGCAAGAGCAAACCTTCCTTATGTTACCTCACTTCTACTATCACACAAAGCTAGGGGGAAAGACTTTAATCTAAGATGATTACAATTTACTTTAAATGGAATAAATAACTTTAAATAAACTAAATCTAAATACAATATATCTAATCAATAACATGGATATAGGGAAAATTATTGGGATTGTATAGAGGTTTGCCTTAGTCAAACCCCCTTTTTGGTGTTCCCACCTCTAGAGACAAACAAATATATAAATGACAAACTAAAATAGAGACAAGCAATAGAAATAACTCCTTGCTTAAATGGAGGAGAACCCCTACTAGACAAAGAAAAGAAATAAAAATGATCCTCACTTGAGCGAGGAAATCCCTTATTGTACAAACATCAGATATTAGATGAGTAGTAGAAATGAGCCTTGCTTAAGGGAGAAAATCCCCTACTTCCCCGTGGATCAGTAATGCGAGACACAATGACATATGATAGATCAAATAGAATAAGCTAGTACAAATAACACTATAAATAATCAAGAATTAAGTACATGTAATGTAGATCTTCTCCAAGTTGACCCAAGAATGATATTATGTATGAAATCTAGCAGAGCTTCTTTTTAAGAAAATAAAGTGATAGAAAGAGAGATAGAGAGAAAATAGCCAGAGAGAGTTCAAGAGTTTGAGAGATAGAAATAGAGACCAAATGAACAAAAAAAAAACCTTTTATTATTGTGAATAGGAGGAAATAGTAATTTCATACAAATTCGAGAGAGTGGTCACGCGTCAAAATAAATACTGAGTTTTTGAATTTTGTGGATGCTAGTGTGCCACATAAACATTGGCATGTTGTGCTCATGTCCAGATATGCGAGGCTCAAACTTGCATGAGAGATCATGGAAACTACACTATAGAAGGCAATAATGTCAAAATATGACCATTTGATCATAATCCTTTATTATCAATGTACGAGTTCAAAGTGCATGTGCCATAAATATATAGATGTAATTTTTGAACACTACATGTATGTTATAGTGGGTGTGGGAGGGGGGGGGGGTTCATCTCCCCTCATGGCCTAGCAAATTGTGGGTTCACAGTACATAGTACTGTAAACCACAATACTTAGTATTGTAGCCATAGTACTATGATACTATGGCCCATAATTAGCAGTCCCCTAGTACCTACAAGTATTGGTGGGGCCTGACCCTTGGTCCACTAGCCCAACTCTATGGGCTCATAAAATTTCCAGCCAAAATTAAAAAATTTAATTATTTTTTTGTAATAAAATAAACTCCACCATGTGTTTCTTTAATATATTATGTAGATATCAAATAACCACCTAGTAATATATGGGGTGAATTTGGCCAATAAAATTATTTCCAAAAACTATTGGAAAATGAATATTAAGGAAAGTTGGAAAATATTTTGGAATCGATGTTTTGCCCATGTAGTGAAACTATATTTTTTTTCCAAATGGGCATAACTTTCAACCAAGATGTTAGATTGTCAACTTATTATACTTGTTAGAAAGATGGTTTTGAGAATTCCGTGATGGTACAAGTTTGGTTCCCTAATTTTTTCATTTTGGTATGTTCTTGGGGCATGGAAGATAGATAATTTTTCCCATGATTTTGGTCATAAATTTTGCATATGATATTGGATTTTTTTATTTCAAATAGGCATTGGAGAACATGTTCGATTGAGTACTCAATGGTGGTGTCAATTTATCACTTTGATGAGTTTGGAGAGTTGTGTACTTGTTTGATCACTTGTAGGTGCCTAAGATTTTGGGTGTAAGTGTGAGCACATTTAGAAGATTTTAGAGGAAAAACCTTAAGAGAGTACATGTTTTTTATGAGATACATATGATACTATAACTAATAATCAAATTTGGTGCTTCTCAGTGCAAGTTTACAAGTATTTTCAAAGTTTGGGATTTGATGGTGATAAGTACATAGGTTTCCTTTGGTTTGAGGACATGGCTATATATGGTTTGAGATTTGGAGTCTCATGTGCATCATAGTTGAGTGTAGGTACATTTTTGTGGTTTATTATGGTGTCATGGGTTTACGAGTAAATATCTTGCATTAATCCAACATATTCAGGTTTGTGGTAAGCAATAGTGATTTAGTTTGATGTTATGAAATTGGTTCTTATCTCCTAGTTGCTTATTTTCTACCTTGACTATGGTTCTTGTTGTGGAAATTTTTGACAAATTAGATTGGATGTTGATTTGGTGTTTGATTCATTTGGTTTATAGGATTATCCTCTTTGATATCTTTTATATGTATCAGTAATTGGACCTATGAGTTATGTGATTGGCAAGTGTATACAAATTATTTGATTATAGTGAGATGATTTAGATGAGGACTGTTTATATCCACCAAGTTAAATTTAGTATTATTGCAAACATCATTAGTTGGTGTTGTCTATGGTTATTAGTGCATTAGTATGTTTCATTGATATAGGAGGATGGATGATGTCTATGGTACCAAGATAGTTGATGTTGAGATTTGTAGCATGTGGTTTTTTCACAATGTAATGATATCTTGGTTATTGATTGATTTCACTTTTTAGTGGGAGTTTTTGACAATGATGTATTAGTGGTGTAGGATTGAAACTTGATTGGTTGTTTGTTGGAAGTTGTAAGTATCTTCTTGGCTTGGAAATATTGGTTTTACTTGATGTATTTTTTTTGATCTACTAGGGATATCCTAGTGAATCATCTTAGTGACCAACCTGACCTTATTATGGGATTATTTATTTCCAAGTTGTGGAACTAGTGGGGTGATATGAGGCAATACTAGTTCCCTAGAGATTGGTGTAGTAGTTTGAAAGACACACCCATCAAGAAAATCCAATTGTTAGAGTTGAACCTTGGATCTACATGGAAATAACCCAAAGCCTTAGCACAATTTTACCAATTATTCAAGCTAGGGGTGAACCTCATTTCAATTTATGTTACTAATTTTTTAGTTGTGTGTACATGTATTACTTGGAATATCTTCATTTAGTAGGTAGTTATTGTGATGCCATGTGCGAATCCATATCATAATTCAACATGAGTTTTTGGTAGTGATGTGGATTCACCATTGGATGGTGAATGGTCTTTTTTAGTGTTGTAGATATTTTGAAATATTTCTTAGATCCTATTACTACAAAAGGTTCTTTCATATTTGTCGGTTTACTAGTAGGAGATGGTTATCTTCACGTTGATTGGAGATTTTAACATCTTGAAGGACTTGTGGATTCTTTGGTTGAGGTGTGGTTCTATGATTTGTATTTGACATGTTATCATGGTTTCTATTATTTCATATTACATTCTTTATTACATACATTAGAGTTTTGACACATGGTGTATCTATTTGATATGTTAATATTAAGCACATGATCTCCTAGGCGAAGATCATTAGATCATGTTGTCATGTTTGTTTTATTGATGAATAGCTAATTGGAGCTTTGAAATTAATCTTGGTTGGTCCTTTTTATATTGAGTACATGAATGATGGCTATATGTTACATTTGAAGTTTTTCATGGATTGATTTCCTATAGGCGCTCATGGATACATGGACATTTAGGTGAGACTAGAGGTTGTATTTAGAGATATGTGTTGAGAAAGTTGATGGTTTCAACAAGGAGGATTTTTCACTAGGTATAGAATTGAGAGGAGATTGTTCTTAGAGAGAGTCATGATGATTGGATATCATGATGAGAATTATCATTCCTCACTCTTTGTCTATTAGGACATTTACTACTTGAGAGATATCTCTCATTGTTCCTTTAAGGGAAAATTATGTTTATGATTTATCTGTTAGGAATAGTCCCAAGAGATAACTAAGAGGGGGGGGGGGGTGAATCAGTTATCTACAAGATTCAATTATTTATCCAAATTAGTACAGAACAGCATTAAACATAAAAAAAACAAGATAACACTTAACACAACACCAGAATTTTGGTTACGGGGAAACCCAAAATAGGTAAAAACCCCGATGGGAATTAGCACCCACTATAAACTGCACTAGAGTATAATGATCCCTGTTAGAAGATCTTACAACCATGTTAGGAGTTGATATTTATAATATATGAAGTACATTAACCTGGTCAAAGGTTGGACCCTGTTAGGAGTCTCGAATAAATAACTTGGTTAAAGGTGAGGACACAGTGTTCGGGAGCACACTGCTCAAATGGTGAAGGTTGTAACCTTCTGTATAACAGATACACACTATATCTAGATCTTGGAAATCTATGAATTAGACCTTATGTCTTGATCAGTTCCAATGAATAACATGCACTCTTTGATTCTTCACATAGATCTTCAATTGATGATTGATATGGCTTTATTGGCTCAATACTTTTGCACCTTCTTATTCTGCTTCCATTCGACAACAATCAACAACCACAGCTGACTGGCTATAAGTAACCTTCTCTAAAAGATATAATCAAGTCATCCTATTAGGACCTTCTTGAAATCATATTAGTGAAACAATACAATTGTCCAATAATAATTCCAATTGCTATACTAAGAACGCAACACAAATAGGACCTCACAACCTAATATGAGTAGACGCATCGCTTCACACTGTCAGCTCCACCAAATTAACTGAAACTTTACTCTCGAGCTGAAATAAGTTATGCGCCCTTAGCCAAACAACCTTAGCTCATAACCAAACATGAAACCAAACATGCATACCATAATGATAGGTGCAACTATTGAAACAATATAGATACTATCAGCTCTCAATAAATAACCTCCTAAAACTGTAATGGCAAATAGAAACATCATGACTAAACTTATACTGCACAACTGACTCTGTGTCTATGAACATTGCTTCACTATTATGTCTATAACACAAAAATAAATGTGCAAGGCTCCATAGTAAACATACTATGAATTACATACAAAAATCAACTTGCAACACTATCAGGAACACTGCTGTTACAAATAATTGTACAATTGTCTGCACTTAGAATCAAACATTGCGTCTATGATATCATGCTAATAACATATCCATACAATATATGCTCAAGGATCTCTATATAAAACTACAACACACACTGCTTACCATATGTTTTCATCAATGACAAACATATAGTCAACACTGGCTTGGTGGCAAATATCCAACAATCTCCCCCTTCGGCATTGATGGCAACATATGAAATGAAAAACACTATCAATCCAAAAGTACAATAACATTCTCCATTTCCTCAACAACATACTCCCCCAAAAATGATTTCTCCATCTACTACTGAATGCTCTGAATATCTACTACTACATCTTCTTACTATATACTCCCCCTTACTTCATACTCCTCCTTAGAATAGATCAACTATTTTGTTTTTTCATGACTATATACTCCCCTTTTGACATCAATGGAAAAGGGTGACAAAACAAATAAGCACAGGTACTACTCCTGAAGTAGAGTAGTCCACCATTCATTACTCACTGAGGACTGATGTACTTCTGCAAACTCTAATTAGATCCAGGGAAGGGAATTACTCCCAACTTCTCCCTGAGATACTCAAATGTATCCTTCGGCAATGGATTTGTGAATATGTTTGCTAACTGTTCTTTAGTACTCACATAATCCAACTTTACTTCTTTCTCTGTAACTTTTTCTCTTAGAAAATGATATTTTATCTTAATGTGTTTTGTCTTTGCATGCATCACAGGGTTCTTTGACATATTGATAGTTCTAGTGTTGTCACAATGAATAACAATAGGATAATCAATCTGGATTCCAAAATCTTTTATCATCTACTTGATCCAAACAATTGTAGAACAATTTAATGATGCTGCTACATACTCTGCTTCTGTTGTTGACTAAGAAATATAATTCTGCTTCTTTCTTGTCCAAGTAACTAGTCTATCTCCAAGAAATACTGCTCCTTTCTTGAATCCTATCTTTTTCAAGTAACCATCCAGTCTTTCATACCATTCTCTAGGAGCTTGCTTTAGTCCATAAAGGGCTTTCTTCATTCTGCAAACCATGTTAGGTTTGTCTGATAAACTAAATCCTTCAGGCTGCTCTATGTAGACTTCTTCTTTCAATTCTCCATTCAGGAATGATGACTTGACATCCATCTAATATACCTTAAAGTCTTTGAATGTTTCATAGGCTAGAAATAACTTTAGAGCTTCCAGTCTTCTTACAGGGGAAAATGTATCAAAGTAATAAATTCCTTCTCTTTGCGCATATCCTTTACATACTAGTCTTGCTTTGTTTCTTACTACTATGCCATCTTCATTCATCTTGTTTCTGAATATCCACTTGGTTTCAACCATTTTTTTGTCACTAGGCCTAGGGACCAATTCCCATGTATCATTCTTAACTATCTGATCTAACTCTTCTTTAATTGCTTCATGCCAATCTGAATCATTACATGCATCTTCAACACTTAAAGGTTCAATTTGTGAAAGTAAACATATTGCTTCATCAACTGTTGAACTTTTTTCTTTTGATCTTGTCATGACTTTGCTGTTCTGATCTCCAATGATATCTTCTTTTGAATGGTATCTAGATGTGAATTTTGGAACATTAGGTGTGACTCTCTCATCTATCTTTTGTGATTCTTCTTCACTTATTTTAGGTTCACTGATTAATACATCAACGCTGTCAAACATTTCTTCAATATTTTCTTCTCTACTGATAGGTCTAGGTTATTCTTCTATTATAGGTGCATAATCATAGAATCTCTCTTGACTCATAAACTTTTCATCAATCTTTACATGTGCACTATCAATGATCTTCTTCAATCTTAAGTTGAAACATCTATAAGCTTTGATTTTACTAGAGTAACCAAGAAAAATACCTTCATTGCTTCTTGCATCATAATTACCAACACCATCATCTCTCTTGATGTAACACTTTCTTCCAAAGATTCTAAAGTATTTTACTGTAGGTACATTCCCAAACCATATCTCATAAGGTGTTTTGTCTGCACTTGTGTGTGTGAAAATTGTACCTGATTTGTAGACACAACACTCAGTAAAACATTAGAGGTTAGCTATAATTAAAATCGTGCAAAATTGAAAGCTATCTAACCAAGCGATTTACGGCCTTCTAGTAGGTGCGAGATTAATGTTCTCAGATTGTAATCGAGATCATTGACCTAGACGACACCTAAATGAAGGATTTGAATGCAATTGATCTAGATATGAAATATAAATGCAATTAATCTATTTTTTTGATATTTTCTATGCAATAAGAATGATAAAAACCGATATGAATCTATGCTAGATGAAATTGATATGCTATGAATCTAACAATGATATGTAATATGAATGCAAAAATAAGATTGATCTCACAAAGATGTCGATTCGCAAGAGCTTTGATTCTTCAATTCCAATTCTCCAGCGTGATTGTGCAAAATATGAGATGATTTGTGAAGAGCTAAAGCCTTGTTTTATAGAAATCCAGGGCTTTGGAGGTGCATGGGAAAAGCCATAAATCACTCAAATTAACTCATCTTGATTTTTGAGTTATCTGATCATGAAAGATAGTTAATTTTCAAAATCATGCAAAAACATGCAAAAATAGCTTTTTAACTCAAATTAGAGTTTAGATCAGCTTTTTGAACTCCAAAAGGATGTTGAGTTCCAAAAAGTCAATAACTTGCATTGATTTTCTGATTTGGAGTTTAACTGTTTCTTTTGAATATGCATAATAATTAAGAATTGAATAAATAAATAAAGTGATTTATCCTCAACTCAACTGATTTTTGAAATAAAATAATTAATTTATGGGTTAATTAACTATTTTACCAAACTTTTATTAAAAATTATATTATTAAATAATGACAACATGCTTTAATTAATTAAATAAGAATTTAATCAATTAAAGATAGGAATTTTGATTTATTGTCAAAATTAAATAATACAATTAATAATAGATAGAATTAAATTTAATTACATAATTAAGTGGCAAATATTAAATCTAATTAATTAAATATGAAAATATTCAATTAATCAAACTTAGGATAAATGTGATTTATCGCCAAATAATCATTAAATTAAAGATAATTAAGATAATTAGGAATATTACTAGGAATATTCCCCGATGCAAAATTTAAGATAATCAATTATGATTCGATGATGTTAGATGTGCCTTAGGTTAGGACTTTGATGTCGATTTTGTTCGATTTTTCGATGTAGGAGGTTAATGAACTTATAGCCCATTTTTGGGGTATTACATTTTGCCCCTCTTTGAATTATTGTGCGAAGCTCAGTGGTTCAAAGATAGTCTGTGTTTGATAGAGATATGAAACTGATTCAAAAGATAAACCGATCTCAAGATAGAAACCAATTGAGAGATATTGAGATAGGAGGTCCTGATTGACCAGAGATAATGTTCACTGTAGCAGAAAATAAACCTATGATTGCGAAAAAGTGTCAAAACACCTGATTCTGAACCTTAGGATTGATAAGAAGTGAGTGACCCGTTCTAGACTCGATTGTCTTAGCAGAACTAGCAGGTATCACATCTGAATCCTTCAGTTGCCGAAGAACCAAGGAAAGAACACTATGATCTGATGGTTGCAAAAACTAATACAGTTTACAAGATTAGGAGAATACCAGATTGATATGGATCGATGAATCTAATATGCCCCAAGTGATGATATATTTGCCCCGAGCGATGAGGACTTTTGATGAATCAGTGACTAGACGTGATTGTTGTCTTGATCACTGATGAAAGATATTGATAGATTTGATCGATAGAATTTGATTTACAGACTTTGAATGATGTGCAATACCATGCCCCCTTCGGGATTAAAATTAAAATCTGACAAGAAAAGTCAGCGTTATAGTTTAGAAGCATGTTAATTGATTTGAGAAGTGTGGTGAAACACATTCAAGAACACATTCTGCATCGTTGGAAGGTCCCAAAAGACCAAGTTTGACTAGGTTTGACCATGAGTTGACCATGGTTGACCAAGTTGAAATTTTGATAGTTTGATGTAAGATAATCAGTTAAGTTGAAAAATGGATTTCTACTATGATTGAAGGTTGATTATGCAAGTAGTTGACAATATGAATGATCTCAGATTTTGATTTTGATCCCGAAAAGGATTCTACTTGCTATTTCATTGGAGGAACCTTCGTGTGAGATTCAGCTCTTTTTAGACTTGAAAATGCGATTTGAAGAATCATTTAAGCATTGAAGTTCGTTTAATCATTGTGAGATCATGCAAACATGCAAAATGCAATGAGACATGCAAAATGAAATGCAACCTAAGACCTAGGACCTAGTCACTGATCATATGTCGATTTGTTATCATCATTGAACTTTTAGGTAACCGGATAAATCAATACAATGCCCACTAGCCATGAAACCATAGACATATGAATATCGATTTGTATGCGCAAGAATCAATACAACACCCACTGGTCAACAACCATGGATATATGAATATTGATTTTGTTTTCAAAATGTCGGATTAGATATAAGCACCAAGGCACAAGCGCCAGGATGACCTGAATATCATGTCCATTTTGATATAGCAATTTGTACAAGCATCAAAACATAAACGTTGTGATGACCTGAGTACGCCTTGCATTACAAACACATCAAACAGTCAAGAGATCATTCTAAATCCAATGTGAATTACCCGTAGTGACCCTTTATCATTCACATCCTTAGGCAAGATTGCGTTCCACAGTAGGAGAAAGAACTTACTCAAAAAGATAATAGTTAGATCAAACTTCCTTGAATTGTTTGGGTATCAATGGTTGAGGTACGCATGGCCATCCAATTTGAGATAGAGGCTCTTACAGTCAGACACCATTTCAATCCAGAAGTTCCAAAGATGTGAGATTTTCACATACAAGCATAAGACAAAGAAAAGATTATGCCCCCAGTCATCACTCTCTAAATCCTATAAAGGACATCATCGAAGAGCTCGAAGGGACACAATATGCAAAAATCTCAATGCGAATCAGTAAGCATACAAGGAGATAAAAGCATGAAAAGCACAAATTGTTTTCAGTTGAGTTTTGATATTTGATTGTTGTAGATGCAAAATCCTTTCTGGAGACGAGACAGACTGACTGACTCAACTGGAAGCTTCAAATGACTCTGACTGGATAGGAAATGTCTAAGATACATGGGAGACCATAGGATATGACATTGATTGCCCTCAAATTTGAACATTGATAGGATACAGACGCTTGAGCTGATTGGTGTACAGACCAACTTATTAAAACCAGGATATGCAGAAACAAACCGGGAGATATGTACAAACTAAAGCAAGACTGAAAGCTGGGAAAGACCAAGATTGTGCTGATAGATGGAGCATTTTGGAACAAGTGGCGCCTGTTTGCCAAGTTTTCACCATCTTGGTAGAGATTCTATTTTTGCTACCAAGGCGCCTGTTTCCAAGTTTTCACCAAGGCACTTTTTCTTCTTTTTCATTTTTTTTTTGTATTTTTTCATTTTTTCAATTTTTTTGAATTTTTGATATTTTTTGGTTTTTTTGTGAATCATCAAGGTGCCTATTGCTAGGTTTTCACCAAGATGTTCATTTTTTCAGGACTTTTTCTGATTTTAAAGATTTTTTTAGGACATTTTACCAAGCACTGAATGCCTTAGGCATAAAATTTCTTCAGATGGAGAACGTTGATTGGTTCTCGGAGCTATTCTCCTTCAGTCGTTGAGAGTTGATAAGCACCAGAGCCAAAAGTAGCAGTGATTACAAAGGGACCCAGCCAATTGGGTTCGAACTTCCCCTTGCATTCTCGATGTGATTGATTTTTAGGATTTTCTCTCAACACTAGATCGCCAACCTGAAATTCTCTATGTCTGACTTTCTTGTTGTAGCCTCTAGACATTCTTTTCTGATATACTCTGAGATGATCATACGCTGCTTGCCTGCGCTCATCTAGTAATTCCAGTTCTTGTAACCTAGACACTCTGTAGTCTTCATCAGTGACAAGTCCATGCATTCTGATTCTGAGTGATGGGATTTCAACCTCAATAGGCAGTACCGCTTCAGACCCATAAACTAAAGCAAAAGGTGTAGCCCCTGTAGGCGTTCTGATACTAGTTCTATAGGCCCAGAGAGCTGGATTGATCATGAGATGCCAGTCTCTTCCTATTTTATTCACTGTTCTATGCAAGATTTTCAAGAGATTTTTGTTTGAAGCTTCAGCTTGTCCATTCCCTTGAGGATAGTAGATAGAAGACCAATGTTGAGTAATCTTGAACTTAGCACATAAGTCATCTAGGTCCTTGTTTTTGAATTGTCCCCCGTTATCTGTAATTATAGAGTGAGGGATCCCATATCTGCAAATGATGTAGTTCAGGATGAACATAGAGATCTGTTTCTCCGTTGCTTGTGTTAGAGGAACTGCTTCTACCCATTTTGTAAAATAATCTGTAGCTGTGATTATATGGGTATGTCCATTAGAAGAGTGCGGATGGATAGCACCTATGAGATCAAATGCCCATTGTTGAAAAGGCCATTGTGTAGTAAAGGGAATCAGATCTCTCCCTGGAGCATGAATCAAGTTGCCATGTACTTGACACTGTTGAAAGTTTTTAGCAAATTTAATAGCTTCTTTTTCCATTTCAAACCAATAATACCTAGCCCTAATAAGTTTTCAAGCTAATGTTAAACCATTCGAGTGTGACCCACATATACCCTCGTGGACTTCCTCTAATGCACGTTGAGACTCTTCTCATTCTAAACATCTAAGCAGTGTACCATCTAGACCTTGTTTGTACAGATCATTACCAATGATGACATATCGGGATGCAGATCGAATAAGGTTTCATTTCTCAAAACGGTTAAAGGAGTCAGGGATGATTTGGTCATGGAGATAGGAGAACAAGTTTTTGTAGCGAGATGAGTCATAACCTACAACAGTGCAGATCATGCGGGTTTTAGGGGAGTCATAGTCAGGGGAGTTTCTTCCTCATGCGTGATGATATCTTCGACATTGAAGTGAGGAGGAAGTTTAGCTCCTTCCTGGGCTAATTGTAAAAAGTATGCCTCTCTATCCACTTTCAAGAAATGCCTCATCATTCTCTGGAATTCATCGTCATTTTGACATCGATGGATTTCAGAGGGTGTAGGGTCTTTGTCGGCATTATGTTGAGAATGGTGTCCTTGGGATCCTCCTCCTAGAGAACCGTGGTTTGTCCCTGCTTGAGACATGGTAGGAGTTTTTGGGCTCCCTGGAATAGATTGAGGAGGAGTTTGTTGATTACCTCTGTGAGTTGATAAAGGAGGTATGTAACCAGTTTTCAATCGAAAGTTACCGAGACCGTCATCTTCATAGATACCTGACTTGATGAGTTGTTCAAGAGTTGGATCTGGGGTATTGGTCAAAAGTAAGTTCTGAGATGTTTCTTCTGATTTCTTGTGTGAAGAAGCTCTGGTCTCCACCATTAACTTTGAATGAAACAGAAGAAAAGGATGAAGACAACTGAAGAACAATTTGATTCGAGAAAATCAGATGACACAACCTTGTCAAGATTATGATAGTTTTGAAGATCTGATGAGATGTGGGTGAAGGAAACTATGCCCTGGATGTATGGGATAGATCACCCAAAAGATAGCGGACACGAATTCACAACACTTAGTCTATTTTTGAAGATTGATTGAAGATTGATAGTTATGACAAGGTTTTGACATGAGATAAAAAGGACTCAAATTGATCAAACAGAAGACTAGATTGGATTCAAAAGATCAAACTCAGAAAATGGTAGAATGCTCAATAGCTACTGCTCTGTTCTTGACACAATGATATTTTTGACAGATTCTGGAACTAGGCTGGAAACATTGGATATCTTGCAATTTGACAATTTCTGACAACTCTCTCAAATTTTTCCAAACGACACTCTACAGACTCGTACGACACTAGGTAGTCTATGAAACGATAGTTGCTAAACTCATACGATAGTTGGGTAATACTGAAATGACACTTGACAAAACTCGTACGACTTTTGACTTCCTGAAATGACTTTTGACTCCAGAAAGATTTTACGTCAATTTTTGCAAAATTTAAGGTTTTCAATTTTGGATTGTTTGCAAATTGTACTGTCCAAATTTTGAAGGTTATACCAGATTTGATCATTTTTAATAGCCAAGTAGATAAATAAGCACACAGAACAGCAAGCAAGTGATTCCAAGCACATCTGAAAACAATGAACAAGGGCAAAAGCAACCTTGTGCATGAATAATCAAGTGACCAAATTGTGCTAATCCCTGAGAGTACTAATTGTGTATGTTCTGAAAAGTTTTGCAATAACACACATATACCTGAGAATGAAAAATTGGCCTCTCTAGGGTTTTTAGTAATGGTTTGACTCTGCAACTTTTATGATTCAAAGGGGTGAACTCCAATCCCGGCGCACCAGGGTTTTGACACAGTCTGAGAACTTAATCTTCAAGAGCTGCTAGGGAGATCTGACAACCCAACAATGAACCATACCCGTGGAGATTTCTTCCACAAGGACATTTATATAGCGGCTGTCACTACCATGGCAAAAATGGTTATTACCGCTTGAGGTTCCGTCAACACAGTTTGCCCTGTGAAGGGATTGTCCGCTACGGTTAACCCTCTCTAAAGATGACTCACAATAGTATACCACAAGGGGACTTGGCTCCAGATTCAAGGTTTTGACACCTCTTCACTTTTAACCCAAACAAAGCAAGCAGATTAATCCGACACGCTAAGACAAAGTTTTGTTCCACCAAGGTCTGTGATATCAACTCCACGTGATCTATCAACCTCTCCGAGGAGAGAATGTATCAATCAATAAGAGAAGATGCACTAACCAATTTTGATTCACCAAAGCTTGTGATATCAACCCCACGTGATCTATCAACCTCTCCGGAGAGAGAATGTGTCTATCAATAAGAGAAGATGCACTAACCAAGATGAATGTGAAACGCACTAAGTATCCTCCTTACCTACAAGGATTCCATCGTCAAGGAAGGATTTCGCTAAGAATCCAATCTCTCAAGAATCACGAATAGTGTTCATAGGGCCTAATTATTATGTGAGCACAGATGTATGTTCCGAAAGCAAATCTACCAAAAGCATCCAAAAAGTAGAAAGAGGAACACTTAACGTTTAAAGTGAATATGAGATGAGTCCACAAGGTGGAACACTTAACACCTCACACAAGCTGAAAACAAGTCCCCAACTTAGAGAACAAGTGAGTTCCTAAAAGCACAAAAGGGTTGCCAAGTGGAACACTTAACGCTTATGTCCTGTTGACCCCTCCCCTTTATGGCGCTGAGATTGCAACCACGGGGCGGAAATGAGGGGCTGGTGGATTAGCAAGTCCAATAACCCAAGATAGCAATCAAGATCAATCACAAGTATTCTAAGACTACTTAATGAATCCTTAAAAGGTCACAACCTAGTATCAATTATGCAAGTGTGTAGAAATAGATAAAAGCATGAAAGGATGCACACAAGCCAGACACATAAGAGATTTATTTTAAGTCCAAATTGAAATGTTAATAGATGAAGGAGAATACCTTGAATCCTTGCAATGCGCTTAGTAGATTTTACCTAATTTTTAACAATTTTTGTTGAGCTTTACTATGCAAGCAAGCTACGAACTCTCCAACAAGCCAACAAGCAAACAAGATATGCAAGGTATATTCAACTTATGAAAACTCTAGGGTTAGATCTAAAAATCAATTTTTAGGAGCAATAATAACTAAAAATTAATCTAAATGACAACTCATATCATGCATTGAATCATATGAAAAATAAGTGCATACCCATCACAAAATTTTAAGTTTTTTGCATTGCATTTGACCTAGTCAACAAGATCTGATTTTTTTGATATGATTTTGGCCACAAAAATAGAAATTTAGAATAGAGACCCCAACTAAAAAATAGAGAGCTTTCCAAAAATACAAAAATTTTAGAAAAATCTCTTCATTTGTGCCCTAGAGACCCATTTTATCAAAATAGACCAGTTTTTGTAAATTGACTATTTGAGCTATGATATCTTGTCCAAATTTAAAACAAAAAGAATGGATCCCCTATAAAATTTAAAGAGATTTCTGAAAATATAAAAATTTCTAAAAAATATGCTGATTTGCATCAGATATTAATTTTTTCTGGAATTTCAAGAAAAAATTATTAAAAATTAAAAAAATCTTAGAAAATTCTAAAGTTTTTATTGTAGCTTCTCTGATATGTCACCAACCTACAAAAAAAATTTCAGACCAAAAATCCAAGCCGTTTGGGAGATAAAATTAAATCTTTGAAACTTTGGGGTTTTAGCTCTCAAAAAAATCAAAACCAGCATGCAAAAGTGGGTTGCCCCACGGTGGGCGCCAGAAATGTGTGTGTGAAAATTGTACCTGATCTGTAAAAATAACACTTAGTAAAACATTAGAGGTTAGCTATAATCAAAATCGTGCAAAATTGAAAGCTATCTAACCAAGCAATTTACTGCCTTCTAGTAGGTGCGAGATTAATGTTCTCAGATTGTAATCGAGATCAGTGACCTAGACGACACCTAAATGAAGGATTTGAATGCAATTGATCTAGATATGAAATATGAATGCAATTAATCTATTTTTTTGATATTTTCTATGCAATAAGAATGATAAAAACCGATATGAATCTATGCTAGATGAAATTGATATGCTATGAATCTAACAATGATATGTAATATGAATGCAAAAATAAGATTGATCTCACAAAGATGTCAATTCGCAAGAGCTTTGATTCTTCAATTCCAATTCTCCAGCGTGATTGTGCAAAATATGAGATGATTTGTGAAGAGCTAAAGCCTTGTTTTATAGAAATCCAGGGCTTTGGAGGTGCATGGGAAAAGCCATAAATCACTCAAATTAACTCATCTTGATTTTTGAGTTATCTGATCATGAAAGATAGTTAATTTTCAAAATCATGCAAAAACATGCAAAAATAGCTTTTTAACTCAAATTAGAGTTTAGATCAGCTTTTTGAACTCCAAAAGGATGTTGAGTTCCAAAAAGTCAATAACTTGCATTGATTTTCTGATTTGGAGTTTAACTGTTTCTTTTGAATATGCATAATAATTAAGAATTGAATAAATAAATAAAGTGATTTATCCTCAACTCAACCGATTTTTGAAATAAAATAATTAATTTATGGGTTAATTAACTATTTTACCAAACTTTTATTAAAAATTATATTATTAAATAATGACAACATGCTTTAATTAATTAAATAAGAATTTAATCAATTAAAGATAGGAATTTTGATTTATTGTCAAAATTAAATAATACAATTAATAATAGATAGAATTAAATTTAATTACACAATTAAGTGGCAAATATTAAATCTAATTAATTAAATATGAAAATATTCAATTAATCAAACTTAGGATAAATGTGATTTATCGCCAAATAATCATTAAATTAAAGATAATTAAGATAATTAGGAATATTACTAGGAATATTCCCCGATGCAGAATTTAAGATAATCAATTATGATTCGATGATGTTAGATGTGCCTTAGGTTAGGACTTTGATGTCGATTTTGTTCGATTTGTCAATGTAGGAGGTTAATGAACTTATAGCCCATTTTTGGGGTATTACAACAACTAGCCTTAATTGAATTCTATTGATAGTATAGACTAGTATTGACTGCTTCTCTCCAATAGGTATGTACAACTTTTCCTTCAATCATGATAGTGTGCAGTGTGTAAAGTATGACCCTATTTCTTCTTTCTGCAATTCCATTTTGCTGAGGGGTTCTAGGTGCACTTAGTTGTCTCTTTATCCCATGTTCTTTGCAATACTCATAAAATTTGTCAGAAGTGAATCCTCCTCCTCTATCTGATCTTAGACATTTTATTTTTAATCTAGACTCATTTTCATATTTAGATTTAAATATTTTGAACTTCTCAAATGCTTCAAATTTATCTCTTAAGAATGTAGCCCACAACATTCTAGAATAATCATCAAAAAACAAAATAAAGTACCTTTCACCATAGTATGATCTTGTTTGAGTTGGTCCACATAGGTCTGTATGCACTATATCCAATTTTTTCTCTGTTGAATTCTGCTTGCTTCTGAATGAGTTCTTTACATGCTTTCCCATCACACATTCCCTGCATATTGTATCAACTAGTCTTGCAATACTAGGGAGGTCTCTTACTGCCTTTTCATTGCTTATCTTTACTATATTGTCAAAATTGATGTGACATAGTCTTTTGTGCCATAACCAATTGTCATCTACTTTTGCAACAAAACAAATTGCTTCTGAATTAAGTCGAAAAACATTACCTTTTGTTTTTTAACCCGTTGTAGTCATTACTCCTTTGTTAATTATGATGCACTTTTTGTTTTTAAATTGCAACTGATATCCTTTGTTAGGTAACTGTCCAACACTCAATAATTTATACTTAAAACCATCAACATATAGAACATCATCAGTGTTGTTCTTTCTGTAAGGAAACTCAGGTGTGGAACCAGCTTCCTACTCTAATCTCTATAGGAGAGTATTGTGCAAATTCTTATAAATCCTTACAATTTCAGAGTCGTTAACTACTTTAACAAAGATATTGCAGCCACATACCATAAATACAGAAAAAATAGAGAATGACACAATGATATACCCTGGGGAAAACCTTTCGGTAAAAAACCCCAGCACTCCAAAACCTGCACAATGTATTATCTTCAACACAAAGATTACAATACACTTGCAGTGCAAGTTCTTTCAGGAAATGAGAGACAAAGCCAACAAAACTTAAATTTTGTTATATCTCTCCCATAGGAGCAGCATCGTATATATAGACTCCTCTGGACCCAAAAATAGGCCCAACCACCAAGACCCATGCACAAAGAAACATGTATACAGTTGTTACATGCAATCCCAAGAATAGGCGTCCATCCCTAGAATAGACTATGACAACTTGTCATAGAATCCACCAAAAATAACAGTCACAAGAGAAGTGTAAGAGAATCTGTCATACCAACCTATTTTTGGCATATTCTCTTACACACACCAACCACTTCTTCTTGGGTGCCCAAATAGGCCCAAGTCATAAGATGCTCTTACACCTATCATAGCACATTTCTTAAATAGTTCTTACGCGTCATAGGAATCCATCATGACCATTTCAGTCATGATCTCCTTACGCACAAGATGCCGACACATCAAGTGGAGTGACACATCAACATGCCAACTAGACATGTACACTCACACTTAATTACATTATTTGCAAAAAAATACATTTACAAAACAAATAATAAGAATAGGAATTATCCAAGGTTGAGACACCTTATTCCTAACATTCTCCCACTTGTCAAACACCTTGTCAAACACCTTGTAAGAGCAACATGAACATAACAGGAACTTTAACCGCTATAGGCCAAAAGGCCCATAGACTCCGAACACCATTTGAACTTCTCAGTGCCCACTAGTTTCGTTAATGCATCTGCAACATTCTTCACAGTATCTACCTTCTCCAAATTTACCTTTCCATCTTCCACCATATCTCTCACAAAGTGAAACTGCACATTAATGTGCTTCGTTCTGGCATGAAAAGTTGGATTCTTTGTAAGGCAAATGGCGCTCTGACTGTCACACCAAATAGTAATTTGTTCTGCATCAACACCAACATCAGAACACAATCTTCTAAGCCAAATGGCTTCTTTACAAGCATGAGTAGCAGCCATGTACTCAGCTTCTGTAGTGGACAAAGCAACCATAGGTTGTCGCTTACTCATCCAATTGATGGCACCACCAAACATAGTGAACACATAAGCACTGGTGGATCTCCTGCTATCAATATCAACTACCCAATCTGAATCCACAAACCCATGAATACAAAATAAATGCGGAGATCCAGAAGAGTTACCATGATAACATATAGAGTAATCTGATGTACCCCTCAAATATCTGAATACTCGCTTAACTGCATCCCAATGTACCCGTCCAAGATTAGCCATAAACTGACTCAGGACTCCCACTACTTGGGTAATGTCTGGTCTAGTACAGACCATAGCATACATAAGACTGCCAACTGCACTAGCATAAGGTACTCTACTCATGTCCTCCACCTCACTAGGAGATTTTGGACAATCATCTACAGATAACTTTGTTCCCACAGAAATAGGAACACATAGTGGTCTACAATCTGCCATGCTGAACCTGTCCAACACAGACTTCACATACTTACTCTGACTCAACCAAAGTTTTCTGTTAGACCTGTCTCTACTGATTTCCATACCCAAGATGTACCTAGCTGTCCCAAGATCTTTCATCTCAAACTGTGCTGACAACTGAGATTTAAAATCAGAAATCATACCCTTACCCTTCCCAAATAGCAACATATCATCAACATATAATGCAACAATAAGAAGGTGATCATTTTCAACTTTGAAATAAACACAATGATCTGATTTTGATCTTACAAATCCAATTGACAACACAAAGGCATCAAACTTAAGGTACCACATCCTAGGAGCTTGCTTCAAACCATATAGAGATTTCTTTAATCTACAAACTAAGGATTCTTTACCTTTAACAATGTAGTGCTCAGGCTGTGACATATAAATCTCTTCCTCCAAATCACCATGAAGAAAAGTTGTTCACATCCATCTGTTCTATCTCTAAATCATATGATGCAACAAGAGATAACAAAAATCTAATGGATGTCAACTTTGCAACAGGAGAGAATATTTCACCATAATCTAATCCCTCTACCTGTGAATACCCTTTTGCAACCAATCTAGCTTTATACCTTTCAACACTGCCATCTGCACAAAATTTCTTCTTGAACACCCATTTACAGCCAACAGATTTTCTCCCTTTAGGCAAAGGTACAAGGTCCCAAGTTTTATTTTTCTCCAATGAAGCCATCTCATCATCCATAGCCTCAATCCAAGAACCTGCATCTTCCATGCCCAAAGCCTCTTTCACAGATCTAGGCTCATCAGTGTTAGTAATCAAAGCAAAGGCACAACTGGAATCTAACATAGAATAACCAAACCTTTCTGGTTGCTTTCTTTCTCTCATGGATCTCCTCAAGGGCTGTGGTTGAGGTTGTTCTTCCTCTTCTTCTGAACTATCAGAGCTGCTAGAGCTCTCCTCATCATTAGACCCAACATGGTCTCTCTGTTCAGTCTTCTCAGGGGTAGGAGGAAACTGAACAACATCTTTTTCCTTTTCTTTTTCATCTGGTTGTAGCACAATAGGAGAATATGTTAGCTCTCTGAAAATAACATTTCTACGATACAACACCTTACTAGTCATGGGATCCCAAAGCTTGTATCCTTTCACACCAGCACTGTATCCGATGAAAATACTTTTAATAGCTTTGTTTTCCAACTTAGATATTTTCTCCTTTGGAACATGTGCATAAGCTTCACAACCAAAAACATGAAGATGTCTAATTGAAGGCTTCTTACCAGACCACACCTCCATGGGTGTCTTACCAACAAGGGCTGATGTAGGAGATCTGTTAACCAGATAGCAAGCAGTGGCCACAACTTCAGCCCAAAACATTTGTTCTAAACCAGCTCCACTAAGCATACTCCTAGCCTTCTCCATCAGTCTCCTGTTCATTCTCTCTACAACTCCATTTTTCTGTGGGGTATAAGGAGTTGTCTTATGCCTCTCGATACCTTGTTCTTTATAGAACTGTTCAAACTTTGCTGAGCAAAACTCACCACCATTGTCAGTTCTCACACACTTAATCTTCTTAGTAGTCTGATTCTCTACAAGAGCTTTAAATTCCTTGAACCGACTAAAGACTTGTGTCTTAATTTTAAGGAAATAAATCCACGTCCTTCTACTTTAATCATCTATGAAAGATACAAAAAATACAGACTTGGAGATTGAAGGAACTTTTACAGGACCAAATACATCAGAATGAATAAGATCCAAAACATCAGAAGATTTGTGAGAACTAGAGTAAAACTGAACATGATTTTGTTTACCATAGACACAATGTTTGCAGAAGTCAAACTCAAGATTGCAATCATTTAACCCCTCAATGAGATTTTTATTTTTCAGGGTTCTGAGACCCTTTTGACCAATGTGGCCAAATCTCATATGCCACAACATTGTCTTTTCTACAGGAAGCTTACCTTCCAAAGTATTTGCACTACCATCAGAACCAATAGCCACAGACTTTTTCATTGCTTGTTCAGATGGTGAGGATGAAGAACTATTACATAGAGGAATACATGCATCTAGCTGAAATAAGGTACCTCTCCTAGTACCCCTTGCAAGCACTATCGATCCTCTTATCATCTTGCATCCTTCTTTCAAAAAAACAACTTGCACACCTACATCATTCAACATACTTACAGATAATAGGTTTCATGCCAAACCTGGAATGTGCATAACTCCATTGATTCCCTTTACTCATCCATCAGGAAATTTGATAGTGACCCTTTCGCGTCCAACTATCTTTAGTTCAGAATCATCACCCAAGTACACCTTTCCACCATTGAACTCTTCATATTTTGAGAACCAGTTTCGATGAGAGGTCATGTGAAAAGATGCACCTGAGTCAACCAACCAAACATCATCAGATGCATGGGCTGCCAAAGCTGTGATGAATGCATCACCATCTTCTTGAGATCTTTCTGAAGCTGAATCTGAACCTTTCTTCTTCTTCTTCGGCTCTTTGCAATCTTTACGGAAGTGCCTAGATTTATCACAGTTCCAACATTTTGCCTTGGACTTATTGGAAGTCTTTGACTTCCCATGGGATTTGGATCTACCCTTATTGTTAGACTTATTGTCATTTTTCTTCCCTCTTTTAGTGGGTCTCCCATGAACATCAAGGGCTTCTTTTTCTGAAACGGAAGCCTTTCTCCGCATCTCCTCTGATAGCAGGGAAGACACCACATCATCCATTTTGAAGGTGACTAAAGTGCTTTCGAGAGCCATCACAAGATGGTCCCATGAATCCGGTAAAGAACACAAAAGTGTGTAGCAATGATCCTCCTCCTCTAACTTGACACCAGCTGATGTCAACTGTGTAGCCAGCAGATTAAATGCATTTAAATGATTCGTTAAGGATCCACCTTCCTCCATTCGTAGAGAGTACAACTTCTTCCTCAGGAACAACTTGTTCACCAGAGATTTGGCCTGATACACGGCCGCAAGTCTTTCCCATAAACTATTTGTGGTTTTCTCATCTAGAACATTTAGAAGGACTGCATCGGTTAAACAGAGTCTTATGAGACCCTTAGCTTTACGGTCTTTGATATCCCAATCTACTTGAGCTATAGTTGCTGTTCTTGTAGCATTTGAAGTCACTTCCCATAGGTCACGATCTTCCAACATGTCTTCCATCTTGAGTTTCCACAACTCAAAATTAGTGCCATTAAATTTCTCCAGCTCCATTCTTCCATATGATGAACTTGCCATCTTAATCTGCAAATAAGATTCAGAATGCTCTGCAAAAAACTCCCACTCAAACTTGAGATTAGCTCAAAAAACCCTACCCAACAACTAGGATCAAAAGTTGATCAAGCTTTGATACCACTTGTAAGGAAACTCAGGTGCGGAAACAACTTCCTACTCTAATCTCTATAGGAGAGTATTGTGCAAATTCTTATAAATCCTTACAATTTTAGATTCGTTAACTACTTTAACAAAGATATTGCAACCACATACCATACATACAGAAAAAATAGAGAATGACACAATGATATACCCTGGGGAAAACCTTTCGGTAAAAAACCCCAGCACTCCAAAACCTGCACAATGTATTATCTTCAACACAAAGATTACAATACACTTGCAATGCAAGTTCTTTCAGGAAATGAGAGACAAAGCCAACAAGACTTAAATTTTGTTATATCTCTCCCATAGGAGCAACATCATATATATAGACTCCTCTGGACCCAAAAATAGGCACAACCACCAAGACCCATGCACAAAGCCACATGTACACAGTTGTTGCATGCAATCCCAAGAATAGGTGTCCATCCCTAGAATAGACTATGACAGCTTGTCATAGAATCCACCAAAAATAACGGTCACAAGAGAAGTGTAAGAGAATCTATCATACCAACCTATTTTTGGCATATTCTCTTACACACACCAACCACTTCTTCTTGGGCACCCAAATAGGCCCAAGTCATAAGATGCTCTTACACTTGTCATAGCACATTCCTTAAATAGTTCTTACGTGTCATAGGAATCCATCATGACCATTTTAGTCATGATCTCCTTACGCACAAGATGACAACACATCAAGTGGAGTGACACATCAACATGCCAACTAGACATGTACACTCACACTTAATTACATTATTTGCAAAAAATACATTTACAAAACAAATAATAAGAATAGGAATTATCCAAGGTTGAGACACCTTATTCCTAACACTTTTCATCCAAAGTGATATCTCCTCTACCTATGATAGGTTTAGGAGTGTTGTCTCCAAATCTAACCATGCTGCCTTTGTATTTATCTAGATGTACAAATTTGTCTTTGTCTCCTGTCATGTGATGTGGACATCCACTGTCAATAATCCAATTTGTTCTGATGTCTTCTTGTGAAATTAATGCTAGCTCTTCTGCTTTCTTTTCATCTTCAATATCCATGTCATCAAACATTTTCTCCATATCTTCAATTGCAATAAATCCAATTTCATCTTCTGCTGAATCTTCATCTATTACTCCATCTTTAGCATAGTAACATTCTTTTGTATACTTAGGCTTGAAATTAGTTTTGTACTTCTTGACTCTTGTAGGACACTTAGATGCAAAATGACCAATCTTGTTACATGAAAAGCATTTAAATGGTAACTGACCTTCATATTTTCCTTTTCCTTTTCTTTCTTTCTTAGCAACCATAGCAATGAATTCTTCTAGTTCTTTATCATCATCTTCATCATCAAAATTACCAGAAGTGCTCAAACATTTCTTACCATGGATTGAGGCTTTGAATGTTGTTTCACTTTTAGGCTCTGTCTTCAATCTTGATATCTCGAATGCTGAAATCTTGTTGATTAAGGTCTCTCTCTTGAATTCTTGTGAAAACTGCATAGTCTCATCTAGGATGTTTATCTTTCTCTCATATTTTGCTGTCAGAGTAGTCATCAATTTATCCATTATGTCTTCTTACAAGATCTCTCCACCATTGTTTCTGATTCCTGCAACTGCTTCATTAATTCTTTGATTATAGGCTCTGCTGTTCTCTTCAGGTAGCATCTCCAAAGTATTATATATTTTCTTCCATGTCTTTCTGCGTGCATTCTTGGCTTGGATATCTCCTTCAAACATGTCTTCTAGATACTTCCATATTTTGTAGGATTTATCTACTTTCTTGATCTCTGAAAACTCACTGTCAGACAAGGCACTGATAAGGGATTCTTTGGCAATTGTATTTTGAGTGAGCATTCCTTTTTGTTTAATAGTTGCATCTTCTTTGGCAAGATCTTTTAGAGAGGGAACCTGAACATCTTGAGTAGCTACTTCAAAAATCTCAAAACCAATGCACTGCAAATGTGTTATCATTTTGTTCTTCCAGTATAGATAATTCTCTCCATCAAACTTAGGACTTTCTTTTCTAAATAACACCATCTATTCAACCTCAAGCTATTAAAATTTCTCTCTGAGGTAGTTGGCTCTAATACCAATTGTTAGGAATAGTCCCAAGAGATAATTGAGAGGGGGGGGGGGGGGGTAAATCAGTTATCTACAAGATTCAATTCTTTATCCAAATTAGTACAAAAGAACATTAAGCATAAACACAACAAGATAACACTTAACACAACACCATAATTTTGGTTACGGGGAAACCCAAAATAGGTAAAAACCTCGGTGGGAATTAGCACCCATTATAAACTGCACTAGAGTATAATGATCCCTGTTAGAAGATCTTACAACCCTGTTAGGAGTTGATCTTTACAATATATGAAGTACAGTGACCTGGTCAAAGGTTGGACCCTGTTAGGAGTCTTGAATAAATAAACCTATTAAAGGTGAGGACACACTATCCAGGAGCACACTATTCAAATGGTGAAGGCTACAACCTTCTGTACAACTGATACACACTATATCTAGATCTTGGTGAACTATGAATTAGAACTATCATCTTGATCAGTTCCAATGAATAACATGCACTCTTTGATTCTTCACATAGATATTCAATTGATGATTGATATGGGTTTATTGGCTCAATACTTTCACACCTTCTTATTCTGCTTTCATTCGACAACAACTAGCAACCATAACTGACCGGCTATAAGTAGCCTTCTCCAAAATATATAATCAAGTCATCCTATTAGGACCTTCTTGAAATCATATTAGTGAAACAATACAACTCTCCAACAATAATTCCAATGGCTATACTAATCACGCAACACAAATAGGACCGCGTAACCCAATATGAGTAGATGCGTCACTTCACACTTTTGGCTCCACCAAATTAACTGAAACTTTACTCTCAAGCTGAAATACATTATGCGCCCTTAGACAAACAACCTTAGATCATAACCAAACATGAAACCAAACATGCATACCATAATGATAGGTGCAACTACTGAAACAATATAGATAATGTTAGCTCAACAAATAACCTCCTGAAACTGTACTAGAAAATAGAAACATCATGACTCAACTTATACTGTACAACTGACTCTACATCTATGAACATAGCTTCACTATTATGTCTACGCCACAAAAATAAATGTGCAAGGCTCCATAGTAACCATACTATGAATTACATACAAAACTCAGCTTGCAACACTATCAGGAACACTATTGTTACAAACAACTGTACAACTGTCTGCACTCATAATCAACCTTTGCATCTATGATATCATGTTGATAACATATCCATACAACATATGCTTAAGTTTATTTGTATAAAACTACAACGCACATTGCTTACCATATGTTGTCATCAATGACAAATATACAATCAACATTGGCTTGTTGGCAAATCTCCAACATTATCTTTCATAGATATAGATATTTATCTATGGAGATTTTTAGTTTTAGAGGATTTAGTTTGAGATATGTTTGACCCTAGTTATCTCCTTATGCATATGTTGTTATTATGATATCATTATGAGGATATTAGGAGATGCTTTATTGGGTTTTTTTTCCTTCATTGCAAATGGTTATTATGAGTTTGATCTTCTTGGATAGACTTGCATCCATGTCTGTGTTACATGACATATGTTTGTTTGATCTAAGATATTTAGAAGTGTTTTGGATGTTGTTATGGATTTTCTTTTGGGGTGTTTCAAAGGAGAACATACATGACACAATGTTTCTTCTTTGAAGTGTTGGTATAAGGATATATTATGTTTTATAGGTTTTCTCTCTTCATTATATGGTTTCCTCCATGAGGTTCATGATATATGATTTAGAAGGATGGTGAAATATTATGGGAGAGTATTCAACTTTTTGTATGAATCATTGTGACATTTATTGGTAGAATTGATATGCTTTGAGATTCTCTTTTAGAATTTGTATTACCCATATGGTGAGAGTTCTTGGTATTTAATTCACATATTTAGATATAGAGAGCCTAAATGTGGTTTGTGGGTTGATATATTGGGATAAGTTTATTGACGTTATTTCTACCTATGAGATATAGATGGTTAGATGCATTGACATGTGACGTGAATGTCATTTTTTATCATGTATTTTTTTTCTTCTTATGAAAATAATTTTGAGCCTTTGTTATCACATTGGATTTGGTGCGTGTGTTTTGGTATAGTGCATATTCACCTTGGATTTTTCACTTTCCTCCATAAGTGGGATGATAGAGGATGATACAAGTTCTTAATTGAGATGATGGCCACTTGGTTTTATTGAAGGTGTCTTGATGGAGCACAATAACATGTTGGAGACGTGGTTATTTGTATGGATATGATGATATATTTAATTGATTGACCCTTATGCAATGTATACAAGTGAGAGAATGTTGGGAAAAGTCATGGTACACCTTGTATACTATTTGTAATGTTATATTTTATTATTATGTGTGTTGTGCCTAGGAATACCTAGATGGATGTACATCACATACACATTCCTTGGAGATTCAATATAGATTCTATTATGAGGGCCACTTTATATATTCTATTGTAACATTGGGATTATATTTAATGTGGGTGTCACATTGGGATATGATATTTTATTTATTTAATATTGAGTAAATATATTTAATAAGATGAAAACTTGGTACTCAATATAAAATGAGGGGTTAATAGTATTTTAATCACATGTTTTTATGGAAAATGGTTATACATTACCATTAGTTGTACTTTGTGTGAGCTTTTTAAAGAAAATTAAGGTAGCAGAAGAACTACCTATATTAACCTTGAGAGGAGGATCATATATAAAATTTATTAGATCTTTTCAATATTTATTGAAATTTAACAAAAATAAACATAAATAGCATGCATACCACAACACAAATATTTACATGGAGAAAATCCTTTTGGGAGAGAAACCCACACTTCAAATCCACCCAATATATTAGTCTAAAATCAACAATAGATAAAAATATACTTGTAGAGAAAGTTTCTAACAAGAGTATCACCAACCAAAGATCTAGAGGTAACTCAATAGCTATTAGACTCTTACACACAACCTATCTTGCATGCACTTAATACATAGGAGATATAATACTTGAAACTATTGAATTATATTACACAAGCATGGGTTATAAATAACTTAAAAAGTAGTACCCATATTAACTTCAATCAAATATGTCTTATGATGTGTTAAAACACATTCCAACACATGTAACTCCCTTGTAAAACTCATTTATGTGCTCAAAATGTTTTCCATTTCCTATTTCAGGAGACCCAACTTTCGAAGCCCATAACTTTTGAACCAAGATCTTGATTGACAAACTATTTGAATCACTAGAAAGCTCATGACATGGTCTATCTATATATGGCCTAGACTATAATTTATAGATTATTTCTGGCCATTTGGGATCATTTAAGGCCTTGAAAAATGAATTTATAAAATTTCTTTGGAAACTTTAGAAAATGAAACTCTAATAGTCACATCTAAACATGATCTTGCAATGAAAATTTACTAGAGTCCTTATTTAGCCCATTTGAACCTTTTGGGGAAGTTTAATAAAAATTTGTGCTTGAATTTAAATTAATATAAATAGTGTAATACAAGGTCAAGGTACTATTTTCATAATTTTATCCCACTTGTAGAACACATTACAAGAGAAAAGGAAGTATCTAAACCACAATTTAATTGCCAGGGGCCATTAGGCCCATAGACAAGTTGAACACCATTTCTTCTCTGTACTCATATCCTTAATAAATGAATCTACAAAATTCATCAAAGTATCTACCTTAACCAACTTCACCCTACCATTTTTGACCATATCTTTGACAAAATGATACAAGAAATCAATGTGCTCGGTCCTTGCATGAAAAGTTAGGTTCTATGGTAGGCAGATCATACTCTAACTATCACAATAAACTTACACTACTCCTTTTTTTATTCCAATATCTTAAAAAAGACCCATCTTTAATGAAATGACACAAGAAATCAATGTGTTTGGTCCTTTCATGAAAATTTTGGTTCTACACTAGGTAGATCACACTCTAACTATCACTATAAATTTACACTGCTCCTTTCTTTTATTCTAATATCTAAAAAAATCTCTTAATCTAGCTATATTTTACAAGCATGAGTAGATGTCATATACTCAACTTCACTAGTGGACAAAGAAACCACATCCTATTATTTACTTACCCAACTAATTTCACCACCAAATAAAGTATACACATAAGTACTGGTGGATCTTTTGCTTTCAATATCACCTGCCCAATTTCTTAATCAACATAACTACAAATATTGAGGGAAATTTTGTCTCCTATTTTATTACCATAAGAACACAGGGAATAATTTGAGGTATCCTTCAAATATATGAAGACTTTTTTACTACATCCCAATGAACTTTACTAAGATTAGACATATATCTGGAAAGAACACCCACTTCTTGGGAAATATCTAGTCTATTACATACCATAGCCTACATCAAACTCTCAATTACACTTTGGTAAGGCACTCTTCTCATATCTTCCATCTCTGATGGGGATTTAGGATAATTTAAAATAATCAACTTTATTCCAATTATAAAAGGAACACATAATAGTTTGGAATCCTATATGTTAAACATTTGTAAAACTGATTTCACATACTAAACTCTTCCTAGCCATAACTTTTTATTCACTCAATCTATTCTAATTTTCATCCCAAAAATGTGTTTAGATGCACCAAGATATTTCATTTCAAATTTAGAGGCAAGCTAAGAATTTATTTGAAAATAATACATTTCCCTTTATCAAGGAACAAAACATCATCAACATATAATGAAATGTATAGAAAATGATCAATTTTAGATTTATAATAAATACAATGATCTAGTTTAGAACTGTCAAATCCAAAATTCAAGATACATGTATCAACTTTTTGGTACCACATTTTAGGGCCATGCTTGAGGTCGTACAAAGATTTCTTCAATTTACAAACCATGTTACTTTTACCTTTTACCAAGTAGTTCTCTAGATGTATCATATAAATATCCTCCTCCAAATCACCATGAATGAAAGCAATTTTCACATCCATTTTCACAACCTCAAAATCATAAGCAATAGAGATAGAATGAAAAAAACTAATAGATGTCATTTTTTCAATATGAGAAAATATCTCATCATAACCAATATCCTCAACTTGAGAGTAGCATTTAGCAACCAGCCTTGATTTATACTTCTCCATGCTTCCATCTGAACCAAACTTTTTCTTAAACACACATTTACAACCAAAAGATTTTTGGACCCTTCATGCAATGCTACAAGATCCCATGTATCATTCTTTTTCAATATTTCCATATCTTCATCCATTATAAATTTTTTAAGATTTTGCATCATTCATACTTAATGCCTCTTCTACCAATTTAGGTTCATCCACACTAGTATTCAAAGAAAAAATGCATCTCCAATTGTTAGGTGAATACCTTTCAAGTGGTTGTTTATGCTTTGTAGACCTCAAAATAAGATGAGTTGGAGGTTCTTCCACCTCTTTTAAATATTTTGATCTAGATTAAGGTCTCCCCAACTTCTTGTTTATCTAGGGGTCTCGATTCAACTTCTCAAGCGTAGAAGGTAGCTGAATCAAATATTCCTTTTTCTTTTTCTGGCTACAATGTATAAATAGATGAATAGTTAGTTTCTCTAAAAAATAATACTTCTACTATGTATCACCTTATGTAAAATAGGGTCTCTAAATCTTGTATTCTCTTACACCATAACTATATTTGTTTTAGATATATTTCAAAGCTTTGTTCTCCAAATTTATCCACTTATCCTTTAGCACATATGTATATTCCTCACAACCAAAAACTCTAAGATGTCCCAATGAAGTCTAATGACTTGACCATGCATCCATAGACATTTTATCAAGAACAAATAATGTGGGAGACATGTTAATCAGGTACCAAGTAGTGGAAAAAGATTCAAAACAAAACTTTTTCTCTAGGCTAGCACCGCTCAACATACGCCTAGCCTTCTTTATTAGCATCCTATTAATTGTTTCTACAACTTCATTCTACTATGGAGATTAAAGAGTTGTATTTTTTCTATGAATGTCATAATATTTATAGAATATATAAAAATCACTGGAGAAAAATTCACTGCCATTATCTGTCCTCAAACATTTAGTTTTCTTTCTAGTCTATAATTCAACCATTACTTTAAATTCTTTAAATCAACTAAATTTTTTAGATTTAATCATTGAAAAATATACTCATGTCCTACTATTTTAATTAATAAATGAAATATAATATGTGAATTTTCCAATAGAAGGAATGTCTATAAAACCAAACACATTAGAATGAATAAGATCCAAAACACTACAAGATTTGTGAGAACTCATAGAACTGAAAGTTATTTTTTTTTTCATAAATTTAATGCTCATGGATATCAAAATCAAGATTACAATCATTCAAACCTTCAACAAGGTTTTTATTTTCAAGTTCCTTAGACTCTTATCTCTAATGTGGAAAAGTATTTAGTGCCATAACATAGTCTTATGATCTATAGGTAATTTTGATTAAAAATTAAAACACTCTTAGATGCCTAAAATCCACGACCATCTACTAAAGGTGAAACCCTCACCTTTTGCAATGATGTATCCATAGTTTTAGTCTTCACAAAAGTATTATTACATTCAACAGGTTATGCATCCAACTTATATAATGTGCCAATTTTGACACCTCTAGCAATCACCATAACATCTCTTACCATTAAGATCTTACATTAAAAAAGACTATCTGCATACCCAAATCAATTAGTTTTCTCACAAATAATAAATTTAATTTTTGTTCAAAGAGATGCAACACACCATTAATCCTTTTTCTACCATCAGAAAACCTGATTCTCACTTAACCAAAAACAATAATATTTAAATGAGAATCATCACTCAAGTACACCTTACCACTATCAAATTCTGCATATTTATAAAACTAATCTTTATTAGAGGTTATATACATAAAGATGTACCCGAGTCAATTAACCATACATCCTTGCTTGCATGAATGGTCAAACTTATAACTAATGGATCAAAATATTTCTTCTTGGAATCATAATCAAAATAACATTTCTTGTTTTTCTTCTTGTTTTTCTTCTTTATAGTCCTAATGGATGTGCCCAAGCTTACCACAATTATGAAAAACAATTTAGACTTTCTAGGTGGTTTGGATTTCCTTTGCATTTGGATTTATTACGCTTCTCATCTTCTTGCCTTTTCCTTTATGTCTTCCATGAAAAAATATGGCCTCCTTGGAAGTAATGGATACCTTCCTCATCATCTCTTCAGAAAGAAAATAACCTACCACATCTTCAATTTTTAAAATAAAAGAAGTACTACCAATGGTCATCACAAGAGAATCCCATAAATCAGACAAATAACAAAGCAATATTTGACATTTATCCTCCTCATCCATCTTGACATCAACTAATGCCAATTGATCCAATAAAATATTAAATTCTTCCACATGATCTATAATTTTCCCACCCTCCTCTATTCTCAAGGAATATAGTTTCTTCCTCAATAAAATATTATTTACTATAGATCTAGCTTGATACATATCACCAAGCTTCTACCATAATTTAGTTGTAGAGGTCTCTTCATGGACATTGATTAGAATAGAGTCCAACATACACAATTTAATTAGGCCCTTGGATTTATGGTGCATAATATTATATTTGTCAAATATATAGGTCTCAAGACATTCTCATCAACAACATCCAATAGATCATCAATCTTTAACTTCCACATCTGAAAACTATTTCCAAAAAAATCCTCCACATATATTCTCCTTGATGAACTTTCCATCTAAACATTTTTGCAACAAGATCACAAAGTATCTTCTATATAAGCTCCCACTCAAACTTCATTAGCTCAAAAAATCCAATAATCTACAATTGAAACCAAAGGTGATCAAACTCTAATACCACTTATAGAAAAATTAAGGTAGCATAACAACTTCCTACACCAACCTTGAGAGGACGATTATGTAAAATATTTCTCATATCTATACAAGAGTTACAAAAACTTAACAAAATAGACATAAATAGAATGCATACCACAACACAATGATCTAAATGGGGAAAACCTTTTTAGGAAAAAATACCACACTCCAAAGTTGATAGATATATCATTTTAAAATTAATACTATACTTGTAGAGAAATCTTCACACATGACTATCACCAACTTGTTGGATTATAGGGGGGGGGGGGGGTGAATGAGTAATCCCTAAATCCAAATACCTTAAAAACTTTTCTCTGATGAACTCGGTAGCAGCTCGGTAAAACAAACTTTACTATTTAATGACAACAGTAAATAAACTATAACAATCAATAAATCATTCACACAAATCATGCATCACATGTAACACCAGTATTTAATGTGGAAACCTAGATTTGGGAAAAACCACTATGGGACTTGTCACCCACTAATAAAATACTCTTCTGAAGTATGCCTGATTAAGAGCCAACCTGGTTAAAGATTACAATGCACACTGTTAGTGTGACCTGATTAAGGGATTTACCTCAGATACGTTAGGATCTTCACCCTATTAGGAGTGGCCTTGTTATAGGGCTTCAAACACTCTTTAGAATGTTACCTTTTTCAAGGATTTTACAATAAGACTATTATGTCCACTATGTTAAGAGATTTCTCTATTACAAATGCTAGTAAGCAACAATAAATAAATTGACCTGTAGATTTGCAACTATATTTTCTTAATCAGATCCTTTGTGCACTCTTCAATCTTCACTTCAATTATTCATTAGCCACTGGCTTCAACACTTCATCAAATCTATCTTTTCCACTCGGAATCTCTCTATTCCTTCTTCAGTTTATCAGTCGGTGACCCTTTAAATATTTAATTTTCCAACCATTTTTTCATACAAATCCATCCTTTATATAGAAATTTTTTTCCTCTTAATATCCTCTATTACATTTTTCCTTTGATCAATCTTAACTGTCCAATTCATTATGCCTTGAATCTGGATCTTGGTAACACATTTTCTTTTCACTTGGGAACTTGAACTTTTGTTGAAACTTATTCCATCTCTTTTGTCATTTAGATCTTTTCATAGATCTTCACCTTGAATTTTCCTATCCATAGATCTCTTGTAACTAACTCTCCTTGTCATCATGATCATCCAACTCAACATAGCTAATCATTAAATGTTGATTCAATCCTTATTTAATTTATGTCCCTTGCTCGGTGTCCTCCATTTATATTTTGGTTAACTTCACTCGGTGCATAAACCTTTCTTTTTTGTTTGGTGCCTTCAGTTCCTTTTCCTTTATCGAGTTAATTCCTTTTACCTTTTAGCTTTACTGAGTGACATATCCTACTCGGTAGCCAAAACAACTTAACTTACCGACTTGATAAATCTTCATCACCATGCTTTACCGACTTAACATAATCATATGTTAGATAGAAAATAATTATATCAACATGATCTAATCATTGTTTGATCTATATCAGTTACCCATTTAAGTTCTCCAACTTCATAACATCTCATGTCTTCTTCTTCTTAACTCATTCAACTTATATCATTACCAAATGATATGGCAACATAATATAAACTAGAAATCAATTTCTTGACATCAATGACAAGAAAATAACTGATCTAGCCTTTCTACTATCATGTATTCCTCTTATCTTGGTTGGTCTTCATCATCATCACCATAAGATAATCAATCTTCAACATTACTATTAGTTATGGTAACACAACTAGATATCCATAGGCAACTCAACAACTATCAAACTCTTACACACAACCTCTATATTATACACCTAATTTATACAAAAGATACAATATTAGAAACCATGAAACAAGTATGCAAAACCATGGTTTAAAAATAACCTAAAAATTGGTGCCTATCTTATATCCAATTAAAGATTCCCTATGATGTTTGAAACACACACCAACACATGTAACTCCTTTTTAGAGCTCTTTTTTAATAGGCCATAACTTTTGAATCGGGTGTTCAATTGACAAATTTTTTGGATGTGTTGAAAAATCTCACGAGATGCTCTATAAAGATATACCTTGCTACATTGGTTAGAGACAATTTTAGTCCATTTAAGAGCTCCTAAGGTCTAGACATGATCTTGTAATGAAAATTTATTGACATGTTTGTTTAGCCTATCGAAACATTTGGGGAACATTTGGGAAAAATCCTTTTTCAAATGTAAACTTACTATAAATAGTAAATTTATGTAAAGGCAAGGTTGAGACACCATTTTCCTAACAAACTTTTGTCTATAAAAGAAAACACATGTTAGTGGCTTGAGTGGGATAGTAGTTTGGGTTCTTTGAGGGTTGTATTTGTGAAGCATGGTATGGGATTTCTAGATAAGTACATGGACACATAGGAACACATTAGAAGAATTTATATTTCTTATGTTAACTCATTGTAACTTTGTAAGTGCATTTTATTACTTTATGGTCAAATAATACAATGGAGTATAGATACTTTTAGAGGCTGAGTTTTTTTTTTCCTTATGAGGGTTTTCTCCTAGTATATCTTGTGCTATCTTACAGCTTGTCTAATTGATCTTTTTATAATGGTAATTATATAGTCTTGTGTATATGCTTGTCTCTCATGAGTTATGTAGGAAATGGATAAAATACAACTAGGTATGAAGTAATATTTCCTAACAATTTAAGTTTTCTAGGTGCACTATACCTATATGTGATTTTGTTAGAAAAAACTTTAGATTCTAAATTAGGATGCTTGTACATCAATTCTACTAAAATTTAGCCAAAAAGTGTCAATCACATATGAAAATTGGCATAAACCAAGGGTTTTGACTTATTTAAAATCTAGAACTATGTTTCTTAATATGCTCTCTACAACTCTAAAACTTTTTGTTGGAATACCTGTAATTGAAAGATAGAAAAGAGGGAAATTATTTTTCTATACAAGGGATTTTATAAGTAAAACATTTGATAGGAATTAACCTCCATTACAACTATGCTTGATTAAAAAAGAGATATTACCCCTGGTAGGCTAGTGGCTAAATTTTAAATAAAATAGTAAATTAAAATGATGCTTCCTTAGACTTGATAATGGCGGTCATGCAATGCTATTTAGATAAAAAATTCAAGTATTGATACAATAGCTTGACATGAAAATATATAAAAGGATCCATCATGAAAGAATACTTGTGTGTTGGTTATTGTAGCTTGGTGCTCCATAATACTCAATTTTGAAGATTTTTTCTTAATAATTCTTTCTCAAGGATGGGATCAATAATGCTTGTCTTAAAATGAATTAGGAATGATACCTTTATATAGGGACAACAAGTCATTTCCTATTTTAATCCCACTTCCAATAATCATATCAAAATATCGAGATTAGATAACGAATGGTGGGAATTGACACACACTAATTTAGTTTTGAGCTATTTTATGAGGGATGCCACTAGGTGCTTCGAATAATATTTAGAATCAAGGATGCCTTCTGAAATGCATATATATATGATTTCCACTCCTAGATATTGAATGTATGTATTCTTGATAACCACTTGAAGAAGGAGAGAAAGAGAGAGATGAATGTTTGGATTTTCTTGCTTGATTGAGAATTCCTTTACTTGGCCATAATGAGAGATAAAATTGCATCAATTCAAGAAGATTTCCCTTTCTTGGATGGATTTTGGAGAAATGGAGACTTGGAGATCTTGAGTTGGATGCTTGCCTTAAAATATTGAATCCAAACCTCAATCACACAACTTGATTTCTTGAATACTTGAATTCTTGCACTTGATCATGAGATGTTTGTATATGAATAAAAGATACCAAATGAAGGGAGAAGAGGTCCTTTTATACTCAATCCCCTCCATTTAGGATTCAAATCTTCTCCAGGTCAACCACAAACTTAAATCTTGGAGGAAAACCTCGTCATCAGGCTCCGGGCAAAATTTGGGCCCAAAACCTGAGGGACAAGTTAGGTACTCAACTTGTACCTAGGGACAAGTCATCTAGTCAACTTGTTCCAGGAAAAAATGGCTCAAATTTCATGGGGATGTTAGGGAAGGTGAAAAGAAGAGGGAGGAGAAAATGCAGGTTGCTGTGATCAAGCATAATGAACATTCAAATCTCAAAATCACCAAAATGGGGTCTAATAGGTCCTAAAGCCTCCAATTATGGGTGCTAAATTTTTAGGATGATGTATTTAGCCCCCACTTTATCAAGAGTATGAGACAAACTCATGCTCATAATAAAGTACATCGAATGCATAAGAATGATCTCATCAAGGTCAAGGAGACCAAGAAACATCAATGTCCCAAGTGACTCGAGTATTTGTCAAATATAAAACCAAGGTAAGAGAAGCATCATTCGAATGAGAGAGAGAGAGAAAGAGAGAGAAGAGTGTAATCACTATCCTAGTAAGAGATTGTCCTACTATGAACCACACAAAATAAAAGCACTACAAAAAATGACATTGAATGATCTAGTAGGATTTGTTATGCTAGTCAATCCATAAAAAAGGACCAAGCCTTAAGGAAATCATTGTCTCCATTAAGGGATCTGACAAAGGAATGCTTAGGTCTAAGGAAAGCATTATTTCCATAGGGATCAAGTAAAGTGATCAGGCCTAAGTAAATAATTATCTCCTTAGGGATCAGAGAAGAAGGAAGAGTCCTTAAGGAAAGCCTTGTTTCCATTAAGGGATCTAATGAAAAGGATAAACATAAGGAAATAATTGTCTCCTTGGTCATCCAAAAGAGAGGCTATATTGAATTATTTTGTAAGTGTGTGAAAAATGTAAAACACAGAGTGAAGTGTATGTCTGCATGTTAAAGTGATTGAGGAAATGCCTTAATGGGAGAAATGACTTTAACGAAGCATACTTGCATCCACAAGAAATGTTTCCACTGTGAGATTCCCCCAAGAAAGGACAAATCAAGGAAAATAAGCACATGAAAAAAGAGAGCATGGAAGGGATTTAATAAATTTGGGGTTAGTATTCTCATATGATAATACATGACATATTATATCAAAATGAACTGTCATCATCCCCAAAGGTAGTAGAGCTACAACACACAATGGGAATGACACATAAGAGTTATAAAGAAGTGTCTTTTTGGGCCAGCATCATAGATACCAAAAAGAATATGTAGCTACCATTTTTTATCATCCCCAATCAGATGAGACAAATAAACATTTACAAATAGTGGCACATGCATGAAATAACATGTAACAACATATAAAAGTGAGATATAAGTATAGGAAATCTTACGATATTTCAATTCCTTTATCACCTTGTGCCAACAGAGCAACAAGGGTTGTTTAAAGTAATCTAAACAAAAAATATAATAGGTGAAACATCATGGGGGAAGCACGTTACAATAGGAAAACACAAAAAATCGACCACACAAAAGGAACTAGTCAAGTGTATTTCTTGCCCCCCCCATCTTATTCTATAGTGTTTAGGGAAAGTGGGCAACTCACAAGAAGAGAAACATCAAGAATGACTAATAGAACAATGCCTAGCTCCAAAAAAGGACCATACTATGAAGAAAGGTCACTTTGTTTATGAATATGAGTGATAGATAATTGTTGTGAAAACCTAGCTAACAGATCATGTGATTACAATAAATTATCTCATACATGTTATTAGAATCAATATCATGAACATCATTGTATTTGCATTAGGAATAACATCATCAAGAGTATCTTCTTCATCCAAATGAATTGTAATAGAATATATGATACAAATAGAATTGTCATGTTTTCTCAATTTTATCTTTTTCAAATTATCTCCCTCCTTTGGCTCAAGCATGAGTTGATCAAAGGGAATCAAAGAATCAGTAGGTGTATGGGATGAAACAATGTTTTGGGAAGAACACTGGTGGGATCTAGCACAATATTTACAATGACAATCATAAGCATGATGATTACATTAATTTTTCTTAAAATTTGGTTTGGCTCAAGATTAATCAACATTGACCCCTTTTCTTCTTTAGGAGGAAGAACATAAGGAACCACACTAGGTTGAGGGACCACGTGAAGAGAATGTATATAAGATATACAAGGTGGAATGGAATCATATATTGGAAGTGTAGGAGGTGTAGGAAGAAGTCCACATTCAGGGAAAGGAGATGGAAGATCCTTTGATTTTCTAAGCTCACAAATATTTTTGGAGTTTATAGGCTTGATATGAATAAAAGAGATTATTATGATGAGCTTGGGTTGGTTGAGGCATAGAAGGCCAAAAGAAATCAAGGTCAACCAAGTCTTGAGGTACTGAAGGCTGATAAAGACTATGATTAATAGTCACGATTTATCTATTATGAGGAAATTTAAGACATTTATGAATAGGAGAGGCCACATCTTTCATGGAGGTAAGCCAAGGAAGACCAAGTTTGACTTGAAATTGATCATAAGTTGGGATCACAGTGAAGGTAACATCTAAATCTTTGCCACCAACCTCAATAGGAAATGAAATAGAACCATGTGAAGGATAAAGGAAACTATTGCAAGTTTGGATCATATTAGATTTATCATAAAAATCATGTTGTAATTGTCTACTAAAGAGATATTCTTTAGTTATCATGCATTTACTATGAAAGTAGGATCAATAAGGAAACCACAATATTGAAGGCCATTAACCTTTGTGACAATATAGAGAGGACCATCAGGTACTTTAATTGTCTCACTAGGGTCAAAGGTAATGCAAGGCTCAAATTGGGTGTTGGTTTTATCTTGATCAATGCGGTTGACAACATGATTGGATTTGTGAACTTCATTATCATAGTCAATAAGCTGAGTGAAATAAGAAGAAGAAGGTTTGGTAGACTGAATGTAATTAGTTGAATGAGATGACAAAGGGTTGGTATAGATTTGCAAGTTTTGATTAGGAGGAACTAAAAAGTTTTTTCCTTGATCATTGACACCTTCAAAAGATATAGCATTATAATCAATAAGATCTTTAATAACATTTTTCAATAAAAAAACTTTTCAGTATCATGGCCAGGTTGATGATGGTATTGATAGAAAGCTTTGTGATCAAAGTTTTTAGGAAAATGTTTGGATGTGTCAATGGGTTTGATAGGAGGAAGTGTTAAAACATTAGCATTAATCAAATTCAACATCACATTATGCAAAGATTCAAGAAGCCAAGTAAAATTATGAGCAGGTCCAAAGATAAATGAAAAAGAAGCCACACCTTTGGATCCTGCTTCCACTTGATCATCAATGTTGTTGGATGTTTTGATTTTGATGAATTTATTTGGTTTCTATTTTTTTTGAACTTTTTGGATGTGGTGGCATCCCTCTTATCAACCAAAGCCATTGGAGTGGTGTTCTCAAATTGACTCACTTGAATCTAATACTTATGAAGCATTGCACATAATTGAGTGAAAGAAGAGAATTCAAAATGTAGAATCTTATCTCTAATGTGTTTTTTTAAATTAGCAATAAAAATAGATTGCACATCAATATCAGGCACAAGATAATAAATATGAACATGCAAATGCTTAAATCTACCAATTAAATCAATCAAATTTTATTTAACTCCTTGTTTACAATGCATTAAATTCAATCAAAGAAATTTTAGGACCAATGTTATTTTAAAATTGTTTAATGAAAGAATCAACAAGATTTTGGAAGGAATCGATAGAATAAGGAGGAAAAGAACAATACCATTTCAAGGATTTCTCTCGAAAGGTTCTAGTGAGTAGCTTAGCCATGAGCCTATGGCCATGAGGTAAATCACTATAATATTTGAAATTTTGTAACATGAGTCAAATGATCACCCTTACCATTATAAGTCTCAAAGTGAGGAATCTCCATGTATTGTGGTATAACGATACATATGATATCGAAAGATAAAGGACTAGAAATGTCACAAGTACGCATATTAAACCTGGATTGAGTCCTTGAAGAAATTTGTTTTTTCAAGGAAGACACAATTTGAGCCAAGCTATTAATGGTAGAATCGATAGAAAGGACGGTAGGAGGAGAGATGTTGAAAATATTTGGAACATTGTTAGAAATATAAGGAATGGATGAGTATGAAAAGGGGACAGTATGGTAAGTGGGCATTAATGAAGGTAATGAAACATAACCTACACACTTTAAGGAATAAAAGGAGCAATAGGATTAGGAATTCTCATGTGTATATTGAGATTTTGAATTGAAGTTGTTATGATAGGTGGAGCATAAGTGGAAATGTGAGGAATGGAAGTAGAAATAGGCATAGAGGTCTGAACACTAGTAGTAGGTGGAGTAAGACCTAAATATTGAGCACAATCCCTAATAGGCTTGCATTGGTATCAATTAGATGAGAGATACTATATAAGATGTTAATGCCATGTTCATCATTATGAATTAGCTTCCTTAAACCATATACAATAGAAATGACCTTAGGATTATAGTTTTCTTGTCCTATCCATTATTCAATTTTCTCAAAGTCATTGGAAAGTTTTTGGACTTGCAAAAGAGGAACTCTCAAAGCCTCATCTTCATCACGAGAAGAGTTTTTATCCATAAAATGATTGATGTCACTAATATGCATGTTGGTCTAATCAAGATTCCTAGGAAAAAAAGGAGGACTCAGGATCAAAGGAACCCATAAGTCTACAACTTCTTCTAACTAAAATGATATAAGTAGGAATCAAAGTGGTAACACTCATGTACAAGAGAATGAGAGGAAATATAAATGTAATGCAATTTATAGAGCTTAAAATAAATACGCAATCCAAACAAGGAGAGTGTTTTATGAAAGGAACACTTAAATATCATATTTAAGGATGAAGTAGATGTAACTATGAAAATGATAATCATATAATATAGATCTAGATACAAATAGATATGAAACCTATAGATCTAGATGCATGAAATATAAAGGAGATTATGTAAAGAGAATCTAACTACCAAATCTAGATATCCAAATACATTGATTGTAACAATATGATGTAAATGCATAGAAAATAGATCTAGATATCTAAATGCATAGAAAAGAATTCTAACACAAAAATTGGAATAGAGATGTAAGAAGTCAGGTTCACCAAAATGTATAATGGAAAAAGGGGACGTAATGTTATATGAGTTATTAAATCCCAAGATCTATCATACATTTTTTAGAATAATTTTAGAATAACTGAGGGGGGGGGGGGGGGGGGGGGGGGGTGAATCAGTTATCCTTAGGTCTAGATGTACCAATTCAACTTTGAAATACTTCAAACAACTTAGATCTACTCAATAGTCCACTCGGTCTCTATAACATATAACTAGTAACATAAACTTGCAGTCCACTATCCAAAAGTAATCAACTTGCAGAATATAAAACACTTAATACATCAAATAACATTCACACAAGTATGTCATCAAGATTTAACATGGAAACCCAATTTTGGGGAAAACCACTAGTAACATGATACCAATTTTTTACTCTTCTAAAGTGAGCTCTGTGAGGAGACAAACCCTGTTAAAGGTTACAATACACATGGTTAGGTGTGACCCTATTAAAGGATTTAATCACCATGTCAGGAGTGGCCTTGTTAGAGGACTTAAGAACATCCCATTAGAATGTCACCTTGATTAAATGATTTACAAATGACTGTTAGGTCAACCTTGATTAAAGGATTTCAACTGATACAATGGTTAGAAAGTAACAATAGGTTTGATTTGATACATAAAACTCACTTTGCAAATATAGATCCAATGTAGCTCATATGTTGATCCACTGAATGGCCTTCATTATCATCTCCATCTCTAATCTACTTGGAAACCCTTCAAGCAATCACCACTTCACAGCTCTTCATAGATCTTCATAGCCTTCTCAACCTTCTGCTTAGGTTTTCCAATCAACATAATCAACCTCTTTTCATAACCTACAATTAGGTTATCCTTAGACCTCCTTAATTAGGTAGCTTAATCTTTTTCCACTTAATCATTGTCGTAGATCTTAGGTTTAGGTCAGATTCATCAAATCCTCCCAAAATTTTGTTCTTCCTCTAACCTTCTAGATACTTCTTAAAACTTCTCCTTGAATCCATGCATAAAAATGGTTTACCATGCATTAAATAATCTAGGTCATTCTTCCTTATCTTCAACATGCTTTACATATTCCAAGAATTCAACTTTGTTGGCTAGGAATCTCAATCCCTTTACAAACTATAAAATATTGACACTCAGTCATCATCGTGTTCTTCTATTCAGTCTTCACTAGATAACTCGGTCATCGCTAATTTTTTTCTTTTCAGCACTCACTATTTTTGCTCAGTCCAATTTATGATACTCAGTTATTATTGATGCTTGGTCAACACTATATTTGCTTGGCTTATACTAGATCTCGGTCAACATTAGCATCACTTGGCTTATACTTAAGTTCCTTAATCTTCTACTCTTTTTCTTGGTCAAGCCTATGCTTTCAATATTTCTTTCCTCATCTCTTCTAAGCTTCAAACCAACCATCTTCTTTACTTAGTGTTATAGATAAACAACACATTATCTTGCCAATGTGTCAACTAGTCAAGTGCCCATTGCAATTTCTCATAACTCAACCTTTTCACTAGGTCTTCTTGTTATATTCTCTTTTAAAATCCTCTTCATCAATCAAATGATATTGCACTCTACTAGATAGCAACTATCTCACCAATTAAAGTTTGACATAAATGACAATATAAAAATTGTTTCAATTGTAGTTTCCAACAATCTCCCTCTTTGGCATTGATGGAAACACCATATGCTTAGTTACCATACAATCCAAAAATATTATGTATTGAAGAAACTTCTGTCAACTCTCTCTGTGTTCTATTAGTATATCTTATTTAATATCCTTAGGTTCATTTTGATTCTTATCCATGCAAATATCAACTCCCTCTTGGATAGATCTCTCCTTCTTTGTCTGTGCATCAATTTTACTAAATCTCTCATCTTTCCCTTAGAATCTCTCCCTCAACTATTCATGGTAACTTCTATTGAATCTCTCCCTCTTTGACAACAATGCCAAAGACACTTTCAACCTTCTCATTCATCTTTACCATGTAGATATCTTCATGTCATCTTTCTGAACTATATGCTCCCTCTGTCATCTTGCTCATGTTTGATCAACATCTTGTGCTTAACTCTTCACAGCTTTAGGCATCTCCTAAAGCGTGATCTCCTTGCATCAATTTGTCAGATATTCTGAGTGATAAATTTGATGCAACACTCCATTTGATTCTAGGTAGCCTCAGTTAGGGGAATCACCCCTAATTTACTTCTTAGATACTCATGTGCACCCTTAGGTAAAGCTTTAGTGAATATATCAAATAACTGCTCCTTTGTATTCACATATTCCAGTTTCACTTCTTTATCTTGAACTAATTCTCTCAAGTAATGATACTTGATAGCAATATGCTTGGTCTCAGTGTGCATCACAAGATTATTTGATATATTGATAGCACTTGTGTTATCATAGAAAATAACAACTTTCTCAGTGATCTCTTTCTTTATACCTTTCAACAATTGCTTGATCCATACTATGTTTAAACAATTAAGTGTTTCTGCTACATATTCAACTTCTATTGTGGATTGAGAAATGCAGTTCTATTTCTTGCTTGTCTATGAGAATAACCTCTTTCCTAGAATGAATGCACCACCACTTGTACTCTTTTTATCATCCACATTTCTTGCCCAATCTGCATCAGTATAAACTTTCAGTTCAAACTTATCATTCTTCTTGTAGTATAACCCATAATCATCTGTTCCTTTTAGATATCTCAGTATCCTTTTTACTGCCATCATGTGATTTTCCTTAGGATTTGTACAAAATCTTGCAACAATCCCAACTGCTAGTGAAATATCTGGTCTGTTGTGAATGCCATATTGTAGTTTCCCAATCATTGACCTATACAAGGTTTGATTCACTTTTGTTGTTTCATCATTCTTTGATAGTTATGTCCAGTAGCCATAGGTCTACTTACTAGTCTAGAATCCTCCATGCCAAAGGTTTTCAGTATCTCCTTGATATATTTAAATTGAGTAATGTAGACACCTTTCTCCATCTAATTAAATTGCAAACCAACAAAGAATTAGATCTCTCCAAACATAGACATTTCAAATTCTGTTTGCATCTCATTTGTAAATGTTTGGCATAGTACATCTTGGCCTCCAAATATGATATCATCAAAAAATATTTTAGCTAACAATATCCCTTTACCTTTTTCAATCTTTAAGTACATATTACTATTGTCATTTGTTCTTGCAAAACCAATTTTGACCAAGTAATTATGCAATCTTTCATACCATGCTCTAGGGGCTTGTTTCAATCCATACAGTTCTTTGTGTAGCTTATATACCATGATCCTCTTGCTTGGATCAAAAAATCCTTCTGGCTGTTCAATGTATACTTCTTCTGCTAGTATTCCATTAAGAAATGTAGATATGATATCCATTTGATATACTTTGAATCCTTTGTAGGCTGCATAAGCAAGTAGATTTCTAACTCCTTCCAATCTAGCAACTAGGGAAAATGTCTCTCCATATTCAATGCCTTCTTCTTGAGCATATCCTTTGCATACCAATCTAGCCTTGTTTCTTGTGACTTCTCCATGCTCCTTCAACTTGTTTCTGAACACCCACTTGGTTCCAATAGCATTCTTGTCCTTTGGTCTAGGTAATAGTTTCCAGGTTTTGTTCTTCTCTATTTGTTCAATTTCTTCATTCATTGTCTGAATCCAATCTTCATTACCCAAACATCTTTCACTGATTTGGTCTCACATTCATATAATAAGCATCTTTAGTTTTTCAACTTGTTTCTTGTCATGACTCTTGAACCTTTTGCTCCAATGATTTGATCTTGTTTATGATGTCTTCTCACATATTTTGCTAATGTAGCCTCTGGTCTCCTTTCTTCTTCTTCTTGTTCTTTAGGTTCATCTTTTAGATTCACTCCAGGTTCATTTTGTATCTCTGCTTCCTCTTCTGATTGTTCAATAATTACCTCTTGATGCTCAACATCTTCTTGCTGTAACTTGATAGATTCTTACTGTAACTTGGCAGCTTTATTCTCTAGTTCAGGTAAATTGCTAGGCTCTCCTTCATTCATGTATACAAATGATCTATAATCTTCAGGTTCCTTCTTCCATTCAACTTCATTCTTTTCTGCATATTCATCAACTCTAACATTTGCACTTTCCAAAACTTTGTTAGTGTTAGAATTCAAATACTTATAAGCTTTTCTCTTAGTGGAATAACCTAGGAATATGCCTTCATCACTTTTAGCATCAAATTTTCCATTCCCGTTGTCCTTCAGTATATAAAATTTTCTTCCAAAGACTTTAAAGTATTTCACATTAGGTGCATAACCATGCCATAACTCAAAAGGTGTAGCATTTGTACCTTTCTTGACTTGTACTTGGTTCAAGGTATAGACAACTGTACTTACAACTTCTCTCCAGTACTTTTGTGCAACATTTTTCAATATCATCAATGTTCTAGCACAATCCACGATTGATCTATTCCTTCTTTATTCTATACCATTATGTGGAGGAGTCCTTAGTGCAGACATTTGTCTCTTGATTCCTCTATCATTGCAGAATGTGTTGAACTCATTAGATATGAACTCTCCTCCTCTGTCAGATCTCAGAAATTTCAAACTCTTACCTATTTCTTTTTCAACTTTTGCCAAATACCACTTGAACAATTGAAAGGCATCAAATTTTTCTTTAAGAAACATCACAGTCATCATTCCAGAGTAGTCATCAAAAAATAGAATAAAATATTTGTCACCGTAGTAGCTTTGCACTACAATAGGTCCACAAAGGTCAGTATGAACCAATTCCAAAATATCATCAAAAGTATAGGTTTTTCTCTTGAAACTATACTTTATCATTTTTCCCAATTGACATTGCTTACACATCACATTTCAGGTTTCTTCAATCTTGGTAACCCTCTTACTCTTTTCATCTTACCAATTCTTAGCATATTATCAAAGTTCACATGACATAACCTCTTATTCCATAACCATACATCATTAAATTATGAAAATAAACATGTCTCATCAGATAGCTCTAGATAGAACAAGTTACTAGTTCTTGTCTGTTCTCCACTTCCAATTAGTTCACTAGTAGCATAAAAAATCTTAGCCTTTTTGTGATGGAATTCAACTCGGTATCTAGAACTATTCAATTATGAAACACTCAACAAGTTATAGTTAACTCCTTCAACCCAATAAACATTATCACAACTGATCTTATCAGTCAATCTTATTGATCCTTTTCCTTTAACAAGACATGGTGCATCATTACCAAACTTGACACTGCTACCTTTGTAATGATTTAAGGTTTCAAACTTACTTTTATCACCAGTCATATGATGTGAGAAACTACTATCAATTATCCACCTATCACCTTTACTCATATATGAAAAAAGTATAGTTTTCTCTTCTTCATCAGCATCATCTTTCATATCAACATAAATAACTTCTACATTATGATCATCATATTCATAAAATTCACTGTCAGTTTCTTCTTCAACAATATAAAAAGATTTCTTACCTTTATCCTTGTATTCCTTGTACCTTTTGTAATCTCTGTCATCACTTTTGTCTTTGTACTTGCTTCTCTTCTTTCATCCTTTTTATTCCTATCAAGACATCTTGCTGTAATATGACCAGCTTTGTTATGTGAAAAATAGATTATAGGAAGTTTACCTTTAAATTTTCCTTTTCCTCTAAGTAGTCTTTTAGCCATTAGTGCCTCAAGATCATCAAGGTTATCATCATAAGTTTCACTATCACTGTTCACACATATTTCTTTTCCTTTCTTGGACTTATAAAGAGCCAATTGAGATTTGAATGTAGATTCAATATTATGAGAGGTTGAAATTATCAAAATTTGACAATTCAAAAGCAATAAGTCTACCAACTAGACCTTCCAAAGTTAAGTTGTTACCAGGAGCACATCTGAGTTCTTGTATTGCAGAAACTCTAATAGCATAAATAGGAAGTAGGGTTCTCAATACCTTGCTAATAATAACTGCATCATCAATATTTCTATTACCTCCTCTAATAGAATTCATAACTTCTTTAACTCGGCCACAATATTGTACAATAGTCTCACCTTCTAACATTCTCATTTCATCAAAATTACCTCTCAAACTTTCAGATTTGGCTATTAGTACATTTGTATCTCCACCATAGATAGCCGTCAGCATGTCCCACATTTTCTTTGTAGTGGTACAGTCCTTCATGTCTTCAAATTAAGGATAACTTAGGGCTGATGCAATCTCCAACATTGCCTAATTGTGTTCTTGCTTTTCCTTCATCTGCTGGTTTGTCAAAGGTGTAGGTGCTGCTATATAATCATTTTCCACATAGTATTTTTTTGCATCTCCAATTCTAGCTAGGTGTAGCTTCATCAATCTTTTCCATGCAGGGAAGTTCTCCCTGTTTAGCTTTGGTACCTCCTTTTTGTACATCTTGATCTTTAGCTCCAAGTACCTTAAATTTTTTCCTTGCATGCACCACAAGCTCTAATACCAATTATTAGAATGATGTTAGAATAACTAGGGGGGGAGTGAATCAGTTATCATGAGGTCTAGATGTACCAATTATACTTTTAAACACTTCAAACAACTTAGATCTACTCAATAGTCCACTCGGTCTCTCTAGCATATAGCTAGTAACATAAACTTGCAGTCCACTATCGAAAAGTAATCAACTTGCAGAATATAAAACACTTAACACATCAAATAACATTTACACAAGTATGACACCAGGATTTAATGTGGAAACCCAATTTGGGAAAAACCACCAGTAACATGCTACCAATTTTTCACTCTTATGTTGTGAGCTCTGTGAAGAGCCAACCCTGTTAAATGTTACAATACACACTCTTAGGTGTGGCCCTATTAAAAGATTTCATCACCCTGTCAAGAGTGGCCTTGTTAGAGGACTTAAGAACATCCCATTAGAATGTCACCTTGATTAAAGGATTTACAAATGACTGTTAGGTCAACCTTGATTAAAGGATTTCAACTGATACAATGGTTAGAAAGTAACAATAGGTTTGATTTGATACATACAAATCACTTTGAAAATACAGATCCAATGTAGCTCATATGTTGATCCACTGATTGGCCTTCATTATAATCTCTATCTCTGATCTCCTTGGAAACCCTTCAAGCAATCACCACTTCACAACTCTTCACAACCTTCTCAGCCTTCTATTTAGGTTTGTCAATCAATAGAATCAACCTCTTTTCATATCCTAGAATTAGGTTATCCTTATACCTCCTTACTTAGGTAGCTTAATCTTTTGCCTCTTAATCATTACCATAGATCTTAGGTTTAGTTGAGATTCATCGAATCCTTCCAACATTTCTTGCTTTCTCTAACCTTTTAGATACTTCTCAAAACTTCTCCTTGAATCCATGCATTAAATACTCTAGGTCATTCATCCTTATCTTCAACATGATTTATATATTCCAAAAATTCAACTGTGTCAGCTGGGAATCTCAATCCCTTTACAAATTGTAAAATATTGACACTCAGTTATCGTTGTGTTCTTCTACTCAGTCTTCACTGGATAACTCAGTCATCACTAAAATTGTTCTTCTCGACACTCACTATTTTTGCTCGGTACAATTTTTGATACTCAGTTATTACTGATGCTTCATTGACACTATATTTTCTTGGCTTTTACTAGTGCTCGGTCAACATTAGCATCACTCGGCTTATACTTAAGTTGCTTAATCTTTTTCTCTTTTGCTCGGTCAAGCCTATGCTTTCAATATTTCTTTCCTCGTCTCTTCTAAGATTCAAATCAATCATCTTCTTTACTTAGTGTTATAGATAAACAACACTTAATCTTGCCAATGTGCTGACTAATCAAGTGCCCATTGTAGTTTCTCATAACTAAACCTTTTCACTAGGTCTTCTTGTTATCTTCTCTTTTCAAATCCTCTTCATCAATCAAATGATATGACACTCTACTAGATAGAAAATGTCTCACCAATTAAGGTTTGACATCAATGACAATATAACAATTTTTTCAATTATAGTTTCCAACAACATTGGAATACAAAACCCCTCACAAAGTGGATCTAATTAGCACAACCAAGGGAGTAAGGGTGCAAGTACAAGATGTACACAATGTAGGGTTTTGATTCCTAATAGAAATGACAAGGAAATGAAATGTAGATGAAAAATTTGATCTAATAAAGAAAATACAATGGAAAATAAGGGAGAATAAGTGCACCTAGAAATAAGATGGAGGAGATAGGACTTTGAATCTAAATTTGACTATTGCCAGATCCTCAGATCTTGCTATAATTGCAGATCTGGAAAACATTGATCTAAATGTGTCTGTCCTAAAAATTTCATTGAAAATCAGTAGGGACAAGTAAAATTTTAGGGTACAAGTCAAATTTTGGGGAATAATTCAATTAGTTGAATTATTCTTGGAAAAAATGATGAAACCTTCCAAGATTTTGAAACTACACTTGTACTTCTCACATCATGAGTTGTAGCTTCACAACCTATTCTCAAACACACAAAAATGGGGAAAGGGTTTTGGAAAGGGGTTTTCCTTGGTCAAAACCCTATTTAGGAATCAACCTTGAAATTGAGTTAAAATTTCATAAAGGAAAATAATGTAAAAAGGTAAATTATTGATTCACCTTGTGCGAAACCCTCATGAATGGATATAGTAATTTCTCAAATCCATGAAGATTCTTGAAATGTGCTTGGAATATGATGTAGAATCAAGGATTACTTCACAAAAACATAGATCTATGATTTCCACTCCTAGATCTTGAATGTATGTATGCTTGACAACCACTTGAAGAAGAAGGAGAGAAAGAGAGATGAATGTGTGGATCTTATTGCTTGATTGTGAATTCCTCTACTTTTCCATCATGGGAGATAAACCTGCACAAATTGGAGAGGATTTCATTTTCTTGGATGGATCTTGGAGAAATGGATACTTGGAGATCTTGAATTGGATGCTTTCCTTCAAATATTGAATCCAAAACCTCTGATTTCTTGAATACTTGAATACTTGAACTTGATCATGATATGTTTGTAAATAAATTAAATATAAAAAATGAGGGAATAAGAGGTCCTTTTATACTCAATTCCCTCCATTTAGGATTCAAATTTGATCCAAGCTGACTATAAATCTAAATCTTGGAGGAAAAATCCATCATCGGGATTTGGGCAAAATTTAGGCCAAAACCTTAGGGACAATTCAGGTACCCAACTTGTACCTAGGGAAAAGTTAGCTAGTCAACTTGTCCCAAGAAAAAATGGCTCAAATTTCACAGGGATGTCGGGGAAGGTGAAAAGAAGTGGGATAAGAAAATGTATGTTCTTATGATTGAGCATAATTGACATTCAGACCTTGAAATCACCAAAATGGGGCCTAATAGATCCTAAAGCCTCCAATTATGGGTGCTAACATTTTATGATGATACAAGTTAATCATTATATTTCTATAGAACTTGTTTAGTTTCTACCTTCAATTTTTTTGAGTTTGAGTATCAATTTAAATTTTTTTAGGTGATGTTGTTTATTTTTAACACCTATACCATATAAAATTAATTCTATTATATACTCCAATTATACAATTAGATGCCACACAAATTAATTACGCACTAAAAGGATTGATTTGATTTTAACTAAATGAGACTCAATTATTTTGATTAGATAAATTGAGAGGAGGCCTGAACTTTTACATCAATCCAAAAGACAAAATATGGGGACTCACAAGGAGTGAGACCACCCTACAAAAAGACCCAACAAAATAACCACCAATAACAAAAAAGATATGACATAGAGTACTAGGGAAGGACACTCCCAAAACAAAATAAAGAGAAGGGGCCTTAAAATTTTTCCAATCTTGATTAAGCTTCTTTAGAAGATTTAGAAATGAGTCTTTTTTTCACTCCCTTAATTAGGGGCTAACATAATAGGGACCTTAGACACTGAGTCATTCTCCATCTCCTTCTTCTTTATTTTTTCATGCATGTTTTCAAGTTCCTCTTTGATATTATACAAATATATAGAAGTCTTGGCCATCATGTCCTTGCTTAAATCCAAAACATATTTCAACTTCCTTGTGAGATCATCTTGATTGTTCTTGACATTGGAAATGAAAAACATAATCTCTTTATTTTCTTCCTTAGAGAGTACCAAGTCACAAAGCTTCTTAATGTGCTCCTCAATTTTGCCCAATTATTGAGCCTATGGGAAATATTATCATTTACCTCCAAAATTCTTTGGTCATGGACAACTTCCAACCATTCCCAAACCCCAGCATCAACTTTGTCCTGGGCCTCAAGCCTATTAATTTTCTTCTTAGTTGTATGAATCCAAGCTAATAACCAATATATGTTTTCATTTTTCCTATTGTAAACCATAAAAAGATTGTTAATTTTCTCCACAACTTTTGATAAAATAGTTAAATCAACCTCTTTGGGAGAAATAAAAGGGAATAGGGACACACAGTAGTAGTAGGAGAAGATAGTTTAGTTTTTAGATTCTTATGATTTTGGGGGTTATTTCCTAGAGTCCGTTCTAACTCAGTAGTATATGAGGATGATTAACCATTAGAAACATCAAGCGTATCATTAGGAAGAACCTTTTACTTATTAGTATTATTCTTTTTATCCATTCTTTGGGGGTTAACCCTAGTCTTAGAAATAGGTGGGTATGAAGACCAAAGGAAGAGGCACCTTTAACATCTTTTGGCCTAGGGAGCTCAACAAAAAATATTGGGAATCCATGAGGTGAAGGGATTATGGTTTGAGCTAGGAGAGAGGGATAAATGGAATGTATACAATCTAAGGATGCGGTCTTGATGAAAAGGGAGCCCACCCTTTACCTTAGCAATAACTATCAACTAGGAAAAGGAAGACAACTTCAAAAAAGGAAAGTTTAACTTAGTCCTATGGAAAAAATGATTCAACATAGGAAGATATGGGAATGGAACCGCTTATTGTAGGAATTAGGAGAGATAGGGTATTGAGAGGGGAGGGGTGAATCAGTGCCCACAAAAACTTTCACTAGAAAACCTTTCAGATCTAAAACAATAAATAGTAATAACCTTGCAAAATAACTTTTATCTAATGCATGTATCATTCATCTATTCAACTTGTGAAAGTAAATAACATGAAATCAACAATATAATAGTTCCATAACACAAGTATTTTGGTAATGCAGAAACCCTTGTTAGAAGGTAAAAACTGTGGTGGGGATGATACCCACAAATTCTTCACTACTATAGATAGAAAAGGTTTTCCTGTTAGGGCTACAAGTTTTGATCACTTCTGGTGATCTTACCCTATTAGGAGTAACATATTAGATCAGCTAGATCTACCCAGTTATAGGATTTTAGCAACACTACTTGAGTGTGCACTCGGTTAATAGATTTACAAAAAGACTGTCAAGTCTACTCTGTTAAGAGATTCTACCAAAACTCTATTACAATGATTAGAAAGCAATAGGTAACTATCTACTAATGACAACTCTAATTGTATGATACATATCAATAAAGTATTGAATGTATATCACCTTATACTATGTGAATCTCTACTCTAAACTGCTCGGTTAGCCTACTCTGATTCTACTTAATTTGATCTCCTCTGAATATTATTTTGTTCTATCAACTGATAATCTTAAAGGTTGGCTAGTGCTTCATCGCTCATACATCAGTTTACCACAAAATGGTGTAAACATACAAAATATATATCATACTAATTTATGCCGCTTATACAAAATTAGGTTTCAACAACTTAGAGAAAAACCCTAAGATCAATGGTGTACAAAAATAACTTAGATCTAACATTTACAAATGATCCTTGATCTTGGTAAAACATTTTTTGATTCTGTTGTAACCGTTTGCATAGAAGAATGTGCCATTCCTAAATACTATGCCATTTTATGTGATCCTCGGTAAACACTATATAAAATGCTCGGTAATTACTCTGATGCTCAGTGTTTACTGTCTCTTAGTGTCAGTGTCTGATGCTCGGTAAAACTGTCTGATGCTCGATATGAAGACTTAACCGACTGGCTTGTATTGCTTATAGTTACTGACTAGGTTCATATAAGTAACCGACTGATGTCTTTGATAACCTTTTATACTAATGACAATCATTAATGCTTAATAGAGATAACACTTGTACCCACCTTTAAGAATAATGTATATGATGAGCACCAAAATGATGTATCCTTCCATTCCCCTGACAAATATTCTCTAGTGAACCCATTTTGTAGATGAAAGATCTTCTCCCTAGGACAAATAAATATCTAGAAATCATCCTTGTAATGGCCATTTGAACTCCTAGGGATGGGTTTTCCCTAAAAAACCAGCCCATTAATTGCATCAATGGTCTCCATGGAGATTGTGAAGGAAACCACACCAATAGAAATGAAACTCTTGTTCCATGCTTTGGAATTTTTTTCTCATAAATCTAGATCAAAACCCTTCATACCCTCAACATAATTGGAAATGTTCCCTCAACCAAAATTAACTAGAGATTTGGGTAATTTTTGAAATCAGCACATCGATGAGACTCTTTTTGAATGAGGTTTCCCTCCATAGTGCTATGTATGAAGAAAAATACATAGAGGCCAAAAAAAATCAAGGAATATGAGAAAAAATAGAATTTATTTGATGGAAAGTATTACACAAAATATAAATCATTCCTAATAAAATTTGATTTTCCAATACATCATAATTATAGAGTGTAGTATGACAACCTGTCATTAAGATGACATTGTTCAGGTATGATAGAAGAGTAGCATAAAAACATAAAATTATAGATTCAATTGGATGATATTACATTACATTCATGTGGCTTATAAAGCCATTTATTCTTTAAAAAAAAAACCTTATAGGAATAACTTATCAACTAACTTTTTTGTTAACTACTAAATCTAACCTAAACCTAGATAATTAATGAAATAACCAAATTCCCCCCCTTATTATATTAATTCAAACAAGGGTGGAACAATGCAAGAGTTTTGAACCCAACCCTTCTGGAGACTTTGATGAAGCATCTTCACCAATCCTTCTCTCTCACTCAAGAAACACCCAACTAACTACATCATTAGATCTCCTAACCATATAACCTAAAAACATTTGTACAACATGAGTCTTCCCACCTCCCATGCACAATGAGACACATTTCCTTCAAAATTTCACATCTCTTCTAAGTGTGTCTAACAACTCCTCTAGTAATAGACATGAGACACCTTTCCTCTAAAAGTACACATCTCCTCCGAGTGTGTCTAATGCCTCCTCAAGTGCTATGGAAACCAATCACTAATCAATTCCTTTAGATGAGACAACCTTCCCTCTGAAAGTACACACTTCCTCCAAGTGTGATGAATGCCTCCTCAAGTGCTCAACAAATCATCAACTAAATATTTCTCCCTTTCTCCTTAAAAGGGACAATAATGATACCAAGCCCCTCTTTTCTTTAGGGACATAAATATGTCAAGCCCCCTCTTTTCTTCATGGACACAAATATGTTAAGCCCCCTATTTTCTTTAGGGATAAATATGGAAAGCCCCCTCTTTTATTTAGGGACAAAAATGAGGTTCTTATCATGCAATAAATCATCTCTGAGTGAGAAGATAGCTTGAGATGATAGGTATCCTCTTGCCTCTATTGACTCTAGCCTCCTATATATTTGGTTAAAATTTATTTAGTTTCTGACTCATATGATTCTGAGAAAACCTTGTCCTATGTGACAAATATGACCCTAAAAACACAAGAAATATTTAGCATATATGTATTCATGATAAGTGTTTTAACCAATTTTGATTACACCACTCAGATCAACCTTTCTCAAGAAAAATTTTCAATGCTAAATCAAATCAACATTATCAAGCTATTAGGCATAATATTCCAATAGAATGAACTACCCTTATCATCTATTATGAAAGGGAAATAATTACAAGTTCCTCCATCTAAATAAAATAGTCTGCTTCTAATATGTGCCAATTTTCTTGATAATAAATGTAGAAACTCTTACCCTTTTTTCCTTGAACTAATGCAATATATCATTGCATCTATAAAATATGCTATGTGATCTATTGAAGAATTCTTTGACAACATACACTTTCAATAATGTAACAATATATAAATTTATATGATTGTTAACCATAACTTTAATTGGGGAGAATGTTGAGAGGATTAAGAAGATGCTAGCATTTTTCTCATTGATATCAAAATCCTTGTACCAGTTGTATGTCTGTGCCAATTTTTTTTTAGTTGGTTATGCTTTGGTATTATGCAGATAAGATCTATTCTATGTGTATACACCTAAAAATGGTCATCTAGACTATTAGCCCCTTTTGCTAAATTATCAATTGCTTATTCTTGATCAAATCCTAGCTCTATCATTTATTCGATTATTTTCTATGGGCTAACCATCTTATCCTAAGTCTTTATTTATTTAAAAGGAATATTTCCTCCCCTTTTAATAAATAAAAAGCCCCCACTTTTCCTCTTATCCTAAGTTGCACAAATAAAGTATTATTCTTATTTTATAAAAAGGGAAAAAGCACTTTTTGTCTCATATGGACACAAAAGTCAACTTTTATTTTCCCATTGGAGGATATTTGTGCACATGGATTGCTCCCTCTTCAAGCTCCACCATTGATTAAATCTTTTGCCTCTTAATCTCCATGGTCCATTCCTTCTCATTTCTTATAAAAGGAGAGCTCTCTTCTTTATTCTAGATCCTCAACTTTTTATGCTAATGTTATGCTGCAGGTTTTCTAGGTACACTTTGGAGCTTTTGAAGATTTGGAGCATTCTTGGCTTTTGCATCTACATGTTATCATAGTTTTCATTTCTTGCATTATCATGACATTCTTAGCTTAGATTTCCTTTATGCTTTAGATTACTTCATCTAGCTTAACTAGGAGGCTTTGTAATACTTGTTCTTTCATTTCCATAGTTTAGCTTGCATATTCATTTTAATCTAGCTTGCATTACATTTCATTTGATTCTTGAGGATATTGGCATTCTTGCCCTTGTCTTCATTGAATCTCCCATTGCATGGTTTACTAGCAAGGTTATTGGCTTAATAGCTCTAGCTGAGAGCATTCTTAAAAACCCTTGCACTCCATGCCTAGGGAGCTATGGATTGATTTTTGAGACCTCATTCTTGAGTGTTCTTGAATGTAATGATTCATAGAAGTGTGACACAATTATAGCACACACTATGCAACTTAATTTGGTAATGGATTGTGTATATATATGTCCCTATTCTGGTTATGTTAATATATCTTTTTGGTACATATATAGTATTAGATGAATGTAGAAGTATGAATTTATGGATGGATATATTTTGGCCTTCTCTATTTTAGAGTTCTTATGGGTGTCCCTACTACGAAGACAATCTTACAGTACTTCAAAATATTTCAACATGACAATTGTACTCAGTTTCTGGATAAATCTCATATTGTTCTATCCATCGGTTGGTTTAGAATTTTTGTAGATCAAGACATGGTTTTGTCTGTGGAATTTCCATAGGCCCAAAAATATACTTGTCTTTTGGTGAGTATAGTGTGTAACATGCTTATCTTATGTGTGACCTATATCTAAGTCCTATGGTAGCATGGTATGAATATTTCATATGTGTGACCTATCTTTTAGCTTTGGTGATAGCATTTTAAACTATATTGTAATATCTTTTGTAACTTAAGCCAACATATTTTGTGGGTAGGCCGACATTCATACTTGTTTTATTGGATGTATATATATGTGTGTGTCTCTATGTGTGCCAATAACTTGTATCTGAGATATATAGAGTGAGAATGAGTAAACTAAAAGTAGCTGGATGTGAGTATGTTCATGCATCATTTGTGGTGAACTATGCTAGAAAAATAAGGAGACCAAAGATTATTGAGAAGATAGAGATAAGATTTACAATAGAAGGAAGTTTTTGTTGGGGGTATTGTTGGATTATCATGCATAGATGTAATGACATTGCTATCAACATATTCCTACTATTTGAGATAGAGTTCTTGGTATGTCCAGTGAGAATATTTGTTTGGTATGGCTAATATATTAAAAATAGATGTTGCAAACATATATATGATTTCAAGGATGTCTTTAGTTGACCTATGCCAATTTATAGAGGTTCAAAAGGTGATTTTAGTGAGTTATGGATGATTGATTAGAGACTAGTATTTTAGATGATCAAGAAGAGACAATGTTTAAGTTTTTGGTTTGGTATTGTTTGGTTATGCAATATTTTTGGTTGATAACCTGGTGGTGAGTTTAGGACATGGATGTGTTTCCTCAAATTGAGTGGTTCATGATTTAATGGATGCTGGCAAGCTATTTTTCTTGAGTGATAGAGGTTACTGATTGGTGTTCTTTTTGAACAATGTAGAGATAATGGTAAATTCTGAGGCAAAGTTGTTTTGGATGTTGCTATGGCATCTCGTGTTACTTGATAACGTTTCTAGATCATGTCCTATTGATGTTTTTGGATCACATTGAGTTATGTGATCAGATTTGGTGATTTTTATATGACGTGTTTTGTTCTTATTGTTCTTGGCCAACATGGTGGTATAACGTGTTGGAATGGATTGAGGTGCAATTTATGGAGCTAGAGTGTGTTGAAGGATGAAGATTTGGATCCTTATTTTGTCTTTGACAATATTTTTTGGATCACATTGATGATTGCATTGTATTTGATTAAATATTTATAATTGATTAAATATTTTTTATTTCTACAAGGTTGATGCATTGTATATTTATAATAATGTAATATCCTTATGGATAGAGGATCATTCATGCGTATGAGAGATTGTGCGAAGAGGTGTAAGTGGAATTTGAAATTGAGGTAGAAGATCTGATGTATTATGTACTTCATTGGAACTGTATTGGCATAACAAAGATGCTATCAGCCAGTTCATAATTTGTGGATTTTGTCTATCTACTTGTTGTAAGGCAGTAAGCCTTCCTTTGGGTTGTAGCCCATGTTGTATTTGAGTAGTGAACTCTAGGTAATGTGCCTAAATGCATGTGCATTCCCCTTATAATACCTTTAATACTTGGTATATTTCTTTTAAAAGAGCACAACATCTTGTGGGTTTGATCCCCGCCATGGTTTTTCTCATAATAGGGTTTACATGTCAAAAATATTGGTGTTATATGATGGTTATTGTGTTATGATATTTGTTTGAATATTCATAATTTAGATTTGAGATTTAAAGTTTATAATTTTATTGAGGTTTTAAGTTTTGGGAGATCACTTAGAAATATTACAATCCTCCTATGGATCTTCTACTACTATTTGAGTACAATATCAAAGAAAAAGAAGTATTGTTGAGAACCTTGTTAGATACCGAATATACAACTGCCATAGAATTAGAAATTTCACATCAAATATGGACAAGATTAGATGTTTTGCATGAAGGAGATGCATGTGTGAATCAAGTCAAGCTCTAGAGTTTAAAAGGGAAGTATGAGGCATTAAAGATGAGTGAGGATGAAAACATCAATTATTACATACTAAAGGTGAATGCACATGTTTGTGGAATTAGATGTGCTAGTGGAACATTAGAGGAAGATGCAATTATTTCTAAGATACTTAGATCCTTTCCTCCTTAAAATCACAATGCTATTTCTATTTAAGAGATCAAGATTGTGGCACCAATTAAAAGAGACAGATTGGTTGGTAAGTTACCTCCCTTTGAGATGAGAGAATTTGATGATAGCCTTCCTAAAGTTGAATCTGCATTGAAAGATACTATTTCTAAGGATAAGCAAAGATATGACCTTAGATAAATTTCATCAAAGTATGGATCTAGATATGGAAATGAGATAGAAAAAATTGAGAAAGAGGAGAGAAAACTTGAAGATCTTAAAGCCCTAATCGCCAAGAGACTACCTAAGGGAGCTGGTAAGTATGAATGGAAGTTACCTTAGAAATGTTTTTCATGTAATAAAATTGGTCATTTTGCTTCTAGATGTCCCGAGAGAGTTGTGAAGCATAAGCCTAGGAATTTCCAACCTAAATATAAGAACTGTTATTGTGCTACTAATGAAGGTGTATCTAATGATGAATCTAAAAAGAGTGAAGATTAGATTGTGTTTATCTCTATCAAAGAAGAGAATCATAGTTTATTAAATGTGGAAAAAGCCTTTGTTACACATGTTGAAGAAAAAGGTGAATGGGTGATAGACATTGGTTTTTCACATCACATGACCAGAGATAAGAGCAAATTTTTGAAGTTGGAGAGGTATGGTGGTGGTGTTATCAGATTCGGTGATAATACTCTTTGTATGATCAGAGGTAGAGGTTCCATTACACTTGATGGTAAGATTAATACTAATGATGTTTTATATGTTGAAGGTTTAAAACACAATCTTTTGAGTGTTGGACAACTAGTTGACAAAGGTTATAATCTACAATTCAAGGATGGAAATTGAAAAATCATTGGAAGCTTAGGATTTGAGATTGAATTAGGAACAAAGACCAAAGGTAATGTATTTCATTTGAATAGTGTAGAGAATAGATGTCTGATAGTTGGTTGTGGCACAAAATATTTTTTCATGTGAACTTCGATAACATTGTGAAGATAAGCACTACTAAAGAAGTGAGATATTTACCTAAATTATTGAAGCTTGCTAATGCTATGTGTAAGAAATGTCAATTGGGTAAGATAACTAAATCTACTTTCGAAAGCAAGACTTATTCTTCAAGTGAATTGTTAGATCTGGTACATATTGATTTGTGTGGCCCTGATAGAACTAGAAGTTATTATGGATATAGATATTTCATATTATTCATTGATGATTATTCAAGAATGATGTGCATTACATTTTTAAAAGATAAATATGAATCTTTTGAAAAATTCAAGATTTTCAAAGCTATGGTTGAGAGTTGGACATGTATGAAGCTGAAATGTATGAGATTTGATTGAGGTGGAGAATTTATATCTAGCAAATTTGATGCATTTTGTGAAGAGCATGGGATAAAGAGGAAAATATTTATAATGTGGACTTGACAACATAATGGTATTGCAAAGAGAAGAAATAGAACTATCTTGGACACTGAAAGGACAATGATGATTGAAGGAAATATACCAAAGGTCTCTTGGTGAGAAGTGATTAGCACTTTAGTTTACACATTAAATCGAGTTCAAATCAAACAAGAAACTAATAAGACCCCTTATGAGATATGGTATGGTCATGTACCCATAGTGAAATATTTTTGAATCTTAGGAAGTAAATGTTACATCAAAAGAGATGAATATTTAGGGAAATTTGATCCTAGATGTGATGAAGGTATCTTTCTTAGTTATTCTACAAAGATAAAAGCATACAAGTGTTACAATAATAGGCCAAGAAAGATAATTGAAAGAGATAATGTTAAAGTGGATGAAAGCTATCAGAAACAAGCTAGATCTTGTAGATATGAATCAGATTGTGAGGAAGACAACCAAGAAATGTAAGAACAAAATTAGAATCAGAATCATATTGGTTTGATAGATCATAATGAAGAAGTTACAAATGATGAAGAATTGGATACACATGAGATAGCTACAAATCAAAATATGAAGACTCCAAGGTATGTAAGGATAAATCATTCTGAAAATCAAATTATTGGTGATAGGAATCAAGGTGTTTGGACTATAGGAAGACTTTATATAAATAGAGATGAGATTTGTTTGATTTATAAGATTGAACCTAAGGATATTGATGAAGCATGTAAAAATGAAATTTGGGTTAAAGCTATGGAAGAAGAATTTGAATAGATTGAAAAGAACATGGATCCTAGTTCTCGAACATAAGGACAATAATGTGATAAAAAAAAATGGTTATTCAGAAATAAATTGAATGAAGATGACCTGAAGTGGTTTAGAATAAAGATAGCCTTATCTGTAAGGGATACTCATAGATGGAAGGTATTTATTTTGAGGACACCTTTGTTCCTGTTGCTAGAATTGAAGCTATTAGAATGTTTCTTGCATATGATACTGACAAAGATTCCAAGGTATATCAAATGGATGTTAAATATATTTCTGAATAGAGAGTTAGGGGTAAAAGCACAATAAGCTATCACCCTTTTACAAAGAAAAAGGCTAACAAAATCAAAGCTGTTCAACTTCAATAGTATAAAAATGATATTTATGTTTGGAATTTGAAGATGATGTAAAATAATTAAATGTGCTAAAATGGATGAAGTTTATGATTAATATTTTTAATAATTTTTTTGAATAAGAATTGATATATTTTTTTAATTTTTAAAGATGATTTTTTAGTTGCTGAAAAAAGCTAAAAATTAGGGGTCTAGTTCCCACCAAAAAAATTAATGTAAATAAACATTTTTTCCCCTAATTTCAAAATATGTCATAGATGACATATATAGCTAGTGCATGAAGAAATAAAAATTGGTTTGTGACCTATATTTTCTCGTTTATAACAATTCAAATTCCAACTTATTGAAATCGATAGTTTTCATCTCGCAGCATATTTTTCATAACAAATCTATCCCAATAAAAAAAAGAAATACATATTCTTGAAGAGGACTCTCTCCTCTAGTGCACCATATGTTTTTTAAATTTATTTATTATGATTTACTATTTTTTCTTTCTCTAAATCAACATCTCCTTGATTGTTAAAATACCTACTTGCAATATTTTTTAATTACAATAAACTATGTCTAATTAACACTCTATAAAATCTATATGAGGATATTCTTGACTCTGATCTCTATAAAAGGGTATTTTTTTATTTTTAAAAAATATCATTAAAAAGATTAGGAGTTATTGAAACACCACTTTTCTGAAATAATTTTATTTTTATGGTAATTGGACCCAAAGTGGTATAAAACATGCATTAAATAGATATTTCCAATTGGAAAAGTTAAAGCACTTATCTAACTTAGCTAGAATGAATCTATCTAGACCATATGTTTGACCAAAATTAATTTTTAGTTAGAAATACTAAAATTCAGTTGTGCTAATAAGCTAGCCTAAAATTTGATACTTGATTGTGCTTTTACCCTTAGAAGAGGAAGTTTATGTTGAGAAGCTTGATGGATTTCCTTCGATTGATCAAGATGACATGGTATTATTATTGAAGAAATAATTTTATGGATTGAAACAAGCCCTAGAGATTGGTATGAAAGATTGGATAAGTATATTTTAAAGCTTGGTTTCAATAAAGGTATTGCTGATAGTAACTTATACTTCAAAATTAATCAATAAAATATTTTAATTGTTAAAGTCTTTGTTGATGATATCATTCTTAGTTTTAATGATAAGTTGAGTAAAGAATTTGCTAATGAGATGTAAAAAGAGTTTGAGATGTCCATGATAGGTGAAATAAAATTATTTCTTGGTCTACAGATTATTCAATTAGAAAGAGGAATTTTCATATCTTAGTCCAGGTATGTGAAGGAATTATTGAAGATGTTATGTATGGAAGATTCACAACTAGTTTGTACTCCTATGGTTACTAGTTACAAATTAAAAAAGGATGATGATTCCCCTAAGACAAATCAAACAAGATACAAATCTATGATCGGTGGATCATTGTACTTGACACACACCTTACCTAGCATTATGAATGTAGTTTTCATTGTTGCTAGATTTCAAGAAGAACCTAAAGAATCACATGTTGTTGCTATCAAAATAATATTCAAATACTTGAAAGGAATAGTTGACTATGGTTTATGGTATGGTAAGGATAATGATTTCAAATTGAGTTCCTTTAATGATGAGGATTGGGCATGTAATGTGGATGAAAAAAGAGTACAAGTGGATGTGTATTCTTCTTGGGTAAGAGGTTAGTTTCATGGTCAAGTAAAAATAAAAAATATATATCACAATCTACTGCTAAGGATGAGCATGTTGTTGGTGTTGTTAATTATACACAAGTGGTATGGATGAAGCAAATGCTGAGAGATATTAAATTAAATATTGATGAATTGATTGCTATCTATTGTGATAATTCAAGTGCTATCAATATTTCAAAGAATCTTGTGTTACACTCAAAGACAAAACATATATCTATCAAATATCATTTCTTGAGAGATACAGTTAGTGAGAAAGAAGTTAGATTGGAATATGTGTCTACTAAAGAGTAGGTTGTAGATATATTAACAAATCCATTTACAAAGGATACTTTTGATTTTCTTTGAGGTAAGCTTGGGGTGATTTCCCCTCCTGATTAGAGCTAGAGATGCATTGATTTGAATTATTCTAGTGTTCTTACATTGATTATTATTTATTTGGATTAATATTTTGGTGGCTGCTACTTAGGGGGAGTGGTTAGTCTTGTGAGATATGTTATTTAGTTATTATGATATTTTTGGCTTCTATAACTTAGTGCATATATGTGTCTTTGTCATTAATGTCAAAGGGGGAGAGATAGTCATGTGAAAAAAAAGTGTGAGACTAAGAAGGAAAGATTGTTCTCAATTGGAGATGATTTTTCAGAGAGACTCTAAAAGATAATATTGTGGATATTGTTGGTAGTATTGTTGATATGATTTATTTCTGCATTGATTGTTTTTCACATCATATGTTACCATCAATGCCATGCTCAGAGGTTGTTGGATTATCATGCATATATGTGCTGACATTGATGTCAATACATTCTTACTATTTGAGACAGTGTTCTTAGTATGTTCAGTGGGAATATTTGTTTGGTATGGCTACTATATTGAAGATTAGATGCTATGAACGTACATATGGTTTCATCTATGTCTTTAGTTGACCTATGTCAATTTATATAGGCTCAAATGGTGATTTGAGTGAGTTATGGATGATTGATTAGAGACTGGTATTATGGATGTTAAGGAAGAGACAATGTTTCAATTTTTGGTTCGGTATTATTTGGTTATGCAATATTTGTAGTTTCTAACCTAGTGGTGAGTTTAGGACATGGATGTGTGTCCTCATCTTGATTATTTCATGATTTGGATGTTGGAAAGCTATTTTTCTTGAGTGACAGAGGTTACTCGATTGTTGTTACTATCGAATAGCGCATAGATAATGGTAAATTATAAGACAGTTGTTTTGGATGTTGCTATGGAATTTCATGTTGCTTGCTGGTGTTTCTGAATCATGTCCTATTCATGGTGCTGGATCACATTAATTTATACGATAAGATTTGGTGATTTTCATAACACATGTTATTGTTCTTATTGTTCTTGGATGACATGGTGGTATAGCATGTTGCAATGAATCAAAGCATGATTTATGGAGCTAAAGCATGTTCAAGGATGAATATTTGGATCCTTACTATGTCTTTTCTGACATGTTTTGAATTGTATTGTATTTGATTAAATATTTTTAATTGAGGTGTTAAAGGTTAGTTGACCTTGTTTATATCTACAAGGCTGATGAATTGTATAAATATAATAATGCAATATCCTTTTTAATAGAGGATCATGCATGTGTATGAGAGATTATGTGAAGAGGTATGAGTAGAATCTACAGTTGAGGTAGAAGATCTGATGTATTATGTAATTCATTGGAATTGTATTACCATAACATAGATGCTATCAGTCACTTCATGATTTGTGAATTGTTGTCCATCTACTTTCTGTAAGGTAGTGAGTCTTACTTTGGGTTGTAGCCCTTGTTGTATTTGAGCAGTGAGCTCTAGGTAGCATGTTTGAATGCATGTGCATTCCCCTTGTAATACCTTAATAGGTTAGAGTTCTTTAAAAGAGTACATCATGGGTGACCCCACAATAGTGGGTTACACTTTTTTAGACATGCTGATTTTTGCTGAAATAATACATTTTTAATAAAATATGATAATTTAATCCTTGAGAGGTTCCATTTGAAAGAATTAATTACAAATGGTTAGCTCAAAGCCTCTTAGATTAAAAAAACATTGATATAACATCTATACTCCTCATTCATACCTACAACGAAGTCTCCTTCGCACCTATTAAAATGCTAAGAAAAAATCACTGCGACTCTATCTTTTGGTAAATCAAATGAATCCATTTGAAAAACCTATCTATGTAATAAGGTACTACTGAAAAAATTATTTTCAATGATTATAATGTTAATATATAGTAAATTTATTATGACTTTGTATTTTTAGTTTTACTAAACATAGATATTTCACCGTATGTCTACCTCTATGTTTGACACTTATGGAAAAATAGTAAATGAGAGAAAACCAAAAAATCTATGCCCTTAGTATTGAAGTTCTCTTTATATAAAAAAAAATAAAAATGAAATTGGACAAATACACAAGTTATAAGTTATGTAGTCAAGGTATGTCAAAATTATGGTTTAGTCAACTTCAAACGTTAATAAAATATACAATAATCATGATAATATCATGAAACCAATTATACACCCTTTGTATGGATGTTATAAAACTAATTCTGAAAGAATCACATTGATATCTATTTTAGAAAAAAAGTTATGCTCTATGAAAATAATGTAACTCTTTGAAAATGGCATTTTCAACAACATACCAGTTTTCGTGGGAGAAATAAAAAATCATTCAAATTAATTCAAAAATAAAAATAAAAATATATTTAGAATATAGACAAAAAATCCTTAAAGACTCTAATTTACTTTATCTTCTGATTTCAAACGGTTTAACAACAATATGCATCTGAATCTGAATTTTTTTTTCAAAATGTAGATTTTAGTGTCTGTTTTTGTAAAAAAGTGTAACCCACTATTGTGGCTTCACCCTCATCTGGTGGGTTTGATCCCCAATGTATTTTTTCCCCTAAGAAGGTTTCCACATCAAAAATATTGGTTTTATGTGATGGTTATTTTGTTGTGATCTTTGTTTTAATGTTCATCATTTAGATCTAAGATTTAAAGTTTATAAGTTGATTGAGATTTCAAGTTTAGGGATACAACCGATTTCCCCTCCTCTCTTAGTTGTGTGTGCTACCTTATTTCTAACAATGTTTAATTTTTGTAGAAGGGTGAGAGGTGTTGGAAGGAGATCTATAACTAGATCTACTACAATCAGTTGTTACTATGCTACTAGCCAGAACTATTTAATGCATATGTATCTATGTAACTATATCAGTTCATATTTTGTTTGTAAGACCTTTTTGTTATAAATCTTTTTGTATCAAGGTAGTTAGCCCAACCAATAATGAACCTTACATGTAGTGATCAAACCGATAGGGAGAAATTTGTAAAAATCACCTTAATTGGTGTCACCTTAACCAATGTTTATATTTATTAGAATTAGTTTCTTTGTGGTTTTTCCCATCTTGGGTCTCCACGTTATATATGATGTTACAGTGTTTACTATTTTTTCTCTTTCATGTTTTTAGTAATTTTAATTATCAGTATGGTTTATGTTTGTAACAATTCAATTTTTTTTGTGAAAACTATTTTGGAATAACTAATTCAACCCCCTCTCAGTTATTCAGCTTATTCAACAATTGGTATCCGAGCTTGGTCCCTTGTTGATAAAGCTTAACTACTTGAGGGAGATCTTTGATGTTTGAATAGATGGAAGGATAATATTACTTTGATGAAGATTGATAGATAATGATGGATGACATTGAAAGCACCAAATTAGAGAATGAGGAGCTAAAATAAAATATTACAAAAGCTAACACATGTATCTCAAAGCTGAGGGATCTTATCTAAAATTTCAAAGAAAGACAAAAGGAAGTAAACTGAGAATTGAAGGACTCAAAAGAAAATGTGGCAAATCTAAAACAACAACTTGATGATTACAAAAACAATGAAGAATTTCTCAAAGAAAACATAAAGTAGAAAATGGAGGAATATAAGAAAATTGATGAATAACTCAAGAGCATTATCAAGCAAAATAAAGATGAAAATGAGAAGTTGGATCAAGACTTAAAGAAGATGAGATCTAAAGAAAATATTTATGAAAGAAACACTACCTTGGATCAACTTTTAGTCTTGCATAAAATTCACAAGGACAAGGAAGGTTTAGGTTTCACCGATGAATATTCATAGTGAATACTTAGAACAGAAGATCAAATGAAAAGACAAGAAAGTTGAAGCAAAAGTAAAAGTTTGAGGTAACTAGCAAGCTCAGGAATCCAGGAATATCTACAAGAAGGCCTCTGGTTAGGCAATCAAATTATAAAGGTACTTATCTTTTAATGGTTATTATTTCATATTCAATAATTTGGGTCATAAGGCTATTGAATTAAAGATTAGGAAGGAAAAAAAATGTTCAATGTTATATCTATAAAAAGTTTGGTCATAAGGAAAATCAATGCAAAATTCAAGTATCTAACCCAGTTAAGAGAAATGTGATGAGCACTATCTTTCATGGAAATTTCTATGTGTGTCACAATTATGGTCATATATCATCCTAAAAATTTAGGACCCATTATTGGAGGCTCTAAGATCTATTAGACCCCATTTTGTTGATTTTAAGGACTGCATATCCATTACGTTTGATCCTAGCAACCTACATTTCCTCCTATATTTTATCACATTCCTTGAACATATCAACAAAGTTTGGGTTCATTTTACCAAGAGCAATTTAGCCTCTTTACATTTCTCATGGGTAAAAAATTGAGATCTCAACTTGTTACTTGGGATAAAAGTTAGTTCTTGAATTCTCCCTAGGTTTTTGAGCCTAGATTTGGCCTAGGGCCCAATGCCAACATTTTCCAATTGTTTAGGTGGAAAATAGTGTCAATAAATTTAGTAATGTAAACTATGTGATATATGTTCATTAATTAACCATTTCCAAACTAACATTAGAAATACAAGAGAAAGAGGAGCTTCCAGGCGTAACTCACAATATAACCTAAGTTAGATTAGCAAAACCCAAGAAGATGAGGGGATGATAATAATAATCCTAAATTATACTAAGAAAGTACACAAATCCTCTTTCATGCAATGCAATATTTGATTAAGGTTGTGTAAATGCACTTGTAAAATTGAACTAATTGATTTATCAAGATATGCAATAGAGATCTAGGTGCTAAACGTAAGCAATCATCCCAATTAAGATGTTAAAACAAATCTAAACTAAGATATGAAATAGATAATGAGGCACTCACCTTGAAGTATGAAGATTAATATGCTTTTTTTCTCTAAAAACTACTGTTCTGGACCTATAGCTAAATTTTTGACCATGGATCTATGATCACGATTGAAAACCTTGAAAATACTAAAAATCTCAGGCTACCGAGAACAAGTCAACCATGTCATTGTGTTCCAGAATAGGTTGACCAAGTCACTGTGTTCCTGAGGCACTTTACTAAAGTCAACCAATAATTTCTGGTAGATCTTTGTTTGCAACTTCTAGATGTATACCTACAATTTTGAGATCTTGATCCAACAAATAGAAAACTAGGTTTTGGGGTTGGGGTGGATAAGGGATTACCTTAGTCAATCCATAGATTGAGGAATCAACCTTGAATTAAAATATAAATGTGTAAATGAAACAAGACAAATGTAAATATTTACCTTGCTTGAAGAAACCCTTGTCAATAAGGATTTTGTTGTGTTTGTATGTTGATCTTGAACTTGCAATGTAGGAAACCTCCACAAATGCTATGGATCTACCAAAATAACTTCATAGAGCCATGGATGTAAGTGAACTCATAAAATGAAGAAGATGGTGAATGCTTCAATATAGATCTCCTCCCTTGATGGCTAACAATATGCTAGATCTTGAAGAGGAAAGATGCCCACAAAGGATCCTTGAATCTTTGCATCTTTGAATGCTTGAATGTGATATTGCTATCATGAATTGTACTCCCCCAAAATGAGGTACCTAGGTTTCCTTTTACACTAGTTTCCAGGAGAGAAAACAAAGTAAGCCGATGGGGTCACCAAATTTTGCAAATTGAATCCTTGAGACAACATTGAGACCGAGGCTCACAAACCCTGAGGAATATGTCAACTTGGTCAACTTGTTCTAGGAATAGGTCAACTTGGTTGAACAATTCCTAGGGTGGCCCACAAAGAGCCAAATTCGAGGTCTCAGAAACTACATAGACAAAAGTGGGAAAAAAATGGTTGAATGAGAGGAAAAGGGAACTGAGCATGAATCCATCCATGGTCCAAAAAGTTGATAAAGGATGGGAGCTAAAAGGTCTTAAATGAGGAGTGCATCCATTTTAAGATTGTACACCAGATCCAAGGTCCAAATATGTGGTGGACCTTAATCAAATTTGAATCCTAAAATGAGTATAAAAGGACAATATCTCCCCTCATTTTAGCATCCAATATTATTAAAATCTATTAATCATATGCAAATAATATCATATTCAATTGAAAGCATTGAAGCATTCAAGTAATTAAGGATTTTGTTTCAATATTTGAAGGCAAGCATCCAATTCAAGATCTCCAAGTATCTAATTCTTCAAGATCCATTCAAGAAAAGGAAATCTTCTCTATTTGATGCAATTTTCTCTCCCACGATGGCCAAGTAGATGAATTCATAGTCAACCAAGAAGATCTATCCATCTATTCTTGTTTCTCTCTCCTTCTCCAAGTGGTTATCAAGCATACATATATTCATAATCTAGGAGTGGAAATTATAGATCCATGCATTTGTGAAGGAATCCTTGATTTTACATCTCATTCCAAACATATTGCAAGCATATTCATGGATTTGAGTGATTACTACATTCGTTCATGAGGGTTTCATACAAGGTAAACCAATCATTTACCCTTTTACTTTACATGCCACTTCCCTTTATGCAATCTCAATTCAATTTCAAGGTTAATTGCTAAACATGAGTTTGACCAAGAAAAAACCCTTTCCATAACCTTTTCCCCCATTTTTTATGTGCAAGAAAAAGTTATGGAGCTTTAGTTTTGAATTTAAGAAGTACATGTATAGATACATGATCCAAAAAAGTTTCATCAATTTTGGCACTATTAGGAACAAGTCGAGAGTCAACTTGTCCCTAGGGTACAAGTTGAGAGTCAACTTGTCCCTACACTTTTTGGCTGAAATTTGTAGAACAAGAAGTTATAGGACTCAGTTTCCCAGATCCAAAGTTAAAGTAGGATCTGATATTTTGACAACAATCAAATTCAGATTCCTAGTTCAAATCTTATTTTCTTGTTTCAAGATGCCTTCATTCTTCCCTTTTTCTTGCATTTACTTTCATAGATCATATTTTTTATTGTTTAGTTTATCATATCATATTTTAATTAAGAACCCAAAGTCCCCTTTAGTTTAGATCTTACATTAGCACTCTTCTTCCCTTGGTTGTCCTAATTAGGCTTTTCATAAGGGTGATTTTGTATTTTAATGTATATCATACCCTATAATTTGGTGAGTGATCTACATCCTAATATTTGTCACCATTTTCCTCTATACATTTTTGTGAACTTGAATTATTACACTTCCCTTCTTATTTTGGTGTTAGATTTTCTTTATATGCATTTGGATATCTAGATTTGATAGTTAGATCCTCTTTTCATTATATCCTTCTTTTCATTTAGATCTATAGTTTTATATCTTTGTATATAGATCTATATTACATGCTTATCATTTCCAAAGCTACATTTACTTGTGTATGCTTTACATTTCATGTTTGAAATTGATAGTTAAATGTTCTTTTTATAAAAGACTCTCTTTATTTGAATTGCATTTTTCTTTCAAATCTTATAATTGAATTTCATCTCTCTCCCCTCTCATTCCTTTGTGCATGAGTATTATCACTTTGAGTCCTACTTATAATATTTTGATTAGCAGAAGTCATAGATTTATGAGTTCCTTTGATCCTAAGTTCTTCCTCTTTCTTAGGAATCTTTATGAGACCAACATGCATATTAATGAAATCAACCCTATAACGGAGAATAAATCCTCCCATTATTCTCATCATGAAGATAAGGCTTTAAGAGTTCCTCCTATGCAAGTCCAAAAAATTTCCCATGACTTTGAGAAATTTGAACAATGGTTAGGACAAAAAAATACTAATTGCGAGGTCATTTCCATTGTAGAAGGTTTAAGGAAGATCATTCATAATGATGAATATGGTATTAACATATTGTGTAGTATCTCTCATCTCATTGATACTAATGTTAAGCCTCTTAGGGATTGTGCTCAAGATTTAGGTCTTATTCCACCTACTACTAGTGTTGAGACTTCTATTCCGATCTCTACTTCCACTCCTAGTGTGTCCACTTATACTTCAGTTCAAAATTCTAATCCTACATATGTGAATATTCCTAATCTTATCACTCCTTCCATTCCTTCAAGTTTTCCATGTGTTTCATTGCTTTCATCCATGCCAACTTACCATAGTGTCCCTTTTTCATATTCAACCATTCTTGAAATTTCTAATAATGTTCCTAACATTTATAATATATCTCCTCCTACCATTCTTTATACTAAATCTACCATTACTATGTTGGCTCAAACTATATATTCCTTGCAACAAAAAAAATCTTCAATCACTCAATCCATGTTTAACATTCCTACTTGTGATATTACTATTCCTTTAACTTTGGATATTATCCATGTTGTTGTCCCACAATATATGGAGATTCCTCACCTTGAGACTTACAATGATAATGGTGATCCTTCGAATCATGTTAAAATATTCAAACCTCATGTAGTGATTTTTCTCATGACCAAAGGTTCATGGCTATGCTATTCACTAGACCCTTTCGAGACAAAGCATTGCAATGGTATTTTTATTTGCCTCCTTATTGAATTGATTCCTTCTAAAAACTTGCTAATTCTTTTATTCAATAATTTTAAAACAACATTGGTCCTAAGATTACTTTGAATGATTTAATATATTGTAAACAAGGTGTTAAGGAAAATGTGACTGATTTCATTAGTAGATTTAAGCATTTTCATGCTCATATTTCTTATTTTATACCAGATATTGATATTCAACACATTTTTATTGCTAATTTACAAAAGACATTAGAGATAAGATTCTACTCTTTGAATTCTCTTCTTTCACTCAATTGTGTGCAGTGCTTCATAATTATTAAATTCAAGTGAGTCATTTTGAGAGCACCACTCCAATGGCTCCTGTTGATAAGAGTGATGTTGCAATAAACAATTTTGAAAACCTTGAGAAATCAATAAACATCATCAAAATCAACAACTCATCTAAAAATGTTGACGAACAAGTGGCAACAACATCTAAAGGTGTGACTCCTTTGTCATCTATCTTTATACCTTCTCGTAACTTTACTCAACTATTTGAATCTTTGCATAATGCCATGTTGAAGTTAATTGATACTAATGTGTTAACACTTCCTCCTATCAAACCGACTGACACATCCAAATATTTTCCCAAACACTTTGATCACAAAGCTTTCTATCAATACCATTGTCAACCTGGCCATGATACTAGAAAGTGTTACATCTTGAAAACTTTTACCCAAGACCATAATGATTCTAATGCTATATCTATTGAGGTATTAATGATCAGGGAAAAAAATTAGTAGCACCTCCTATTCAAAACTTGCAAATCTACACCAACCCTTTTCCATCTCATTCAACCAATGCCATTGAGTCTACTAATCCTTCATCTTCTTCTCAATTGGTTGACTATACTATGGAATGTGACTAAGCCAATCACTTTTTTAGCCTTATTGATCAAGTCTAACGTAACCCTCAATATAATCCTTTTATTACCTTTGAATCTACCAATACATTTAAAGAACCCGATGGTCCCCTCTACATTGCCGCAAGGGTTAATGGTCTTCCTTCTCGTGGTGACCTTATTGATCCTACTTGCATGGTGAATGTGATAACTGAAGAAAATATTTTTAGTAGATGATTGCAACATGATGCTTATGATAAATATGATGTCATGATCCAAACTTGGAATGGTCCCCTTTATCCTTCCCATGGTGCAATTTCATTTCTTGTTGAAGTTGATGGTAAAACTTTGGATGTTACCTTTACTATGATCCTAATTTTTGATCATTTTCAAGTCAAATTTGGTCTTCCTTCACTCATCTCTATGATATTAGTGCTTTTCCTGTTTATAAATATCTTAAATTTCCTCATAATAGAGAAATAATGACTGTTGACCATAGTCTTTATCATCCTTCAGTGCCTCAAGGCTCAGTTGATCTTGATTTATTTTTGCATTCTATACCTCAACCAAATCAAAATCATCCTGATAATCTCTTTCACTCTTACCAAGATTACAAGATGCAAAATAATTGTCAACTTAGCTAACCCAAGGATGGTCCATCGCTTTTCCCTGGATGTGGACTTCTTCCTACACCTCCTACACCTCCTATATCTTATACACATTCTCCTCATGTGGTCTCTCAGCCTAGTGTGGTTCCTTCTTTTCTCTCTCCTCAAGACGAAAAGGTGATGATGTTGATTGATCTCAAACCAAACCCAATTTTAAACAAAACCAAACATACACATCATGCTTGTGATCACCGTCATAAATTCCATGCTAGAGCCCTCCAGCATGCTTCCAAAATATTGTTTCACCTCATACACCTACTGATGATTTATTCCCTTTGACCAACCCATGCTTCAGCCAAATGAGGAAGTTAATTTGAAAAATATGAAATTGAGAAAACATGATAATTCTATTCATATATTGGATTATATTACAATTAATTTAGATGAATAAGATACTCTTGATGATGATGCTTTTGATGTTGATAATGATTCATGCTACTGAGACTAATGACATGTGTGAGATTATTGATCTTGACCATGATTTACGAGTAATGTTTTCTCAACAATTATCTATCACTCCTAGTGATAAACAAAGCAACCTATCTTCATAGCATGGTCCTTGTTTGGGACTAGCCATTGTTCTATCTTCCATGATTGATGTTTCTCTTGTGAGTTTCCCACCTTCTGTAAACACTACAAATTGAGATGGGGGGTGGGGGGTAGGCGATACCCTTGATTATCTTGTCTTGTACGGTGGAATTTGTGTGATTTCTTATTGTAATGTGCTTCCCTAATAATTTTTCTCCTCCTATATGTTTTTTTAGATTTGTTTAAACAACCCTTGTTTATCCATTGGTGCAAGGTGATAAAGGAATCTAAATGTCATAAATGCTCCTCTATTTGTATCTTCTTCTTGTATGGTGAAAATGTGACCACACTTCTATGACTCTTTACATGCAAGGAAACTCAAGAATGAGCCCTCACAAATCGATCCATAGCTCTCTATGCATGGAGTTGCAAGATTTGTAAAATTGCTCTCAGCTAGAGCTATAAACTCATGACCTTGCTAGTCAACCACACAATGAGAGATTCCAAATCAAAGACAAGGGCAAGAGTGCCAATATCTCCAATGAAATCAATATGAATGCAATGAAATGCAACCTATATGAGTATGAAAATTAATCTATGAAAGTGCAAGTACAAATTATGCTATGAAAGGAAAGTACAAAGATTACAACCTTCCTAATTAGGCTATGTGAGATTAAACTATTGCATAAAAGGAAATCTATACTAGAAATGCCATGATCATGCAACTATGAAAGAAAATATGAGAACTAAATGAAATGCAACAACAAAGATCTTCAAAGCTTGAATGCCACAATGTCTTTAAAGAGCTCCAAATGACCTAGAAAACCTACAGCATAACATTAGCATAAAAACATGATCATAAAATGAGGAGGAGAGCTCTCCTTTTATAAGAAATGAGATGAAATGGACCATTGAGATTAAGAGGCAAAAGACTTAATCAACGATGGAGCTTGAAAGAGGAGCAATCCATGTGCACAAGTATCCTCCAATAGGAAAATAGGAGTTGAATTTTGTGTCCATATGAGACAAAAAATACTTTTTTTATAAAATAGGAATAATGCTTTATTTGTGCTACTTAGGATAAGAGGAAAAGTGGGGGCTTTTTATTTATTAAAAGGGGAGGAAATATTCCTTTTAATTAAATAAAGACTTAGGATAAGATGGTTAGACCAAGGCAAATAATAAAAAATGATAAAATAGGATTTGATCAAGGAAATTGATATAATGCAAAATGTTAATTTTTGAAAATATTGATTCAGGGATTTGATAAATTGCAAAATGGGGGCCCAAAGTCTAGGCGACCATTTTAGGGTGCATACACTTCTATATATTGTTACATTTTTTGTTGTGCATGTGCCATTGTTCATAAATGTGCCTTTGTGATGTCTGATTGGGGATAATGCAAAATGGTAGCTACCTATTCTTTTTGGTCTCCGTGATGCCAACCCAAAAATACTCTTCTTTGTAGCTCTTACATTCTTTTTCATCTATTATGCTTATAGTTCTACTTCCTTTGGGGGATGATGAAGTTTCATTTTGATATAATATCTCATGTGTTATCATATGATCATACCAACCCTAGAGGTAGTAGATCCCTTCCATGCTCTCTTTTTTTATGTGCTTATTTCCCTTGAATTATCCTTTCTTAGGGGCATCTCATAGTGGAAACATTTCTTGTGGGTGCTTGTTTGCTCTATTAAAGCCATTGTTCTTATTGAGGCATTTGAAATTGATTTAACATGGGGGCATATAATCCGCTCTATGTTTTTACATTTTTCACATACATACACAATGCTTTCATGCAACCTCTCTTATGGATGACCGAGGAGACAATGCTTTCCTTGTGTTTATCCTTTTCATTGGATCCCTTAATAGAAATAATATTTCCTTAAGGATTTATTCTTCCTCTTTTATCCCTTAACAAAAATAATCTTTTCTTAAGGCTTGATCCCTTTTTCTTTGATCCCTAAGGAAACATCCTTCCTTAGGCATGATCATTCATTTTTTGGATCCCTTAATAGAGATTATGATTTTCTTAAGGCCTAATCTTTTTTTATGGATTGACTAGCATAATACATCTTGCTAGACCTTTCAATGCCATCTTTTGTAGTGCTCTCCCTTTTGTGTGGTCCATAGTAAGATAATCTCTTACTAGGCTAGTGATCACCTCTCTCTCTCTCTCTCTCTCTCTCTCTCTCTCATCTTGAATTTGATAAAGATTTGAATCACTTGGGGGCTTGATGCCTCTTTGTCTCCTTGACCTTGATGGGATCATCCTTATGCATTCAATCTACTTTACCGTGAATATGAGTTCATCTCATACTTTTGCTAAAGCGGGGGCTAAATGTATCTATTGCCCAAAGTTTCCTATTCTGCAAATTTGGCCAAGTTTCTAGGTCTCTATTTTTATCCCGCCCTGCTGCAACTTGTTTTCATTTTTGCGAAGTAGATCCTCAAAGTTTCATGGCTTGTGATCTAAGCCCCATGTTATTCAATATGTTGTCAAGCCCCAGTTTAGATTGCATGACCTAATTCACAAAACCCTTAGAGATATTCAAGTTTGAATGGTTGCAGGAAATACTATTGCAGGGTTTCAAAAAAGGGTTCAGTGTCGAAAACCCTCTATGTTTTCTTCCTTTTGGTCTGAAAGCTCAGGATGTTTTCGACCTTCACCCTGAAAGCTTAGGATGTTTTTGACTTTCGGCCTGAAAATCATCTGTGTTTTTGACATCTTCACATCTTTGCACCAGTTCTTCCTAACGATAGCGTTCTTTTTATGTGCACAACTCTGACCAGGTGGGCTTGGTCAGCAGTCAAGAAAAACTATTTTTATGTTGGTCGCATGATCACATGCGGTCTCAAGACCACATGCGACCATGTGACAAGCTGACAAGCCATCGAAAGTCAAGGTGGGGTAACATCTAACATTGTCACATGATCTCATGAGCTCAAAAGGCTGCATGCGATCATGCGACAAGCCTTGCATGGTCAACAGAGCTTTCAACTTTGGCATGGGTCCTTGGGTGGTGACGTGTCTATTTCTCAGCGGCAAGCGAGGTTTGCAGTGGGCTCGGTAACATGTGGCCTTGTAGATACAAAATCTACGATGGTCACATGTTCGCATGGGATCTTCCAATCCCATGCGATCATGCGACCACCGTTGGATCCTTCTGGTGTTTCGGGCATTCTATCGTGGGTCCAGCCGATGTGGTCAGTTCCGGTTGGTCCACATGGTACAGGTGGGATATTTTGCAGGCCCGGGCATCTATGTGGTAGTGGAGGAAAATTATAAAAGGCCTATCGCATGATCGTATGAATCCTTTTGGGCTCATGCGATCATGCGACCAATGTTCAAATTCAAGCAGTGTGACTCTTGTTCATGGGTTTTCTTCTGCATTGTTGTTTGCAAGTGTGAGTAGCTAAGGATTTATGATTTTGGAGGTGGTGGCAGTTGGAAGAGTTTTGCAGAGGATTTAGGTTGCCATTTTTGAGTCCTTTCGAGGAGCTGAGATCAGATTCTGAGCCTTTATGCTCGAGTGGGCTTACAGGGGGTTGTCAGGTCGAGGCTTTTTGTCTGCGAGCAGGATTAGTACAGGAAGGGACATGCAATGAAGGATATGTCTGATCTGTTGAGATATTTACAGAGCACATTTATGATCAGACATGACTAGTTTAGGGTTGGATTATTTTATGTAGATTTATGTAACCCTATTCGGATATTTTTGATTCCTGCCTGCGTGCAGAGGTGTATATAATTTATTTTTGGATCTTTTCAGGCAGAGAATCCAGAAATTGTAAAAAGAAAATTTCTTTCTCAAAGAGCAATTTGTGGCAATTTTCCTACCCTTTGGCTTTCTACAATTGTAATTTTCATTGATTGTTCAGATATTGCAAAGTATTTTGTGACATTCTTGTTGTCCTTATGCTTTCTTGTGTGGATTATCTCTTATTGAGTTCAGTATATGTATGTTCAGTACCTCTTGGGTTTTTCTTAACTCCTCTTTCTTTCTGCGATTCATGTGTATGCTTATGAATGATCTGATTCAAATGCTTTTGTGGGTATACTTCCACCCCTGGCAATCTGTCTCATTCCTATACCCAATTGTAGAGATGAATGTTTGTCTGCAGGTTATAGTCTGTGTCTGACTCTTTAGGAGTACTACTGCCTTGAAAAAAATCCTTTTCCCTACATAGTATTACTTTACTACAGACCCCTCTATGAAATATTTATGTAGGCCTATTCAATGAGTTGTAATCTCTTAGACCTAGGATTGTTTAATGGTTTCATCCTTTATACTACAATTCATACCATCTTTTCGGTGCATCACCTAGTAGGTAGTTTTCTTTTAGTCATTTCCCTTTCATGCACTCCTTCTATCCCTTTCCCTTCAAGATTTACTTTCCTGTTAAGAGAAAACTAAGGTGATAATCCAAGAGGAACCAGCAAAGAACCTAGAGATTTCATCTCGGTTAGCAAAGGTCCCACAACCTAGAGATGATTCCCATGTTATACTGAGTTATCAAGACCAAGAGAGCTTGAACTAAGGGTGCAAACTCAGTGTATAACAGTATCATCCTAAAAAGTTAGCACCCATAATTGGAGGCTCTAGGACCTATTAGACCTTATTTTGGTGATTTCAAGGTCTGAATTTCTATTATGCTTGATCCCAACAACCTACATTTCCTCCTCCTATATTTTATCACATTCCCTGAGCATCCCAACAAAGTTTAGGTTCACTTTACATGGAACAAGTCAACCTCCCAACTTTTCCAAAAGATACAAGTTGATATCTTGACTTGTTCCCTAGGGTACAAGTCAATTCTTAACTTGTCCTTGGGTTTTTGAGCCCAAAATTGGCCCAAGACCTGATAATGGGGTTTTCCTTCGAGGTCCAAATCTGTTGTTAGCCTTGAACAAATTTGAATCCCAAAATGAGTATAAAAGGAAAATATCTCCTCTCATTTTGGAATCCATTATTATTGCAATCCATCAATCATATGAAAATAATATCATATTCAAGTGCAAACATTCAAGAAATTGAGGATTCGAATTCAAGATTTGAAGGAAAGCATCCAATTCAAGATCTCCAAGTCTCCATTTATTTAAGATCCATTAAAAAAAATAAATTATTCTCTATTTGATGCAAGTTTCTCTCCCGTGATGGCCAAGTAGAGGAATTCATAGTCAAGCAAGAAGATCCATCCATCCATTCTTCTTTCTCTCTCCTTCTACAAGTGGTTATCAAGCATACATACATTCAAGATATAGGAATGAAAATCATAGATCCATACATTTGTGAAGGAATCCTTGATTCTATATCTCATTCCAAATATATTTCAAGCATCTTCATGGATTTGAGTGATTACTACATCTGTTCACGAGGGTTTCATACAAGGTGAATCAATCATTTACCTTTTTACTTTAAATGATACTTTTCTTTATGCAAATTTAATTCAATTTCATGGTTGATTCCTAAATAGGGGTTTGACTAAGGAAAAACCCTTTCCAAAACCTTTTCCCCCATTTTTGTGTGTACATGAATAGGTTATAGAGTTGCAATTTTGGATATGAGAAGTATAGGTGTAAAAAAAAAAATCCTAGAAAGTTTGATCAATTTTGGCACTACTGCGGACAAGTTAGGATTTGACTTGTCTTTTGGGTACAAGTCAAGAGTTGACTTTTCCCTTCAATTTTTAGTTGAAATTCATAGAACAGGAAGTTACAGGTCTTAGTTTCCTAGATCTGAAGTTATAGTAGGATCTGACATTCTAGCGATTGTCAAATTCAAGCTAAAAGTTAGAATCTCCTTTTCTTGTTTCAAGGTGCATTCATTATTCCCTTTTTATTGCATTTAATTTCATAGATCAGATTTTATATAATTTAATTCATCATATTACATTTCAATTAAGAATCCAAATTTCCCTTTAGTTTAGATCTTACATCAGCACCCTTCTTTCCTTGATTGTGAGAATCAAGTTTTTCTTAAGGGTGTGTTTGTATTCTAATGTATATGAGCCCCTAGAATTTGGTGAGTGATCTACATCCTATTATTTCTTAGTATTTTCCTCTATACAAGTCACAGGGCCAATCAATGCAGGTCTAGGGTTCAACTAGTAAGATTAGGGCAAAGGAATGCCAATCAAATATAAGAGAAACTAGTGAAATCGGAAAAGAAATTATTGAAAAAGATCAAGTATCTCTATCTAAATCTGGTTATGTAGATTCAAATGTGGTTCAGGAAATGATGGAAAAAGGAGAATTGGACAAGATTGGTAATATGTGGTTTGGTTTCTCTTTGGAGAGAAAAACTGAGATATAGACTATATTGGTTGAACATTTGATCAGTAAGAAAATTATTGTTTTTGATGTTTCTAGTATGCTACTAGATGATCTTGTAAATATTGTTGAAACAAGATTGTTGTAGGATGGTCCATATTGTAGAAATTTCAAAGAGGAAATTGAGAAGAAATGTACTGATGCTACATAAAGATTATCTAGATTAATCAGTAAGATAAGAGAATGCATAGAATAAATTTATGAAGGTGGAAAATAGAGGATCAGAATTGGTCAACTTCAGGCTGAAATGTTGCATGTACAAAGATAGCTAGGGAGGATTTAGTAAAGACTTTCTAGTTGGTGAAGGATATGGTTGAGGTCTTATTATAATATCTTATGGAATTATTTTAGATGCATAGGACTATGAGTGCCAGTTCTAGTCTCTGGAATGGACTTCAACATTTGATATGCTAGTGAATCACAATAGTTTGTCTACCCAAATTAGTTTTGTTGTGAATTAGTGGAAGAGAAATTTTCCTATTATCAAGGAAAGGTACAAGAAAGTTTAAATCTTGTAAAATATTTTATTTTTATGTTATTTTCTAAATAATGTTGCGTGACCCTTTTCCATTGTGGAAAAAAGGAGAGAAAGTTAGGAAGTAAAAACTAAAAAGTTTTATCTAACACAAGGGGAGTTTTTTGGTTTTTTGATGTTTTGGAGGTTTACTATTTTTGTTGTTTTTCCATCAATGCTAAAGGGGAAGATTGTTGAGAGTGTTGAGAAGATGCTGACATTGTTGTAATTGATGTCAAAACCCTTGTACTAGTTGTATGTCTATATCGGTTGGTTGTCAATTGGTTATTTTTTGGTATTTTGCAAATTAGATCTATTCTATGTGACATATTTTGGTAATGGATTGTGTGGATGTATGTCCCTACTTTGGTTATGTTAATATATCTTTTTGGTACATGTATGATATTCAATAAACACAAAAGTATGAAGTTTTGGATGGATACATTTTGGATGCTATATTTTAGAGTTCTTTTGGGTATCCCTGCTACCTGGACATTCTTGCAGTACTTCACAAGATCTCGATATGATAGCTATACTTAATTTTTGGATAGATCTCATATTGTTCTACCCATTAGTTGGTTCATAGTTTCTTTATGTCACTACACGGTCTTGGTTGTGGATTTCACATTGGCCCCAGAATATACTCATCTTTCAATGATTACAATGTGTAATGTGCTTATCTTATGTGTCACCTATCTTTGGGTCCTATGGTAGCATGGTATAAAAAATTCATATGTATGACCTATCTTTTAGGTCAGGTGATAACATGTTAAAATATATATTGTAATATCTTTGGTACCTTAAGACAACATGTTTTGTGGCTAGGCTGATATATGTACTTATTTTATCAGATGTGTGTGTGTAGAAATCATTTATATCTGAGTTATATAGAGTGAATGTGAGTATGATGAAAGTAGTTTGATGCAAGTATGTTCATGCATCATCTATGGTGAACTATGCAAGAAAAAATAAGAAGACCAAAGATTATTGAGAAGACATAGATAAGATTTACAACATAAGGAAGTGTTCAATTTTTTCAGAAGGGTAAAGAGGTGTTTGTAGGAGCTATTTAATTAGATATGCTATGATTAGTTGTTACTATGCAACTAGCTAGAAATATTTCATGCATATGTAGATGTAACTATATCAGTTCACATTTTTATCTATAAGACCTTTTTTTGTAAATCTTTTTGTATCAGGGTAGTTAGCCCAACTGGTAGTGAGCCTTACTTGGAGTGAGAAAAATAACAACAAGTCCTTTGTAAAAATACCTGAATTGGCGTCACCTTAACTAGTGTTTATATTTGTGAGAATTAATTTCTCCATGGTTTTTCCCATCTTTGGTTTCCATGTTATATCTGGCATTATGGGTGTTTACTATTTTCACTCCTTCATGTTTTTATCAGTTTTAATTATTTGAATGGTTTATGTTTGTACCAATTCACCAAAATTTGTGAAAAGTATTTTGGAATAAATGATTCACCCCCCTCTCAATTATTCAGCTTGTTCAAAAGAGCATTAACTTAATCTTCTATATATTGTTAATACCATCCTCTACAAATACAAACCATGATACAATGTAAACAATTGATTTAAAATGCTTTAGAAAATAAAACTCCAAACTAGTTCATTTTGGTATCTCATGTACATCATACCTCTGCAAAGTTTCTCTATCCTAGGCCCACCTTTAAATGGTACATATATCAACAACTATTTGTGTTTTACACCTTTTCATCTCAATACAAATCAAATTGCCTTCCAAAATCTTCTCAATGCCAAATATTATTTATGTCACTCCAACATGTAGACACCTTCCTCCCACATTTTATAGAAATCTTCTCAACATGATCATGATTTTCTAATTAAATATTTTTTCCTCATTAAAATGAATTTAAGCATACCAAAAATCTATTTATAGATGCTATGCTTGTGTCATGACCCAACTTAGGGATCATGTAGTCACACATTCTCTAATACGCACAATCCTCCACTTAAAGCAATCTGGGTCATGCCATAGCACTCCATGAGTTGAAAGACTTAGAATGCAATAAGAAATTGAGCTCCATCTTATTCAAAACCTTAATAGAATGACAAGAGTTAATCTCCTTAGTAGTTCTTACATCTCATCCTTACTGGTCATTTTAATTTCCTCTAAGATTTACATCTCACAAGCATAGAGACCATTGTCTCTTTGATACCATTTGTTAGGAATAGTCCCAAGAGATAACTAAGAGGGGGAAGGGGGGGGGGGTGTGAATCAGTTATCTTCAAGTTTCAATTCTTTATCCAATTAAGTATAATAACATTAAGCATAAACATAATGAAAGAAAACTTAACACAACACCATGATTTTGGTTACGGGGAAACCTAAATAGGTAAAAACCCCGGTGAGAATTGACACCCACTAAGAATTGCACTAGTGTATTCCTTGTTAGAAGACCTTACAACCCTATTAGGATTTGATCTTTACAATGCATTAACTATAATGACTTGGTCAAGGGTCAGACCATGTTAGGAGTCTTTTATAATTAACCCTGTCAGGGATGAGGACGCACTATCCAAGAGCTCATTGCTCAAAGGGGTGAAGGCTACAACCTTCTGAATAAAAGATATACATTATATCTGGATCTGGGTGAACTGTGCATAGAACTACTATCTTGATCAGTTCCAATGAATAACATACACTTTCTCTTATGTCACATAGACCTTCTTCTGATGGCTCAACAATTCACACTCTCTGCTCTACTCTTATCTTTCCACTCTGAACCATACTTAGCAATCACAAATGATTGCCTATTAATATCTTTCCTCTAAATGATATAATCAAGTCAGCCTATTAGAACCATCTTGAAATCATATCAGATAAAAAATACAACATTCCAATATCACCTCAGTCATCTCTACTAAGCACGCAACATAAATTAAGATCGCTCAACTCCATATGAGTAGATGCGACTCTTCACAATGTTAGCTCTAGCAATTTAACTGATACTCTATCCTCATGCCAAATTAAGTAATGCACTCTTAATGAAATCTTCTTAACTCTTCTCTTAATACAAATCCAAGTGCACATACTAAGATGATAGGTGCAACTACCACAATCATATAAACTCTATCGACTCTTCCAGATAAACTTAGGAAACTGTGACTGTCAACTAGAGACTTCATAACTTAGCCTATACTGCATATCTAACTCTACGTTCATGAACTTAACATCATACATATGACTACAACATAACTATAAGGGTGCAAGGCTCTACTGCAACCGTATAACCAATTAACTACAGAACTGTTCCTGGGACCTGTCAAGAACACTTACTGATATACACAACTATATTACTGTCTTCACTCAGAATAAACCTCTATGTCTATGATATTATGCTGATAACATATCCATGTAATATATGCTAAAGGATCTCTCCATCAGGCTTCTATGCATGCTACTTACCATATATTGTCATCAATGAAAAACATACAGTTAGCAATCTGTCTTGTTGGAAAATCTCCAACAATCTCCCCCTTTGGCATTGATGGCAAAATATGGAATGAAAAACACCACCAATCCAAACATTCAATTCTTTTATAACATTCTCCATTTCCTTAGCAAAAACTCCCCCAAGGAAGTATCCTCCACCTGCTACAATATTCTTTAATATTCTCCATTTCCTCAACTGTTCTGCTTCCCATGACTGTATTTTTACTCCCCCTTTCTGCTTGTTTTTTATTACTATATATTCCTTCTTTGTATATTTTTCATGACTATATATTACTCCCCCTTTGACATCAATGACAAAGGGCACCAAAGCATTAAGCACCAGTACTACTCTTTAGGTAGAGTAGTCAACCTTTCATCATTCACTGAGGACTGATGCACTCCTGATATCTCTAATCAGATTTAGGGAAGGGAATTACTCCTAGCTTTTCCCTGAGATACTCAAAATTATCCTTAGGTAAAGGTTTTGTGAATATGTTTGCTAGCTGATCTTTTGTACTCACATAATCCACCATTACTTCTTTCTCTGCAACTTTCTCTCTTAGGAAGTGATATTTTATCTTAATGTGTTTTATCTTTGCATGCATCATAGAGTTCTTTGAAATATTGATAGTGCTAGTGTTATCACAATGAATAATAATAGGGTAGTCAATCTGAATGCCAAAATATTTTATCATCTACTTGATCAACACAATTATGGAACAATTCAATGCTGCTGCTACATATTATGCTTCTGCTGTTGACTGAGAGATACAATTCTGCTTTTTACTTGTCCAAGTAACAAGTCTATTTCCAAGGAATACATCTCCTCCATAGGTACTCTTTCTATCATCCATGCATCTTGCCCAATCTGCATCTATATATACATGAAGCTTTACATTCTCTGAATTAGGATACCATAAACCATAGTCTAAGGTTCCATTAAAGTATCTGAATATTCTTTTTACTGCCATGAGGTGACTTTGCTTAGGTTCTGCTGCAAATCTTCCAACAATACCAACTGCATTGGAAATGTCTGGTCCAGTTTGAGTAAGATATATAAGTTTACCAATCATAGATTTATACAAGGTTATGTCCACTGTTGGTGAATCATCTTCCTTTGAAAGCTTGCATCTTGTTATCATAGGGGTACTTACTGGCCTGCAATCATCCATCTTGAATATCTTCAAGATCTCTTTCACATACTTAGTCTGATTTATGAATATACCTTTGTCTGTCTGCTGCACATTCAATCCTAAAAAGTACTTGATAGGACCAATCATGCTCATCTCCAATTCATTTTGCATCTCCTTAGAAAATTCAGCACTGAGCTTGTCATTTCCACCAAATATAATGTCATCAACAAATATAGCAACTAACAATAGTCCATCAGATGTTTCTCTTATGAATAGTTTACAATCTACTGCTGCTTTCTTGAATCCAATCTTAGTTAGGTAACCATCAAGTCTTTCATACAATCCTCTAGGGGCTTGCTTAAGTCCATAGAGGGCCTTCTTCAATCTCCATACCATATCAGGTTTTTCTGATAAAGTGAATCCTTCTGGCTATTCAATGTATACTTCTTCCTTCAAATCTCCATTCAGGAATGCTGATTTAACATCCATTTGGTATACCTTAATGTTCTTGAATGTAGCATAGGCTAAAAAAAACTTTATGGCTTCTAGTCTACTCACAGGGGAAAATGTATCTGAGTAATCAATTCCTTCTCTTTGCGCATATCCTTTACATACTAGTCTTGCTTTGTTTCTTACTACTGTTCCATCTTCATTCATTTTATTTATGAAAATCCACTTGGTTCCTATTACATTATCATCACTAGGTCTAGGGACCAATTCCCATGTATCATTCTTAATTATCTGATCTAGCTTTTCTTTCATTGCTTCATGCCAATATGAGTCATTGCATGCATCTTCAACACTTACTAGTTCAATCTGTGATAGTAAACATACCTCTTCATTTGCTGTGGAAATCTTTGCTTTTGATCTTGTCATGACTTTACTGCTTTGATCTCCAATGATGTCTTTCTTTGAATAGTATCTAGATGTGAATTTGGGAACATTAGGTGTGACTATCTCATCTACCTTTTGTGTTTCTTCTTCACTTGTTTTAGGGTCATTGAATAGAACATCAATGCTATCAAACATTTCTTCAACAACTACTTCACTACTAGTAGGTCTAGGTTCTTCTTCAATGATAGGTGCATAATCATGATATCTTTCTTATATCATAAAATTCTCATCAATCTTAACATGAGAACTTTCAATGATCTTCTTTAATCTCAAATTAAAACAACTATAAGATTTTCTTTTACTAGAGTAACCAAGAAAAATACCTTCATCACTTCTTGAATCAAACTTGTTGATTGCTTCATCTCTCTTGATGTAGCACTTGCTTCCAAAGATTCTGAAGTATTTCACTATAGGTACATTACCAAACCATAGCTCATAAGGTGTCTTGTCTATGCCTAGCCTTAATTGAATTCTATTGATTGAATAGACTGCAGTATTGACCACATCTCTCCAATAGGTGTGCACCACCTTTCCTTCAATCATGATAGTGCATGCTATGTCAAGAATGATCCTATTCCTCCTTTTTGCTATTCCATTCTGCTAAGGGGTTCTAGGTGCACTTAACTGTCTCTTTATCCCATGTTCTTCGTAGTACTCATAAAATCTGTCAGAGGTGAATTCTCCTCTTCTATGTAATCTTAGACATTTAATCTTTAATCTAGACTCATTTTCAACCTTAGCTTTGAATATTTTGAACTTTTCAAAGGCTTCTGATTTTTCTTTTAAGAACGCAACCCGCATCATTCTAGAATAGTCATCAATACACATAATAAATTACCTTTCACCATAGTATGATTTTGTTTGAGTTGGTCCACATAAGTCTGTATGTATTAGATCCAACTTGTTCCTTGGTGAATTATTCTTTCTTCTGAATGAATTCCTTACATGCTTTCCCATCACACATTCCCTGCATATTGTATCAACTGGTTTTGCTATACATGGAAGATCTCTTACTTCCTTTACATTTCTTATCTTCACTATGTTATCAAAATTGATGTGACATAGTCTTTTATGCCATAACCAACTATCATCTACTTTAGCAACAAAACAACTCGCTTCAAGATTAAGCTAAAAAACATTACCTTTAGTTTTTGAACCTGATGTAATCATATTTCCTTCTTTGTCATTTATAATGCACTTATTGTCTTTGAATTCCAATTGATATCCTTTGTCAAGCAACTATCCAACACTTAGAAGGTTATGCTGTAAACCATCAAAATATAGAACATCATCAGTGCTATTCTTTCCATCCAAGGTGATGGCTCCTCTACCAATGATAGATTTAGGAGTGTTATCTACAAATCTAACCATGCCTCCTTTATATCTATCCAAATGAACAAATCTATCTTTGTCTCCTATCATGTGATGTGAGCAACCACTGTCAATGATCCAATAAGTTCTGATGTCTTCTTGTGAAATCAATGCTAACAAGAGCAATGAATCCAATTTCCTCTTCTACTGATTCTTCATCTAATACTCCATCTTCGACATAGTAACATTCCTTTGTGTACTTAGGTTTGTAGCTATTTTTGAACTTCTTAACTCTTGTAGGACACTTAGTGTTAGGAATAGTCCCAAGAGATAACTGAGAGGGGGGGGTGAATCAATTATCTACAAGTTTCAATTCTTTATTCAATTAAGTATACTTAAACATAAAGCATAAACACAATGAAAGAACACTTGAACACAACTCCAATATTTTGGTTACGGGGAAACCCAAATAGGTAAAAACCCCGGTGGGAATTGATACCCACTAATATTCTATACTAGTGTACATTATGATCCTTGTTAGAATATCCTTAACCCTGTTAGGAGTTTATTTACAATATATTTAGTATAGTAGATCTGGTCAAGGGTTAGACCTTGTTAGGAGTTTTTTATAATAGTCCCTATTAGGGGAGAGGATGCACGATTTGAGAACACACTGCTCAAAGGGGTGAAGGCTACAACCTTTTGAATAACAAATACACACTATATCTAGATCTTGGTGAACTGTGCTTAGACCTACTATCTAGATCAGTTCCAATGTATAGCACAACACTTTACTTGGTCATATAGACCTTCTTCTGATGGCTCAACACTTTGCACACTCTACTCTGCTCTTCACAAACAACTATGAACCACACCCAAGTAATCACAAATGACTGCCTATAAATATCTTTCCTCTAAATGATATAATCAAGTTGGCCTATTAGAACCACCTTGAAATCATATTAGAGAAGCCATAAAAAACTCTAATAATAATTCAGTCAGCTCTACTAAGCATGCAACACATTCTGGGACCTATCCAATAAGATAATTGTAGACGCACGCTACACATTGTTGGCTCTACCAAATTAACTCTATCTTTCTCCTCAAGCTGAATTAATTCATGAACTCTTAACTGAACATTACTAACTCTTCTCCAAGATTAAATCCAAGGGTGCATACTGAAAGGATAGGTGCAACTCTAGAACCAATATAATCTTTGTCAGCTCTTTTGAACAAACACAAGAAACTGCTATTGGTGAATAGTGACTGCATAACTTCACTTCTATTGATCATAATACTCTACATCCATGAATGTAACATCACTAATATGTATTCATCATATATCCAAGTGTGCAAGGCTCCATGATAACTGTACGGACAACCATACACAAAACACTGTCTATTACTCTGTCAAGAACACTGCTGACACAAGCTGCTATATAACTATCTGTACTAACAGTTAACCTTTGTGCCTATGATATCATGCTGATAACATGTCCATGTAACATATATTGAAAGCTAACTTCATAAGTCTTCCATGCATGCTACTTACCATATGTTGTCATCAATGACAAACATACAGTCAGTACTGGCCTGTTGGCAAATATCCAACAATCTCCCCCTTTGGCATTGATGACAACATATGGAATGAAAAACTCCACCAATCCAAATGAATAATTCTTTTATAACATTCTCCATTTCCTCTTTAAGACTCCCCCAAAGATGAGTCCTCCACATGCTGCAATATTATTCAACATTCTCCATTTCCTCAACTGAACTGCTATCATAACTGAATGCTACTCCCCCTTAGTATATTACTCCTCCTTTTACTTCTATTTTTCATGACTATATATTACTCCCCCTTTGAAATCAATGAAAAAGGGCACCAAATAGTTTAAGCATCGATACTACTCTAGAAGTAGAGTAGTCAACCATCCATCAGTCCCCGAGGACTGATGCTTTTCCTTCTTTCTTCTAAGAAGAATCAGGGAAGGGAATTACTCCCATCTTCTCCCCGAGATACTCAAAAGTATCCTTAGGCAAGGGCTTTGTGAATATGTCTACTAACTGATCTTTAGTACATACATATTCCACCTTGACTTCTTTCTCTACCACTTTCTCTCTTAGGAAGTGATACTTGATCTCAATATGCTTTGTCTTTGCATGCATCACAGGGTTCTTCGACATGTTGATAGTGCCAGTGTTATCATAGTGAATAACAATAGGATAATCAATTTGAATTCCAAAGTCCTTTATCATCTTCTTTATCCAAACAATTTTAGAACAATTCAAGGCTGCTGCAACATACTCTACTTCTGTTGTTGACTGAGAAATATGATTTTCTTTCTTTCTTGTCCAAGTGACATGTCTATCACCAAGAAACACTGCTCCACCTGATGTACTCTTTCTGTCATCAACGCATCCTGACCAATCAACATCGGTGTACACATGAAGCTCAACATTTTCTGAATTAGGATACCATAGAACATAGTCTATAGTGCCTTGCAAATATCTGAATATCCTTTTTACTGCCATGAGGTGACTTTGCTTGGGCTCTGCTACAAATCTTCCAACTATGCCAACTGCATTGGAAATGTCTAGTCTGGTCTAAGTAAAATAAATAAGTTTTCCAATTATAGACTTGTACAATGTTATATCTACTACTGGTGAGTCATCTTCTTTTGTAAGTTTGCATCCAGTTATCATAGGTGTCCCTATTGGATTACAATCATCCATATTGAATTTATTCAATATCTATTTCACATACTTTGACTGATTAATGAAAATTCCTTTCTCTGTCTATTGTACATTCAATCCCAAAAATTATTTGATAGGTCCAATCATACTCATCTCAAATTCACTCTGCATCTCTTTAGCAAATTCAACACTGAGTTTGTCATTACCTCCAAAGATAATGTCATCAACAAATATAGCTACAAGTAGTAGTCCTTCAGATGTCTCTCTTATGAATAGGTTACAGTCTGCTGCTCCCTTTTTTAATCCAATCTTTGTTAGATATCCATCAAGTCTCTCATACCAAGCTCTAGGGGCTTGTTTAAGTCCATAGAGGGCTTTCTTCAATCTGCATACCATATCAGGTATGTCTGATAAAGTAAATCCTTTTGGTTGCTCAATATATAATTCTTCTTTTAATTCACCATTCAGGAATGCTGACTTGACATCCATCTGATAAACTTTGGAGTTTTTGAATGTTGCATAAGCTAGAAAGAACTTAATAGCTTCTAATCTGCTCACTGGTGCAAATGTGTCTGAATAATCAATGCCTTCTCTTTGCACATATCCCTTACATACTAACCTTTCTTTATTTCTTACAACTGTACCATCTTCATTCATCTTGTTTCTGAATATCCACTTTGTTCCAATCACATTCTTATCAATAGGTCTTGGGACCAGTTCCCAAGTGTCATTCTTAATAATTTGATCAAGTTCTTCTTTCATAGCATCATGCTGATCTGAATCATTACATGCATCTTCAACACTTAAGGGTTCAATCTAAGATAGTAAGCATACCACCTCATTGCTAGGTAAATTCTTTGTTTGTGATCTTGTTAAGACTTTGCCGCTCTGATCTCCAATGATGTCTTTCTTGGAATGGTTTCTAGATGTAAACTTTGGAACTTTAGGTGATGTAGACTCATCAGCCTTAGGAGTTTCTTCTTCACTTGTCTCAGGGTCATTGAATAACACATCAATACTATCAAACATTTCTTCAATAACTGTCTCACTAGTGGAGGGTTTGGGTTCTTCTTCAATCATGGGTGAGTAATCATGATATCTTTCTTGAACCATGAACTTTTCATCAATCTTAACATGAGCACTTTCAATGATCTTTTTCAGTCTTAAGTTGAAACATCTATAAGCTTTACTTTTAGTAGAGTAACCAAGTAAAATACCTTCATCACTTCTTGCATCAAACTTGCCTACTGCTTCATCCCTCTTGATGTAGCACTTGATTCTAAAGATTCTAAAGTATTTTACTATGGGAACATTACCAGACCATAGCTCATATAGTGTTTTGTCAGTGCTAGGCCTCAATTGAATTCTATTGATTGTGTAGATTGCTGTATTGACCGCATCTCTCCAATAGGTGTGAGAAACTTTTCCTTCAATCATGATGGTGTGTGCTGTATCAAGGATGATCCTATTTCTTCTCTCTGCAATTCCATTCTACTGAGGGGTTCTAGGTGCACTTAACTACCTTTTTATTCCATGTTCTTTGCAATACTCATAGAATCTGTCAGAGGTGAATTCTCCTCCTCTATCTGATCTCAGACATTTTATCTTTAGTCCAGATTTATTCTCAACCTTAGCTTTGACTATCTTGAAATTTTCAAATTCTTCTGACTTATCTTTCAAGAATGCAACCCACATCATTCTAGTGTAATCATCAAAAAACAAAATGAAATACCTTTCACCATAGTATGATATTGTTTGAGTTGGTCCACATAGGTCTGTATGAATCAGATCTAGCTTGTTCTCTGCTGAATTGAGCTTGCTCTTGAATGAGTTTCTCACATGCTTTCCCATCACACATTCCTTGCATATAGTATCAACTGGCTTTGCTATGCTAGGTAGATCTCTTACTGCCTTTATATTACTTATCTTAACTATGTTATCAAAATTGATATGACATAGTCTTTTATGCCACAACCAACTGTCATCTACTTTAGCAACAAAATAACTTGCTTCTGGATTAAGATGAAAAACATTACCTTTAGTCTTTGATCCCAATGCAATTATTTCTCCTTCTTTGTTGTTAATGATGCACTTGTTTCCATTGAATTCCAATTTGTAACCTTTGTTAAGTAGCTGCCCAACACTTAGTAGGTTATGTTTCAAACCATCAACTTAAAGAACATCATCAGTACTATTCTTTCCATCCAAGGTGATGGATCCTCTACCAACAATTGGTTTAGGAGTGTTATCTCCAAATCTAACCATGCCACCATTGTATTTGTCCAGATGAACAAATCTATCTTTATCACCTGTCATGTGATGTGAACAACCACTATCTATAATCTAGTCTGTCCTTATATTAGCTTGTGAAATCAATGCTAGCTCTTATTTCTCTTTCTCATCTTTATGATCTATCTTATTGTTCATTTTCTCTATGATAGAAATAAATCCAATTTCTTCTTCAGTTTAATCATCATCTGAAACTCCATCTCCAACATAGTAACATTCCTTAGAGTATTTAGGCTTGTAGTCATTTTTGAACTTTCTAGCTCTTAAGGGACATTTAGATGCAAAGTGACCAATCTTATTACACGAAAAGAATTTAAATGGAAATTGACCTTCATATTTTCCTTTTCCTTTCTTTTATCTTTTGGAAATCATAGCAATGAAATTATCTAGTGTTTTCTCTTCATCACCATCATCAAAATTACCAAAAGTGTTTGCATATTTCTTACCATGAACTGTTGCTTTAAAGGCTGTCTCACTTTTAGGTTCTGTCTTCAATCTTGAAATCTCAAAAGTTGAGATTTTTCTAATCAAGGTCTCTCTCTTGAAATTTGATGTGAGCTGCATGGTCTCATCAAGGATGTTGATCTTGTTTTCATATTCTGGAGTGAGATTAGTCATTAATTTGTCCATAATGTCTTCATCTGAGATCTCTCCACCATTGTTCCTGATTCTAGCAACTGCTTCATTGATCCTTTGAATGTAAGCTCTGATGTTTTCTTCAGGTAGTATCTCTAATGCATTGTATCTTTTCTTCCATGTCATTCTATTCGCATCCTTTGCTTGTTTGTCTCCTTCAAATATGTCTTCTAGGTACATCCATATTTTGTGGGTGGTATCTACCTTCTTTATTTATGAAAAGTCACTGTCAGATAGGGTGCTGATAAGGGCTTCTTTAGCTATTTTATTCTAATGGAATAATTCCTTTTTCTTATTAGTAGCATCATCCTTTGCAAGGTCTTCTAAGATAGGGATCTTGACTGCTTTGATAGTTACATCAAAAACTTCAAAAGCAATGCATTGCAAATGAGTCACCATCTTGTTCTTCCAATTAAGATAATTCTCTCCATCAAACTTAGGAATTTATTTTTTGAAGAATGCCATCTGATCAACCTCAAGCTATTAAAATTTCTCTCTGAGGCACTTGGCTCTGATACCAATTGTTAGGAATAGTCCCAAGAGATAACTGAGAGGGGGGGGGGGGGGAGGGGGTGCATCGGTTATCTACAAGTTTCAATTCTTTATTCAATTAAGTATACTTAAACATAAAGCATAAACACAATGAAAGAACACTTGAACACAACACCAATAATTTGGTTACGAGGAAACCCAAATAGGTAAAAACCTTGGTGGGAATTGACACCCACTAATATTCTGCACTAGTGTATTATGATCCTTGTTAGAAGATCCTTAACCCTGTTAGGAGTTGATTTACAATATATTTAGTACAGTTGACCTGGTCAAGGGTCAGACCCTGTTAGGAGTCTTTTATAATAGTCCCTGTTAGGGGAGAGGATGCATTGTCTGAGAGCACACTGCTCAAAGGGGTGAAGGCTACAACCTTCTGAATAACAGATACACACTATATCTGGATCTTGGTGAACTGTGCTTAGACCTATTGTCTAGATCAGTTCCAATGTATAGAAAAACACTTTACTTGGTCACATAGACCTTCTTCTGATAGCTCAACACTTTGCACACTCTGCTCTGCTCTTCACAAACAATTATGAACCACACCCAAGTAATCACAAATGACTGCCTATAAATATCTTTCCTCTAAATGATATAATCAATTCAGCCTATTAAAACCACCTTGAAATCATATTAGAGAAGCCATAGAAAACTCCAATAATAATTCAGTCGGCTCTACTAAGCACACAACACATTCTGGGACCTGTCCAATAAGATAATTGTAGACACACGCTACACACTGTCGGCTCTACCAAATTAACTACATATTTCTCCTCAAGCTGACTTACTTCATGCACTCTTAAATGAACATTACTAACTCTTCTCCAAGCTTAAATCCAAGGGCGCATACTAAAAGGATAGGAGAAACTCTAGAACCACTATAATCTCTGTCGACTCTTATGAACAAACATAAGAAACTGCTACTGGTGAATAACGACTGCATAACTTCACTTCTACTGATCATCAGACTCTACATCCATGAATGTAACATCACTAATATGTCTTCATCATATATCCAAGCACACAAGGCTTCATGATAACTGTACGGACAACCATACACAAAACACTGACTATTACTCTATTAGGAACACTGCTGACACAAGCTACTATATAACTATCTGTACTAACAATTAACCTCTGCACCCATGATATCATGTTGATAACATGTCCATGCAACATATACTAAAATCTAACTTCATAAGTCTTCCATGCATGCTACTTACCATATGTTTTGATTAATGATAAACATACAGTCAGTACTAGCCTGTTGGCAAATCTCCAACACATAGATGCAAAGTGACCAATCTTATTGCATGAAAAGCATTGGAATGGAAATTGAACTTCATATTTTCCTCTTCCTTTCATTTCTCTTTTAGAAATCATAGCAATGAAATCATCTAGATCTCTATCATCATCTTAGATGTCATTAAAATTACTAGAGGTGTTCAAGGATTTCTTACCATGGACTGAAGCTTTGAATGATGTTTCACTTTTAGGCTCTGTCTTCAATCTTGATATCTCAAAGGCAGAAAGCTTGCTGATCAAGGTTTCTCTTTTGAAGTCTTTTGTAGATTGCATAGTTTCATCTAGGATGCATATCTTGTTGTCATATTCTGGTGTCAAGGTAGTCATCAGTTTGTCCATTATGTCTTCTTCCGAGATCTCTCCACCATTGTTTTTGATTCCAATAACTGCTTCATTAATCCTTTGATTGTAGGCTTTGACATTCTCATCAGGTAATATTTCTAATGTATTGTATCTTTTATTCCATCTCTTTTTGTGCGCATTCTTGGCTTGAATGTCTCCTTCAAACATGTCTTCTAGATACTTCCATATCTTGTAGGCTTTATCCATCTTCTTGATTTCTGAAAACTCACTATCAGATAGGGCGCTGATAAGGGCTTCCTTTTCAATAGAATTTGAAGTGAATATTTCCTTTTTCTTCAAAGTTTCATCATCTTTTGCAAGATCTTCTAGGGAGGGAATCTGAACTTATTTGGTAGCTACTTCAAAAATCTCAAAAGCAATGCACTGCAGATGTGTCATCATTTTGTTCTTCTAGTCTAGATAGTTCTCTCCATCAAACTTAGGAATTTATTTTCTAAAGAATGCCATCTAATCAACCTCAAGCTATTAAAATTTCTCTCTGAGGTACCAAGCTCTAATACCAATTGTTAGGAATAGTCCCAAGAGATAACTGAGAGGGGGGGGGGGGGGGGGTGAATCAGTAATCTACAAGTTTCAATTCTTTAGCTAATTAAGTATGTAATAAAATTAAGTATAAACACAATGAAAGAACACTTAACACAACACCATGATTTTGGTTACAGGGAAACCCAAATAGGTAAAAACCCTGGTGGGAATTGACACCCACTAAGAACTGCACTAGTGTATTATGATCCTTGTTAGAAGACCTTACAACCCTATTAGGAGTTGATCTTTACAATGTATTAAGTACAGTGAACTGGTCAAGGGTTGGACCCGGTTAGGAGTCTTTTACAATTAACCTTGTTAGGGGTGAGGACGCACTGTCCGAGAGCTCACTGCTCAAAGGGGTGAAGGCTATAACCTTTTGAATAACATATATACACTATATCTAGATCTGGGTGAACTACACATAGACCTGCTATCTTGATCGGTTCCAATGAATAACATACACTTTCTCTTATGTCACATAGACCTTCTGCTGATGGCTCAACACTTCACACTCTTTGCTCTACTCTTATCTTTCCACTTTGAACCATACTTAGCAATCACAAATGATTGCCTATTGATATCTTTCCTCTAAATGATATAATCAAGTCAGCCTATTAGAACCATCTTAAAATCATATCAAAGAAACAATACAACATTCCAATATCACCTCAGTCATCTCTACTAAGTATGCAACATAAATTAAGATCGCTCAACTCCATATGAGTAGATGTGACTCTTCACATTGTCGACTCTAGTAATTTAACTGATAGTTTCTCCCCATGCCAAATTATGTCATGCACTCTTAACAAAATCTTCTTAAATATTCCCTTAATACAAATCCAAGCATGCATACTGAGATGATAGGCGCAACTACCGTAATCATATAAACTCTGTCGGCTCTTCCAAATACACTCAGGAAACTGTGATTGTCAACTAGAGACTTCATAACTTAGCTTGTACTACATATCTGACTTTGCGTTCATGAACTTAACATCATACATATGAATACAACATAACTATAAGGACACAAGGCTCTATTGTAATCGTACGACCAATTAAATACAAAACTATTCCTAGGACCTGTCAAGAACACTTACTGATATACAACTATATTACTATCTTCACTCAGAATCAACCTTTGTGTCTATGATATTATGCTGATAACATATCCATGTAACATATGCCAAAGGATCTCTCCATCAGGCTTCTATGCATGCTACTTACGATATGTTGTCATCAATGACAAATATACAGTTAGCAATCTGTCTTGCTAGCAAATCTCCAACACCATTTGATATAACATTATAAAAATAAATAAATTTATTAGTTCAATTATATGATCTTTCATTAAATTCACATGGCTTATAAATCCCTTTATTCTTATTAAAAACTAACTCATGGGAATAACTTATCAACTAACTTATGTTAGCTACTAAAACTAACCTAAACCTAGACAACTAATGAAATATGCCAATAGGGTCTTTAATTAACATGTGTGGGTTGATCCTTAAGAATAATAAAAGGAGATTCTTCAGGTATGTCATGCAGAAAATACCACATTTGAATGGAGGAAATGAGGTAGCTAATGGAATACAATCTATCTGCTGAGTTGTTCCCTCCTTGAGGGTGTGTTGAGTCTTGATTTGAGTGAAACAAGACAAAATATTTATGCTTTTAGTGATGATGTCAAGTGACAACCCAACTCAGAGATACTTCCCCACTAAGCATCATGATGATATTTTTGACATCACTTTCAATGATGAGATTGGGAAATCCATTTTGGAAAGCCAAAATCCCATGATATGCCACAACCACCCTTGTAGAATTGGTAGTTTGTATATCCAATTTAGCTACATAGGCCAATCTTAAATTTCCCTTTTTATCTCTTATAAGACCGCCCTCACCCGCTGGACCCAAGTTCCCTTTAGAAGAACCATCAAAATGAAATGCAATTGTAGTAAATAGAATGCTGAACTATTTTAATTTAGAAAAAAAGGAAAAACATATCAAGAATGGATCGAAAAATTCATCTTTTCAAATTATGAATAATGAAAATTCAAATAATTATATATAATTTTTTCTATTGATTTATTTATAAGCTTGTTTAATTTGAGAATGATTACGATAAAAATACTTACTATATTATTATTGACAATATAAATTTTCAACATTTCTCTACATTGGTATCAAGATGTTAATAATATCTCTGTACATGTGATTGAGATTTTTATAAACATGGGAAGTGGCAATGTAGATAGTACAAAAAGCTAGCAAATAGAAAGAAAGATAAGATCAACATGATTAGGCACTTAATTCAATATTATAGTTTATGTGTGCTGTTGTTGTAAGAAGCAAAATAATTCATAGATGCAATAACTCTAAGGTATTGACTTTAAAAACTATTATTTCTGGAAATAACTTTTGACTAAATTAACTAACTTACCTACTAATTTATTAAATGTAAGGTTATCAAATCTTACTAAAAATCCCCCCCTCCCTCTCCCTCTCCCTTAAGATTTACTTTATGAAAAAACAAAAATAGAAAAAAGTTGTATCGACATTAACTAGACTTCTTAGTCTAGACAAATAGCCTAATTATCTAACTTTGCATTAGCATTAAAACCCAAACTCCTCTTGTCTAAATAAATGTTTTGACTATCCAAATCTGCAAGGGAGGAATGCCCTACAAAGAGGCATATATGAGTTGCATCTTACCAGCACTACTCAACACTTTCCCTTTCTAGCCAACAAGCTTCTTTTGGGTCCTTTCCAAAATTGAATCATAGAGGGATCCTAAGAGAGGGCCTTCTCTTGGTGATTGGCAATGAAGACAAGATTGGGTTTTGGGAGCACAAATGGATGGGAGGTAAACCCTAGATAATGATTTAGTTCTACCACCTCATGCAAGATCTTAAGAACCACTTTGGCTCTCTGGTGTGTGATTATATATTTTCCTAGCTAGGAAGTGAGTGAACCTCATAGATGATTTTTTCCATTAGGTTCCTTGATAGCTGGTGGAGTTGCAGAATCTCCTAACTTGGGTTAGGATTCCTTTTTTTTTTTTTCCTATGGAGGATAGGTTTATTTGGGATATTAGCATTTTGGGAGGTTTCATTGTTAAGTTAGCTTACGTTCACCTAGTCAGATCTATGCAGACCTCGATTTGCTAGAAATATATCTACAATGCCTAACTTCTGCCAAAAATTAATTTCTTTTGGTGGACTGCTCTACATGGTAAGATCTTGACAATTGATAATCTAAAGAGGAGAGGCTTCTAGATGCCAAATTGGCATGTTCTTTGCAAACAATAGGAGGATAATATAAATCATCCGATTGTTCATCGTCCCTTTATTGTGGAGGTTTGCTACAAAATTCTAGGTAAATTTGGGTTATCATGGACCTTTTTGGAGGATTTACAACAGTTCATACTTAGCTGGGAATTCCCTTCATCCCACCCTCTTCTTAGATAGCTATGGAGGATCATTCTACCCCACAACTGCTAAAAACTTTAGAAATAAAGGAATAAACATACCTTCAGAGGAGTTGAGTTATCGATGGATAGGGTGGTGGCTATTTCTATAAAACTAGTGTTGGAGAATGTTTTGGTTTGTAAATGGAAGTACCCTCCCCCCCTTTCTACTATTGATTGCTAGCTTTCTTTGCACTAAAACTTACCAACCACCTTTCTTAACTATAAAAATTATAAGGTTATAGAAAGGAAGAATACTAAGTGGTTTCCTCCCCCCTCCTCTTGGATCAAACTAAATTTTGATGGGGTGGCTGAAAATGGGGTTGTTGCGGGGGGAGGTATTGTGCAAGATGAAAAAGGTAATCTAATGTTGGATTTTTCTGGTAATTTTGGCTCTATTACCAATAATTAGGAAAAAACTTTAGGCCTTCTGCGGGGTCTCATTTTTTCCTTATCTATCGGTTGTCGTAGGCTTATTATTGAGGGAAACTCAACTTATTGTTGAAGATGTGAAAGGGGATATGAAGGCCAGCTGGAAGGTTCATAATATTGTCAGGGATATTTGGCCTCTTCTTCCCAGGTTGGAGGGTTTTTTTTATTTAGTATACTTATAGAGTGGGAAATTCAGTTGTTGACTAGTTGGATACACTTGACCTTAATTTGAGAAGATTGAGATGTTGGAGGCATTTGACATCCCTCGATGAGAACACACAATCCCTTATTGGGAGAGAGAAACTTCCCAATCCCCCAAGATGAAGCTGATTCACATGAATTGTTGGGTTTCTCATTGGCCTATGTGGATGGTCATGACTTTGATGGGGTATCATTCTATTTTAAATTTCAAACTTTTTTATTTACCTAGGCTCCTTCACGGTGGGCCTGATAACCATTGGGATAATTATGATTGTAAAAGGTGTATTTTTGTGTATCCTTATATGAGGCTTTTTAGCAAGATTTGGTGAGATTATGTTAGTAGTGATGTGACTAATTGCATTTATTTCTATTATAATTTTGATGTCCCTCCTCTCTTGTTTGATATTCGAAGTGTCCATTCTACTCATCATAGGGATTGGAAAAATGTCCTCTCTCAATTGGTTCCTTGTTGGCGAGCTTGTGACCTGGGATTTAATCTTATAAAAAATTATTACTTTGATAGGTGGTGTTATGGGGGTAATGACTTAATTATTTTCATCTGTGGTTTCTTCCTCTCTTCCATTGTGATTAAACATTCTCTCTGCAAACAAAGTTCTAAGTTGAATTTCACCATTACTACCATTGGAGAAATCATAGAGATCTAGGTCAGACTCTGACATGGCAGGAAAAATGGTCCGGGTTGAGCCTACAAAAAATGAGGACACTATGCAGGATATCCCTTCTACGTGGGTGATGATAAAGGAGCGAGGGCTTCTTTCTTTCATGGAAGCCTTTGAGGACTTGGATGAAAATATTTCTCTGCAACTTGTTAACAATTGGGCTGAAAGGAAAGTCACCATTAATGGAATCATCTTTAAAATTAATGAGGAGGTGATTTCACAAGCCACAAGCCTTTCGACTGAGGGAAAGAAGTGGAAAAAGACCACCAGTTTCTCAAACAAAACCAACCTCAATAGATTTTTAAAAAAGGATAAAAAGTCGATCAAGTTGCATGGGGGTTTTGATCGTGAGAAGCTGCCAGAGCCTTGGGATGAGGTATGCTATTTCATTATGAAATACTTAAATCTAGAAGGAAGATTTGGTATGTGCTACTATTATCATTTCCTGTTATTGAACCACTTCTGTTACCATGACTTGGTTTCCATTCCTTTCTCCCTCCTTCACTCTCTGGAAGCCTCTGTCATGGAGGTTAGAGAGAAGATGATTTGTGGGAAAAGTTATACTATCCTTCACCAGGGTATTATTCTACATCTTTACAATTTACACATTACTTTATGTCCCCCTCGCACTCTTACTTTCCAAGGAACCCTCCCCACAATTAACCCTCATGTGGACCCTTCTGCGACTAGCAAGGAAAGAAAATCTTCGACGGACTCTAACTGTATGCCACAAGTTTTGGCATATGGTTCCCCATCTATTTTTGGTAAAAGGAACAAAAATATACCTATTACCCTACCCGAGTCCTCCAAGAAGCTCAACATGGAACCTGCCATTAGACTCACTGACTCTGATGTGGAGAATAATGATAGCCAAAGGAGTTTGGGCAGAATTGCCTCTAAACCTAGGATAAAGGAGATGGCGGTCAGGGAAAGGTTTGTTGATGATAAATTAGATGTCTTTGGGACTAGGGTAAGAGAGAAATAAAAAATTGACAAAAGGAGGAAGAAGGAGAAGGCAGTGCATGAAAAGTACATTAAGGAGGAGGAGGATTCCTCAGATGAGAAAAGTGAGAAAAATGTTTGGGAAAAGGAGGGCACTAATAACAACGAGTTCTAGTCATGTCTCTGCCAACTTTAAAATTAATTTTGTGGACTATACTACCCCTATGCTTGGTGAGGGAAGTAAATATGCCTTTCCCATGACTACAAACTCCCCCCTTGGCCCTAAACATAATGGTAAATGAATCCTTGAAGATGTGATCAAACCTACCCTTGCCTAGGCTACTATTAGTGACAAAGGGAGATTCTTGTGCCAGAACTGTGTGACCCTGGTGGAGGATTTTAATAAGATTAAAAGGAATTTGGATACCCTGATAGGTAGTATCTTAGAGTTGGATAAGAGCTTTACTACCTTTGTTGACTTTGCTAGATCAAGGTTATGCACTCTGTCGCTACTACTTTGCAGTTGCTGCTCCAGGAAAGACTAAGGACATGGGAGGTGAAAGTTCCATGAAGTTGTACCAATTCCTAGCAGATGATTGGTTGAGATTCCTACTCTTAAAGCCAGAGGTGGAGAACTAAAAAAGGAAATGATTGCCCGGGTTCCTTTGTTTTTCCTTTCTTTTTCAGCTTTGGTGGTTCATAGTTCACTGGACTTGCCCTATGTGGCACTAACATGTTTTTAATTATATTACTCTGATTGACTGCTCGTACTCTAGTAGAATTAGTTTAAGCTATTATTATGTTGTTTTTAAATTTAGTATCATGAGGACTATTTTATATTTGATTATGCTGTTAGTTAGTTTCTGGGGTGGGTTTTTGATGTTGAAGAAGGGGATTGGCTGAGAATGTGTCATGAGTGTTAATTTGTTGGCTTTTAGTTTTTTGAGGGTTTTCCTCCATTTGTACTTTGGGTCAACCCCCTAGTTTTGGCTGCTTTAATATCAAAAAAATCCTTTTTGTTATTATTTACAATGTAAATTTTCAATTTTTTTGTACATCACTCAAACATTTTTTTATGTTTTCCTTTTTATATTATTTTATCCTTGTGACCTCCAAAAAAGGGCATGCCTATCTAAAGCATCCCAAATATACATCAATAAAATTATTCTTCTCTTTAGTTATTGAACTTAGTACATTGTTTATTATATTTAGTTTCTATATTTTAATATTTATTTGAAAATTGCTGGAAAGAGGCAGAGCATAGCAGAGAAAACAAAATCTGTAATTTTTACATAAATTTAAACACCCAGAAAAAAGAAATGTGCTACTGTAACAAGATTATAAGATTCAACAGATATTAACAGAGCTTGGGCTCTAAAATGAACTTGTTTTGAAAACCCCTGTTTCTCATTCATAATATTTAGTCTGTTTTCTAGCATTACATACTTCTAATAATAACATAACAAAAAAAGACTTAGCTTCATAAGGAAGCTACGTGAGCCTAGTAAAAAAAAATTAAATGCTGATTTAACAGCCTGCAAAAGTAAAAGATTTTGAAAAGATTTTTTAACTTAAAATATTCAAAGTTGTTCTGCTGCGTGAGAGAATGATACAGAAGTATTAAATAGGGCAGTTGGGATTAATTTCCAACACTCCCCTTAATCACAACTGCTGTAGTCTTTGATGCCCAATTGATCTCTTTGATAAACAAAACTCTCTTTTCCCAATGCCTTGGTGAAGATGTCCGCTAATTGATCTTCAGACCTGCAATGTTCCAAGTAGATTTCTCCATTGTTGATCAGCTCTCTGATGAAATGATACCTCATGTCTATATGTTTACTCCTTTTGTGAAAAACTGGATTCTTTGTCAATGCTATGGTTGAATTGTTATCACAATAGATCTTTGTTGCTTCTTCTTGTTTTTGTCTGAGATCTTTCAAAACTCTTCTCATCCAAACGGCTTGACATGATGCACTTGTGGCTACTACATACTCTGATTCAGCAGATGAAAGAGTAACAATTGGTTGTTTCTTTGATGCCCATGATACTACACCTGATCCAAAATGAAAAATATAACCAGAAGTGCTTTTTCTATCATCAATACTTCCAGCACAGTCACTGTCTATATATCCTATGAGTTTGAATTCATTTGAGCTTGTATATTGGATCCCATAATTCTTTGTTCCACTTAAATATCTTAAAATCCTTTTTCCTGCTTTCCAATGCGAATCTTTTGGAGTCTCCATGAACCTTGAAATCAAACTTACACAAAACATTATGTCTGGCCTTGTGGTTGTTATATACATAAGGCTGCCAACAAGTCTTTTATACAAAGTTGGATTTACATCATCTCCTTTGTCATCTTTACTCAATTTCAAACCTGTGACCATAGGTGTTGGAGCTGATTTGCAGTTCATCATATTAAACCTTTTCAAGATGTCATTTGCATACTTAGATTGAGAGATGAAAATGCCCTTTTCATTCTGATTTACTTCAATGCCAAGAAAAAACTTCATTAAACCCAAATTAGTCATCTCAAATGTTTTTGTCATTTTTGATTTAAACATGTCAATTGATAAATCACCCGTGAAAATTAAATCATCAACATATAAACAAACAATTAAGATTTCACCATTTTCATTCATCTTGGTATACAATGTAGGCTCACTGCTGCACCTATTGAATCCATTTTGCAAAAAATAAGAGTCAATTCTACTATACCACGCTCTTGGGGCTTCTTTGAGTCCATAAAGAGCCTTCTTGAGCTTGTAAACTTTGTTTTCATGACCCAAAATCTCATACCTAGGTGGCTGCTCCACATAGACTTCTTGTAATATGCCATTCAAGAAAACTGACTTCACGTCCATTTGATATACTACCCATTTGTTTTGAGCTGCTATGTTGAGTATTGTCCTCACGGTGTCTAAACGAGCCACTGGTGCAAATGTCTCATTGTAGTCTACCCCAGGCTGTTGTGAGTAACCTTTTGCTACAAGTCTTGCCTTGTGTCTTTGCACATCACCATTTGCATTCAATTTTATTTTATAAACCCACTTTACTCCAATAACTTCTTTTCCTTGAGGAAGACTAACCAACTCCCATGTTTCGTTCCTTTTAATTGCATCAATTTCTTCATCCATTGCATTTATCCATTTTTCTTTTTTAATTGCTTCTTCAAAGTGAATTGGATCATCAACATGTGAATGCAATGCAAAAAGAGAATTTAGATCTGTACTACTTTCTCTATCATCTTGCTCATAAATATCTCTTAAACTTCTGATTTTTTGTCTTCTTAAGCTTGCTAATGTAGGATTTGACATGTCACTTGAATTTGTAGATTGTGGACTTGATGGACTAGCACCAAGAGTTGCAATTGAAGATGGTGTGTGTTGCACATTTGATGGTGTGTTTTCTTGTGTGTGTGGGGCTGTCCTCATACTTGATGATGGTGTCCTTTGAACACTTTGTTGTCCTTGTATATGAGTGGGAGGAGTCACATTTGGAGGGATATTTGCTAGTATAATTTATTCATTTTCTTCTTGTGGTAAATTGGTTACAATATTGACTGTTTTATCCAAAGTTCCATCCCATGCTTCATCTTCTACAAATTGCACATCTCTGCTAATTATGACCTTCTTGCTGATTGGATTGTATAATTTGTATGCTTTTGATTCATCATTGTATCCCACAAATATACATTTTTCTCCTTTGTTGTCCAATTTCCTTCTTAATTCATTCAACACATGTGCATATGCCACACATCCAAATACTTTCATATGAAAAACACTATGTTTTCTTCCACTCCATGCTTCTTCAAGAATCATATTTTTGACACTTTTTGTTGGACATCTATTCATAATATATGCTGCACATGATATGGCTTCAGCCCAATACTCATTTGGCAAATGTTTGGCTTTCAACATACTTCTAGCCATTTCCATTATTGTCCTATTCTTCCGTTCAGCTATGCCATTTTGTTGAGGGGTATATCTTGTGGTAAATTGCTTATGAATTCCATGCTCTTTGCAAAATCTTAAAAGATCATTTGAGATATATTCACCACCTCTATTTGTTCTTAATACTTTGATGTAATGACCACTTTATTTTTTAGCAAGAGCTTTGAATTGACAAAAGTATTCAAACACCTCACTGTTATGCTTTAGAAAATAAACCCATGTTTTTCTTGTATAGTCATCAATGAATGTCAAAAAATATAATCTTCCACCAATTGAGGGTGTTTGCATTGGGCCACACAAATTTGAGTGAATAATTTCTAAAGGTGCCTTAGCTCTCATTGACTTACCCGCTGGAAACAATTCTCGATGCTGCTTTCCTAAGATGCACCCTTCACATACTCTTTCAGGTTTCTCTATTAATGGTAATCCATTGACCATGTTTTTCTTATGAAGCAAATTTAAAGCTGCAAAGTTTAAATGCCCAAATCTTAGATGCCACAACCAATTCTCATCTTTTATTTTTGCTTGAAAGATTATTTGTTTGACTACTGCAACTTCTTTATTATCTTGCGTATGCATTGTAGCTTGTGCTTGAGCATATTTCACATTCAAATCTGACATAATCTTTAGAGGAAACATTCTATTATTTGTCATTTGAACCTTGGCAATGAGCTGATTACTTGGGAATTTATCTAAAATTGTGCACTCTCTATTTTTGAAAAATACTCTATAACCATTTTGAACAAGCCGCCCAATGCTCATTAGATTATGTTTTAAACTAGGAACAAAATAAACATCAGTCATATGTTTCTTCTCCCCCTTTTTAGTTAGAATATTTATATTCCCTTTTCCTTTGACTTCTACCTTATTGTCATTGCCCAATGTTACATCATATTTGACACTCTTATCTAAGCTTGAAAAAATTTCCAAATTCCCTGTCATATGATTGCTACAACCTGAATCTGAAAACCATACATCTTTTCACTTGCTTGTGCAACATTGCATGCCAAAAACATGGTGTTCTGTTCTAGTTTTTGGTTTTGATTTTTTGTCATGAAATTCGCATTTTGTTGTCTAAAATCATATTGTTTCTTTCTACACTCATTCAAATAATGCCCAAATTTCTTACAATAATGACATTGGACTGAGGATTTGTCATACCTTTGGCTTTGAGACTGATTTTGAGGTGAGTATTGACTTGGGTATTGGCTGTTACCTCTTCCACTTGAGCTTGATGGGTTGCTGCCCCTTCCACTTGTGTTTCTTCCGCCTCTATAAGAATTTCTTCCTCTACCTCTAAAATTTGTTCTTCCTCTGCCTCTACCAATATTGATTGAGACTTGTGTCTTGAATGAATGCTCCAAATTTGAAGTTGTTGACCTACTCAATCTATGCTCATGAGAAATGAGTGATGCATGAGGTTCATCAACTAAAAACTGTGAGAGATTTTTTGTCTCTTCTATGGCTACCACAATAGATTCAAACCTTGTAGGCAAACTTCTTAAAATATTTTCAACAACTCTCCTTTCTTCAAGAATGTCACCATGTGATCTGATTTGATTTACCAAACCAATGATTTGGGTGAGGATTGTGTCTATTGTATTTGATTTTTTCATGTAGATTGTTTCAAAGTCTCTTCTTAGCATTTGTAGCTTAGCTATTTTTACCTTTTCCATTCCTTGATAGGCTGTTTGAAGAATATCCCATGCTTGCTTGGACTTTGTAGCTGCTTGAATTCTTGGAAAAATACTTTCATTCACACCTTGAAAGATGAAGAAGAGGGCTTTTGAATCTTTCTTTTTATTTTCCTTTAACAAATCTTTCTCAGCCTGAGTCATTGCATTATATGTTGCTGCATCTATTGGTTCTAGGTAACCATTTTCAATAAGCTCCCATAAATCTTGAGCATAAAATAATGCCCTCATTGTGATTGCCCAATAGTCATAATTTTTCCCATTGAACTGTGGAATCTGTGGATTTGTCAAACTTGTACTTGCCATTGTTAGCTGTAAATACCTTTTCTCTAAAGAAAATTAAGTCTTCTTAAAATCTTCTTTGATTCACCTTCAGCTCTCATAAACAACCTTGGGCTCCACTAAACAACCTTCAGCTCTGATACCATGTGCTAGAAAGAGGCAGAGCATAACAGAGAAAACAAAATCTGCAATTTTTACATAAATTTAAACACTCAGAAAAAAGAAATTTGCTGCTGTAACAAGATTATAAGATTCAGTAGATATTAACAGAGCTTGGGCTCTAAAATGAACTTGTTTTGAAAACCCCTGTTTCTCATTCATAATATTTAGTCTGTTTTCCAGCATTACATACTTCTAATAATAACATAACAAAAAAAGACTTAGCTTCATAAGGAAGCTACATGAGCCCAGTAAAAAAAAATTAAATGCTGATTTAACAGCCTGCAAAAGTAAAAGATTTTGAAAAGATTTTTTAACTTAAAATATTCAAAGTTGTTCTGCTGCATGAGAGAATGATACGGAAGTATTAAATAGGGCAGTTGGGATTAATTTCCAACAAAAACATCAAATGAATTTAATTTATTCAATTAATTAGTCTACATTGATTTGTAGTTGTAAGCCAAATTTTGCTACACAATTGTGTGTATATATATATATATATAAAAGTAATGTGTTCCTTCTAAAAATGTTGCCAATAAAATATAACATAATGGTAGTAGTAAAAAACATAATCATTAGAATAAAATTTCTTATTTCAATGTCTAATCAAGAAGTAGAATCTCCTTAACAATCCCAAATACTAATATCAAGACATCCATCCTTCATAGAACTCTTAGAATTTCCATCATTCATGCTCAATTATATGTGTATTAGTCAATTGTTGAACAACAATATTTGAATGAGTATCTTGGTATACTGATACTAGGATACTCAACTCACTGTTTTCGGTTTATGGTTTTGCTGCTGACTGCTACTGAGGCTGGCTTGGTTCACTATTTTTTATTATGGCTTTGTTGTTGTAACTTGGGAATAGGACCCATGGTGAATCCAGGCTCAATCACCAATTCAACATGAAATATTTAAGTTTTTCATTGTACTTTTAGATAACCACATTAGTAGTATGTAGTTGAGTTTACTTCTAAAATATAGATCTATATTTAGAATCAAGCTTATCTTATGAACATAAACAAGGCATGTAAAATCAATTTTCAGTCACAATATTCTAAAAAGCATAACTTCTTTATAGATCTCTTAGGTCTAATAATATAAATACTTCCATTTCTCATATATAGTATAAAAGTTATTCATAATATAGATCCCTTAGGATTATTCATAATATAGATCTCTTAGGATTTGTCCAAATATATATGTAACCACATACATAAGATATATTTCTAACACAGTTTAAGACTCTGTTCAAGCACTAATCTCCCTATGCAACAATGAAGGGTAAAACCGTGAGCATGAACTCTTCATAGGTCAGAGTGGCTGTGCCAGTGCGCCTTCTATCTTTCTCCTTGAACTTTTCAGTAAGCCCCTGTAATAAGACAAAGTGATATATTTATCAGATATCGAAATAGACATTACTCTAGATGTAGAAAAGGCTAAAATAGAATATCTAAGAGTATTGGAAATCACTGCTGGTCACTACTGTTCATTATCATTTCTGACTCCAATTTCATTTGGTTTGTAAAACAAGAGGTGTCTCCTTGTATCAATAATCATTTTTTTTTATCAGTTCTACCTTCACAATTATGCCACACCTGCACATAAAATAAAAATTAAAAAGTGTTAGAGAAGTAAGATATAGACTTGTGAGCGAAACAGAGAGATTAATAGACGAGAAAAACAATTTCTATAGTTTTGTTAAGAACTATAACGCCTAGGATTGAGTTTGGACTCAGAAACAGCTTGTTTCTGTCCGCACCATTTTCATCATTAAATTAATTAAAAAGTGGCGACTGGAAATGTAAAAGACCATACTCGATGAATTTGTCATAATCAATTCCGCTGTCTTCGCCTGTCCTGTCATAGTTTGTAAGCAGAAGCTGTAAAACTGGTGGTGATACTGCATATCCCAATTGGCGAAGAGCATCCCGAAGTTCATTGCTGTCAATCTTCCCGCTACGATCTCTATCAAATTTCTCAAACATTGACTGCACAAGTAGCACTGGATGAGTTCATTTCAAGTTTGACAGAATATTCTAGGCCGCAAAATGTTTTGACATCCTTAAAAATCACATAATGGGCTGAAGCACCGATATAACAATAGTAGAGTTGTTCCCAATTGGTATTTAGAGAAAAGCAAAATAGCAAATGGCGTGAGTTGGGTTGGGAGGTATCATATGGAAGAAATTGGCTCTCGTTGTCTTGAGGAAGATGAAACTTACCCGCCATGCCTGGAGATCATGCCACAAGGTTGTGAACTCTTTCGGCCCTGCATTCATATTTCGTACACAACCATAATCACAGTAAGCTCACTTGATATACAGAAAGAGATTATAAATAACAAAAAACGTTACAGAAAAAAACTGTTAATCCAGAAGATTCTTTCAATTGATTGAATGGAATACAAGAACTTGCTTGACCACAAGATCAAGGATTATTAATCGATGGAAAAGAAGAATAATTCATTGACTCAATAAATAGAAAGAACAGCTAAATTAAAAGAAGTCGCATGCGTATTCATGCAAAACTCTAGTTCAGACGATTTTTATTTATCGTCAAACGTTACAACCCATGCAGTTAGGGAGAATTTAAAAATTCCCCCAAAAAAGAAAACCTAAACCACGTCCAATTCAAAGTGAAAACTTAATGTCTAGAAGCCCTAGAACAGAAAAATCTAGATCATTTTATGTGAACCAAAGCCAGGACTTTCAACCTTTGATAACTTAAAAATGAACAAACTAATGTCCACGCATTAAACCAATTATTGATGTGCACAAAAATTCTCAATTATGTATTCCCATAATCTTTAATAATATAATCTTGACTGATCAAAAAACTAAAATTGAATATTTATTATACTTCAAAAGTTGAAAACCTTCAGATAAGTTGCCCATTACAGAATTAAACAAGAAGAACAAATGAAAAGCAAGATGAAGATCATGACTGAAATACCAATTTTAGTGCAATTTCTGTTGTTGTACTTGAACATGAGAAGGCGTACAGTCCTGATGCTGTAGGAGAGGTCAGCTGTGGAGAGAGCTTTCTGCAACTCCTCGTCGTCAATGAAGCCATTGTCATCCTCATCATAAGCTTGAAAGGCTCTGATGATCTCAGGGTCTGTGCCTGGTGCGAACAATGCCTGTTTCTTATTATTTTGAGGTGGATACACATCGCCGTATGATTGGGGTGGTGGATACACATCGGATTGCTGTTCTTCAGGAGATGGATACACAGATTGTTGGTATGCCATAGTTGTTTAAGCTTCGAGAAACAGAAATTCTTGTATCTTCTAAATTCTCTTCGGACTGCTACTCACTGCAATGTTCATGCTGCAAGATATGCTTATATACGAATGCCCAGTGATTCGGATATCAACGAGTTGATGAAAAATGCCAGATAAGAGAGAATTAATTTTTTCTACAGACAATTGAAAAGGGAAAATTCCAAGTTCTAGGAATTTGGTCCCTTTTCGATTATAGCGAATTTAGGCCGGGTATGGAATCTCCCACCGAAAGAAATTTAGTTTGCTGAGAGAATTTCTTTATTATTTTTGCAGACATGTGTAAAGAGAAAAATTCCTACTTTTCCTGCTTATTCTAGAACACTTAGCGAGGCCTCTGTATTGGAACACAATCCATACGATAATATTTCTACTGTTCATGTATTTTTTTCATTATATTATTTTTTATATTAATTTTGTTTTACACATAATACTTATTTAAATATTTAATAGTTTTAGTTTATTTGTACTTATTTCAAATGTGTTTGTTGTTTCTTCAAGTATTTTTCAAAGATCATATTTTAAAAAAAATATAGATTATTAAATTCTTCATATCTAATTATTTAATATTTATAATATTAAAAATGATAATATTATTTGTCTCTATAAAAACAGAAGAAGAGTGAAACCTTCTCACTATTATACTTTATTTACCAAAAGATAGCAATGATCTCATAGGCATACACTAATAAAAGTGAACTAGAAAACTAGATAGAATCTTAATTTACATTTTTCTTTTAAAAATATATCTTATATTATAACAATATCACAATATATTCTCATCATATATATTTTTTTTAAAGAAGACTGCATAATTAACATATTATATTTACAAAGCTTTAAGTTTGTTCAAAAAGACATTAATACATCTACATTTACCCTTGATAGACAATGCACATCTACAGAGTGTATCATTTTCATACTTTATTTCTCATGCATAATAGTCTTTTATTTTTATTTTATTTTCATAAACAAATAGCGCGGATTGAGGGATTTTGTAAAACCATTTTTTATTAAAAATTTGAGCCACTTTAGATAATGGGATGGTATAAAGGATTATTCATGTATAAAAAAAGTTATGTTTCTTTTATATTCCCCACATCCTTTGTGTAAATAAATAGTGTTATAGATTAAACATATCCACTAGCTTTAATTTCAAAATCAATTCCTTTAACACTTTTACTAGTATCTTACATGGTTAAAAAGTACAACACTTCAACCAATAAAAAGTACCATATGTGTTAATCTAGAAAGGTTGGAGACTAATATATTTTGTGTAGATTATTTTAGTATTAATTTATCAAATTTAATTTTGAGCTGTTTAGATAGGACACTCACTTTGTCCTTTTATCATTAGGATGTTTAAAATCAATATATTTTACTAAAAGAGGATTGATGAGAAAGTCGTAGATCACAAGTAACCTCTGTTATCTAAATTATTTGAACTAAATGCCTCATCTATTCTCATCAAATTTTGTGGCACTTCTTTATGATAGAAGATTAATTTAATGCATAGTTTATAGTGATTTTGCATGTCTCTAAGAACTTCAATGTCATAAATCTTATAGGTTTTTAAAAGTTGGTTATTAGTTAGATAGGTAATATGTAAGTCCAATCATGATTATTTTATGGTGTTGCAACTTCTATTAAAAAATATATATATTTTTTATCTCTTCCGATCTATCTTTACTTATCTAACATTAGCATTTGGTATAATTAAAATTTATATCTGATATATCAAATCATTTAATTACCTATAGGTTGATTCTCAGCACCCTAGTCTTATTATAATTGCTCATGGTCATGATCTATTGCACCAGTTTAAAAATTAATGTTCTTCATAGTAAGGTTGGCAATCTTGAAATATATGACTATTTCATTAACATGGGTTCCTAAAATTTTAAATTACTCATCAGATTTTATGTGTTCAAAGACATCATCCTAGAATAATTATATCATCAAATATCAATCAATTTTTTTTAGATTACTTTGAACATCTTATGAATTAGTCTCAAATTCAAATAAACCAAGTTCAATCTATGTTAGCATTAGATACTTGTAATAGCTCAAAAATAAACCTCTATAAATTTTGATTATTGTTAAACCCAAATAGCATTAGACATTGACATTGACATATTCATTTTCTTATTTAAATATCTCTAATTTTATACCATTAATTCAACCAAGGGACCTAACTAGTATAAAAAAGATTCATTCTTTTTCTTTTAAACAACAATTTCTCAATAAGTATATTCTTTATAACCATACTATTTTCTAAACACATATCCATGTATTAGATGAAGAATTTTTTTAGAAAAAAAGGAATTTAAAAAATAAATCATGAATGAATTACACCACAAGGGTAAAATTACACCAAGAGGACTACATCACAAGAATAGCCATGTCTCAAGGTCTTTAAATATCAAATCTTAATCATTTCATCATCTATCAGATTCTTACTCCATTATGTAACATCAATCCATTTTATATGTAAACAATAATTCTTATCATATTAATTCATTTACCTCACTATCTTTTATACGTAATAAATTATTTAAATATATTATTACACTAAGTGATTCATAATATTTATTTAAATTCCATTAATCATAAGGTCCATTTGTTTTCTTATATTTATTAAGATAGAATTTTTTAATAAAGAAAATAAAAATCAACATATCCTGAGATATTTGGGGGTGGAGTCAAGATAAGCATATACATGATGATATAGTTCTTTAGGGAGATCAATAATTGGAATGTAGAATTATTTATGTTGGAGAGTAGACATAATATCATGGGTATGACAACCTTGAAAGTGTAGCATATACATTACATTGTCCATCATTTTTTATTGACAAAGGTTAGGTTGCAATGACAATAATCTTTTTTTCACATTTATATCAGCTATGTATCTCCATATATCATTATATAAATAATTTTTCACTATGAAATAAAATTAATAAATAATGTACCATCTCATTTTTTTTAATCGATAAAAGGCTACAGCCAAGAATTATATTACTAATTTAAAATTTTTTTTATGGAAAAACTAAATAAGATCCCTACCATATTTAATGTTCATACCAGTATAAAATATAACCTTTAAATGGTCCATACCATTATAAAATATTTCCTTATGAGAAAACTTAAAAACTAAAAGTTCTATAGAAAATTCACCATAGCCTACTCCCCTAACATAAGAGGATCACTAGTCTAACAGTCTAATTAAATATATCCCTTGCACATTATGTGTATCAAAATAAGCTAAACTTGTATAAAACTGTCCATGAATTCCTACCACATTTGGCTCCTAAAATAGGGAAAAATTCAAATAACCAAAATTTCTCTTATTTGGACAGAGCACACAAAGTTCTAGTGCCTTGAAGAATGCTCTACCTTAAATCCTCTTGGTTCATTGAAGGAGCCTGGGACTTTTTGCCACCTCTATTACTCATTATGTTTGCTTCAAATAGACTTCTATCAACAAAAAGATAATTCCCACATGGGAAAGGGGAACCAAAGATATCTTCTATATCATCTAAAATACTCATTTGTCGATTCCTTTACCTCTTTCATAATTCAACACCCTTTCCTTTTTTCCTTTTCTTCTCCTCATTTAGCTCTAGCCTATCCTAGTTTCCATCTTCTTGAATTCCCTCTTCAAAAGGAACATACCCTTCTTATATCAGATAATTATTCCACCAATTAATCTTGGAGGACACCTTTTTCCTTGACCATTTTTTAAGAAAGTTAGTGTTTCTTTTATAGTTAGTTTTCCTTCTTAAAATATCCCTCTTATCCCTCATTGTTAGAATCAATCTTTTTATAATTTCTTCCTCTAAGGGTCGATCAAAGTCATCACCCTTATCAAAATCCACTGAATATGAAATTTTCATATTTCTATCTACATTTGCAATGGCTCTCTCCATGTCTCCTAATATATTCTTTTTCATTTAAACTTCTCTACACAATTGTATATCTTTTGGCTTGGATATCCCCATAACTATTAAGATGGATATAAAGACCTCTAGTGTATCATTGTTAACCTTGAAGGAATGACTAGTCTCCATAGAATCCTCTCCGAAAATTATTTTCACTAGCCTCAAGGCCAAATCATCAATGTCATTTACAATCGTACTCCATCTTTCATTCGTGACTTCACCCAGAAAGGTCATATATGCCTCAAACTTTTCAGTGGTTTGAAACAAATAGTTGATTCCATTTCCTAGACCAGCCACTCTCTACAAAAGTGTTTACACAAATAATTTTCCCTATAATGGGTTTCTAGGCAAGCATAAAACTCAATGCAAAGGATGAGGTGTCAGCATGGAAATAGCTCCTTGTTGTGCAACATGTGTGAGATGTCAAAAAATTAATCTTGCTAGTTCAAAATTGACTTTGTATTGATTACTTTGATCAAAGATACTCAAAATCTAGACTATTCTATGAAAATAATAATTATTACTTAGTCCTTTTCATCGATATATTACACATCTTCCATACTCAATTCCACTAGGCTTGTCTAATCAACAATAAATATCCCAAACCACCAAGAAACCACAAACCATATTTAATATTCTATTGAAAATTACCACATTCTATAAATCATTGAATCTTTTTTGAAAACCATCATAGTCTATAAACCATTGAAGCAACAGTCAAGTACGATTTGAATTTGAAATCTATCCTTCCCATTATTAAAAGCCTTCACCCAGTTTCAAAAAGAAATGAGAAAAAAAGAAAAGAATGAACAAGTTTCAAAGTCTCCAACTTGAGGCATCTATAGTTCTAGATTTGGATATTGGGGAAAAAAAATTGCACATGAATGTCGAAGAAAACAAAGGCCCCTCCACAAGAACAAGGGAAAATCTGAAGAGGGCAGCTATGCACTTTTCCTAAGACCTCTAAGACCTGAAAAAGATCACTCAAGATACCTCCTAGTTGGAATTTGAGGCCGATGAGGATATGGAAAAACTTATCTAGGTGCCTTTTTCTGCTATTATTTTCTTAAATTATTTTGTTTATTATTTTAAGTTTTAGCAAGTTGCTAGTTTCTTGATGCTTAGCTGATGGTAGCATTTTTTATTTAGGGCTTCAGGTCCCTTCAAAACCTATTTGATTTGTAATAAAAAATATTATAATTAATTATTTGGTTTAAAGCTACCCCTAGGCAAAATTCTTATTGCTAGCTCAAGAAATGTCAATACTAAGAGCAATGGTAAAGCTGTTAGCAAGTCTCCTAAAAAAATATTTATCATTTCCCACTCTTGCTATAGATATCAAGTTGACAGGGAGCTTGCTACGAATGCTAACACCACCTTTGTTAGGTAACACACATTTATCAGGATCACTAAGTTGTTTGCTGCAACCAAGATTCTAAAGGCTATACAAAGTAACCCTTAAGAGGAGACTTCTAAGGAGAAGTTAGAAGACTCAAACTTAATTAAAGTAACCGTAAAAGTAGTGATTAAACTTACGGTTCTCCCCTTAACCTTATCCTTGAAGATTCACCTTCCTACCTTCCCCTTTGTGGGATTTGTATTAATGAAGCTTTGGATGGGCTAAAAGATTATAGTTGATATTGAAGCCCTCAAATTCAGGGTTGAAAGCCTGAAAACCTCACTTGATCAAAATTAATAGAGACATGATGCATAAATGCATCATTGAAGTGGTCAATTTTATTAAGAAGATCAAAAGTAGATAGAAAAAGAAAGACACTATGTTGATTGAACTATTGCGATCATGATCTAGTTGTAAAATCTTAATGTATGGTAGACTTATCTTTTAAACCCCTTTTATTTGTTTATTTTCTTTTATGGATGTATAATAGATTATAACCCTTCCCCACTTAACTTATCAAAAATATTATAAATAATTATTTCATAAATTAAACTAAACATTTATTTTACGTTTTTCTCTTTACAATTCTCTGCAACACTAATAAATATTCTCCCAAGAAAGCAAGTGCCTTTCGGTAGGAGATTCCTTACCGGGCATTAATTCAGTCTTTACACAGCATAAATTCGCTCTAATCGAAAAGGGATGAAATTCCTAGAACTTGGAATCCTTCCCTTTTACGATTTTCTGTGATAGAAAATAATTCTCTCTTATCCGGCATGTTTCTTCCACATATCCGAATCGCTGGGCATTCAAATATCAGCGTTCTTGGAGCTTATCTTAATCATTGTGAGCTGCATTACGAGTAAAAGTTGGAGGGAAGATACGAGCATTTCTGTTTCTAGAAGCTGAAATAACTATGGCTTTCCAACAATATGTGTATCCACCACCCCAATCATACCCCGATGCGTATCCTCCTCAAAATAATAAAAAACAGGCAGTGTTCGCACCAGGCATAGACGCGGAGATCATAAGAGCCTTTCGAGCTTATGACGAGGATGGCAATGGATTCATCGACGACGAGGAGTTGCAGAAATCTCTCTCTTCAGCTGACCTCTCCTACAGCATCAGGACCGTTCGCCTTCTCATGTTTAAGTACAACAACAGAAATTGCACTAAAATAGGTATCTCAATCATCTTCATTTTGCTTTTCACTTGTTTTTATTGATTAATTGTCTAATGGGCGACATACGACTGGAATCATAGTTACATATTCATGTTCTTGGAAGCTAGGTAAACTTAGGGTCCGTTTGGTGCATGGAATATCAAATGTCAGATATAATCAATTCTGGAAGATGCTGCAATTTTGGAAGATACAAATCCTGAAAATGATTTTCGGAATATGGGATGACCTGTTTGGTTCATCCGGAAGATGACTAAGAAGATGCATAAGGAATTTTAATTATGTATTTTAATTTCTTTAAATTCGTGTGTATACATTTGTATATATACACACATACATCTGTATACATGTGTGTATATACACATGTACATATATATACACATGTGCATATATACATATATGTACATGTGTATTTATACACATACACACGTGTGTATATGTGTATACATGTGTGTATATGAACACATATATACATATACACACATGTGTATATACACACATGCACATATACACGTGCATTTATATATGAACACATATATATGCATATACACACATACACACATACACATATACACACGTGCATTTATATATACACACGTGTGAATATATATACACACATGCATTTATATACACGTACATTTATATACACACATGTGTATATATACACACATACATATGTGTATACACACACACACACACACACACACACACACACACATATATATATATATGTGTGTGTGTGTGTGTGTGTGTATACACACATATACATATATACACATACATGTGTATATACACATGTGTAAAGACTGAGATTTCGACAGAAAAAGCCACAACAGTAAAATTCATAATTTTAAGGAGTCGGTCAACAAGTCAATGGTCGAATACAAAAGTTAACAAGAAACCAATAGATTCTCTACCAAATAGAAGAATAGAGATACGATTACAACCATATCTGTCAAAAAGATAAATCATACCTTTGTTCAAAGATGAGTGAAACATCGACCAAATGTCGAGTGTCCATGTTGAATACCACAAGCTTATAGCACTGTAAGGTAAAGTCCTTCCTAAAAAGTTCTTCAGAAACCTGTTCACAAAGTCAGCTAGGGCAAGAATATTGTGGGAGTGCGTTTCCACCCAACCATGAAGCATTAACGCTTCCCCGGAACCTTTCCTGACATGAAAGATACCCAGCCCAACTAGATGTAATGTAATCAAGTAAAACTGTATGAAGTAATGGAGTTGTGTAAAACAGCAATACGAACTTCCTATACCATTAAACACATCATAATGTTGTTACATGATTGAGTACCATAGGATTGAATAACATCCTTTTCAAATAGTATAAAATACATCCAGCTCTCAGTTCTCACTCTTTTAGATCAGTCAAAGAAACTAACATAACCCATAAAGCATCACAATACAATAATTCATTACTTCAAAAGATCAAACAATCTCAATACATGCAAAGTTCATGGAAAATTCTATTTTTAGAAGTTCAAACATCTTCATTATTTAATCTTTATTCTCAACATTAGCACAACTCAAATTCATAATTAATCATGGTTCATATTTCTCACTCATATAACATGTTAAAATCTAGTACTCAAAATAATCAATGTATGCATCAATTTATTATATTTCCAAATCATAAAAAGAATAGGAATCACCATTGATAACAATATAAGTGCTTATCGACCATCTAGTACATTATTAGAGAATCTTTCATGATATATCATATATGGTTATCTCAATTAGGTAACCTTTCTCGCTTTATATAATATTGGGTGTTTCCAAAATGATTCAATGCCATAGGATAGACCGAATAATTTTCCTAATATAACAAACCTTAAGAACATATTAAATATAATCATCTAACAAATCCAAATTGAATCCAAAGCTATGACATGACACAATATCTAGTAAGCATTGTTAGGTTCTGGCAAGGCAACTAACTTTGTGTTTAGCATTCCAAAAGTAATTACAGGCAGTCAGGTTAGAAGTTCAAGATGTTTTCCTGTCCTAAGGCATCTGATATATATGTGAATTCTCAATCAATCCAGAAGTAGTAATTTGTTATTGATTCAATATATTATTTGTAGTGCTTTCTTTATACCTTTGAAAGTAGTTTTAGAAATTTTCCCCATGTCAAAGCTCGTATATGAATACTGTCATCCAAAGGCCATGTACACCTGAAATTTCCTAGTACCAAAAGGTAGGTGAATTTTCCAAACTACAAATTTACTTATATTCACTGCAAAGGGCACTAATAAATATTAAAAATTAGCCAGGCCCTAATAGCTAGCATGGAGTCACCATGGGCATCCAATATTTCAAATTGATTTAAATTTATGCAGGAGCAGGGTTGACGTGAGTTTAGTTAATTAAAAAGTACTAGATTTAATCTCATTATATTCTATTAACTTCCCCACCACTAACTGTCAAGATAAATCATCCTTCAAAATAGTCACACATTAATTGCAATTACTAGAGTTTAGTTGAAAAAGAAATGTAGACTAAACTGTTTAGCACATATTACAAAATTAAATACATTTTTAGAATGCTATGAGGAACCCTAATTTAAGATAAAAACATCATACACTTATATATATTTTCAGATTTAATACTGCTAGATAATTAAGAGTTTGTCAAAATCTTAAAATAATTACAACAGCCATCAAACTCAACCTACTCATCTATTTATATATCAAATCACTTGGCGTAGCCAAGAATCAAACTTTTTAACTACGCAAGATGCTGTTGGGGATTAAACTAACGGCAATAATAGGGCTTATTTTATTAATTAATATGCATCCAATTTAACCATAAATCATCTATTCCCATTTGTTAATAGTAATTTCAGTGCTTTTTCCTATCTAGTGTCTAAAGTCATCTATTTTATTAATAAATAAATCCAACTCCTGATGCTGGGAATGGATTTAGCAAGGATAGAGGAGCTTCTGTACCGTTGCCAAATCAGAGTGAAATTATAATAGAAAGAAGATATGCATGATACTCATAATCAAAGAAATAAGACCGTTGGTGTGTTATGGAGAATAAAAAGCCTGATGGAACTGAAGGCAGGTGTGTGATAATAAGATAGCGGTTCACAAGGGGCATGGATTCATATCCTAATTATTGCCAAACTCTATTCAAATATAACAGCCTTCAAGCTTCACCTACGCAAATACTTACCAAAACTCTTGGCGTGAACAAGATTCAAGTTTTGATGACTTTGAAAGGTGCTATTGGTGGATTCAACTAACAGTTAAACATGGCATTTATACATTTACTAATACGCTGCCGAACTATGGCAAAATAGAGCATTTATACAATTACTAATACGCTGCCGAACTACAGCTAAACAGAGCATTTATACAATTATTAATATGTTGCCGAAATCTTCATTTCGCAAGATCAACCAATATCAGGATTTGCATATTTGTGCATTGCTAAAATCGACTTACAAGTCTTAGACAAAGAAATTAACACAAACTAGGACAACAAAAACATTGTTTATTTTCCTTCCATTAAAGAGTGAGCTCCTGAATGAAATTGATATTTGACTTTTTGACCGATCTCTAAAAAAAATATGAGCTTGAAATGTGTTGTAAATAGGGTCTTGTGGAAATGAATATTCTGGACATTCTAGTAATGGAAAAAGGTATTATAAGAAAACATAACAGGTTTAACGTTTCACACCCAAAACTGAGATAAAGATCTTAACAGTTTCCCCAAAGTAATTAACATTTTCAGACATATTTAACATAGCAATTGACAAAGAAAGGAACCTGAATTTAAAAAGTGATTGAAGAAGTCCAAAGTATTTCTCCTCCTTCTTGCCGTGCAATTCCCTGTGACCTCTGCTCTATTCCCATCGCTGCCCATCCTCTTTTCATAGACTTAAACTCAGATTCACAAGGAAACTTCCGCAGATTCCCAGCATAGAAACTAGAAATAATTGCACCATGCCTATGTCTGGTGGCGATATCCTTCAATATGTTCCAACCAATTCTCCTTCCGACTGTTGCCATTGCCATCCCCATTCACTGAATTATCTCGAGAGGAACGTTGTAACAATCCAGCGTAGCATCACCAAACCAGACCTTCAGGGGATCCGAATGCTAGACCGACAAAATGAATTTAAAGATAATTGGCCAACTGCTAGCTCAACACCATGCAAACGAGGCCTTTATTCACTTCGCTGAAACCCACTCTTCATCAAAATAAATTCAACTAGGAGATGTGTCATTTCTTTTGTGATAAATCAGTTGAAATCCCCAAATAGAAAATAACTAAGTCTTAGTTAAATAACGTCACTCAAAAACAGTTCCTAAATTGAGCGACTTCTTAATGATTAAAATTTTTTTTACTATTTTTGAGGCGTGAATCTAGGATTCAAACAAACGGTTATGACAACACGTGTATATATATACACAAATACACACATGTGTATATACATATACACATACACACATACATGTGTGTGTATATACACACATACACATATATACACATACATATGTGTATATACACACATGTGTATATATATACATAAATACACACGTGTGTAGATACATATACACATATTTGTATATATACACACATGTGTGTATACACATATGTATATATACACATGTATATACACACATGTGTGTATACACATATGTATATATACACATGTATATACACACATGTGTGTATACACATGTGTATATATACACATGTATATACACACATGTGTGTATACACATGTGTATATATACACATGTGTATATATACACATGTATATACACACATGTGTGTATATACATGTGTATATATACACATGTATATACACACATGTGTGTATACACATATGTATATATACACATGTATATATATACATCTGTATATATACACAAATACACACATGTGTATATACATACAGACACATTTGTGTATATCCTAATAGCAATATAATATACATCCTTATAGTCACGGATCCCACGAAATATTAAATTTGGTTTTATAAAAATTGGAATTAGAAATTGGAATTTCCAATTCCACCTATTTGAGTGGAAGATGGAATTCCCATTTTGGGGACAAAATTGGAATTTCGAAATTCCAATTCCAATTTTTTGGATAGACACAAACATGGAATTCCATTATCCGGAAATCTAATTCCAAAATTAGAGCTCATATTCCATGCACCAAATGGGCCCTTAACAAATGTCCACGGTTGAAGAAGCAGATCTTATCTGAGGATTTTCAACTATTGAAGTATAATAAATATTGAATATTATTAAGGCTCCATTTGTTTGCGAGAATTGAAATTTGAGACAAAATCAGATTATCTCAAAATCAGGTTTTGAAATTCTGATTTTGTGTATTTGGAAGATAGTTTGGACCGTTTGGTTCACCCGAAAGATGGCTGAGTGTTTGGTTGCCATTTTTGAAATTAGAATTGGAAGTGAGAAATTCCTATTTATGTGTTTGGTTTGCAATTTCAAATTGGAATTGGAATTACATTATCCATTTTCTATGTTTGGTTCTACATTTTCAATTGGAATTAGAATTTGACAAGAAAATTTAAGTTTTTATAATTATTATATAATGTTTTAATTTAATATTTTATTTTTGTTGTCCATTTTTTATTTATAGTTTTTTTTAATTAATTTATATTTTTATATAGAAAATCATAAACAAAATTTAATATATTTTTTTCAATATTGTGAATAGTAAACTTAACCTTTTTTTAATAATTTTATACAATATCATAAACAATATTATAACAAGAAAGTAATTATAGCATTGCTCGATATCACATCAAAATATAAATAAGTCATCTAGTCCACATGTATATCTATTTCTGCATAATGACTCAACAAATGACCGAACTAAATAGTACGATTGTTACACAACGTAAACATCGTAAAAACATGACATCGGCTTTATTCGTAGCCTCTTCTTTTGCAATAGCTTTCTTGAGCACTTTGCAAGACTTGCACTCGTCATCCACAACAGGTATATGTGGAGAACGTGCAGATGATGTAGATAGTGACGGGGTGTCATTGACCCACCAAAAGTACTAACATCCACCGCCATCCTACAATACAAATCTAAGTTAGTCTCACTATAATGACTAATATTTATTCTTTGTAAACATTTAAATATTGTGCAATTAACAACCTTTTTCTTATTTTTGCAACTCCAAAATTTACGATCTGGATTATCCCGCGTGTGTGACGTCTTCAACACACAACATGATCCATCACCACACTCACACATAGGGACATTTATCATAGCCATTCGCACTGTATCAAGAAAATTTTTGTTCATTCATACTATTTTTGTTCATTCATATATAACAATATGACTATATTCTATGAGTACAAATTGAAAAAGTTTCATTTATGTTGATATTACAAATTTATAGAAAAAACATAATGACACAACTATAGCATCAGGTAGAAGTTTTGGGGAAGAACAATATCCATAAACTGAATGGTGGTGTGAAAACACACCGTTAAATAAGAAAATGCAAGGAAATCCACGCTCTACGCCCTTATGCCCCACATTCGATGAGCAACCATCTCATATCCCGCTCATTCTTCCCATTACTTTTCGTATTGTTAGATGGTCAATCCTGCATCTACAAAGTAAACATGATAGAAAAACTAAAACTTGTTTATTTTTAAATGGAATACACCAAGGAGTACCATCAGAAATATTGACTGTTTACAAACATGAACAGTAAATAATCATTAGATAGCTCATTTTTTATCATCATATGTGGATACTTTTGGCATCAATGTTTCAAATAGCTTTTGGATTCGATTGTGTAGATAGTTATGGATCACACTCTGTGATCCATCATCAGGATGAAAGAGACCAAAATGATTGCAATAAACCAAAATGATGGACTTTTCTTTCAATCATTTTTCTCTCTTCTATCTTGATGAAGGATCACAGAGTGTGATCGTAAACGTTGATGCCAAAAATATCTACAAAATCGAATCCAGAAGCCATTTCAAACATATTTAATGTCAACATATGTGTAGTCTCACTTTATCATCATATGTGTAGTCTCAAAACTATCCATTTATGTTTATGTACCTATCACGTGGTTTTTAAAAATGAATGAAAAATGAAAAGAAATTGAAGATGAAATAGAGCATTGAACAAAGTAGAATTATTTAACTTAATTTTGTAATGCAACAATAATAACAAGATGGTTAGGGTATATACATACAAAATCATGAACAATACAGTCGTCTACCAAAACACATTTATAAAATCATGTTTGAAGAACTAGAAATGGATAGTTATGAGAGTACACCTTAACAATGCATTAAATGAAGCATTCATCATATGGTACTCCTTTGTGTATTCCACTTAAATATGTTAAAAGCAACAACACTAACAAATGCAAACTAATATGTCTATAAAAGCGCATTAATGAAAACAATGGTTAAGGGAGGGCATGCTTGTTTGTCCATTAATTCAACAAGATCTTGCAATACCAAAACATTAAACCAATATGCACCAATATGCCATTGATGGACCTCTAAAAGCACTCAAAATTCAAAGGACAAGAGAGAAACAAGGTTTCCTACCTTGAAGTGGAGAGAAAAACCAAAATGGAGAGGAAGACAAGCACACTCTATGAAAGCCAACATAATCACTAGCAACACAAAATAATCTTGGCATGGATCCAACGAATTAACACAATAAGTATACCAGTGTATACCAAAACAAAGAGGGAAAAATGAAAGAAATAACTTGATTGGGTTGACACATGATCCCAAGAGAATTTCTGAAACATCTTTGCATGGCCATTGAGAGAGCAAGTTTTTACAATTGATTATACATTTTTTACGTAAATTTTACTTCACAAATCACAAAAAAAATGCATGGTAAGAGGAAAGATGGGTTCAACTTGTGTTCCAACATAAATATCTTTGAATTCCATTTCTCATAAGAGTGCTGACAAACTATATTTTGTAATGGAGATATAACAGTGTATATTGTAACCAGTGTATACTGTTATACAACCACTGGCATACAGTCCAATCCGTGGATAAACTTAACAACATCTTGAACATGCAATGCATCTTTAGAACATCAATCAAAAAGTATCATATGCCAGTGGCTATGAACATCAATCACAAAGTATCATTTCTTTTCCAGCTTGTCTATATTTTTATGATGTTGATTCATCTATAAGAAATGATACTTTGTGATTGATGTTCTAAAGATGCATTGCATGTTCAAGATGTTGTTAAGTTTATCCACTGATTGGATTGTATGCTAGTGGCTGTGAACATCAATCACAAAGTATCATTTCTTAACAGATGAATTAACATCATAAAAATATAGACAAGCTAGAAAAGAAATGATACTTTGTGATTGATGTTCACAGCCATTGGCATACAGTCCAATAAGTGGATAAACTTCACATTAATTTCATGCTTTCTTAAGTGCTTAATCATAAGTGTCATTATTTTCCAGCTTACCATTATTTTCTAAGAAATTTTAATTAACATGGTAACCCAAATTGATAACATGCTGACCCAAATTGAACAAGAGAAGAGAAGGAAGATCTCAAGAAGCATTACATGCATAGTGAACAGCAACAAATCACATAAAGAAGTAGAAAGAAAAGCTAATGACATCATATGTTCACACATAGAAAGCATATGTTGATAGGAAGTAGTCATTCTTAAAGATCAACATAAAAACATAAGAAAAGAATCCAAATCTATGAAGAGCAATGAGGATCTTGAATATAGCAGTGGGTCTCATGTCAAAGAGTGAAGCTTGTTGAGAAAAGAATGTCAAATCTGCACTAGAACAAAGAGTAAATGGAATACACTTTTAGATAAGTAAAACACATATCTTACATGTAGAGCAACTGCATTGAATAGAGAATATCACATTTAGCAGTCTCAAAAAGGAACAATAGTCTGTATGATAAATGAATGACACATTTTATGCATATAGAACTCTATGCTTTCATTGATGAACAGTGAGATGAAGTGTTACCATAGTAATGTCAAATCAGAAGAACAGTGATAACAAAAAGGCCGCTCTAAAGGTAAGAAGAAGAATGTAATTATTAAAGCAATAAGATTGCTATTATGAGATGGTCGATAAAACATGGGAAGGAATATGGTGGTCGATAAAACATATAGTTGAATGCCTTTGTGTATACTGTTGTTTTGATTAATTGGTATTGGTACACCTCAATTTGAACTTCCCTCCATATCAAACCTCTCACAGCTCGTAGTCAATCTATATAGAGCATTTATAAGCTCTCATGTGCCCTTCAATCTAACTAGAACTTCCATGATCACTATAGACAAGATTAATTTATCTCTAGATGCATATTTACTCTCTACAATCATAGAAAGTTGCCTTTCAACACATTAATAGGATTTTAGATGGCTTAGAGAAATATCAACTCTGGTTAGCTCACGACAACTAACAAGAACAATTCATATAGTTTTTTGAGTGTGCTAATTCAATATTTTACAAGTTGCTTAATCATATTCTATGACATTGATTCTATACATTGGACTTCATGAAGTATATAGAATGACTCGTGATCCTAAAAATTTTACATAAAAAGGAATCTATATCACTTCCCTTGATGCCAATGATGAATGTACTCAAGGATATTGAAGCCGTAGTTCTTACACAGATTCTATCTATTGAATCTATTGGCTTGATACATATGTATTTATCTACATGATCTATAGAAGGAATTAACAAAGCTTCCAATCACTGTAAGAATCCTATTCACATCAACATACTTTCCTATGTACTAGTAGTACCCAGTGATTGAGTAGATGGAATTGGGAGAGGGAGTATTTTTCTAAGAAGTTCTAATTCAGGAAAAAATGGAATAGACATGAATATATATAAAGAGAATAGAAATGATAAATTAAAGATTTGAATAGAATAGCAATTATAGATTTGATGAAATCACAAGTGTCATCTTTTGTCTGTAACATTGAGTATAGCATCATGTTAGTTTTATAGCCTTTTATAGGCTTCCAACACATTTAAAATCACACAACAGTATGTCAACTATTCGAAAGAATGCACTTGAAGGGAAAAGTATAGAATTAGATGTCCTTTTAAATACACCCCAGTGACTGCCCGTTTGTTTCTACACTACTTCAAGTACCATTTCGTCTCACTTCACCATACTAACTTATGTATTACAAATGACTGTGCTACATCACATTGTTTTCACTTCCTTCTCAATACCTATATTTTCCCTTGTCCCTTTGCCCTTTGCCCATCACCCATTGCTTCTAGTATTGAAGAGAGGATTTCGGTGTGAGAGATTCATGGCACAAAAGCAAGCTAAGGAAGCAATTGTGGAAAATTACAGTGAGATGGAAATGGAAGGCAAAGATGCAGATGGAATGGAGAATGAAAATGATGCTTCTAATTCTTTCAAAGGTGGTGTTTTTAAGAGAATGTTCTAGCATGGTGGATATGTTTATGATGCCTAGTTCAGCTGTGCTTCTAATTAGGTCATTCATTCATGGACTATGAATCTCTACCATGTTCATGTTATCAATCTTTGTGAACAATATACAAGGATGTCATATCCCCAAATTCAGAATACTCATAATACTTTCTTTTCTAGCTTGCCATTGTTTTCTAAGAAAACAATGGCAAGATGGAAAAGAAATGATACTTTGTGATTGTTGTTCACAACCACTGGCATACAGTCCAATCAGTGGATAAACCAATTTACATTTCATTATCTCAGAATATATTTGATAAAATAAACTATGTTTGATAAACAATCATCAACCATAAACAATCATAAAAAATCATCAACAAAAACACAATTGTATCAGTGTATGTGAACAAGTATGATAATGCTTCAACTCATGATAAAGTTTGATAAAGTATGTAGAAAATAACTATAAATCACCATATGTGGCTACAATCCAATCCACTCTCTCATCCTCAGTCATCAATAAGAACCATTTGGCTCTTTCACGTTCACTTGTGAAGGTTTCATATACCCTCAGGAATACACCTTGACTCAATCTGGGGATGGATTTGAGAGTGTTATATGCATCCGTCAAAGCATTGTCATGAGTAGATTCATCAATTTTGACAAGGTGAACATTGCTCATGCCCTCTTTTATTTTATTCATTTTTTCACACATGGAATCCAAGGAAGTGGACATACTTGCCTTCCTCCTCTTTCCCACCTTTCTGACTGATGATGTAGGAGTCCCTCTAGTACTTGCTATTGTAGTGGATTGATTGGAATTATAAGGGTCTTCATCCAAATCAACAACACTATCAAGATGTATATTGAAACCAAGGTCCTCTTCATCATGCACATTGAATGGGTCTTCCGTAGGGTTCCCTTCTTCATTCTCAAGGGCCTTGGTAGCTACATTACCTTCAGCAATGTCATTACCCACAATTGCACCCAATTCATTGAAGTACTAGAAGGGCTGCCTCTTAATTCTGTGTATTCCATGGTGATCATTAATTCTATGTATTCCATGCTATGTATACAAATTGTTGTTAATGGTATCAAAGTATCTTCATATATCAATTTACTCAAATAAAACACATTGACCCATACAAGTCCAATACTTGCAGATAGAAAGAGAAGAAAAAGGAAACCATTATATATATCAAAGTATCTTCATACATCAGTTTACTCAAATAAAACACATTGACCCATACAAGTTCAATACTTGCAGATAGGAAGAGAAGAAAAAGGAAACCATCATGTATATCAAAGTATCTTCATACATCAGTTTAATCAAATAAAACAAATTGACCCATACAAGTCCAATACTTGCAGATAGAAAGAGAAGAAAAAGGAAACCATCATGTATATCAAAGTATCTTCATACATCAGTTTACTCAAATAAAATCTATTGATCCATACAAGTCCAATACTTGCAGATAAAAAGAGAAGAAAAAGGAAACCATCATGTATATCAAAGTATCTTCATACATCAGTTTACTCAAATAAAATCTATTGACCCATACAAGTCCAATACTTGTAGATAAAAAGAGAAGAAAAAGGAAACCATCATGTAGTCTTGACTCATACAAGAACAACTATTCTTGGGATTTGTACTCTTCCCACATTCTACTTTCTATATCATCTCGGAACTATGCCCAATGGTCTCTATCATGCTGAGACAACCCATATGTCTCTAGCATTGGTACATCTATCCCATCATGATCATCTTCCTCTTCAGTGACAATTTCTGATGGAATGTCATCCTCTAATGAAATGTAGTTGTTTAGTATGCAACATGCTAATACAATATGGGCTCGTGTCATGATAGGATAAGATGTGGCATGCCTCAGGATTGGAAAATGTTGCTTGAGAATACCAATTGTACGCTCTACTGAGTTTCTAAGAGAGGAGTGTCGATGGTTGAACAACTCTTCTTGAGAGTTTATTGGATTCTCTCTTGAAAACTCCTTCAGGTGGTAGTGTGTACACTGATAAGGAGAAAAAAATCTAGGGGCATTGGGATATCCAACATCCACTAGAAAATATTTTCCTACATAAATAAAGTATATTATTAAAACATGAAACATTGATTGTACCCTTGAGTATATTAAACTATGATTTGGCTTACCAGGGGGAACAACAAGAGGATCTTCTCTTGATAGAGCTGAAGCTAGAACATGACTATCTATGACAGACCCTTTCCAACCAGCAAGGCAGTATTGAAACTTATGATCGAAGGAACACACACCCATAACATTTTGCGACAGGTTGCCTTTTCTATCACGATATTTACCCTGCATGTCAACATTGACGATGACTAGTATATGGGTTCCATCGATAGCTCCAACACAATCCTATACGATATGATACAATCATCAATTCTACAATCAACCAATAATATGATAAGGATAAAAATCCATACAAGAAATTTGTAACAACACAACAATTACCTTGAAGAATGGATCAAAATGTTTGTTCCCACTAATTTCAGGAGGAGTGTTTGGACTAGGTGGTAGAAAAAAATCCTTGTGGAGTCCTAAGATAGCCCTCAACACCTTGTGGAAGTATCAGCTGATTGTCTCTCCTGAGTGCCCAAAGTTGTGGGCAATCTTGCAGTTCCTCAGATTGTGGCCAATGGTGTGGAGGAACATCACAAGTTGTTCTTCTAATGTCAAGTGTATCATATCTATCAAGGTTCCTTTCAGCCTTAGGATAGTAGCTAGATGAAAGAAGGCTCCCCTACTCATGTGAATCTTATCATGACAATCCACATCGTTGGAATGAATAACCATTCTATAAAAAGAATTTCCTTTTCTTTTTCATTTACCCATTTGTGTATTGCCTTCTCGGGCCACCACTACTGTGGCTACTGTGTGCTATAATTGTGTCACACTTCTATGAATCACTACATTCAAGAACACTAAAAAATGAGGTCTCAAAAATTGATCCATAGCTCCCTAGGCATGGAGTGCAAGGGTTTTTAAGAATGCTCTCAACTAGAACTATTTAGCCTATAACCTTGCTAGTAAACCATGCAGTGGGAGATTCAATGAAGACAAGGGCAAGAGTGCCAATATCCTCAAGAATCAAGAATGGAAATGCAATGCAATGCTATGCTAGAAATGGAAATGCAAGCTAAGCTATGAAAAGGAAAGAACAAGTATTACCAAGCCTCCTAGTTAAGCTAGATGAATTAATCTAAAGCATAAAGGAAATCTAAGCTAAGAATGCCATGAAAATGAAGCTACTATGCAAGAAATGAAACTATGATAACATGTAGATGCAAAAGTCAAGAATACTCCAAATCTCCAAAAAGCTCCAAAGTGACCTAGAAAACTTGTAGCATAACATTAGCATAAAAAGTTGAGGATCCAGAATGAAGAAGAGAGCTCTCCTTTTAAAGGAAATGAGAAGGAATGGACCATGGAGATTAAGAGGCAAAAGATTTAATCAACGGTGGAGCTTAAAAGAGGAGCAATCCATGTGCACAAATATCCTCCAATGGGAAAATAAGAGTTGACTTTTGTGTCCATATGAGACTTAAAGTGTTTTTTCCCTTTTTATAAAATAAGAATAATTCTTTATTTGTGCAACTTAGGATAAGAGGAAAAGTGGGGGTTTTTTATTTATTAAAAGGGGAGGAAATATTCCTTTTAAATAAATAAAGACTTAGGATAAAATGGTTAGCCCATAGAAAATAATCGAATAAATGATAGAACTAGGATTTGATCTAGAATAAGCAATTTATGATTTAGCAAAAGGGGCTAATAGTCTAGATGACCATTTTTAGGTGATTACAGCTACAACAACACAAGTAATAAGAGCTGTGAGAAGATGAGAATATGTGGTCTCCACAACTACCCGTCCTAGAACGTCAATAGTCTTAATAGGATCCATCAATGGCCTAAAATGTGGACAAACACAATGATTTCAATGAGGAGATATTGGTAGCATGCTGTTCATGTTCTATTTTTCTAACTCTTTTCATGAAAGTATTCTACAAATAAAAGTGATTTTAAGACATTTTATAATCAATGTTCTTTGGTTAATCCTAATGATGATCTTTTCTTCCCATACTTCAACTACATGGGATGTAGACAATATCTCAGATTAACCTTCAATGGCCTTTACATGAATCCCTACAGGTGACTGTGGTAGCTAACTAGTTGATAACATTCAAAGTGATTGTGGTCATAGAAGAATGAGATATAGGTGCAACTCTTTTTATGAAATTGAAAGTATTCTACAAATAAAAGTGATTTTAAGACATTTTAGAATCAATGTTAATTAATAGTAGAGATAGGTGCTATAGTCTTTAGAAGTATCTAGGAGAAAATGTAAATGAAATTGTATTTATCATGAATATGTTTCAGTTAGATTTAAGAATTTTGTTGTAATATCTTGTTTTATCAATGTTTTGTCTTATCAAAATAGGGAGTTAGAGAAAAGAAAATAGACTCTTTTGATTATGTATGATTTCAAATAGTGATGAAAGAGACCTCCACAGTCAAATTCACATTTTCAAATTGTATCAATATGAATTATAAAATTAAGAATTTTGTTGATCTCATTCTTTATATTTCTAAATTTCTGCCATCCATATATACTAAAAAATTCTTCATGGATGTTTGAATTTGACTGTGTGTATCTTACTCTATCAACATTTCAAATCATATTATATGATTCATTATAATACAATGAATTAGAGAAGAGAAAATACAGTATCTTGATGAATATAGAGTATGGTTGGAAATGCTAATAGAAAAAGATATAGTCAAATCAAGAAACTCAAATTACATCAACATGGACTATACAAGCCTAATGTCTTTGAGAATTTTGTTTGTCTCATGCTTTAAATTTATAAGCTTCTACCATCCATATATTTAGAAAAATTTTCATTATGAATTTTTGAACTTGGCTGTGATCTCTTCCCAATAATGTTTCAAATTAGATTCTATGATTCATCATTGAGATAATGAGTTAGAGAAGAGAAAATACAATATCTTGATAATGAGTCATAGAGTATGATTTGAAACATTGCTGAAAAAGTATACACAATCAAATCAAGAAGATCAAATCAAATCAACATGAATTGTAGAGATTCTTTTGATCTTGTACTTTATATTTCTAAGCATATCTCATCGTTAATCAGTGCCAAGTGTCAAAGATAAGTATAAAATGCCAATTGATAGTTCAAAATTTGAACATTAACTATTAAGACATATGTCATCTCATATATGTGTATGAAAATCATTATAGTTACAATATTGAAAATCACAATTACAATATTGTCTTCTATCTTCAATGTAGTTCATCAACCATCAAAAGGGTTATCATAAAAATCATACCAAATGCACAGCTTGTGGTTGATGATAAAAAAAAACTACTGTAGGTACTTTATTACAAGTTGCAATAAGTTTTTATATGACTTACTGCAACTCTTTGGATAATCAACATCATAAGCACAAATTATAATAAAGTAGCAGTGTGCTTTCTTACTTAAAACTAATACAAGAGCACCCCCAACCTAGCATCCCTCATTTCTTGTTAATTTACTAATTTCAAGATGCAACATCCTAGTTAGTGATATGGATTGAACCGAAGTCCAACCTATGACTTTGACTAGCATAAAATCATGTGTATAATGTAATCTCTCAAAAATCATGTGCCCTTAATTTAGATCTTAATGATCCTCAAATAGAACTTAACAAGTGTATAATGTAATTGTTGAAATGTGCATGCTTATTTTGCTACTCATCTTAAAGTCAAGGATATTCATGAATTTCTTGTATTATTGATATTAAATGTAGTGGTATTCTTCTACATCTTTGCATAGGTCATGTTGTTAATTATACCTGCTACTGTAGAATATGAAGACTCACTTTCTAATTACAAATTAAGAAAACTAAAGCCATAGTAGTTCTTTAATACTTGTCCTAATATCTTGATCCTCAAGTCTCCTATCAAAATACTAGTGAACAACTTCATTGGTACAAGTTGTATTTCAAATTTGCACCCCTCATCTAATTTTAACCATCAAGCTTGTTCTATCTTAACTGGACTTAGTGATACAATTTCTAATTTCCTTCCTTCCAAGACCACTCTGCCTAACCACATTGAGGGTAATTATCTTACTCTATTACTTGACAATGCTACTTGCACAATGTCAACTATCTTTTGTGACCCACTTGCATTAGATGCACTCAAAGAAGAAGTCAAAGAGGTTGATACAAATAATACTTATCCAACTATAGATTTATTGTCCAATCAAATAGTTAAGAAATACTTTCTAGTCTTAGATCTCAATAATCCTAACAAAGAAAATGACAAGAACAATGCAAATCATGTTAACACTCAGTACATGCTGAATGCAATTATTTCTCTATCCAATGCTATGAATGGTCTATCTAACTTTCAATTGCAAATGTAGACAACTTGGCAGGCACTTAATCTAATTGTCTACACATAAATGAAATCAGTAGTATGGACTTTAAAACCATCTCATGTTTGCATGTTTTTGCAATCTTGTGGTTCTTGAGTGATGTAAAGATAACATGTTATCCAACAATATGGACATCCTTGATTTTGATTCAAGGATGGAAGACATGTTTGGCACTCAACATTTAAAGACTAAAGATTACCAGTGTATACTGTAACCAGTATACACTTGTTATACATTTGTTATAGTATAATACCAAGAGTTTAGATCTTATAATGATCCGTCGATGCAAACTAATTGTCGCCAAAAAAAAATTCTTCAACTGAGGATTAACAAATTTAATAGCAATGTAAACTGTTACAACATAAGAAATAGCACTAGGCTAATGTTGGATCTTGGGGATCATGTGCCCTTTTAAAAAACTAGAATAATTTCCATCAAAGTGTTAAGTTGATATGTAGCTACATTATCCACTGGTTTGTGTTCATGGAATGATTGATATGTGTTAAGTTGATATGTAGCTACATAGCAATGATTGAATAATTTACAACAACACAAACCAGTAGATAATGTAGCACAGGGAGTGATCCAAGAACCCCGAGTGTGGTTTGGGTACGCACTCTGCATACCCACATCACACCTAATGCACTTGGGGTGCATCCTGTGGTACCAACGACAGACAGAGCGTGCATATCCAGACCCAAACACACATTCGGTAAAACCCTACATTCGGTAAAACCCTAGCTCGAAGCATATGGTTTATTTAGCATAGTGTTAACGAAGCATATGGTTTATTTAGAATAGTGTTTATTATGAAGAAGTAAAATATGCAGCGTTTTGTCATTTGTGACCGGCCATGAAGAAAATTTCAAAATTAATTGACCCCACTTTGTCTTCACTACTTTACGCACTAAAATATAGACACATTGGTTTGCAACCGCTATTACAGCCCAACAGCTTAAATAGAGTAAACAAGCAACATGTCTTTGAGCTAGGGTTTTATCGAAAATACTTGGAAATGATGCAGCTGAATATAGAAATGACCAGTCCAGCTGCAAATGCGAAGCGCTAGCGACAACCCTGCCAAGAATGAGCTGCAAATGCGAAGCGCCAACGACAACCCAGCTGTCGAGAACAAATGCGAAGCACCAGCGACAATCGGATGAAAAATGAAAACCCCAAAAACAAATGCAGGAATTTCGCGGACCCGACAAATTATAAAATTTGCCATGATTTTTGTCAAAACTGGATTTTGGTTTTGAATTCCACCTCTTCAGTGGGAAGATTGTGCCACCCATTTTAGGGCCTAAACCTGGTTTTAACCGGCATAACCCGATTTGCATATTGGGGTTCCAAACGGCGGATTTTGCGGAAATCGGGAAGTGTCGCCGCCAATTCCAGTCCAATTCCCGCAAACAAACAGGGCCTAAAAGATATTGGGAATTGATAATTGAGAATGTTAGTGCACATCAATAATTGGTTCAATACGTGGTCATTAGTTTGTTCATTTGTAAGTTATCAAAGGTTGAAAGTACTAGCTTTGATTCACATGAAATGATCTACATATTTCTGTACTAAGGTTTCTAGACATTAAGTTTTCACTTTGAATTGGACGTGGTTTAGGTGGTATTTTTGTATTGTGGATTAAGTAAACCTTTATATGAAGTGAGCTTAGTGTTCTTGTTGTGTATAAATTATGAATGCAGGGCCAAAAGAGCTCACAACCTTGTGGCACGATCTCCAGGCATGACGGGTAAGTTTCATTTTCCTCAAAATAGGAGGCCCAATCTCTTCTACATGTTAACTCACGCCATTTGGTATTTTTCTTTTCTCCAAATACCAAATGCGTACAACTCTGCCCTAACCAAAAAATAATGAATGTTCTAGCATGTTCACCGCATGTAATGGCACTCTACTTTTGTTATATTACTGCTTATGTGATTTTCGAGGATGTCAAAAAGTCTTGTGGTCTAGCGTATTCCGTCGAATTTAAAACGAACTGATTCATTGCTTCTTGTGCAGTCAATCTTTGAGAAATTTGATAGAGATCGTAGTGGGAAGATTGACAGCGTGGAACTTCGAGATGCTCTTCGCCAATTGGGATATTCAGTATCACCGCCGGTTATACAGCTTCTGCTCACAAAGTATGACAGGACAGGCGAAGACAGCGGAATTGATTATGACAACTTCATCGAGTATGTTCTTTAACATTTCAAATCGCCACTTTGTATATTAATGATGAAAATGGTGTATACATAACAACCCGTTTCTGAGCGAAAATTGGATCCTAGGCGAATAGTTTATAACAAAAAGTTGAAATTGTTTTTCTCATTTATTAGTCTCTCTATTTCTGTCACAAGTCTATATCTTACTTCTCTAATACGTTGTAATTTGTATTTTATGTGCAGGTGTGGCCTAATTGTGAAGGTAGGATTGATAAAAAATGCATTATGTTCCATTTGTATAAGGATACACCCTTTGTTTTACAATCCAATGAAATTGGAGTCTGGGAAATGATAATTAACATGAGAAGTGACGAGTTAGAAATTTTCAACATTGCTAGATATTCCACTTTAGCCTTTCCTACACCTAGTTTGATGTCTATTGGTTATCTGATAAATATATCACTTTGTCTTATTACAGGGGCTTACAGAAAAGTTCAAGGAGAAAGACAGAAGGCGCACTGGCACAGCCACTCTGACCTATGAAGAGTTTATGCTCACGGTTTTACCCTTCATTGTTGTATAGCGAGAGCAGTGCTTGAACAGAGTCTTGTTAAAGTTTGCGTTAATTTAATGAAGTAGGGCAGAAATATATCTCATGTATTTTAACTGCTTTTATGCTACATATTTTAAGACATGTAAGTATTTCTATTGTTACTAATAGATCTATAGAGCAGTTCTACTTTTTACATTGTTTTCTTTTCATGGTTGTCAAATGATTCCGCAGTCTATCACAGAACTGAACTCTGACATATTTTCCAGAAATGTATGTATCTAAAAGTTAAATGAAAAATCTGGTTATTATGCTTTGATTTACCATTCATTTCACTGCATATCGTTTATCAATAGAGTTAAATTTAGAGGAAATGTTGAAAATCTACTTGATGTTATATTGGAGGTTGAATTTTTTATTCATTTGAATTCACTGTAGATTCAAATTATATTTGTGTTTTTATAGGTTATTTAATTATTGAGTTTCAAAACTTTGGCAAGGTAAGTTCTAATAGATTTATTTGGAGTCAAATATTCATTAATAGTCTAAAAGTGCATTGAGCAGTTTATACTTCTGATTAGACATTGAATTTGAATACATACGTTAACGAAAGGTTTTGTACAAACCCATTAACATGTAATTATCAATGTTAAAATATAAAAAATAAATATAATAAACAATATATTTAGTTCAATGATTAAAAGAAAAATAAGTATGTTGAAGCAGCCGATTTTTATTTGGAATTAGGATTCATAACTATGTTATATCCATGATATTTTTGGGGTTGGGGAAAATAAAAAGTGCAGAAATGAATTTTTGGGATAGTAGAGGATGGGACACTTTTTTTTGGATCACAAGGATATAATAATAAAGAAACAAACGTATAAAATTAAATATTTAAATGATTCATGTTTCTTATATTAATTATAATATGAAATATTGGAGTTGGACATAATTCACATGTGAACTTAATTAAATTATGATAATAAATAATCTAATAAATATCAACCACATCATAAGCATGCATCAGTAAAACATCCAAACAATACACGTGGTAAAAACCTATCAATAGAATTTTATATATATATAAACAATGTGTAACACCTATTTACAATATAAATATACATGTATCATCACCACTATCACTAAATGTGGTGTATGTATGTGTACATCAAAATATGGTGTAAAATCAACGTCGTGGTATGCAAGTTCTTGAGCCTTTGGATTATTTGATGTCTACTCTAAGTTAGTCTCTCTCTAATGAAGGCATGAATTCATGAATGTGTCATCAATGCACTCTACAAATGTATCCCTCTCAACTCACCAATCTACTCTTGAAGAATCATCTTTCTCTCACATTTCATTGCTAGATCATCTAGATCTATCACACTAGTGGATGCTCAAGATCTATGGGTACATCGTTATGCACTCTCTAAAGCTATGTTTTGAGGTCATTGATCCAACATTGCAGAGCATCAAATTTTATCTTAGAAATCTCTATTCTCATCATGAATTTCTCATTCTAAATTGTTCAATCCATTGTACTAATCTTGACATGCCTAGTTATTGTCACTAGCTTTGTTGGTTACCGCACCTTCAAGATATTAATATTCTCATTTGTAGAATTGAGATGTTTCATGGGCTTGAATATCTATTTGTGGAATTTGACTATCTGTTGTGGCCTACAAGAGTCAATTAATAACCCCTCAGTCTGGATGACTAGGACCATCATTATGATAATTTCCAATAAATTCAATTGAGTCTCATGTAAACATTGAAAAATAAAAATATTTGTGCATTGAACTACCATATCCTCATGGGAAAAAATATCTAATTTGGGTAAGTCCAAGATTTTGTGTTCACTTGTGGTAGAATTTTTGGACTTAAAACCCACTTTTAGTGGAGGACATTTTCTTTAATTTTTTTGAACAAAATTAAAATCCATTATAGATGAGATTGTTTGGATTTCAAATATATAATTTTTTATAGATTGAAATAATATTTTCTTTTATATTGCAATAGAGTATCAACTAAAAATTACATTAATAACCAGCAACAATCAATGTTTTTTGTTGCTACCAACATCACCTATCTATAGTATATACAAACAACTAGTAAAAATGGCTTTATACAGAGTATATTATTCGGATTACATACAAAAGAGAAGTCAAAACATAAAAGTAGGATTCTTCCCATCCACTTGTATTGCCCCTGGGAACATTATTGTCCCATTCACTGTTGCTAATCCTTTTCTCTTGACTGTTCCAATTGTCATTTTCAGCCTTAGCTTCCCATTCACTATTGACCACATCCTCTCGATTGTCATTTCTATTTTCCTCACCTTGGTTCTTTCCCCAAATGTTATCCTGACTGAAGGCTTGAACTCGCTCACTATTTTCTTCTTGAGAAGTTTCAACATAAGAAGAGAACTGAATGTCCTTCTTGCATATGATCATTGCACCTTCCTTTATTAGTGCTAGAAACATTTCTTTGGTACCTCTATCCTTGTAGAGACATGTGAGACAATATGAAGATGTGTGAGTTTAATATAAAACTCAGTAAGATCCCATTTCCTGGCTTAGAAAATCTCCTCATTTCTCTACTTCCAAATGACCCAAAGGATTTCAGCAGTTAAGGTAAACCACAATTTATTCAAATTACAGTTAAAAACTTCCACAAAGCCAATAACAATCTCATGCCATGAAAAATAATTTTGACAATTTCACAGGATGGGATGACCAAGAAAGCTAGACCATATTTTTTTTGCAAATTTACATTTAGAAAAGAGATACTCAAAAGTTTCAGAACAATTACACAAGGAACAACAAATATTTTGTTGACCACTTTGAGAGAGAAAAGATCCAACAATAATTGTCTTCAAGAGAAGAAATCAATGAAAACAAACAATTTTAGGTTCAACCCACGAGTGTCAAAAAAATAAAAAATAAAGTGTCATCTAGTGCTAGACCAGTTAATTTTCCATTTTTTATTAATTCTATCAATAATTCTAGCATCCTCTTTAAGCATGTTATAAATTTGTTTACATGAAAAGTCATTCAGTCTATTACCATTATTCCATTTCATATAATCAAACATGTGATCTGAATTCAATAGTTTACAAGGGAACTATCTCCCCATAGCTTTAGAGATCAGGGTAAACATTTTTTTCTGAGAATTTGGGATATTACACTTATCTCTAATGTCTTCCCAAGAGCCCATTTGTTTGTCCACCAGTACATCCTGAATTAGAGAGATCCCTTTTTGTTGCCAATTTTTTGCAGAACAACACTTTGTCAAAGCGAGAGGCTTACCATTTAAGTACACACCCCACCAAATACACCTATCCAAAACTGCATAACAAGGGTTTTTTCCCATAGCATTTATTGAACATACAAGAGGCCCGACCTGACACCATGCCTTTCATATGGTCTGGAAATCCCTTGACCCAAAGACTTGGGTCTCAAAATCTCCAAATACAATATCAATTAGAGGAGTATCTTTCCACTTCTTGCCCTTTTTAACAGTAGATATTGCAATGTTATTTCTCACAAGGACTTTCCATGGCTCATTCCCTTTTAGGGCCTTGAGAATCCATTTGGCTTCCAGAGCAACACCTTGGGCTTTTAGATCCCTCAGACCAAGCCCTCCCAATTTCTTTAGAGTACAACACCAATCCCATTTCACACAATGTCTCTTTCTATTTCTAAGTCCATCAAACCACAAGAAGTTCGTCAAATTTTTTTCCAACTTATTAATTTGGCTATTAGAAATCACCCAAGTGGAAGCATAATATACCGCATGTGAGGAGAGAACCTTCTAAACTATTTTCACTCTGCCAGCTAAAGACAACATATGAGATTGCCATTTGAGATATTTGTTTTCAATTTTTTTACAGATCCACACCCACATATTGAATTAATAGAAGGATTAATAGAAAAGGGGATACCCAGATATATTACAATTGTAGAAGGCCCTGACCACTTCCACTCTCTATTTTGTAACCATCTCAGAGGAAGTTCTGACCATCCCAACACAATAGATTTGTGAGGGGCTATTTTGGCTCCTGATACCATGCAAAAAACTTGGAGTCTACTAATAGCATTATCAAAGTTTTCTTCCTCCATTTCTAAGAAAAGGGTAGTATCATCAGCAAACTGTTAACAAGGAGATCTTCATTATTGGGCAATTGAATCCCTTTTACTAGTGGGCCTAGTTCTGTAGCCTTAAGAATAAAGGACAAGACATCAGAAACAATGACATATAGTGGAGGGGCAAGAGGACACCCCTGTCTAATAGACCTTCCAAGAGGAATGTGTTCAAGTAGCTCTCCATTGACATCAATCAAAGTTGAGGAGTCTTTAAATAGAATGTTGACCCATCTACAAAAATACTTTGGAAATCCAAATGCCTCTGACATTTGGAGCACAAAATTCCAATATTCAATTCTATCATAGGATTTTTCAAAGCCTAAGAGGATCATGGCTGCATTTTGGTTATCCACTTTGGCCCAATTCATGGCTTCCCATCTGGTAATGAGGTTGTCTAGTATATATCTTCCTTTTATGAATCTAGTTTAAGTGATAGACACCACTTCCTTAAGGATATCACTGATTCTTTTAGCCATAATTTTGGCAAAAATCTTGTAAGAAATATTTAGTAGTGTGATAGGCCTCCAATTCTTAATCTGAGACTGATCTCCATCTTTGGGTAAGAGCTTGATTAACCCTCTATTAATGTTTTCTCCTAATGACACATCTTCAAATGCTTCCTCATAGACTTCTATCAATTCATTAGAGATCCACTCTTTATTTTTCTTATAGAATTTAGTAGGTAGGCCATCATTGGCTAATGATCCTATGGCTTCATCAATCTCCTCAATTTTTATTTTCTGATCTAGAACCATGACTTGTTCATGAGAAACCTTTCTTGGGATTAATTTAATACATCTTCTCATAGCCTCTACATTCTCATCTTTGTGTTCAGAGGAGAACAACTCCTTGTAGAACTCTAAAAAAGCTTTCAAAGTTTCTTGATTGTTTTTAGTGACTCCTCCTTCTATTTGGATACCATAAATTTCTTCTCTATTATGTTTTTATTTGATCAATTTATAGAAATACTTGGACCCTCTATCCCCATCTTTAATCCATTTAGCTTTGGCTCTAGCTTTTTGGCCTTGGATTTTATTATTTTGAATTCTTCTAAGACTAGATTTTGTGTCTATGAGAGAGTGTTCAAGCTCTTGATCATTGCCTTTTGCTTGAAATTAGGATTCAATATGGTTAAGTTTGGTCTGAAAGAAATTCTCTTCTTGATTCCTATTAATAGCTCCCTTAGTCCCTATAATTTGAAATAAGCTTGTCCATGTTTGTACTAAGAGAGCCCACTTATCTCTTGCAGAGAGAGTAGAATTACAAAACTTAGTCAAGGCCGCAGCAGTCCGAATGGCATGGAAGGAATCCTCATCATCCAGAAAGGATGTGTTGAGCTTGAAGGTGGTCTTCCTCTTAATTTTGGGGTTCTGATTAGAGTAAGCTTTGGGGAAGATGTATACATGGATTGGAGAGTGATTAGAAAGACTAGTAGGGGTTACTTTTATAGGGTTTTGCCCAGGTTGCTGAGTCAGCCCAAACCATAACTTATTAAAGTAAATTCTGTCCAATCTACAATATACCCTATTTTTATAGGCCTGATTATTGCACCAAGAAAACTAGATGTTATTGTATTATTTCTTCATGTTCTCCAAGGGATCACTAATTTGAAACCTCCTCTTGAATTTAGACCAAAAGAAAAATTCATTCCCTTTCCACTCATACTTATTACCTCCACATTTATCTTGTTTTCTTTCAATCATATTGAAGTCTCCTATAAAAATACATTTAGTGTCAGGTAGATTTTTTTGCTAACCAATCCCATAGATTAGCTCTTTCTCTATAATCATTTGAAGCATATATGTTGAATATTCCTACTTATTGATTCTTTTTTAAAAAATAAAAATAAAAATGGACGGAGCCACTATATATATTATTTAAAATTAAAAACAGGTTCAAGGGTTCATTCGGGAAAGAACCTGAAAGAAAACCTGAAATCGTCACCCGATACAAAGATGCCAGGAGATTCCATACAAAGTGTCAAGAAAATTTACAGAATGATTGCTCATAGTAATAATGATTTTTGGAAGTACACACAAATTTATCTGATCACATGGCGAGTAGAGTTGGAGCATGTAAGGTTAATGAGAACCTTGATCATTAAAAAACCATCCAACAAAATTCATAGCCCAAGAAAGCAAGACGCACAAGGTCATTAAGCCACATTGTCCTGAGATACATGCCATAGGTACATGAAAAGGTAACTCAAATACAACCAGATAAAAAATGAAGATATCAGGTAGATAAAAATCTCAAGGGTAATCATTTCCAAATGTGCCAGCACATCCATCTCAATTAATCATTTTTTGCAAGGTACTAGATGACGACATGGAGAGTGCCAAATGATAAATCATGACACCCTTGTTTCATTGTTAATGATATCCAATAAACTTGGATATAGCTCCACCAGTGTAGTTGGATCCCAACTATCTAGTTTCTTTCCATCACATCCTAAGTTTGAAAGGTAGTCAGCCAATTGGTTGCCTTCACAATAAGTATGAGTGAGGAGGCAATTTTCAAAAGCATCAATTAGGTGCCAGACCTGTTTTAGCTTGTATGCTAGACTTCTGCATTGAATTTGTCTATTAATACAAACCTGAATAATAATAAGAGAGTCCCCTTCCACTTGGAGCCAAGGTATCTTCATAGATGATGCTGTGACAAGGCTGAGGAGCAAAGCCGAAACCTTTGCATTATTGTTGGTGCCCCATGGAATAGGTGAAGATTTTATAATTAGAGGTATGCCCAAGTGATTTTGTAAACACACACCTATACCAGACATCCCCAGATTGCTACGAGATGCACCATCGAAGTTTAGCTTAATAACACCTTGGTCTGGAGGTTGCCATTTCACACTCAATCTATCTTTCTTCAATGTATTTGTGAGGCTTAAAAGATTTGGAATAGATATAAGCTTCCAATTTTTGAGAATTTGATTATCCCAATTGGAGAAGCCAATTTGCGAAGACCTCTTCCTAATATTAGTTATAACCAGTTCAGAAATTGATTTTTTAATTATGTCAGTGACAACACTAACTGTAGATTGCTCCTACCTGAAGATACATTTGTTCCTTTCCCACCACAATGCCCAAACAACCAAGGATGGGGAACATTTCCAGATTGGTGCCTTTCCCTCATATAACCCTTTGGCAAGGAGTGGTGCCTTTAGAGATCATCTTATCAGCCTAATTGCTTCCTATCAGCATGGCAACCCCTCCTTTGACTCTAATAAGGTCTGAATATATACAAGTGGCTTTGTTCCAATTGAATTTAAGAGTATTATGAGCATGATAACCAGTTACCTTGATCTCTTGAAGGCATATAATATCCTTTTTATGAATCTTATTACACCAGTTTCTGACAATGTATTTTCTATTTGGCATTTCCAATCCCCTAACATTCTAGCTATGTATGTTTATCATCATAAGGATTTGGAGGTGTTTTGATTCTTTCATAATCTATTAAAGCATTCTGGAACCTCATTGCTTTTAATTTTGTTATTTTTCCCACTATTTCTTATACTGCTACTTCTTTCATAAGTTTTCCATTTTTTCATTTTTTTAGAAATTACTTCTACAAACCCATCTTCATCCTCTCCTTGTTCACTATGAGTCAACAGAGAAGGACTTTCCTCCATGCATGCAGGGAATTTTTCAAGGGATACCTGGTCTGAATTCTCAGTCTCACATCCTTCTCGTATAATTTTGGGAGGCATGGTGTTAGGGCAAGTCTTATCTTGTTCAACCAAATGTTGTTCAACCCCTTTTAAAATATTATTATTCTTGATTTTTGAGAGGGCTATTTGTTGGGCATCTTGAAAGGGAGCATTATCTTCATTAACTTTCTGTCTAGGTACAGGTATGTATTGGGGGTGAAAAACAAAAGAGTTTTGTGGTTTCTCATTCTGCACAACAGTGTGAATTTCAAATTCATCTTCAAATAGATGGTTAGATAGGGATACAAACTTATCCAAGGGAGTATCAAGGGTTTCCCTTAGACTGTCATTATTACCTTCAGTGTTATTAACACCTTGAGTTTTTCTAGTATTACTATCTTCATTTCTTTGGAGAGGGCTACTATCCAAGTTATTACTCTTGTTAGCCATATTATCCTTATCTTTAGCCATGGGAGGGGGTTCTTTCTCATTCTGAGGGACTTCATTGAATTTTTTTGAAAATTTCTTAAATAGAGGGAAATCCTTCCTATTATGACTACTAAGCTTGCAATGAAAACATGCATCAATGTCCCCAAGTTTCACTATAGACCAATTCCATTTTTCACCTTCAATGTGAAGAGAAATTTCATCTGGGAAAATAACATCAGGGTTAAGAATGATCAAAGCATGGGCATTAAGATGAGGTAAGGTGACTTTGGCTTCTTCGACTTGGAGGACTGGGCTGAGAGGTTGAACATTCGTAAGCTCTATCCAAAATGGTGAAGAGAAGGCTAAAGAATTCTCAAATTTACAATTGGGAGACCAAGGAAGAGCCCTAAACATTGTTTGACCAACATTCCAGTAGCCTTTATTTAAAACTTTCTCTTTCATAGCATGACTCTTGAAAAAGATAACAAATAAGCCTTTTTGCACCATTCGGCTAAAACTAACATTAATGCCAATCTTTTTTTCCTAAATATTACCAATCCAATCATATAAAAATTTTCTAGTAGGAAGAAATTTCATATCCATACAAACAAAAAAGATAGCAATAATTTTTAACCTGGATTCTTCGGATTTTATAGCATTTACCATGTCTGCATTTGGAGAGAGAGAGAGGATCTTAGCACCGGGCTATAGGATCTTACCTTCCTCTCCTCCTTCCTTCTCTCCTCTAGAGCATTTTTCTAGAGAATCATTATTTTCTCTTGTATGTTGATATCCATTGGGTCTGGGAGGTCCTCCTCCATATTCCTCAACTAATTTAAACTGTGCTGACTCTGGAAAAACCATTTTCTCAGCCACAACTACTTTGTAAGAGGGTTTGTTTGTTTCTTTGCGACCATCCTAAATACCTCCTTCTATTCCTTTATTTCCACCTTTCCCATCTTTTCCATCATGAATATCTTCTACGGCCATCCAAAAAAATTGTGGCAAATCAAACTAAATCTAGCACTAGATGGCCTTCATCACAGATAATAAAGGCACCCACAAGAGAACTAGGACCAAAGGGAGGAAGAAATAATGAAACAAAGTAGAGGGAAAGACAATACACATGAGAAAAATAAAGAAGAAAAAGGAAATAAAAGCAAATGAACATGCAATAGGAGAGAGAAAAAGAACACAACACCCAAGAACCAAGGAAACCACTAGAAGAGCAGAACGGAGGAGCCACATGTCCCTCCTACTGCAGTCAACGACATAAAAAACTCCAAAACCTTCAGGACAACTTGCAGAGCGCTATCTTCAGATTCTACCACTCACCACCATATAAAAGATGAAAGTAGAAGTGGGGAAAAAATGATAGAGAGTGAATTCTGTTTGGTAGATAAACTCTAGGAAATAGATTTTTGTGTGGAAGGTAAAGAGCATCTGTTTGTGTCTTGTCAGATATTCTCTCTTTCTTTGTAGTTATGATGAAACTTGAGCATAAATATGCTAAATGAAAGAACAGACCTTGTACTCCTTTCTATTCAAGTTTATGAATGGCTTTTCTGTCTATTCATGGTAGCGTATGGATGTCCAATTCTTAGTTATCTGCAGTAACTTTTCTCAAGTCAATCATGGAAAATGAGAGAGACAATTGCAACTTGGACAAGTTCACATTGATATTTATTATAATCGTTAGACATCATAATGTTTCTATGTTTACCTCATTAGGTGGTATATGATATTTCTATTTTAAAAATAATTCTAATAAAATATTTCCTCAAACTTGAAATAACATGCTTTTTTATTTTTTATAATTTCTAATAAAATAGTTCCACTAAACTTTGAGTAGTACATTTTCTATTACTAAATTTTTAAAATATTCAATATTTAAGTGCTTCAAATTTTTAGGTCAATTGAGATGAATTCTAAAAAATAGGGAAAACACTTCTACTTTTCAGCCAAAAAGTGGCGTAAATTTTTGTACTACATTATATTCTATAGCATATGAAAACATAGTATAATCAAATTAGTACCTAGGTTTGGAAGTTATAGATGTAGGTATTAATATGTGTAGGCCTTAATGTTGGTCTAATACCCTACCACAATCAAATACAACCATGCATGGCACCAACATTATCGGTGTCAAGCCCAAGGGCCTCAAAACCTTAATCTATTTTGGGGTCATTCAAACTAACCATAACCCTCAAAAGGATATATATGCCAAATAAATTATCCCATTCAAATGTAGACTAAAATGACTTTCCCAAATCATGGCCACACAAAACACAGAGAAAATCCTTTTCCAAATCTCGTTCAAAGAGAGAAGAAAAGAATATGTTGTGACACACATACAAGGAAAAAAATGAAAATACTTATGTTTAAAGCTCATACTTGGAAAACCATTATTACTTTGCAATGTTAAAGACTGAGTTTGCAATCACCACCAAGTTTCCCTCTATGATGCATGTTGAAAACACTTGATATGCCAAGTGGTGAGGTTTAGATCTCTGTGTTGAGTTGGAAGAAAACAGAGTAAAACCAAAAATAAAGAACATACAATAAACAAAGAAAAAATTGAACACAATATTTATCGTGGATCGGAAAAATGCCTACATCCACACTGAGCAGAGGATTTGTATGAATGTTCTGAAAATTGAAAATTCATTGCAATGCTATAGCAGCAACCTAAATAGACTAAATAAGGAAAAGAAGCCCAACATCCAACACTTGGAGGGAAAAGAGAAGTGTTCGTTGGCCTTCAACCTTACAATCTCCCACTTGATGGCTAGCAAATACTACTACTAATCAAACATTCCCCTACTTGCCCTGCTGATTTAGATTTTCTTTACAAGCCCAAGAGAAGTCCTAGCTCATTTGAACTTCTCCTTGGGTACAACCTTAGTCAAGATGTCTGTTAGATTGACCTTTGTGTCAATTTTAACAACCTTCAATCTATCCTCTTCAACCATATGTCACACAAAATGAGCATGAATATCAATATGTTTTGAGCAATGCTGAGATGAGTGATTATGACCCATAAAAATGCCACTACTACTGTCATAGAAAAGGACGTATTCATTTTGTTGATATTTCAAATCATTGAACAGACGCTGTAACCAAATCATCTCCCTAGCACCTTCAGAAAGTGCCAAATATTCAGCTTTGCTGGAAGAAAGAGCAATGAAATGTTGTAACCTTGAGGCCCAACTGATGGCAGCCCCAACAAACATGAAGGTGTAAATGGTAGTAGACCTTCATTTATCTAAATCTCCAACAAGATTAGAATCAGTAAATCCTTGCAACTATACATCATTGCCACCAAAACATAGACAATAATCAGAAGTGGCTTTTAGATATCTCAATATCCATTTGACATCTTCCTAATGATTCTTCTTGAGATTTCTCATGAATCTACTTACAACTCTCACCGCATGAGCAATGTCAGGACGTGTAGATACCATAGCATACATAATGCTACCAAAAAATGATTTGTATGGAATTCTTTCCATAAAATCCTTGTCCTTTTGTGTCTGTGGACATAAATCATAAGATAAATGAAAATGGGGAGCAAGGGGACTAGAAAAAACTTTGGCATAAGCCATACCAAATTTTTCAACTACTTTATCAATGTAGTGTTTTTGTGATAAAGTGATCTCCTTCTTTCCTCTATCTCAGGTTATTGTCATACCAAGAATCTTCTTGGCTTCCCCTAAGTCCTTCATAGAAAACTTATTGGCCAAGTGAGCTTTCAACTCTCCAACAATCTTTGGACTAGTTCTGGCTATCAACATGTCATCAATGTAGAGAAGAAGAATGATGAAATCTCCATTAGGAAGTTTCTTATAATAGATGCCTGAATCCTATTCACGTCAAATGAATTTATGATCAATCATGAAGAGATTAAATTTTAAATACCATTGTCTCAGGGTTTATTTGAGTCCATAAAGACTTTGCTTCAATCTGCAATAAAGATTCTCTTGCCCCTTCTTGACGAATCCTTGAGGCTGCTCCATATACACCTCCTCATCCTTATCACCATGTAAAAATGCAATCTTTACATCAAGCTACTCCAACTCAAGATCCCATATAGCTACCCATCCCAAAATAGTCTGAATTGTTGTCATTTTCACAACTAGAGAGAAAATATCAGTGAAATAGATCCCCTTTTGTTGAGAATAACCGTTCACCACTAATATGGATTTGAAAAATTTTCAACCTCTGCCTTTGTCTTTCAATTTATAAACCCACTTGTTCTTAAGTGGTTTTCGATTTGGTGGAAGAGTGACAAAATCCAAGGTGTTGTTCACTTCAAGCGAACTCATTCTACCAGTCATAACGATCATCCATTTCATTATTGTTGCATTGATAGGAATCTTTAAAATTGATTGGTTCAATTTGTTCAGAGAATAAGAATTTAGGTTGTGCCTCCTCTAAATATAATAACTCATAATTAAACTTTTTTGCAAAAAATTCATCTTTATTGGGAAGACCTCCTCAATCATGGAGCAATGTCATTGTATTTCTACAATCTAGTCTCGTTACCATGATTAGAAGAATTGTTATCCCCAATTCCTTAAACTGGTCCATTTGCACCCAATTCATATCATATCTAATTCATAGATGTTGAACCAGGCATCCCCTATTTTTTTGTTAAATGTTACAACCATGACTGGTGGCTGATTGCATAGTATCCAAGGATTGTGCAATGTGTTCCTTGCAAGAAAAAGAAACTCTATGACATCCTTCAAAATCATCAACCCTGCTATTCACACAAGGTGAGAGTGGTGATTCATTCACCACTAGAATTGTTGGCACCATGAAAACCCTCTTAGACTATTGTGTGCCATTGTGTGTGGCTTGATTACCTTCCACTGTGAATTGTGCAGACTAGGAATTGATGTTAAATCCCATAATGCTCCCAAAGATGGAGAGTGTGTGACTAGATAACTTCACATTATCTATTGCATGAGATGACATTGACTAGCTATGAGTTGTGTTATCTCCTAAGGCAACCTCAGCGTGTGCAGCTTGAATGTTGTGAGGTGTGCACAGTGTTACATTCACCACAGGTGATGAGGGGAGATTGGGGTCAATTACATCCCAATTTTGGGTAGCAGCACGCCCATCCATGACAATGATAGGAGATCCTGCATGAGACCCCTGTCCACCACCTAGTTCAGGGGACATCACCTCCTCTTCGACATGCGAAATAATTTATCCATTTCGAGTGTGAATATCATATATTATCCCATGTTCTGGACACAAGCTAGCTTCTTCAAAAAGACCATCATATTTTCTATTATCACTATCGCTTCTCATGCTAGAAGGATGAGACAAAGAAGGAAATGGAGCTAAAATAGAGGTAGGTGAGGTAGACATGGGCTGAGAATTTTTTGCCATATAGGTTTGTGAGGAGATGTGAGGTAAACCAATGCCATTGTTGGCAATATCAGACAAAGGAATATAATCTTCTATATGTGCTTCTATAGACAGTGAAGGAAACTTCATTTCATTAAAAACCACATCTTGAATTCTAACTATTTTCTTCTTAACCAGATCCCAGAGTCAAAAACTGTGATCTTCACCATAACCCATGAAGATGCACTTCTGTGATCTGAAATCCAACTTTGTCCTCTTTTCTTTTGGGACATGAACAAACACTTTACATTCGAATACTCGAATGTGTGAGTAAGAGATTCTCTTATTGAGCCATTCTTCTTCTAGAATACTAAATTCCAAATGAGAAGGACTACGGTTAATTAAATAAACTGTTATGTTGCATGCCTCCACCTAGAATTCTTTTCCTAAATCGGCATTAGAAAGCATGCATCTAGACTTCTCAAGAATGGTTCTATTGAGCGTTTCCACTACCCCATTTTCTCGAGGAGTGTAGGGGATAACCTTAATCCTTCAAACACCATGATCTGCACAAAAAATATCAAACTCAAAGGAACATAATTCAACTCCATTATCGGTCTTTAAACATTTGATTTTAAGACTACTTTGATTTTCAACAAGTGCTTTAAAAATCTTAAATTTTGAACACATGTCAGATTTTTGAGAAATCATATAAATCTAAACTTTCTAAGTACAATCATCAAGGAAAGTAACAAAGTAATTTGTGCCTCCATAAGAGGTTACCTCTATAGGGCCGCAAACATCAGAGTGTATTAGCTCCAATGGTGTGGTCTTCATATCGTGTCCATCCTTCAAGAAGCTAACCCATTTTTTCTTTCCATGAAGACAATGTTTGCAAAACAAAAAAATTGTGGATTGAAGACCCGATAGTTGTTCTCGGTTGAGCATGACCTCAAGTCCTTTCTTTCTCATGTGGCCTAATATTTGATGCCAAAGAGCCGCATCGCTGCCCACAATAGTCATAGTAGCGCCCACCTCACTAATGGTTTCTATGACATAAAGGATGCCTTCTTTTTCTCCTTTTCCAATTACCAAGGAACCTTTAGAGACTTTACATTTATTTGTGAAAGTGGTGAGAAATCCTTGTGTTTATAGCTGACTTATGGAAATCAGATTTCTCTTTAATTTGGGAACATGTCATACATCTTTCAACAACCATTTGACTCCTCCATCTAGCTGCAAAAAAACATCGCCTTTTCCAATGATTTCACAAGCTTTGTTGTCACCCAAATATACATGTCCAAAATTACCTTCTTGGCAATTTGTGAAATCCTCTGTACAAGAAGAGGCATGAAAGGAAGCACCAGAATCAATTACCCATGAATCTAATTTTTTGTTAGTTCTTGATAGAATTAGGATACCTAGATCATTTTCATGAGTTATGGTTTCTTGGCTATCCAACACCTGTTCTTGTGTCTTCTTGTATTTTTTACAATCCTTCTTGACATGTCTAGCTTTTCCACAAAACTAACAATCACCTTGCCTACCTCAGGACTACGATTTTCTTGCAGATTTAGACCTGTTATTGTGACTATTTTGGCCTCTATGCTGACTTATTCACCTATTTTTGGTACTCACCATTGTTAAGGCTTTGCTGGTTGAAGACTCCATATTCTTTCTTTTCATGTCTTCGTTAAGAAGAGTTGTTGAAACTTCATCAAAGGATAACTTTTTCAAGCTTGATCCCGAAGTGCCAATGGCTATTACAAATCCATCCCAACTATTTGGAAGAGAACACAATAAGAGGACAACCTTGTTTTCATCATCTTGTGTCATGCCAACCAAATTCTCTTGGCCAATCAAGGTATTGAATTCATTGAGATGATTCATCATGGTTTCCCGTTCCCTCATCTTGAGTTTGTACAACTTCTTCATGAAGACTTTATTTGCAGTGGATGCCATTGCATACGTGGTTGCGAGATTATCCCATACCTCCATTTTTGTTTCTTTATTTGCAACAGTGTACAATACATTATCATTTAGAGAGAGGAATATTGTTGCCTTGGCCTTTCCGTCAAGGGTTTCCCAATCTTTGTCACTCATTGTGTTGGACTTATTTGTTTTTCCCTCAAGCACAAGGGAGAGACTTTTCTTAATTAACAGGGATTGCATCTATATCTTCCATATACCAAAATTATTCCCTGAGAATTTATGCACCCTCAAATCCTCCATGACTTTGGAAATTCTACACCAAATTCCCAATCAGTTGTTTGATCGGCTTTGATACCAATTGTTGAGTTGGAAGAAAAAGGAGTAAAACCAGAGATGAAGAATAGATAATAAAAAAAGAAACAATTAAACATAGTATTTATCTTGGTTCAGAAAAAATTCCTACATCCACAATGAGCAGAGGATTTATATTAATGTTCTGAAAACTGAAAATTCATTGCAATGTTACAGCAGCAACATAAATATACTAAATAAGGACAAGAAGCCCGACAACCAAGACTTGGTGGGAAAAGAGAAGTGTTCATTGGCCTTAAGCCTTATGCTCTGATGTGCAAGGTGTTAGATACACAAAATAAATTTGTAAATGATGTCCAGTACAATTTGACATCATCCCCTGATGTGGAAAAGCAACAACGGCAATGAGATTTTTTAAATTTATCCTTTTGATCAAGCCCTACACTTTGATGCATGTAGCTACATTAATATCTTTAACCAATTGAAGGAAACCTCACCCACAAATGCCAACTCAACAAAATGAATCAATTGGTGATATGTTCTAATAGTTCACTTGTCATGGTTAAATTTCATGTGGCCTTGTTTGAAATTTATCAACTCCTACTCTCATCATGTTGATTTCATTAGAAATATTATGGAGAGTGTTTTGTCCCGAACCAATATTTTCCAAAAAAATGTTATCAAATTTTGAGTTGTTACTATCTTCTCCTCCTCGTGACAATTGAAAGACATATTTGCAAGATAATCTACCATCTAATTCTCTTATTTGCAATAATGTTCAATTGAATACGTGCTAAAATTTGTAAGTAATTTTTTTTTGAGAAATCATATTTCAATTTCCAACTCAAGATTTGTTTTGCAATGAGAAGATAAATAAATAGTTATGATTCTTTCTGTATTTGAATATAATTAATTTGATGATAAATCGATATCTAAATATCATTTAATAATGCATAAGCCTCTGCCATAGTATTTGGGACCATAGGTAATTTCATTGCCTTTTTGGCTACAAGAGCTCCCTTGTGATCTCGAATAATGAAACCTACTAATGAAGGTCCTAGGTTTCCCCTTGAAGATCCATCTAAGTTTAACTTTAATACCCCATGTGGAGGTAATTTCCAGTTTATAGATTTCCTATCAATTTTGTTTTAAAGGTTTCTTTAAATGGAATAGAAATGAGAGACCAAATATTATAGATCTTATTGTCTTCTAAGGAGAATTTGGAAGATAAATTCTTTACTCTTGCAATGTATGCCTTCACACATTCTAAAATTAATGATTCAATCCTATGCAATACTTGATCAATTGTGGATTTTTTCTTTCTGAATATCCTTCTATTTCTTTCCCACCAAATGGACCATATAAGAATCAGTGGAGATAATTTCCAAATTCATGCAAATAATGATTCATTATTGAGTAGTGGCCAGTTATTGAATACTTGAATTAGAGATTTTTGAAGAGGAGAAAGCCAACAAAGTTTTTATTGGAGCCAAGACCAACATGCTTGAGAAAATTGATATTATAGAAGAAGGTGATATGTAGACTCCTCAACCTGATCACATAAAATATAATTGAATGTGTGGTTGATGTTTAGCTTATTCAATCTTTGACTAGTAAGTATTATTTTTTTTACAATTATAACCATGATAACACACCCACCTTAGATAATACCATATCATTTCAAAAAAGTGCAAATGCTTGAGCATTCTTATTGGATCCTTCCTCTCTAATTGATGAATACTCCCTCTTTACTGAGTATTGGCCTGATTTCCAACTTGACCAAATCAAGTGCTCCTATTATTTAGAGAGATGAAACACTCTATTATGAAGGAGTTAATGCAGCGTTTACATTCTTTTTATGAAGGGAAATCTAGTTTGGAGAAGTATTTCCAATGATAATAAATTGAATTGGAAGTTTTCTTGGTGACAATATAATCTTGAACCAAATATTCCCATGAAGTGCTAGTTTGGATTATTGAAGGCTTTCATTTAAATCTATAGGAGGGAACCCATTCCATGAGTCTTCCCAAGAATTTTATTTATTCCTATAATTAACTATCCACAAAAAAAGTGGAAAGATCTAACTTGTCTACTCTTAATGACAAAATTCCATGCGGATGATCTAGCTAGAGGGTTAGCTACCATGAATATCCTTTTCGACTTATTTAAATCCATATATTTAGAACAAATAATATGAGCCCATTTAGAAGATGGATTGGATTAAAGGTTCCAAGAAAGTTTTTCTCCAAGAGCTAGGTTCCTATTTGCAAGAGCTAGGTTCCTATCTAGCATTGATATAAGTCAATGTTTCTTAACACCTTGTCTACAATACAACTAATCAATCAATGTAACTTGTAGCTTAATATTTTATTGAAAGCCTTGCAAGAATTTATTCACTAATTATTGAAAAGAAATAATTTAATTACTACAGAAGGAGAAAAACAATTCCAAAGAAGTTTCTTTTAAGGATGTAGTGAAGAGTTTGACAAGAATTTTTGGTTCAATGAAAAAGTCGGTACATAAAATGGTAAATATAGGTGATTCCTTAGACAACATAAATTTTGTTTAATTGAAATGGGACCAAGTTCCTAGAAGTTTTAATCTTTCCCATTACTACTATATAGAATAAAATTAGTTTGATAGAGAAGGGACTAGTTCCAAGAAGTTTCAATATATAAAGAGAATATTTTTCAACAATGTCATTTAAAGTATTAACATTAATAACTCTGAGTGATTGATTATTAATATTCAAAAGAGCCTACAGTACTTGGTTTGTGGATTCTTATACATATACAACTATATCATCCTAAATTGTAAGCAATATAACTTTAGTCCTTTCCTAGCCCCATTTAGTGTCCAAGGCTTCCATGCATTCATTGGGCTTTCTTCTATACATTTTATTCATTAAAATTTAAACATTTTTCTTTATTAATTTAATTTACACAAGAGGCCCTCTTTAATTATGAATGTGCCCCTCTAAGGAAATCCTCCAATTTCTTATATATAACTGATTAATTTAAAATATATAACTAATTAATTTAAATACAGAGTGTATGGGAGTGACGACAATAATGGAAGTAGAGCGACTGAGGATTATCAACATCTGGAAACTAGGGTTATTAAGATGGAGGAAAAAATGTTGAACCTTGAGGAAACTCTCAAAGGCATCGCGGAGCAAAGCTTCAACATCCTCAAAGCTTCTAATGAGCATATCAAGTTACTTATTGAGAAAATGGAAGAAAAGCAAAGATGCAAAGAAGTGCAGATCATAAAAGAGGGCAAAGTGCAGAAGCCAAAGGAAGGACTTGGAAAGAGGACTAGGGCCTGTTGCCCAAAAATTTCATATCTTTTCATTTTGGTCACAGGTTAATTTAATCCTTGGGCTACATTTTACCCTGCCAATCACCTCAAAAAGTTTCATGGCTTCATATCCTACCCTCTGGTCTGCAGGTCAAAAAAATTCATAAAAGTAGTCGTTATAAGAAAAAAACCCTAAAAAACCCTTTGGCCTGTTATATTTCTTCATTACCTTTTCAGCCACTTAAAACTTTCATTCTGCATGTGCGTGATTAAATCCTTCAATTGCCAAATCTCTTATTCCTAGCGGTCTTAACCCTAACACTTAGTGATCTAGCGAGTGGTTACCATTTGAGTTGGCAGTCTCTGCTTAGTAGCTAAAATCAAGATTCTAGATCTGACGGTTGTCGCATGATCTCATGGCCTCAAAAGATTTCATGAGATCTTGCAAAAATCATTGATCTTCCTGTGTGCATAGTTTGTTTGTCAATGGGTCTTGCCATGTAGTTTGAGTTGTACACTTTTCATTGGTTAAAGACTTGTGATTCGGTGCCATGTCGGTGGATGCTTGGCGGTTGTCAGTCGATGATGATCTAATGGCTAGCGCATGATATAAAGGAGCTTTTTTGACACATGAGATCATGCATCTGCCATTGATCTTACTTTATCTTTGGGCTCTATTAGGTGGGTCTCAGTTTCTGACATGCTCATTCGTTATTGGTCGGCCAAACGACAACTTGGATGTGTCAGTGGGACCGTGTCAGGGATCTGCAGATGTGTCAGAAGAACTAAGATCTATGGTGGTCGTATGATCTCATAGAATCTTCTGACCCTATGAGATCACGCGACAACCATCTGATGAGAATCTCAATGGGTCATGGGTCCGATGTGCTACCTGGCATTGACATGCTTGCATTTGGTTGGTTGCTGAGTGATGATGGGGATTCATCGGTGGATCTGATGTGTTAGTGGGGTCCCAGTGGAAAGGAGATCTATGGTCGACATATAATCTCATAGAATATTCTGACCCTATGAGATCATATGATCACCATCCGATGTGAATCAAGGTTGTAGTGGATCCATTGTCAGAGGTCTACCAAGGTGTTTGCTAATGAGGCGGTCAGGGCGAATGGATGATTTCCAAGTGGCGGATGGGCCCAGGGTTAGTAAGATTATCTGTGAATCAGTGACTAAGGGTTTATCTCTTGGTCACTAGACTTAACCGGGGTCAATTAAAATAATTATTGGTTCTACGACCGAAAGGAAAAAGCAAACCTGAGGTGAACTTGAGGTTAATTCTTTGCAGGGTTTTTTTGCCAGGGTTTTGATCCAGTGATCATTTGCGACAAAATGGGTAGATAAAATTTATGTCTCCAAGATAGTTGCAGTTGGAAAAAATGATGTAAAGACCTATGCAGCCATCACAAGTCATTTCTTACTTCCTAAGAGTACCAATTTGAGCATTCATGGTGAATTCAAGTTGCAGAAAGGTAGTTGGATCAAGTTGGTTGTGTCTGTAGGTAGACTCAGTAAGGAGATGTACATGCAAGGATATAGACATATCTGATTAGCTAGGATATTTTCAAAATTACATAATGTAATTGTCCTAAAAAGGTAGTTAGGGTTTGATTATTATATGAAGAATTATGTAACCCTAATTAGGTTTTGACTTCAGCCTATGTGCCAAAGGGAGATGTATATAGTTAATTTTTGGAGCTTTAGAGCTCAGAGTTCACATTTTGTAAAGAAGAAAGTCTCTTTCTTCGAAAGCTATCCATGGCATTTCTTCCCGCCCTCTGGTTTTCTACATTCTGTAATCTTTCATTGATGATTCAGGTATTGCAAAGGTATTTTGTGACATTTTTTCTGTCCCCATACTTCCTTATCTGAATTCTCTCTTATTGAATTGAAGTTTATGCATGTTTAGTGACAATTTAGGGTTCCCGATCCATCTTCTTTTCTGCAATTCAGTGTGTTGCTGTGTATGATTTGATGTGAATGCTCTTGTGGGTATACTTCAGCCCCATGACAATCTTGTCTCATTCCTACACCTAGTTGCAGAGGTGAATGTCTGCTTGTAGGTCATAGTTTGTGTCTTATGTTCAGACCCCTCTATGAAACACTTATGCAAGCCTATTTAAGAAGTCGTGATCTCCTAGACCTAAGTTCTTCATTGGCTTCATTCCTCTATGCTGCAATTCATACCCTAATTTCAGTGTATCACCTAGTAGGTAGTTTGCTTTCAAGCATTTTTACTTTCAAGTACTCTTTCTATCCCTTTCCCTCCAAAGAGCTTTACTTTTCATGTCTAGAAGAAAATTAAGGTGATTATCCAAGAGGGACCAGCCTAGAACCTAGAGGTCTCATCTCAGTTAGCATAGGTCCCACACCTGGAGATGATTCCCATGTTATACTAGGTTATCAAGACCAAGAGAGCTTGAAACAAGGGTGCAAACTTAGTGTATAAGATTTCTAGCATGCCTAGTGGGACAAAGAAGTTATAGTTTTCATAGTTTTGCTGGTTCTGATATGCATCCAATAGGTTTTAGACCTAGAAGAGGTCATTGTGCTGCATATTTGGCAACTATGGAAAGTCTACTAGTTTCAAGGGTCAAGTGCTGGTATGTTTCAGATCTTTCATATTCAAATTCCAGCTAATTGTATGAGTAGACATGACAAGTTATCATGGACAGTCAGGTTACCCACCATCCTATTATTAGAATAATGCTCATTGGGCTAGTTATCATCCTTATCAAAGCCACCCAAAGCCTGCTTTTACCCCAAGCTTTCATACTATACAAGGCTATCATTATATCTAGCATGCCCCAAATGATTTTGCCCTTGTGCAAGATTATGGAAGAGCTCTCTGCCAAGAAGGATCATGGGCACAAATGGCACAACAAAAGTTGCAAAGCCAACTCCCCTATCATGCTTACCACCCACCCACCCCTTCTCAGCCTAATTGGCAATAGACTCAGAGCTCAGACTTCATAAAAGAGCAAGAAAAGACCAAAAATATATTGCTTGATTTGATTAAGCAAGTGTCTGAGATCAAGGAGCAACAGGAAATGGAAGCTCAAAGTTATGAGAAAGGGTTCATCCATTACCAAGTGACAGAGACTCTTGTTGATGAGCAACAAATAAAAAAATTCCAAGAAGAGATCAGACACCGAGTTGACATTGAGACAATAAGGTTGAGATCACAAATTGCTCAACAAGAGGCTCTTAGACCTAAAATTCCAAGCTGGAGGACCCATTTGCCTCAAGAGCCTACACATGAAGAGCCTACAAAGTGTTCATTTCCAAGCTTTAGGAGCACCCTTCAAGAATCTGAGCCTGTTTTGGAATAGTTGCAACCTTATTGCAGTCTGCAACAGTCTAAGGACTATATTGAGACAAGGCCAGTTGCAAGGGACTAGCACCAAGATGATAGGGCCTTCATTTTTCCAAGCTTCAAGAAAAGTATGCCTTCTATGCCTCCCTCTGAGCCCCCTCAATTTCACATCCCAAGTTTTAAGGAAAAAATTTCTTTCCAAGAGCCTATACTTGAGATTCAGTCTACCACTCTGCAAGAGCAGCCTATTCAAGAAATTTTTTTATCCCAAGAGGTCCCTTTGGTCTCTCAAGATGATGAAGAGTTGTGGATACCCCAATGGAATCTGCCTCTTGGCTGTCAGATGCCAGATCTTTTCAAAGATACTAGTCTAGTGTCTGAGCAAGGACCCATGGTAAATGAGATTTCATTTGAAGAGGAGGAGAGGAAACCTAAGGTATCAGTGTTGAGTGATGAAGTGAACCAGCAGGGTATAGAGGTGAGGATTGATGTTCAACCTAAGCTCTTGGTTGGTTTGTTTGATGAGCTACTCCTCTTTGTTGATGATGAAAAGAATACCATGCCACTGTCTATGGGTGAAGATCAATCAGAATAAAATATTCACCATCAACAAGAGGTTGATATAGAGGAGGACACCATGTCCTTGTTAGATAAGCTGCCTAATTTTGTTGAGCAAAGCAAAGAGGTAATGATCATTGCCCCCTCTCTGAAGTTGTAGTGGCTAGAAGAGATTGATCCTGAGGATATGCTAATTCATGAGCTTGATCTCATCTTCGAGGAGGAGACTTCCCAATATGAAGAGGATAACCAAAGCCTTGACAAAGATTGTTCGTAGGGAATCATAGAAGGCTTGTGTGTGGAGCTTGATTGTGAAGAGCTGGTCATTCTTGGAGATCTTCAGCATATTGACAACTTTGATGAGCTCTTTGCATGTTTAAATGAGGAGAATGAGAATCCCTTGTCCATGGGGGATAAGCTAGCATGGCTATCGATAATGGGGGGCAACCATGAAGATAAAAAAGAATCCATCAAGGAAAGTCCTGCCTTCAAACTTTCAAGGGGCTGCCTTATCAGATACCTGGCCCAGAAGGAGTTTACTAAGACACCCTCATGCTCAAAATTAGGTGAGCGAGGTTGATCTAAAATTTGAAGAGGCAATTCATCCTCATTTGATAAATTTTTATGTGCCTCATGTCTTTGTAGCTACCCTTATGTGCTTAATGCAAAATATCCTAATGAGAAAGGGTAGTTATTTCAGCCAACTGGTGGATGGTTTTGTTTGATTAGCTTCTACACTGGTTAGTTTAGAGTAGGTTAGTTTTCCTGCTTTCTTCCAGTTTTCTAGCCTAGTTTTCCTACTTTCCAAGAAGTGCTCTAGCACAGTTCCAATTTTGTCTCTCTATCATTTTTGTGCTCAGAAAGATGACCCCATGCCCAATGGATATGTCAAGGTCACTGATCCAATGTCTAGCAGGTTGACATCTAGCAGAAATTGCCAAAATGTTGCCCAAAAATTTCATATCTTTTCATTTTGGTCATAGGTTAATTTAATCCCTAGTCTGCATTTTACCCTACCAATCACCTCAAAAAGTTTCATGGCTTCATATCCTACCCTCTGGTCTCTGTAAACCTCTAAACCCTCTAGTTTGCAGGTCAAAAAAATTCATAAAAGTAGCCGTTATAAGCAAAAAACCTTAAAAAACCCTTTGGCCTGTTATATTTTTTCATTACCTTTTCGGCCACTTAAAAATTTCATTCTGCATGTGCGTGATTAAATCCTTTAGTCACAAAATCTCTTATTCTTGGTGGTCTTAACCCTAACACTTAGTGATTTGGCGAGCGATTACCATTTGAGTTGGCGGTCTCTGCTTAGCGGCTAAAATCAAGATTCTAGATTTGACAGTTGTCGCATGATCTCATGGCCTCAAAAGATTCCATGAGATCTTGTGACAATCGTCGATCTTCCTATCTACAGAGTTTGTTTGTCAGTGAGTCTTGCCACGTAGTCTGAGTTGTACACTTTTCATTGGTTAAAGACTTGTGATTCGGTGCCATGTTGGCGTGGGCCCAGCAGTTGTCAGTTGATGATGATCTAATGACTGGTGCATGATCTGAAGGATCTTTTCTAACACATGAGATCATGTGCCCGCCATTGATCTTACTTTATCTTCGAGCTCTGTCAGGTGGGTCCTCAGTTTCTAACGTGCTCATTTGTTATTGGTCAACTAGATGACAGCTTGGATGTGTCAGTGGGACCATGTCAGGGATCTGTAGATGTGTTAGAACAACTAAGATCTATGGTGGTTGTATGATCTCATAGAATCTTCTAACCCTATGAGATCATGCGACAACCGTCTGATGAGAATCTCAGTGGGTCATGGGTCTGATGTGCTACCTAGTACTTACATGCTTGCATTTGGTTGGTTGCTATGTGATGATGGGGATTCATCGATGGATCTGATGTGTTAGTGGGGTCCCAGTGGAAAGGAGATCTACGGTCGGTGTATGATCTCATAGAATCTTCTGACCCGATGAGATCATATGCCCACCGTCCGATGTGAATCAAGGTTGCAGTGGGTCTGTTGTCAGAGGTCTACCGAGGTGTTTGCTGATGAGGAAATCAGGGCAAATGGATGATTGCCAAGTGGTGGATGGGCCCAGGGTTAGTAAGATTATCTGTGAATTAGTGATTAAGGTTTTATCTCTTGGTCACCAGACTTAACCGGGGTCAATTAAAACAATTAGTGGTTCTGTGACCGAAAGGAAAAAGGAAACCTGAGGTGAACTTGAGGTTAATTCTGCAGTCGATGCGGTGCTCAGGTAAAAAAGAAAAAGATCTGATAGTCCTATTTTAAAATAAGATTGAGATTTAAATGATGGTCATCGATGGAAGAAAAGTATGGCACCACCTGCTAGCCGTTAATATTTAAATTCAAATATATTTCTCTGCAGGGTTTTTTTGCCAGGGTTTTGATCCAGTGATCGTTCGCGACAAAATGGGTAGATAAAATTTATGTCTCTAGGATAGTTGCAGTTGGAAAAAATGATGTAAAGAAACGCGTAGCTGTCATAGATCATTTCTTGCTTCCTGAGAGTACCAATTTGAGCATTCATGGTGAATTCAAGTTGCAGAAAGATAGTTGGATCAAGTCAGTTGTGTCTGCAGGTGGACTCAGTAAGATGTACATGCAAGGATATAAACATATCTGATTAGCTAGGATATTTTCAGAATTACATAATGTAATTGTGCTAAAAAGGCAGTTAGGGTTTGATTATTATATGTAGAATTATGTAACCCTAATTAGGTTTTGACTCCCGCTTGTGTGCCAAAGGGAGATGTATATAGTTAATTTTTGGAGCTTTAGAGCTCAGAGTTCACATTTTGTAAAGAAGAAAGTCTCTTTCTTCGAAAGCTATCCATGGCATTTCTTCCTGCTCTCTAGTTTTCCACATTTTGTAATCTTTCATTGATAGTTCAGATATTGCAGAGGTATTTTGTGACATTTTTTCTGTCCCCATACTTCCTTTTCTGAATTCTCTCTTATTGAATTGAAGTTTATGCATGTTCGGTGACAATTTAGGGTTCTTGATCCCTCTTCTTTTCTGCAATTCAGTGTGTTGCTATGTATGATTTGATGTGAATGCTCTTGTGGGTATACTTCAGCCCCTTGACAATCTTGTCTCATTCCTACACCTAGTTGCAGAGGTGAATGTCTACTTGCAGGTCATAGTTTGTGTCTTATGTTCAGACCCCTCTATGAAACACTTATGCAAGCCTATTTAAGAAGTTGTAATCTCCTAGACCTAAGTTCTTCATTGGCTTCATTCCTCTATGCTGCAATTCATACCCTAATTTTAGTGTATCACCTAGTAGGTGGTTTTCTTTCAAGCATTTTTACTTTCAAACTCTTTCTATTCCTTTCCCTCCAAAGAGCTTTACTTTTCATGTCTAGAAGAAAATTAAGGTGATTATCCAAGAGGAACCAGCCTAGAACTTGGAGGTCTCATCTCAGTTAGCATAGGTCCCACACCTGGAGATGATTCCCATGTTATACTAGGTTATCAAGACAAAGAGAGCTTGAAAGAAGGGTGCAAACTTAGTGTATAATAGGGCCAAATCCAAGAAGAACAAGGAGCATGAAGAGTCCATGGACATCCACAAGATAAAGGAGGCTGCTGATAAAATGGAGATCCTTGAGTCCAATACAGCTACTCTACTCAGGAACATCTCCTGACTGTTTTCCTTGGTTTTTTCTTGCCCGTCTATGTGGGTGGTTTACTTTTTTGTTAGCTAAGTATTTGTTTGGCTGTACTTTTGGCCCTGCTGGTGGCCTATTTCACTTTTAGTCTCTATTGTTTTTAGACTTGGACTTATGTTTCTATTTTATTCTATGTATTGGTTTTTAGGAACCTTGTAAAACCTATTTTACGTAATAAAAAACTAATTAATTTAAAATAAAACCTTTTTATTAGTTCAATATAATTAAATCTTTGTGAGGACCCATTTAATTATGGGTGTGTTCCTTTAATCATTTCAATCATTTATCTCCTCTTTTATACATAGGTCCTATTTTAAATTAGATGGCCTTTTATATTTATTTTGAATTCAAACCTTGATTCTATTCACATTTTGGGTATCCCCATACCCCATTGACTCTAGATTTAATTTTTAGCCAAGATTGGATGGAACTGTCTACTCCGTAAGGCATGGGGCAAAATAGTTCACCCCATACCTTGAAAGGCACCTTGTTCTTGACTTAAATATGGTCCAAGTTTAAATTGAAGGTCTTAGGTGTTTAGTAGGATAGTTAAATCGCCATTGGCCCTCTTCAATTTTTCATTCCTTGAATGGATTAGAGAGGTACAAAATCAATGTTACCTATCTCATTTTTGCATCCACTATCAATTTATCAATTCAAGTTCTTAAGAAAGTCCAATTCAATGAAGACTAGAAGTTAATATATTCACATTGATATTCAAACATCGAGAACGGAAGACAAGGAGTAAATTCTAGACCAAGGCATTCATGATCTTCCTAGCCTAGATTTGAAGTCAAATCCAACATTACAAGAATATTCATAAGCAATCCAACACTTATTAAGGTATAATTTCTTATCAAGCCTCTACTACTAACAATACACTTTTCCTTTTATGCAATTTCAATTCATTTTTAAGGTTAATTCCTAAATAAGGTATTGACCAAGGAAAACCATTTTTCTCCAACAATTTTCTCATTTTTCATGTGTACGTAACATGTGGTAAAGCTATAGATTGTGTTATAGGCATATTTTACAAGATTATACGTGACATAAATTTCATCATAATTTACCAAGACTCGGGTGCCTGCCAAGGCCTCTCACAAGCTAGGTCACCTTGTACCCTCCGGATCACCTCGTTCCTACCATTCCATACTAAAATTTGAATGAATAGGTTATTCTCTGATTTAGGTTTTCAAATTGGTTGGTAGAATTGAGTTTGCATATTGCAATCTATTTGCATACATAATTTATTCCATTGTTTCCTTACATCATGTATTTTTCAATTTTGATTTTACATGGAAAACTTTCAACTCAATATCCAAGGAAACCCATTTGCATCCACTTAGTGGTTGATTCTCTTTAAGCATACTTGATCATATATCTCCTAATGTACGAAAGCTATTTAGGTGGAAGCATCCTAGTTTGTCCTTTCATCCTAGTGATTGCCTCTTGCACCTTTTTTCCTTCATAAAAAAAACTAAGTATTGACTTCAATTATGATAGAGAAAGGTGATAATATCACCATGGTTGGTATATTAATAGCTTCATAAATAATGTCTAATAGGTCGTATAACATGGCATGCTATTGAAATCAAAAGATTAGAAATTTTAATGTTTTATATGAAAATAATGTTTGGACCTAAAAAAAATTGATGTAAACATATTTACTTTTATTACATTTCCTTTAGACCTTGAGTTATCTAGGAAATATAATTCAATGAACAAGTGTTGAGAGTCCTCACTTCATTACCTTGCTCATTTATAACTAAAGAATATCTTGTAGAAATCATTCTTTTGAATTTAGGATGCATATTTGGATGGAAGGATAGATATGATGGCACATATTCTCCTTTTTTCATATACATTGGTGAACTATGGGTGAGCTATTAAATAATAAGGAATAGGAAAGTATCTAGAGCAATGGTGGCTTTTAGAGATGTCAAAATTAATTGTGGTAGTGGTGCTTTAGATTATTTTTGTTCACTAGATGTCTACCCATGAGAGTATTCAGTGAATTTCTCCATGCATGAAGGTTTTGAAATTTTATTTTGAGTTTCTTGTGTCACATCTCATTCAATTAGTCTAGTTTAATTATTGAATTATTGGATATTAATTTTTAATAGAAGATAACTAAGAAAGATTGTCTAATTATGTCAAATAGGAATGATTATGATGATGATTAATTAGGTGTTTGTTTTCATAAGTGCAATATAAACCATGATAGTCTTTTAAATTTGAGATAGTGTATGATATAGGAAAATGATTTTTAGTTGATAGAGGTAAATTTTTATGCAGAACTAACATAGAGTGCTCCTTTTGCTCTCTTGCATCCCGATGATGGATCATGCAATATGATCCAAAATGTTGATGCCAAAAAAATACACAATTGAATCCGGAAACTGATATAGCATTTGTATGGATTGTGGAAATCTAATTTAGATTTAACATAGAGACACTTAAAACATGACTCATATAGTTGGATTGCACATATGTATGATTATAAAGGGTGCATATAGATATTTAATTGAAAATAAATTTAGCTTAAATAAATCTATATTTAGGTGCTATTATTTTTTGAAATCATAAAAACTTAGATTAATAGAATTAGTAATTAATATTTACAAATAATATGATCTTTAAGAAAAAACATAAAGAAATATAAAACACATTTGAAAAAGATACAAATAAATAAAAAGTATTTTAAATATATATATTAAAATTTATCCAAAAAATATTATAACATTTTTAATATATAATTTAATAAAAAATATTTTACCAAAATAAATAAAAATTAAGTAGAAAATACATAAATTTCAACACTACAAATATTATTACATAAATTACTTTCCAATCAAAAGAGGACCAAAGGCATTCCTCGTCTGGAATAAACATTTTATTGTATGGGATTTTTCTCTTAACAGTTATCGACAATTCTGTCCACAAATTAAATTACTTTCGGTGTTAGATTCCATACCCGGCCTGAATTCGTTCTAATCTACAAGGGACCAAGCTCCCAGAAGTTTGGAAATTTTCCCTTAACGATTCTGTACGTTGTAATAAAAAAGAGATAAATCCTCTTATCCAGCATTTTTTCCACGAGCATTTGTCCGCAATAAGCATTTTATTTTGCAGAAGATTTTGTTCTTTTTCTCTTTCCAGTCGTCTCGGAAAATAATAAAAGAAAAGTCCACAAACTATGTCTTTCGGTGGGAAATTCCTTAGCCCGCATAAATTCGCTCTAATAAAAAATGGACCAAATTCCTCGAAGTACGAATTTCCTTAGTCGGCATTAATTCGCTTTAATCGAAAATGGATCAAATTCCTGTAAGTTCGAATTTTTCCCTTTACGAGTGTCTGTAAAAAAAAAAAAATTCTCTTTTATCTGGCATTTGTTTTCCCCTACCTGATATCCGAATCACCGGGCAGCCAGCTGATATCTGAATCAGCGGGCATCCAAATATAAATATATGTTGCAGCTTAGACATTGTGAGCAGCAAGCACGACAAGTAGAAGTTGGAAAGAAGATACGTGCGTTTCACTTTCATAAGCTAAAACAACTATGGCTTACCAACAATATGTGTATCCACCTACTCAAGAACAGCTCAATGTGTATCCACCTCCCCAATCATACCCCACTGTGTATCCACCCCAAAATAATAGAAAACAGGCATTGTTTGCACCAGGCACAGACCCTGAGATCATAAGAGCCTTTCGAGCTTATGATGAGGATGGCAATGGATTCATCGATGACGAGGAGTTGCAGAAAGCTCTCTCCTCAGCTGACCTCTCCTACAGCATCAGGACTGTTCGCCTTCTCATGTTTAAGTACAACAGCAGAAATTGCACCAAAATAGGTATCTCAATCATCTTCATCTTGCTTTTCACTTGTTTTTATTGATTAATTGTCCAGTGGGCGACATACGATTGGAATCATAGTTATAAATTCCTGTTCTTGGAAGCTAGGTAAACTCAACAAATGTTCAATCTTATCTCACGATTGCTAACTTTTGAACTATAATAAATATTGAATATTAGAGATTATGGGAAGGAATTTAAGCTCACATCAATAATTGGTTTACTACGTGGACATTAGTTTGTTCATTTTCAAGTTATCAAAGATTGAAAGTTCTGCTTTGATTCACATGAGATGATCTAGATTCCTCACTCTCAGGCATCTAGACATTAAGTTTTCAGTTTTCACATTAAATTGGAAGTGGTTTAGGTGATATTTTTTAGTGGATAAGATCAAGCTGTATATCAAGTAAGCTTAATGTGATTCTTGTTATATATGAACTATGAATGCAGGGCCAAAAGAGTTCACAACCTTGTGGCATGATCTGCAGGCATGGCGGGTAAGTTTTAGTTTAGTCAAGACTAATAAGAGAGCCAATCTCTTTAATATGTTACCTCTCAAGCCATTTTCTATTTTGCTGTTGTCTAAATAGCAATACTTTGCCCTGACCGAAAAATCATGAATTCTCTATTATGCTCATCGCATTTCATGGCACTCTATTTTGTTATATTATTGATTCGGCCCATTATGTGATTTTCAAGGATGTCAAAAACATTTTATGTTCTTGCATATTCTGTCAAATTTAAAATGAACTGATTCAGTGCTAATTGTGCAGTCAATCTTTGAGAAATTTGATAGAGATCGTAGTGGGAAGATTGACAGCATGGAACTTCGGGATGCTCTTCTCAGATTGGGATATTCAGTCTCACCACCAGTTATACAGCTTCTGCTTACAAAGTACGACAGAACAGGCGATGACAGCGGAATTGATTATGACAGCTTCGTCGAGTATGTTAACATTTCAAGTCGCCAATTCGTTCTTTATAGCAGCTTACCAACTGAACTAGTATTTTAATGATTGCATACATAAAAATATTGTTTGAGAGTCAAAACTCAGTCCCAGGCGCTATAGTTTTTAACCAACCCAAAAAAAAGTTTGAAATTGTTTTTATCATCTACTGGTCTCTCTATTTTTGTCACAATTCTATGTGTTGCTTCTCTAAACCATTTTTTTTTTATGTGCAGGTGTGGCCTAATTGTGAAGGTAGGATTTATAAAAAATGCATGATGTTCCAGTTATATAAGGAGACATCCCTTGTTTTGCAAACCAAATGAAAGTAGAGTCAGAGAAATGATAATGACCAGTAGTGATTTTCAATACTTTCAGATATTCTACTTTAGCCTTTTCTGCACCTAGAGTGATGTCTGATAAATATATCACTTTGTCTTACTACAGGGGCTTACTGAAAAGTTCAAGGAGAAAGACAAAAGGCGCACTGGCACAGCCACTCTGACCTATGAAGATTTTATGCTCACGGTTTTACCCTTCATTGTTGCATAGGGAGATTAGTGACCGAACAGAGTCCTGTTAAAGTGTGTTGATTTGATGAAGATGTGTGTTAATTTCTAGGGCAGAAATCTATCTCATGTATGATGTGGTTTTATATATTTTGACAATTGTAAGTATTTATATAATTAGACCTAAGAGACCTATATTATGATACTATATATTTTGAGAAATACAAGTATTTATATAATTATACTTCACAGATTTATAGAGCAGTTGTGACATTAGATTGTTTCTTGCATGATTGGAAAATAATTTTGCATGCCCTTTTGATGCTCATGAGATAAGCTTGGGTCTAAATATAGTCTACATTTTAGAACTAAATTCATTGACATTTTCTACTAATGTAATTATCTGAAAAGTAAAATGAAAAATTTAGATGCAAAGCTCCAAAAATCTATTAAACTGGTTGTTAGGCTTTGATTCACCATTCTTTTCACTCCATATAATTAATGAACAACAATTGACTGATCAAATCAACTTGTACGTTTACTTGTTTCATTATATTTTATAGTGACCATTTGCAACTGTTATGGAAATTCTACCTTTTTAATATACTGCTTATGTTTTCAATCATTATTTTATATTTTATTAGCACCTTTTTTAAAAGGAGACATTTTTTTGTTTCATTTTTGTATATTGATAATTGTTTAGAAAAATAAATTTCTATGTAGTAATCATATAAAATATTTACAATTCAAAATAAATTAATATAGACTAATTAATTGAATAAATCGAATTTAGTTGAATTTTTGAATTAAATGTCAACATGTAAAAATTGAATGGTTTTGAAATAAGCAGCAGCAAGACCACTCAACTCTTTTTTAGCTTTTTAATATTAATTGTTTTATATTATGTTTCTAACTCTTAGTGGTGATTGGTGGGCTTGCTCTCCAACCCCTTATTAGTACTTGCTGATAGCTAAGCAAATACTATTGTAATGATTTTTGGATTTCTTGGTTTAACTAGTGATTAAATCAATCTGGACCAATTAGAAAGTAAGATATTTGTTTTTGATAGATAAAGCGGCAAGAGGGTGCTGGTCCACAGAACAAAGGGACTAGCAGCAAGATATTTGTTATTTTGTCATATATTTCATATTTTATATAGGTAAACTGATTTTTAATTTAAGGTAAGATTTAAATTGTTAAGATTAGAAACATAATAAAAATTGAAAAACTAGATGACATTGTCTAATGTTAATTCTATTACGAATTATTTAATATATTATATTATGTTTATTAATATTAATATTATTATATAAATATAATTATTATAACATCTTAATATTGTATACCATATCTATTATTATATTAAGTATTCAACATATAACAAATAAATTATGACTATTATATATTTCTTTTTTAAATATATATTAACAAAATTTTAAAGAAAATAAAACAACTTATTTATCTATACAACTTATTTATAATCTATATTTTTCTTTTATTTTAAAAATATTATTTTAACTATAAATATAAATTATAACCAAGGCAAGTACTAGCCACTACGTGGCACTTGTTTTACTTTTTATTGATGATTTTTAATATTGATCTATAATGAGTTAGAATCCTCCCCACTTAAAATTATAGAAAAATAATATACTTTACTTAATAACTAAATAAAAGAATAACTATATTGATGCATTGAATTTTTGCCTAAGATAAGAATTAGTCAATATTCTATGTTCCATAATGTTCACCCTTTTTTAACGAGGTTATAAGGATACAACATTATAAAAAGAAAAATATTAAAAAGATATAAGGATGACTCATATTTTTCACATTAATTATAATATGAAATATTAGAGTTGGACATTTAATTTACACAAATTTCTAAATACTTCAATAGAAAGAATATATGTTTAATCATTTAAATTTTCATTATGGGCCAATTAAAAGAATCAATTATTAGATCTATTGTTGGAAGGGTTTGCCTGATTTGTTTCTAAATTAAATAAGCTCACATTTTACTACAAATATGTTTCATTTAGTTGAAAACAAATAAATTCATGGAGTGCCTAATTAAATTGTGTGTCAATTCATTATACAATTAGATTCTATGATAGAATTGTTGTTATATGATATAAGTATTTAAAATATTAACAATACCAAAAATAAATAAAAATTGATGCCTAACTCAAAATTCATGAAGGTAGTGACTAAACCAATTTAGAGAAACATAATGATGAAATGATAAATAAAAATTGAATGGGAAAAATATAAACTAGAAAAAAACATTTACACTTTTAATCTATTTATTTTTAAATTATGAAAAATATGAATATTATTTTCCATTCAGTTTCTGATTTTGGGGAAATTATTGAATATATTTAAATATTAAAATATGTTGCAATTTTATATAAATTTGGACGCATTCGCTTAGCCTTTATTTATCCCTATACACAAAAAAATCTTATACATTTATCCACATATACTATTTGCATCTTATTTATCATAGACTTCATAAATTAACTCATATAGTAAGATACTTATCCTTCATAGAACCTTAAGATTTTAAAATTGATAACTAACTTTACAAATGTTAAATTCAAATTATCATTGGTTTATGTATGTATGTCATTCTAAGGTTATGCTAGAAAATACTTCTCTTGGTCTATTATAATGAATCTAGATCTATGCATGCATCTTAATAGCATTTATATAGCTAAAACATATTATTTGCAATCATTGGCTTAGTCAAATAGAACATGTGTATCAACAACCTATTAATAGTCTTTGAAGTTATTTTTAATACAATTGATATTGAAACCATAAAAAACAATAGAACCAACAATGATGAATTTAAAAAGCTAAGGAGAAATTTTTTTAAAAATAGAAGTCAAATTTTCATAGCATAAGGAAAAATACCTACTTATGAGCCTCAAGAAAAAATAAAGACGCGTATTTACTAGAATCCATGGTATCTTTTCTAGTTATCCCTATACTAAAGACATTTTTGGACATAAAAATGCCCCTAGGTTAGGCCCTATCCTAACTCTCTATTAAAATAATTTTTAAAATGACAAAATGTAGAGAGATTAAATCTAGTGATCAATTACAACTAAATAAAAGGACTATAAAATTTATAATTCAATTTAAAATTTAAAGAATGAAATGGGTAAGGGACCATAAGTTCTTGTACCCCTTTCGAAACCCAACAAAAGTATATTTCTCTATTATAGTTTGTTATGAGAATTAAAAAGAAAAATAAGAGAATAGAAGAACACGATTAATATTAGTGAGATATAATTTTTAAGTTTAAATTTTAGTCCTTCACAATATTTCAAGTTTTAAATTAAAAAAAATTATTTTATTTTATTTTCATGTCCTTACTTTCAAGAACATGACCAACAAAGAGTTAAGAAATCTATTAATATGGTGGAGTGGTATGAATGAAGTGGGATAGTCATATAACATTCTTTAATGTACTATCATGCTAATAGATACTTCTAAGTTGTAATAATTTTGGTAGATCTTTTGAATTTTGATGAAGATAATTTACTAAATAATAATTGAGCTTCTTTAGAGTGTGGGTTTTCTTTTTCACATGCACACCATTATTTTTTATTAAGTGAAGTGTGGAAGGGTCTAAACCTTTTACAAATCTAACCAAAATCATCTAAGCCCAAACTAAAATAAGACTAGTCCCAAAAACAACAAACCAAGGAAACCACGGTAGAGGAAAACAAAGCTTGAGCCAACTAAATTACAAAATAATGTGAATTATAGCTTTGTTTCTGATTAAATAACATCCCAACCTAAGGATGTGATGACCTATTAGTAGGAATATTTTTACAATGTACAATTATCCAAGTAGCTCCATTCTTAAAACTAAAAAAGAAATCTAATATTATGTACACCAATTTTAAGGTAAATATTATTTAACTTTTTGTGATTGATGAATATTTAAATTTCAAACAATACTCTCCTCAAAATATTAGTGTATAAAGTAGCTCATGGTATTGTGTTCCCACTCACTTTGGGCTATATAATTTTGGCAAGGTCTCTTATTAAAGAGACTTAAGAGCTAAAATTTCCAAGGTATGGCACATTAATTTCTATAGTTTTTGGGTCTTGTGGATATTCTATTTAGACCAACATGTGGTTGTAGTGCCTCTCTAAATTAACCTCTCTAATTTTTTGGACCAACTCTACACTATTTGACAATAGAGAGATCAAACAATTACTTGCCAAAAAAGTCATTTGAGATTTGTGCAAATGTGCAAAGAGAACTATTTTTTCTAAACCTTTTGGTACTAAATCAACTATGTCAACATTTTGGGGTGATAAAGTAAATGATGGAGAATTCTATTTTTTCCTGTAGGTATTCTAACCTATCTAAGCAATATAGTTCCAACTAGGTCTCTTAAGAATTGTAAGAGAAAAAAACTTCCAAACAACATAATATTGATTCTAAAATTTTGTTAGGCCTATTGATGTTGTTTATTGACATATAAGTTTGGTGTTGGGTCCTTCTAAAACCACCTCTTTTATTTTTTGTCAACTCTATACAAGTGTAAAGGTGTTGAGGTCCATATTTTTCATTCTTTTCATTTTAGGATGAATTGAATATGCCAACATATAAGAATGAATTGGTCAATATTAGGAGAGGCCATATTTCATTATGTAGGTAGGTTTCTTAAACACATTTCAATATTGAGAGGACATGAGGCACAGGGGGTATCATGGGGATGAAATAGTATTCAATCAAAACTCAAACTACCTTTAGCACCATGAGAAATGAGACACTTTTTGAAACAAATCAATAATAATTAAAAGAATAAAGTTTAACAAAATTGTACAAGATGACACCCTATTTATATAGAGAGCCTAACAAGGGAAAATCCATGGAGAGAAAGCTCATTGAAGCTTTTACACAAAACTAGTCTTCCAAAGTTTAAAAAAAATTGTATTAGGTTTTAAGTGTTACAAAACAATAGATTTTTAAACTCCTTATATCATAGTTTTATGGCTACAACCAAAGGAATTTCACTACTCCCTTGTAATTAAAAAACTTAAATGTTAGAGTAAATAGTTTATTCAATGTAAATACATAGTTTAGGTAAAAATCATATTAATTTTAATTTGATATTTCCTATGTGAATTGTTATCTACATCCAAGTAGTTTCCTTTACCTACCCTATCACATGACTAGGACACATGTTCCATTCAACACCCTCCTTTTTATTTTGTCCTTCCTATATAAGAAGGTTGTTGTACTCTTTGTATCCTCAATCAATATTTCTTGTATTTCATTTGTGTCTTTCTCCATAGTTGGTCATCTTTTAATGATATCCTTAAGATTCTAGCTTCCATTTCCTTGATTTATTCAACATGGTATTAGAGTACTTATAATGAATTCTCAACTTGTGTCTAGAGTTTGAGTCTATGAGAAATTATTTATGACATAATCCATGATGCCCAAATTGGTTGCTAAGAATATCAATCTCCATTTTTTCTCTTTTGAAAAATTATTTTCTCCATATAGATCTATACATATTTAATTGGAAACTAAAATTTTCTCAAATTTCCATTTTCCCATATTCAATTTATGAGTTTTATAGACAATTTTCATTGGCAAGCAATAACTATTCATTGCTAATCTGGAGGACATGGCTACAATGATATATGTAAAATATGTGATCCCCTTTTCACCATTTGTGGTATTTCATTGACAAATATTTATTGGTCATGTTCATTTTATTCCATTACCTTGGCCAAACACATGCATTAGATTTTTTCGGGCTTGATTGACCACTTTGTATCGTCAATGTTTATTAGTTTAGATTGAAAGTATTCATATCTTGAACTAACATTTTTGATAATTCTATTGGTTTGGAATTCATGTAAACTTGGACCTTTGTAAGCACCAAAGGAGAAAATAAAATATTTAACTTCCTAGAGAGAAACCTTCTCCAATTTGTTTTGGTTATCCTGATCTAATATCATCTCACAAATAACATCGAACATTATAATAGGGTTAGTAAACTAAAATTTTATTTGGGTTAGAATTAGAAAATAAGGAAACAAAAAAAATAGAAATTATATCCTCATCTTCTATTAAGGTACCATTTGGGAGCTACATTTTTTTATCCTATTTTTTTATCCCTTGCTTTAGGGTAGACTATGGGAAAATGTCATGTTTCTATCTCCTTCTGTTAACCATTGGATTATAATTTTTTTCTTCCAAACAATCTCTTCTTACTTACTTAATCTCATCCATTTATCACTTAAGGATCTTTCATCTTGAAAAACCTTCATATCATTCTATCATATTCCCATTTTTTCTTGGATGGCCTTCAAGTATACAAATATTTTCTTTTTACCATGAAGGATGTTACCAAATTATACCTTGTTCCATCCTTTTATGTTTTCTCTTAACCATTTTAGTTTTTGATTAAATTGGAATATGGGAGGGCCTATAGAAAGAGTCTTCCACCAATGTTAAACTAAATTTCTAAAATCTAGGTGAGAGGTCTACATCATTTCATACCTAGAAAAGGAAAATTCATTTTATCAATCTTTCATCCCAATATAGAATAATAGAATTATGCTCAAAACTCATTTTAGGTTGTGTATTCAAGGACAAAATATCCATATTATCCCAATTGTTGGAAACAAGGAATCTATCCAATCTGACTTGTATAAGATGACTTCCTTGCTTTTTGTTTGACAAGTAAATAGTTAACCTTGAAAGTTTAAATCCACAAGTCTTGCAGTAGAAATAAAGCCACCCAAATAACTCATATTGTTATTGAAATCCTAAGTTTCTCCCATCTTTTCTAAAGGGAAAAGTGGAAATTAAAATCCGCCCTAACATCCATCTATCTAAATAATCATTTAAGATTAAAGAATCTAAAGAACTTTGGATAAAGTAATTATTGACATTTTAACATTAGAACCATAAACATTAAAAAATTCCATTTCTGATCATTTTTTAAGTTATAAAAAGTACTATTCAATCTATTGTTTAAGAATTGGTATATAGTACCCAAGAAGAACATAGGGTTCCATAAGTGATCTAGGTGGATATGTTTTTCACTAAAAATTTAATTATTCCAAATTATATCATCTTAAAATGGAAGCACTTCCATGTTAAGAGCATTTAGCCCTCTGAGTAAGTGGTTTGGGGTCATATTGGATGCCTTGAATTGATCTTATCTTTGATCTGGCTTTCTCCCTACTTTCCACTTCTTTTCTACTTCATTCTAGGTGAAATTAGGGTTAGGATCTTAAGGATTCTCTTGAATTTCCCTCTTCCATGGCTCTATTTTCTAGGTAGGACTTAGAAATAGGTCCTCCTATCCTTCATCACAATCATCATAGGATTTTATGCTTATCCCTGGCATTTTGTCATGTTCTGGTATCATTTCTAGGTCTCCAGGCATCCCCGGGACCTTTTGTCCTGATTCTGACTGGATCTGGGACCAGGGTCAGATTCGAGGTCAAACCTGACTAGGTTAGGATTGAGCTTGAACCTGAACAGGTTAGTCCCAACCTCGAATTTTCCCCCTTCCTTCAAATCTTCAAAATCCTTGATTTTCGGGTATCGGGCTTTCGGGATATTTGTTTTCCCACCTTCGGGTCGACCATTTCGGGTTTCTAAATGGTAAATCCTTCAATTTAATTTAATCGAGGTATATTTTCTAAAGGTTTGGACCTAATTGGGATTTAATTCTCCAAGGTAGCCCCTCTAGAGGATTGTACCCTAGTTCACTATAAAAGGAGGCCTTCTTCTCTCATTTTCACCATCCACTTTCATGATCAAGACACCAAGCTCTCAAGATTTTCTCAAGTTCAAGAAAGTATCCATTCAAACATTCAAGTCCTCTTCTCCATCCAAGTTCTCCATTTAAGATCAAGGATTCAAGCATTCAAGCTATTGAAGGGATTTGGTTCAAGCATTCAAGATTCATCATTTTAACCCTAGATCTAGCCATCATGATGGTGTGATCTTCCTTCAAGATCCTTTGGTTAATCTTCAAGATCCATTCATTCTTCTCTCAAGGTGGATTCCAAGCATACAATCATGGAGGTTTGATTTACATTTATTGATGTTATGTGCAAGCTTTCATATCAATATACTTGTTTACATTCAAAATACAATTACATATCTATCAAATTGCATAGCTTCATTGTTAGATCCATTTCTACTACTTGCTAGCATTCCTATTTCAATTTCAATATTAAGGTTGATTCCAAACCGAGGTTTGACCAAGGAAAACCCCCCAAACAAACAATAAAAACCCCCATTTCTTGCAGGTACAGGTGTGGGATTTCAGATCTGAGAGCGAATTTAGATACCCTTTTCAGCGGACTTCCAAGATCTGCGAACAGAGACAAAATCGACCTTCAAATAAAGAATCTAGCCTTTGACCTTTTATGAGGGTCAAAGTTGACTTGAGCTCATCTTGGAGAAAGATTTATGGGTTTTCTTTGTCTCTGCATTTCTAGTCTGAAACAGGTTACAGAATTGCCTGAAAGTACACACAGACATTAGAAAATGACATTTTCTAGATTTGCCCTAATTTAAGGTTAGTATTTGCATTTCAATTATTTCAGATTTCAAGCTTAATCCAACTATAGGGAAGTATAGGGTTTCTCTCTCTCTCTCTCTCTCTTTCATATTCTTCATAGATTGATTCGATTGTGCATTAACCTTTTGGTTGATCAAATTGGATCTCTCCTTTGAGAATTTGGCTTTAGGAGTGAATCTCATATTCCCCCCCCACACACACATATAGAGGTGATTCCAAATTACCTCTATTCATTTTGGTGAACCCAACATACTTACTCTCCTTTTCTTTTGTGGAATTAGATTCCCTATTGTGTTATATTTTAGATCCTTTCTTGCATTTAGAATAGATCTAGTTTATGATGTTGCATTTTAAATTAAAAAATATAAAAATAATAATAATAATCAATAAAATACAAAAACATTTCTTGCATTTCATTTATTATGGAGATTGTTAAGATGTTTTGGTGCATGGTCATGTTCTTTATTACTCTTCTTTTACCATCTCTTTATAATACCTATGATGTTTATGAGAGTATCATTCACTTCATTATGTTGATGACCCTTCACTTTGCTCTTGCCTATGCTTTTGTGAAATTGACCGATACTAGTCTGCCTACATTTAAAACTTTTCTTAGGGATTTATGTGGTAGTCTTATTCATCTTTTGGATTATGTGAAGAATTTGGTAGATGATACACCATCTCCTAATCTTCCTAATCCTATTAATCCTAATCCTAATCCTATCAATCTCAATCCTATTCCTATCAATCCTAGTCTGATACCTAATTCTCCATCTGTTCATCCTCACTTTTCCTGTACCTATGACAGAATTCAAGCTATAGCTCAGGATGTAGATGTGCAAGATTTCTTTGATTTACCTTCTCCTCTGATTCATGATGATATTAAAGGAAAGGGTAAAGAAACTTCTTCAAAGCCTACTATCCCACCTTATACAACCTTTACTCATGAACATGATAATCAATCACCTTCTGTAGAAACTTTACATAATATGTATACTACCAGATATAATATGGTGACTAAACAAGGTTATAAAGGTTTAGGGCTAGGAGTTAATGAGCATGGTATTAGGTTTCCAATTCATATACCCCCTAAACCAAATATGTGTGGTGTTGGATGTTCAAAATCTCAAGTCAAGTTAAGTGGTGTTGATCATCGTCCTCCTCTTCACATTCTTCTCCCTACACCTATATTAGATAGCCCTAATACTCGTCAAGAACTTGCTAAGAAGGTATATGTTGAGCTAATGAATTCCAAGAAGGAAATCTTTAGACCTATGCCGATAGATGCTTTATACAAATACAAATGTCATTTTCATTATAGTAACAAACATTTACTTGCCGATTGTAAACATTTCAAGTTATATGTTAGAGAAAGGGCTGCTTTAGGAATTATATCTCATTCTCGTGCAATTTTACAATTCCTTCATAATTTTGATATAGGGGATTCCCCTCCATTAGATATTATGTAAATTTTCTTCCCCTCTTGTCTCATGACTGGGGGGCAAGAGGTGTATTTTCATCCAGTCTCCTAGGATCCATTAGGTCTTTTATTGGGGCTTAGTTGGTATTCTTTCTCTCCTATTTTTCTATGGCTTTGCATTCTATTTTCTTTTCAAGATATCTTTCCTAGGACATGTGTTTTGCGAAGGTATCCCTTGTCTCTATTCCTAGGGGGCAAGGTACCTCTTTCTTTCTCTTTGTCTAGGGAACTACTTTCCTTAGCCTAGTGGTATTTGTTTACATTGCAATATTATTTCAAACATATTGATAGATGTTTTGACTATGGATAACCTTCTTATATGAGAATTTGTTATCCTAGGTCATCACTTCTCTATTTTGCAAATTATGTTCTTTATAAACTCTCATCCTAGCTTTGATGTTAGAGTTCTTTCCCTCATTGCAAAGATTCCTCTTCCTCTTGATTGTAGGGGGCTTGATGATTGAATCTTTGTTCCCTCATTTTTGAAAGTTGATATTTTATCTAAAAGCACTCCTCTTTGGTGGTGGTCTTGATGATAAGATATCTTTATTTGAGGACCCTTTTCCATGAGTGACATATCCTTTTCATGATTATCTATACTCTTGGATGTAGGGGTCAATATCCCTTGCTAAGGATATAGTATACATTGTTGTAAATAGGATATCTCCTTGCTTTGTGAAGTAGGTATCCTCTTCCATCTTTTTTCCTACACTTGGGGGGCAAGGATGCCATCTCCTTCTTTTCTATCTTTCTAGGATTCACCTCTTTCCTTGGTTAAGAAGTATTTATCTATTATTTGACATCTAATCATACATGAAAATTTTGGTTTGCATTGAGGACCTATGTCCTTGATAACAACCTCTTTTGTTGTTTGACATTGGGTTTCCATGGTTGATATATCTCTCACCTTGGAAACTGAATAGTGTGCTATCCCTCATAAGGGTTACTTTCTTTTCACTTCTTGCATGATATCTCTTTACATTTGTCCCTTCCATGGCCTCATAGGAGCTGTGACCTTCTTGGCTTGGACTGGGTGTTGATTGAGGATATTGTCTTGATGCTAAAGAAGGCTTTATCCTTGTTCTTTTCTTTCCTTAACATGTCAAAATAGTATGTTTTTGCCATATTAAGGAGGGGGGCATATATAGGGTCTCCCTTGTACTATAGTTTTTTATTTTTATATGCTAAATCTTCCAAAGGTAATGCACATAAGTTGCTAAATCCTGAGACATGCATTTTTCAAATATGCTAAATCTTCTGAAGGTAACACACATAAGTTGCTAAATCTTGAAGGGACACGCATTTCCAATTTCAAATATGCTAAATCTTGGAAGGTAACAAACATAAGTTACTAAATCCTGAAAAGACAGGCATTTATATGCTAAATCTTCCAAAGGTAACACACATAACTTGCTAAATCCTGAGGAGACACACATTTTATATTCATAGTGATACAAGAAGGTAGATCTATGAGTATTCCAGAAGCTGTCAGAAGATGCATTACAATTGCAAGCATAGTTTATGGGTGAACCTATTGGGCTCTCCCTTTAGGGTGATTCATGGTAAGGTGGGCATCTTACTAGGTGAGGTAATCACTCTTTTCCCTTTCTCTCTTTTTGATTTCATGCTAGTAGGATTGGATCATGAAGCTATGTTATTTATAGTGTTGTTCTTGTCTTTCTTATGTAAACATTTATGCTTTTATGATAGTTTTCCAAGTATGATATTAGTATAAGAAATATTTCTTAGCAAGATTTCTTATGCTAGTTGATTTGGGTTTGTTTTAGTACTAACCCCCTTTTTGTGTCCTTTTGTCTGTTGCACCCTCGTGCATGTATGTTGAATTAGAATCCTTGGTCTAGGGGCTAGTGTTCTTGACTAAGTTTCATTCTATCTCATTTTGAATCCACTGGGATCTCTTCTTCCTTCTCCTTTACCAAGAGTTTGCATTGAGTCCATACTCTTGCTAAAGTGGGGGCTTAATGTATCATCTTAAAATGGAAGCACTTCAATGTTAAGAGAATTTAGCCCTCCGAGTAAGTGGTTTGGGGTCATATTGGATGCCTTGAATTGATCTTTTCTTTGATCTGGCTTTCTCCCCACTTTCCACTTCTTTTCTGCTTCATTCTAGGTGCAATTAGGGTTAGGATCTTAAGGATTATCCTAAATTTACCTCTTCCATGGCTCTATTTTCTAGGTAGGACTTATAAATAGGTCCTCCTAGCCTTCATCACAGTCATCATAGGATTTTATGCTTATCTCTAGCATTATGTCATGTTCTGGTATCATTTCTAGGTCTCTGGGCATCCCTGGGACCTTTTGTCCTGATTTTGATTGGATTTGGGACTAGGGTCAGATTCGAGGTTGAACCTGACTAGGTTAGGATTGAGCTCAAACCTGAATAGGTTAGTCCCAACCTAGATTTTTCCCCCTTCCTTCAAATCTTCAAAATCCTTAATTTTTGAGTATCGGGCTTTCGGGATATTTGTTTTCCCGCCTCTGGGTCGGTCATTTCGGGTTTCAAAATGGTAAATCCTTCAATTGCATTTAATCTAGGTTTATTTTTTAAAGGTTAGGACCTAATTGGGATTTAATTCTCCAAGGTGGCCCCTCAAGAAGATTGTGCCCTAGTTCACTATTAAAGGAGTCCTTCTTCTCTCATTTTCACCGTCCACTTTCATGATCAAGACACCAAGCTCTCAAGATTTTCTCAAGTTCAAGCAAGCATCCATTCAAACATTCAAGTCCTCTTCTCCATCCAAGTTCTCCATTGAAGATCAAGGATTCAAACATTCAAGCTATTGAAGGGATTTGGTTCAAGCATTCAAGATTCATCATTTTAACCCTAGATCTAGCTATCACGATGGTGTGATCTCCCTTCAAGATCCTTTGGTTAATCTTCAAGATCCATTCATTCTTCTCTCAAGGTGGATTCCAAGAATACAATCATGGAGGTTTATTTACATTTATTGATGTTATGTGCAAGCTTTCATATCAATATACTTGTTTACATTCAAAATACAATTACATATCTATCAAATTGAATAGCTTCATTGTTAGATCCATTTCTACTACTTGCTAGTATTCCTATTTCAATTTCAATATTAAGGTTGATTCCAAACTGGGGTTTGACCAAGGCAAACCCCCCAAACAAACAACAAAAACCCCCATTTTATTGCAGGTATAGGTGGGGGATTTTGGATCTAAGAACAAATTTGGATACCCTTTTCGATGAACTTCTAAGATCTATGAACAAAGACAAAATCAACCTTCAAATAAAGAATCTAGCCTTTGACCTTTTATGAGGGTCAAAGTCGACCTGAGTTCATCTTGGTGAAAGATTTATGGGTTTTCTTTGTCTCCACATTTCTAGTTCGGAACAAGTTGTAGAATTTCTTGAAAGTACACACAGACATCAGAAAATGACATTTTCTAGATCTACCCTAATTTAAGGTTAGTATTTGCATTTCAATTATTTCAGATTTCAAGCTTAATCCAACTATAGCAAAGTATAGGGTTTCTCTCTCTCTTTCATATTCTTCATAGATTGATTCGATTGTGCATTAACCTTTTGGTTGATCAAATTGGATCTCTCCTTTGGGAATTTGGATTTAGGAGTGAATCTCATATTTCCCCCACATAGTTACACATATAGAGGTGATTCCAAATGACCTCTATTCACAAATAATAAAGGAAATTATAGTATGTTGAAGAGTTCATCAAGACAATTCCAACATTGCTTGAATTTCCTCAATTGGAGTTTAAATGAGAAAGTTATGGGTTATTGAAGTTTTAACAAAATAAGGGACATGTTGTTAACTAGGATGTACGAATAGGACACATATCAGAGTTAGGTGTTGACATGTAGTAGCTGATGGTGTCAATATTACAATATGGTATCTAACATGGTGGTACAAATGATGATATGGTGGCTTATGTGGGAGATTGACTATGTAGATAACTAGACTTGGTGGTACATTGACATGGCCAAAAAATTTGATTTTGCATTGACTTGGACCAATGGAAGCCTAACACATGGTGCTAGTAGAAGTACCACATGGCACAAACATATTTGCATGTTGATTGGTTGATGAATGGGTTTTTTTTTTGTTAAAATTTTGTTGGGGGATGGTTCAAAAACCCAACCTCCCCATTCTATTTTCAACTCTCTTCATTAGATCATGTGTGGTTCATGATAATAATAAGCACCCTCTTCTATTTCAAGCAAATACTATCTGTGATAAGAAAATAGGAGGTTTGATGGTTTGAATCATCAACCTCTAACTTATAACCACCATTTATTTGCTAATGTAATGTGCACATTCTCTGTGATGTATAATTTTAATGAAAATAAACTTTATTTTGTAATAAACCATGAGTGATGAAAAAGAAGGGCTCAGGTTTTGATCCTGAGCCCTCCTATATATATTGCAAAAGATCTATAGATTCAGATAGAGCCAAAATGATGATATTATACTACACATAATTATATTTGAAGTTATTTATTTTAAGGATAGATAAAGGATTTAAGGGATTTTTGAAGCCAAATTATTGTAATAAAAAGGGGGATAATACTTTATCAATTGTGGTCTTTTGTCTTCTTTCCTTTTGTGTTCTTATCTATATTTCTAGTTTATTAAATATCTTTTTAAAATCTTTTATATAAGGTTAAGATAATTTCTATTTACCTAATTCAACATTCACTCAAAAAAAAATTGTCAATATTATCATAGATCCATATAGATAAATAAGGTAGAAATACCACGTGAGGCACCATCAACATCACTAACAAAACAATGAGAAAGGGGTTTTATTTTATTCACAATTATGTTAAATTCTTCCTTATTTATTTTCACTTCTTGGAGAAGTAGAATATCTATATTTTGGTCCATTATAATGCATTTCAACATATGTTATATGGTTTGACTATTCAATTCTCTCATACTCCAAGACATAATATTCATAATAAAAAAATATAGAGAACAACTCAACCTTGAGTTGCATTAAAGACCTCCTAGTAGAGGAGTCCCAAAAAACTTCATTTCTTATTTTTCTTCATATCAGAGACCATCTAGGGTCCTCTTCCTTCCACATGCTACATTCTAAGTAGCTTATCTATTCATGGAATATTTTGGGATATTCTACCTTGTTTTTCTTCACTTCCCACATTTTCTTTTTTCTTCTTATTATTTTAATGTCCACCTGGGTTTTTTCCATCCATAAATCTTCACCCTCATTATTTTTTCTGGGTTTAGATGGTGGGGGGTTGAAGAAAGACGTAAGAGAGAGAGAGAGGTTCTCTTTAAGTTTTATAATACCTATATCCTTGTTATCATTTTTACCAATAGCACAAGAGTATCTAAAATATGGTTCCAAATTCATTTTATTACTGATATATGAAAATGCAACACTATTTCCTTCCTTATTATTATTTGAATTTGAATTTATAACATCTAGGTCCATTATTTTGGATTCCTCTATTTTCACCCCTAAAGAAGTATTTGAACTATTATTAGTAGGTTTAATAATATTAAGGTCAATAATCACCTTATTCTCTAGGATGGAATTTGAGGCATATAGGGCTATTTCTTAGTCCTTATACTCAAATAAAACATTTAAGACGTCTAGGTTTTTTTCTTCATCCTTGCCAAATTTATCAATATTTACATTTTGTAGGGGCTCCAGATCAATCTCAGTTGTATGAATTGAAGTCATTAGACTAAGTATCCTTTGAAGCATCCACATTCTCCATAGAGGAAGAAGTAATCAATTCATCCATATTTTTCTTTCTTTCTTAGCTTGTGTATCCTTTCCACCTCCTCAAATGAAGGGATGTGACCCAATCTAACCTCATTTTCATGAGAAATGTTCTTCTTTATTTTCCTATATAAGTGTTTCAATTCTTATAAATCTGTAACTTACAAATATTACCGAGGTACCCATATTTCCTACAAATCTGACAAATTACGTTAGCATTCTCATATTCTATAAGCTAGTTCCATGATCCATACTAGGATTGGAGAGTCAAAAAATAAGGAGGACCAACTTGACAACCACATTAACATCGATCATAGAAAATATGAGTCTTGAATTTTGTTGTGTTATCCTATTCACTTTTAGAAGAGTCTTCAAGGAATCAGTTATGCTAAGATAAAAACTCCATAGTTCCAATATTCAAGGGGAAGACCGGGAAGGTGAATCCAGGTAGTAGCAACCACCCAAAAATTATTTTGGAGATCAAACCTTGGCTTCCATCTTCACAAGGGTAGGAAGCTGTGAAAGTTACTTCCATAATTCTAGGGTCCACCAGTAAGATGGAAAACTATATCTTCTATATTGAAAACTATAGAAATAAAGAAGTCATTGGTCATTGCATTAATCTTAACTCTACATTTAACCTTCCATTGAGAAGAAACCCATCTTCTTATTTGGTCAATATTAGGGAAAAATAATAGGAACATACCAATAAGCGATATATTAAGCATTGCAATAGCCGCATCCATCAACTTGTTTGGCACTACCTTTCTCCTAATGTTTTTGATTAAGGTAGAAGCAAGTTTTGAATGGGCCCTGAAACCATTTACAATTAGTTTTTGGTGGGAACTATAACCTTGAGCTTAAAAATAGGAAGAATTAGCTCAAACCAAAGTGAAACAACTAGGAAAAAGATAGACCTTATAGCACCCCCCAGCACACACTACCAGTAGAATAACCAACAGTAAAAACCTAACAATACAACAACAACTAGAAAAAAGATACTCAAAAAGGCTCAAGCTGTTGAGACCTATAGTGTAAAGCCAGCGCCTTACAATATCACCAGATATCTAGGGTTTTCAGGCCCCTAAACCATACATAAGGGTTTTGATGGCTCCCATAACTAGACTTAATGAAACAATAGCTTAAGTAATTGTGCAAGTAGAACTTCAGTTGCACCAAACCATCAGAGTTTTGAAAGGCTCCCCCAACCTTAAATAAAGAACTGGGTATGAGGATAACTCCCCAAACCACCAAATCACAACCAAATAGAAAACAACAGCTTAAATATTTGAGCATGTTAAGCTTCAGCTGCACCAAACCATCAAGGTTTTGAAAGGCTCCCCCAACCTTAAACAATGAAATGGGTATGAGGCTAGCTCCCCAAACCACCCTATCACAACCAAATAGAAAACAACAACTTAAATATATGAGCATGTTAAGCTTCAGCTACACCATTTCATTAGGGTTTTGAAAGGCTCCCCCAACATTAAACAAAGACAAGGGAATGAGAGAGACCCCCCAAATCACTACCTGCCAGAAAAAAGATAAGACCATTAACAGTCTCTGGCAAAAACATATCCCTCCAGTAGCAGCCAAGCTCACCGACAGTACTCCAACCCACTTGTTCCATCCAGCACCAAGCCACATCGATAGGCTGAGCCTCCACCTCAGAAGGAACTTCCACCTCAATAGGAGTCGAGAAAGAGGTCGTAAGAGGAAAATAAATCTTAACCTCAAAAGGAACTTCCACCTCTAGAGGAAACTGGGAAGAGGAGTAAAGATAGGGAGCATCCTTCCACTACCAAAGAGCTCTAGTGAGGAACCCCACCTTAATAGGGATCCCAATCTGAAATGAGTTGAAAAACCCACCACCAATCTTCCACAGAAAAGGAAAGAAGTGAGGAGCCCAAAAGAAAACCCTCGCAAAAGGGTCCTAGGGAAAGGTCGCAATGGGAAAAATCTAGCCGAAAGACCTCTGCAGCCGCCTACCATCTTTGGCAACATGAGTGAGCAGAGGTCTTTTCCACACCAAAGAAATGGGGAAGATGACCCCCCACAAACCCTTAGTGGCGAACCACTGCCGCCACCAACAGGCTTTGGCCTTCTGAAGAGAGATAGAGCATCTCCTCGGCCGCCATAGACCCACACCAACAAGAGACCCCTTGCAACCAACGCGTGAGCAAAGGTCCCCCTCCAACCTCCCGATGCCAGAACAAAAGCCTCCCAATGAGAGGACCTGCATGCTCCCATTTGGGTCACCATCGTCAGCGTCTGTGCCATCCTCAGCATCTCCCGCACTAGAAACCACATGAATTCTCTAGGATGAACCTTTCTCCTAATGTTAAGATTATAAAAATTTTGATTTTTATATACAAACTTAAAAACCTTAATTTCTAGGCTATAAGGCTAATTTTTTTACAAAATTAAAAATTATTGGTTGTTTGAGACTACCTATAGGGTGTACTTTGTATAGAATTTTATAGCACATTAATTTATAAAGAAAGTACTAATTGGTCCATTATATCAAAATTTATGACCTCTAAAAATTCTGCATAAGAAACTTAATAAGTTGCTAGATGTATAAAAGAATTGTAAAGATGAGTTGCACCTATTATCTCACTTATGATGCATATTATGACACATCATAAGATAATTTTATAAATAGAGAACTTGTGTAACACTTTTGAGGGGTTTTAGCTCATAGGTTTCTAACTACTACTTGATCTTTTTAGGTTTTATATCTCTTATATTTAGGTTCTTAAGATGAATGTTTTGAGTAAATTTATATAGATGCTATTATTCTTTAGGAACTCCTTCAGATATCTAGTTAGTGGTACTCCTATGAAGGCTTTCTCTAGAATATTTATAATCATGACATACTAAATAATACATTGAACTACATTCGAGTGTGGGGTTTTTTGCTAAAAGGGCTTTCCCCAGTGCACATGTATAATGTTATGTATGTCTATTTAAATGTGTTTTTTTATTTTTCATAATTGTTAAAACATTTAAACTTGTACAATTCTTTACTCAAAATATTTTTGTAGATAGTATTTCTACATACCTTTCTTCCTTTCACTTTGGGATACATACTTTTGAAAAGGTCTCTTAGGAGCCCTATTAACAAAAAATTACAAAAATAAGATAGAATGGTCCTTATAGTTTGTTTGACCTATGATGTCCTATTTGGAATAGAAAGTGGTTGTAGGGTCCCTCCAAAATAACCTATATATATTCTTATCAACTCCACAATATATAAATACAAAATATATCCAATAGATTCTAACAAAAAAGATGTCATTTTAGAGGAATGTAAATATATTAGGAAATATTATTTATGTGTCTTGTGGCTCCAAATTGAATACATCAACATGTTGGGGTGGATGAATTAATTCAATGGGAGCCTATTTTGTTCACTTGGTGTTTCAATCCATTTGAACTATAAAATTTTGATTCGGTTTCTTAAGAGCTCTAAGAGGAGATAACTACTAAACTATGATGGACTAGTTCTCATATTTTGCGAGGCATGGATATTTCATTTAAACCTATAGGTAGATGTGGCACCTCGCCAATATAATCTATCTCAATCTTCATCGGCTCTAAATTGTTTGACAATGACAAGTTTTAATGGATTCTTAAAAAAAAGAATCAATTATGAGTAGTATAAACATGCCAAGAGCCTTAATTTTTGTTCTATTCCATGTGGATCCGAATGAATTGTGCCAACATATCAAGGTGGGTAGGTGAATGATAGGGAAGGACATGTCTCATTCTTCAGATGCATTGATCCCTCTCTACTACATGACTTTGACTACCTATCTCATAAGAGGCTTAAGAGCAAGAAGAATTCTCAAACTAGGACAAAGTAGTTCTTAGAGTTTGTGGGGCATATAAATGTTATGTTTAGAACTATAGAGTGATGTGGGGTCCCTTGAAAATAATCTCATTTTGCAACTCCATGCCATTTGATTATCGAAAGGTCAAACACATAATTGTAAAAAACTTGTAGTTTCAAAGTAGTGTAGTTGTGACAAGAATCTTATTTTATATTCCATACCTTGTTGGACTGAACCAACTACGCCCATGCATTAATGTAGGATTGTGAATATTAGGATTAAATTTAGATGCAATATATGACAAAATGAAACACAACATAATTATAAAGAAAACATTTTTTAAGTATATTGACAAATGTTAAAATCTTATTGAATCATATTGCAACACTCCCAAGAATAAACCAAAAATATTTTATTTAGGTTGAAAAATTGCATTTATATATGTTTATATTTATAAGAAAATTTGAATCAAGATTATTTTGAAAATATACTTCAGGGCTAAAGCTAGAAAAACTTATGTTCTATATTTCCAAAGTTTAAGGGTCCGTATAGCCTCTCTACATGCAATATTAATGAAGGAAAACATAAAGTTGATTTGAGAGTGATGATAGCATGTTTTTATGTTTATCTCATTCTAGAGCTCACTCACCATAGGAGCTTCGAGAGGTTTTTGGCAATGACTTAGTATTGGCATCGAAGGCTTGTCCAACTACTGATAGGACCCTCCGATGTCAAAAATGTAACTTAAAGAAAAATCTTCATCTCTCGTTGAAAGCTTGATATGTCCTCTTTGACCATCAAGCATGTCAGAGCCATTTAGATGAATGTTTCGATGCCATGTTCGATATTTTCGTCGTTAAACCCTAGAGACTTAACACTAATATGCCTGCAAATCATTATATATGTAAACAAATTTACGAACAGAAAAATCCTTTATATCTCCTTAGAGCTCAAAATATACTCTGTTAGAGACGATGGAATACACCTTTTCGATTCTGAAACCTTCCAGACACTTTAAAATATCCAATTAAGACCTCAGTTCCAGGTTTGTTTTACATTGAGAATTATAGGATAAAGAAAATGAAGTAACCCGTTTCATTCAGTGAATAGAAACCATGCGAATCATAAGATGAGGAGCCAAAGGTCATTGCTGACCAAATGGGTAAATCCATCTATCAATTACAGTCTGCCCTGTGGAACATACAATAGTAATTTTGAGGTAAGTTAATTATGGTTGAACTGCACTATTTTGTGTTCGATTTTGAAAATTTACAGAATCTGTTAACACCTCACGAACCCCCCAACAAAAGTGGAACTCCTAATATCCAAGCTCATAAATGGATAGAATAATGGTATAACAGTCAATTGGAAGTAACCATCATCAGGAAACTACAGACTGTATCTGAAAGTAAAATTGTTGCCCGGCTTCGAATAACAGAATATATAACTATAATTCCATTCCTATGTCGCTAATTACAGAAGCAAGCAATAAAACTAAATGAAAAGTAAGAGGAAGATGATTGAGCTACCTATTTTAGTGCAATTTTTATTGTTGTACTTGAACATGAATCCATTGAGCTATGAAGAGAGCTTTCTGCAACTCCTGCTCATCAATGAATCCATTGCCATCCTCATCATAAGCTCGAATGGCTCCTATGATCTTCGGGTTGTGCTGGTGCAAACAATCGCTGTTTTTAGTTAGTGGAGGTGGATACACAGGAAGGTATGACTGGGGTGGATACGCACATTCTTTCATTGTGTAGTGACGTGATTCGAATATCAGCAAGTGGAAGGAAACTATCGGATAAGGAATCTTGATTTGTGGTGAGAATTTTTTAATTGCAGACAGTCGTAAAGCAAAAAATTCCTGAATTCTACTGCTTTTCCCAACCATTTGAGAGATACCTTTCACTTCTACTGCTTATTCCTCATCCAGTTGAGAGATGCCTTTGTTCTACGATTTGGTCCCTTGAAGTTATGGCAAGAGAATATTTTTTATTATTGTGGGCAATAGAAAAGAGAAAAAAATTTCAACTTCTCTATGCCTTTTCTTTAGGATTTGGGCCCTATTTTACTATTGTAGTTTAGGTAATAATAATTTACAATGTTAGAAATTTGCATATTCAAGTATCTTTAGTCAAAATATATATTATTTATAATCGTTATGATATGTTTGGATTAAGTTTGGTTTTTCTGTTATTTATTTTATATTTATTACTTCTTTTTTTTGAAAAAAAGTAAATTAATTAATAATAATAATAATACATATATTCATCAAAAAGGTGGGTGGATTCAAGATCACATATAAGAGTCTCAAATAGGTATAATCAATAAATCATAAAATAACAACATTTAAATTCAATTAAGTGGTGAGAGCAACTCTAGTAGCTAGATAGATAGGGTCTTGGTCATTCGGTTTGCCCCATACATTAGTAGATTCTAGGGTGATGCCAAAAATTGACCAACTCTCATCTTTTTAATCACCAAAGCTAGCTAAGGGATCCACTAGAAGAAGCAGGTGATAACCAACCACCACCACCACCACTATCAATGGATGGCCCAAGGTCTCTAGAAGGCCACTCAAAAGTGGAATCTACTCGGAGATGCGACATGGAACATCACCTAGATGAGATGATCCTGCCACAAAAGTAGCAACATGGAGCCTGGTATCTCAAAGTCTGAGAGCGTTGAGTAGAGAAATTATAGGCTTGAAGCTGGTAATGAGGTAAAGAACATTCATGAGAAGTAGAGGTGTCTGCACAAAGATTAGCTACCTCAAAGCCACCATCCTTGCTTAACATGAATTTGTAACATTATATTAAAACAAATTGTAGCTTTAGAAAAGAGTAAAACATTTGTATTAAAAGAGCAATAAGAAAAACTATAAAATTTCTACACTTTCATGGGAAAAATAAAACGTCCACCTTGAAACCATTTCAAATTTGAGTATTCTTAAAAGAGATGTGAAGCCAATCCCCGAAAAGAGCTATATGCCAGGAAAAACATATGGGGAAAAGGGGGGAAAATTATAAATCCAACTTGAAAGGCATTGGGTATAATGATTGAACTAGAAGAAGTTTTTAAACAACTCTAGTTGCCCACAAGTTGAGAAACAATGGTTTAGATGCCCATGTGGTAGAACTAAGCCCTCATAGTAAAGAACTATAGAAACAAATACAACAAGAAAATGGGTCAGGTTAGGCTCAAATACCCAACTAGATATTGTGAAATTTATATTTGCAGACTAAAAATTTGGTGATTGCAAATTACATTGCAATATTCAAGTAGGAACCATAGGGAAGTGAGAATGAAGCCAACAATATCCTAAATTGTGTCTTATGATTATATAAAGTAGTATTGAGAATTTGAGAGTTTATTACCTATCCTTCAACTAAAGCTTGGTAGAATGGATACTACTCTTATTAAACATATCCACCAAAATAGTTGACTTGATAGTGTCATATGCTAATTTGGTCTCACCAAAAAAGTTGATACTGGGCTTGTGAATCATCCTAGGAGTGAAGACTCATGATACCCTAGGGAAAAATATCTCATGGGGATTTAATATGTTTTTTTTAAAACTAATCGGATTTTACAAAGGAAACCTTATAAGATCATGAAGCCCTTAATATTGAATGATCAAAGACCACAAAAATTTGTGCTAGTTGAAGTAGAGCCCTTCTCTAAAACCAAACCAAACTAGAAAATGTCAAGGCTTAATGGCTTCCCTAGCATGTTAAATTATTTATGAAACAAAGAGGCCCTCAATATGCACAACCTCCTTTATAAGAACAAGGGTTTTGAAACTATTCTCCTTCTAGGTATGTCACTTGACTAAAAACTAAAAATAAACACAATGTCAAAGAAGAATCTTCTAAGCCTCATTACAAGAAATAGCTTGTCTATTTAACAAAAAGAGTCAAGACTTAGTGTTGGGCAAAAAAGAAGCCAAATTCATCCAAAACCCTTTAAGAGACAACAAAAATCACAAATATGGTGGTGGAAATCTTTGTGATCCAAAGGAGTCTTGCAAAAATTCACATATAAGTATTTGAAGATTTAGATAAGAAGCCTTAGAAGGAGCCACATAAGATAAGTAATAAAAAATGATAGCTACAATAATTTAGTAATAGACATGTAATATTTTAATATAATTAAAATATGTTTTGGAATCCAATAGGAGAGCTTCTTATCAATTTTGGTGAGGAACCAATTCCAAAGGTCGATGAAAGAAGCCTAAGAAAAGGGAATGCCCTTAAAACTTAAAATTTTCCCATGGTATATCGATATTCATCTATAGTTAAGTTTGATGTAGCAAGATTTAATTGATAGTAACATTGAGTCTTATAAAATTGAATAGCCTTGGTAAATGCTAGGAAAATGTATCAAGACATTGGAGTGGTTTCTTGCTATTTTGTTCCTTCCCAATAAGAGAGAAATAAATCATTCATGTAAAGTGTAAATTAACCAATTCACTAAAAGGCTCAAGAAAGGGAATATTTCTAGACCTCCCAAGGTATCTATAGAGATCTAAAACAAATAACCAAAATCTTTATAAAATTTTGTACAATGAAGGAGCAAGGGGGTCTCCCTATCAACTTAAATAGTTAAAACCAAAATCCTAATCCTAGCAGCCATTAATGTTAATGGAAGTAGATACATAATGTCATGTACATGTATCCACATCTCATATAAGCCTATTCTCAACCATTACATCCTCCATCATCATATTCGTACTAAACATCACATATGCATAACCAATGTATCTTGCATCACATATGTTAGAAATATTTCATCATCATAAATACATCCTATCGTACATCATACATATGCATAGTACACAAAAATATGTTAAAATCCTCTCTCTTCATATTTATTTAACTCTCTTACCCCCCCCTCCCCCACCCCCTTGAGCTTTCTCATCTTCTCCTTCTCCTTCTCCTTCATATTTATTACTCTCTCTTAATCCCCTTAAGACTCTCTCTTTATACCCCCTTCTAATTTTCTTTTAATGCTCTCACAATCACTCTCTATCTCTTTCTTCTTATTTCCTTAATACTCTCTCTATCTCATAATCATCTCTCTCTCCTTATTTCCTTAAATCTCTCAACCCCGCTCTCTCCCCCTTCTAATTCTTATATCTATCATTTAAATTGTGCATGTGTAATTTTAGATTTTAACATTAATTTATAGTTAATGGAATGGTTTTTTATCAAATTTGCTTCCATTTTACATGCACATGTAATGTACTTAATTTTTAACATTTAACACATTTTACCCCTAGATGGCCACACATGATCATGATGATATACCTCAGGATGAGGTACCTCACAGTGATGCACTTGAGGGTCATGTCGCTGATGCACCTTACATTCCAGATATGCTAGCATATTTTAGCTTTCTACCTTAGCGATGGGACGATTGCGAGATGTTATTAGTAGATCTTAGGAGGGCGTGTATAGAGATATTTGTACCACTTTACTAAGGAGTCTTAAGGATTTGAGTGTATAGATGATATCTCATAATTTATTTACACCAAAATTTATAGAGGATACTTTTTAGAGTCTAGAGTTGAGATCTTGATTGATGTTTTCTTAGAGATGGTCCATAGTCATGTTTCTAAGGATATCATCAAACAAGAGGTATTTTCATTTAATGAGGGGAAGGTAGAGGTGAGGGAATATCAAGTTACATGGTATGTCATTCCTAAGATAGCTTCTAGGATATACCCTTAATTCCTTATAGCACATGGTCATTATCCTAATAACAATCAAATTCCTTTATATTTTGCACAACAGTTGTACATTGAGATCTATTTGGGTCTCAACGTCAACTACCTAGATAATCCTAGTTATTTTGGCTAGGGGCATGATAGGGTTTTCAATCAAAATAAGTATTGTAGGTATCATCAAGTTGTACTTTCTCATAGATAGTTGGTTGGGGAGAGGACTTTGGCAGTGACATCATCAATGGCTACTACCACTGATAGAGTTATAATTACTTCCCAGCGGGAAGCAATTGACAGGATCAGGCTGATTACATCTGCAACTACCACCATTATGTCTGACACACTTGGTACATGTATTTTTAATAGACCAAGTCAACCTAGATCATCTTTTGAGGCATCATCTAGTACTTCATGATCAAGCGATGAGGCATACATAGCTTCTATTATTCCTACGCCAGACAATTTATGAGCTCTTTTTGGATAACATAGTCACTTGGATTTGGCACTTTATTTTTTGGAGGACCTTCTCCAGTCATATTCCTATATTGCATACTTGTAGAGGATACCAGTATAGTCTATCAGAGATGTCATCAGAGTCTCATAAGGACTTGTAGTTCCACCTGTTAGCACGTGCAAAAAATTTCATGGCCCTGACATTTTTCCCCTGGTCTCTGTGTCATTTTTCATGTCTCTGGCTAAAAGCCCTTAGCAAAAAATTCAAAAAACTAGCCATTACATGGAAAAACCCTTTGTCTAAACCCTGGTCTTATTCTATTTTGATGTTACTTTTCGCGGGTCACTTAAGGGTCCTAATATGCATGTGCTTTATATTTTGGTCAGCCCCAGTGTTAACTTTTCCTAAGTTTCTACCCCTGGTGAATTTAATATTTCCTAAAGTCCTCAGTGCCTGATTTTTCCCAAAAGCCTAAGTCCTAAGCTTTAGTTTTTTCCTATGTTCTAGCTTAATTTTTCCTGGGCCACTCTCTAACACCATCTCCATCCAATGATCGGTGCAAATTCTCATAGGTTGTGTCAGACGCTTGAGATCTTACGCCGATAATTGATTTTTCCTGACGAAATAGCTTTTCTTTTTGAGCGGGTCCACTGCCATGTAAGCTGACTTGGTGGTATCTCATTGGTCGATAGAAGTATGAAATGGCTTGTTGTCAGTGGGACCTGAGCTTTTAGATGTGTCAGTGGGTCTTGATCTTGTCAGTGAATCGATGAACGACGTATAATCTTATGGGTTTTGTCAGAGGCTTAAGATCTTGCGACGGCTGTTGATTTTGTTTCCTGTCAGATGGTTGTCAGAGATGGGAGGAGATTCTCAATCTAATGGTGGGCATGTAATCTGATAGAATCTCAGATGGGTATGCAAACTTTAGACAGTCGTTGATCTTCCTGATGTGGGCCCGGTCAAAGTTTCTCAGTCTTTTGGTGGTTGAGTTAAGATTTAAGAGCCCGCGAAGCATGAAGATCTAACGGCCACAACTTAAAGTTAACCTGATTTCAAATTTTGACCATTGATTTGCTGCAAGCACCATGAAAGTAGCCATTTATTTTCAAATTTGAATTTGCAGAGGGTTTCTAGTGACAGGAAGTACCATAATTTATGGTTTTAATAGCTGATTTCGATTGGTTTGGTGGCGCTTGCTATTGTAGTGTGGTCCAGGGTGTTGAGTGATCATCTACAGGGTTTGTACTGTGCAGTTTTGTGCTCGAGGTGTGTTGTAGGTGGCCACAAAGGGTTGATATTTAGGCATTATTCATGATTCTCAGTACCTTCTCAGTGAGATTTTCATAATTGAGGATCAATCTGGGGCTTGTCTTCTCCTGATTGCCTGGGTTTCTTCCCCTGTGATAAATTTGTAGCCATTTCCAGTTGGTTGGGTGGTTGAAACCCTAACCCTAGTCATCTGTAGCTTGTTGCATTCTCTTTGAGGATTCCAAGATGACTAGGGAGTATAAGTTGCAGAAATTTTGATTTTGTATGGGTTCCAAAACTTTCTTTGGTCCCAGGCTGGTTGTCCATGGTGTTTTACTAATAGAGGAGCTGGATTTTGTATCTTTTCCTATCCTTGTGTTGTTCTGATTGTGTATTGATTTTGAATATATTAATGAGGATGTTATTGAGTTCCAATCTTGCGTTTGTGCATGTCTTCTTATTTTGGTTCTAAGCTCATATATGTTAATGTCACAAAGTGTATTAGCATATGGTAAACAAAGAGTATTATGAAGTCATCTTTGAGTTCCTAACAAAGTTAGGATTAAAGTCTTTTAGGTGGGTTCAATGAGTTTGCAACCAAGCAGGAATCTGATGTCCTTGTGTCTGAGGGAGAGGGGTAATAGGAAAAGCATGTATCCTAGATTCAATTATGCTTGAATTAAGGTTTTCAGTTGATGTATGTAATTGGGTGACTCTTTGCCCTAGGTTAAGGCATTGGTCCATCCTCTAGAGGCATTTCATTGTTGTCAACCATACACACAAACATTCAAATGATAAAATCTTAAAGTAGTTAGTAAAGATTATATAGTTTTATATCATTTAGTGATTCCTTTTTAGAAGTGAATCAAGGGTACACCCACCTAAGCATTAAGGCTCAAAGTGTAGGAGGATCTCTCTTGATCCTTGTTAATTGGCCCTCTTCCTTGTAGACTTTGGAGTGGTGATAGAGTCAAAGTTATATTAAAATTATCCATCAAAGTATAAATCTACAAGTTGAAGATCAAAGGGAACCCCCAACACCACCATCCTAGGGCACGTCATTGATTCATACGCATCATAGTTCATAGAACTTTATGCAGGATGAAACAACCAAAAATCACTCTACAGATACAAAGGAAGGGCTATGATTTGGGATGTCTGTATCATATTTTAGGGTGTATAGGGATTTGAGGAGAAGTTACAAGGGTTGAGGTAGGTTGATGCTGGTAGTGATATAGGATCATATATGGATATTCTATGTTAGGATTAGGTAATACTAAGAGGGGGGGGTGAATCAGTATTATTGCACTTTAATTTAAACTTCAACCAATTATAAATAAACCATAACAATGCTGAAATGAAAAGAACATATAAGAACAATAGATAACTCATGACATTATAATTTGTTCTCAAGGAAACCCCGGCCATGGGAAAACTCCAGTGGGGATGGTACCCACAACTATGCACTAAAATATTATATCCCTCTTAGGAAATCTAGCCCTATTAGGAGATGATTATTACATAGTAAATTTCCTTGTTAGAGGAATACAAAACCCTGTTAGGGGATACAAAACACCTGGTTAAAGGTGGTGAGCATACAACTCTTACAATAAAAAATAGTCTCAAAAGAGTTCTCCAAAAATGAACAATACAAGAACTTCCTTTGCTTAGATAGTTCCATTTGTAGCTTAGTCAAACACTGATATCACATCTTCTCTCTACTCTTAGATTCACATCTATCATATCATTATTACAATCATTACCATTCTTCTCATCACTTCCACAAAACACTCTATACATATACAAAATCTGCCATCCAGTCGACTTCACAAATACTATACAAAATATAATAATAAATTATGTAAATGATAAACATAGAGTCAGCAATCTTATATTACCAAAGTTTCAGCAATATAATTCATCCATCTAACTTAAGATGTTACCATATCCATTATCCTTCTCTCAATCATCGCAACTGTTTGTGTTCTTTATTACACTGATTCTTTGTCTTCACATACCTCCAGATCACTGTATCTCACTGATCTGATCACCAAAACACATGTGACCTTGACTAAAGGTCCTACATATCCCAAAATACCTTCAACTAACTTTTCAAGCCATAATACATCATACACTATTATCGTTAACCAAAACTATACCACATTACACTATTATCCTGATTTTGTACTTAGTCATTTTCATGACTATGACTCCACTACCAAAACTCTCTACATGCGATCACCTGAGCATAAGTGTTTCCATAAATGAAAATCCTTAAGTGATCCCTAGTGCCCAAAAATATCACTTGCCAAAAATATCAACCTTTGGCATTGATGGAAATACTTAGCAAAAAATGACTAAGTGTTTAGGGACTATCTCCCTTCTACTTATATACATATCTTTTTTTATTCTTTTTCTCTTTTTTTTTCTCCCTATTTACTCTTTTCTTCTTCTCTTCTATACTCTTCCTCTCTTCATTTTTATCTTCTCTTCCTCTCCCTTTGACATCAATGGCAAAGGTACTTTCAAAATTACAAAAAATTCTAATCACAAAAAGACTTAGTTCTTACTCACCAGTTTTAAGATATCTAGGAAAGAGTTTTCCAAGGTCTTCACTTCCTCATCCTATGATTTTATCAAAAGCTCACTGACATTGATCAATCCATTCAGTGCATATGATGTTATCTCTTCTGCCTTAAGCTTGGTAGGTATAGCTTTAGACATTGATCCTTCCACCTAATCCATCTCTATTAGATGAGTTTCAAACATTGAAAGTTTGGGAGTTAATAGGCTCTTCAACAAGCCAAATCTGTCTACCACTCTCCCTTTCTCCATTTCCAGTGCACTCATTTTATCCAACAACTTGGATGCTTGTTTATTCATTTCAATCATAGTTAGTGAAGATGTTTCACAACTATCCATCAGACTATCAAGTGTAGCCCTATCCTTGGCTATAATGTCTTCAATATTATTTACATGTTTGCAAGGACTTATACATTAACTATAAATATTTCTACCTTGTGCTACATAGCTCTTAGCCTTAAGAGTAGTAGCTTTGAGAATGTCTAAGTCCCATGAGATGGAGTGACATACTTCTCTCAATTTCTTTTCCAAGAACCTCTTCTCTGCCTTATCTTCTATAGTCTTCAACAATGACTCAAAGTGACCATCAAAGCTATCCAGTGCTATACCTAGGTTCTCTGCTTCATCCTTTCCTTGAATGATAATCGGTGTAGGAAGTAATTTGTTTACTGGCTCTACAACTCTAGCCATTAGTTTTACTCTTTTATCCCCTTTCTTTACTGACCTTTCCTTAGCCTTAGCAAAGGCCATGAAGGATAGCCTCATGAGCTCATCCTCATCCATGTTATCTACATCAGCACTCACCAGTTTGGCCATACTTGCCAACAATAGAGTAGAAGAGGTGTGAGGTTCTTGTTTTTATTCCTTTCTAACCTAAACTACTTTCTCTGCTTCAGTTTGTTCTACCTTCCTTTCTTCTTTTTGAATTTCCTTTTCCTGTAACTTCCCTTCATTTTTCTCCTATGATTTCTCTTCCTCTATTTGTCCTTGTACTTCAAATTCCATTACACTATCCAAATTATCCAGAAATGGATCATTTACATCATGTGAATTGTCAAGGGTCACAGCCACACCAGAGACAAAGAAGTCTGGTTGCATTCTAGCCTCGCTTTCTTGTTCACTTACTTCTGCAATCTTGGAACTTTCCCCCAATCCCAAAGGTGTAGGCTTGGTGACCTTGGGAGGTGAGGTCTTCTTTGGCATATCACTCATAAGGATTTTATCTAGTGCCTTTTGAGTGTCCTCAATTACTTCATCATATTTTCTAGCCATAATTTTCACTAGTTTGGCCTTTTTCCTCAGCAAGGGTTTCAATTCATTTATTATCCTCTCCCTTTCTTGTATTGAGACAATAGGTAACATGTCCTCAAAATATTTTTTTCCTTATGTTCTCATCTTCTGATTGTGCCAACTACTTTCTGATCTTCGGGTAAGTGCACAAAGATGGGGGACCAAAAAGAGGGTATAATGCCACTTTTTTCTTGAAATCAGCAAACTCTGAACTTCAACAAGAAATTGAAGATAGTTAGACTCAAAATTTTAAGATGCGACAAGAACAAGAGTTGTAATACTCTGAATCTAGTTCGTAAACTACTAATTTATTTTGAAAATGGTGTAGATTAAGGCCCTCAAAAAGGGGGAGCACTAAAAGTGGTCCTAATTTTTGTGAAAACACATAACATAGTGTCTGGTGTGCTCCCCCTAAAATGTTAACTTTTTTTTTGAATTTTTTTAATCGCTCCAGTCTGAAGTTAGCTAACACCATGTAGTTTATCCTGGATTTTTTTGCTAATTTTTTTATGAATGTATAATTTTTGATGAATTTACGAAGTGTACACATCCTGAAAACATGAAATTTATGTGTGCTCCTCCTAGAAATCATTTAAAACTAATTGAAAATCAAATTTTATTTGTTTTTATAGTGTGTATAATAGAGTCTAGTTTCTAAAAATGTAACTTGTTGCAAAATTCAATGAATGAGTCAAAATCTATGCCTAAAATACTACACGTTGGTTTTTGACAAAAAATGGACATTCGTGCACAAAAGAAATTAGAGATGAAAAACTTAACATAATCAGAATTCAATATAAATTATATGCTTAGATAGCTAATAGATAGATCTACAATATCACGTCATCTAATTTTTACGTTATTGAACTATGACTAAACCTGATGAAGAGCACACAAAAAAAGTTGTCATTTTCATGTATGTTTGCTGGAAAATGCATCTCAAGGCTATTTGAATCCTCCAAGCCTTTGGGTTGGATCTCCAAGGAAAATCCAAGCCTTAGGATTGGTAAATTCCAATGCCTTACCAAGCGCATGCACCCTATAGGGTGTGCGCACTATGGAAATCTATGACTTCCACAAGGTGTGTGCCCTATGTAAGTCATAGAGGAAGATCTCTCTCTCTCTCTTTTTCCTACTTTCTCCCCTTCCCCTTCTCTCTCCCCTAATTTCTCCCCTACCCCTTCTCTCTCTCTCTCTCTCCTACTTTCTCCCCTTCCCCTTCTCTCTCCCCAAATTTCTCCCCCCCTCTATGTGTGTGTGTGTGTGTGTCTCTCTCTCTCTCTCTCTCTCTGTCTCTCTCTGTCTCTCTCTGTCTCTCTTTGTCTCTCTGTCTCTCTATCTCTATCTCTATCTCTGTCTCTCTCTGTCTCTCTGTCTCTCTCTCTATTCTCTCTCCCTCTCACCCCCTCCTCTGTCTCTGTCTCTCTCTGTCTCTGTCTCTGTCTCTCTGTCTCTCTGTCTCTCTCTCACTGTCTCTCTTGTACTTTCTCCCTCTCTCTCTCTCTCTCTCTCTCTCTCTCTCTCTCTCTCTCTCTCTCTCTCTCTCTCTCTCTCTCTCTCTCCCTTTTTCTTTTTTTACATAGGGTGCATGCACTATAGGACGCATGTGCTATATCACGCTCGTGCTATGCAAGAGTATGCATAAATTTTTTTTAGTTTTGCATAGGGTGCATGCGCTATAATGCGCTTGCGCTATGGAAGACTTAAATAAATAGTCTTCTTTGTCAAAGATCTCATGAAAGAGGCCCACTTTTTCTGTATGGTGTCTAAGTTCTACGTGTTATCTGACAAATATTCACTTTTCATGGTGTTGATAGTTACAAAGAAGCATATTCTATCAATTTGCACCATCTTTTTGTTTAAAAATCAACATCGAATTGTGAAAGTCAATCATTATCACTGAAATTTATCGATTGAGGTAATTTTTTTAAAAATTTTACATGTCAAATGTGAATAAAGAGTGTTTTGGTTTATAATTGGTATGATATAGACTTGTTCAATACATAATTTGATATAATTGTAATAAATTTATATTATAATTTGTCATATTGTAAGAGGTTTATATTATAATTTTACTTATTGTTTTACATTTATATTATATTTTTAAAATTATAATCAATTCATATGTAGAAATCATCATCATGCCAAGGAAACGAGCAAAGACTTTAACATCAGAAGAGCATGAAAGAGTCAAAGAAAAGAAAAGGGAAAGAATAAGACAACTTCGTGAACAAAAAAAATTGGATACCATAGAAGAAGATTTTTCTTTGGATGAGGAACATGAAACATCAATACAAAGTAAGAGAGAATTGGAATTGGAAACAAAAAGACAACAAATGAGAAACTTGCGTGCAACAAGACAATTGAATTATGAAGATGCGGGCACATCATCTATGAGTTCCCAAGTTGAAGAGACATCATCGTCTAATGTTGGAGGCACACCATTATCTACTTCTGAAGGTGTGGGCACACCATTGTCTACACAATTCACACATAATGTTTTTGATGCTCCTAGAATTATTTATAGAAAGCCAAAATATTTGATTGATATTGATACTAACATTTTGCAAGCAATGCCTGACAAGATTCCCAAGTGTACTTGTCAAAGAAATGCTAATCATATTTGGAGATCATTTTTTGAGAATTTAAACATGATAGGAAGATGTCAACTATTTGTTGAAATGATGAGAAATCTGAAATTTAGGCCCATCATGAAGATTCTTGGGCTAAGAACGATGGATGAAACAAGTGAAAAATCTATTGTAAAGAATATAATGACTGCATATGAGAATGTGGGTTCTACATCACGCATGAAAGATAATAATGTCACACGATGTGTACTTACATCAATGATAGTAAGCACTCAAATGAAGAAATCTTGACTCATTAGAAAGACAAGAAAAACATTGAGAATAAGTAGAAAGTCTCTAATGACAGCCTTGGGAAGGCGTCAAAGAGTGGAAGATCCAAATAGCAATGAGTTATGGGGATTTTATAGTAGACTGTTGTGAAAAGATAAAGTAATTGTTGAAGCTTTAAAATCCTTGATTGAAGAATTTTGGAAGAATAACACACGCGTTGTTACAAGTAGTAGTTGTCGTTGCACCAAAAGATCAACCTGTTAATGCACGATACAACCACTAGACTTATAGAAGACATAGGAGGTGGTTAAACCATGTCACAAATCCTGACAAGAGTGCTGACCATTTGCCAACAATCTCCCCCTCAGCGTTACCCGAGGGGATTCAAACCTATGACCAAGCTTTGATACCACTTGTTACAAGTAGTAGTTGTCGTTGCACCAAAAGATCGACCTGTTAATGCCTGATACAACCACTAGAATTATAAAAGACACAGGAGGTGGTTAAACCATGTCACAAATCTTGAGGGGAGTGCTGACCATTTTGCCAACACACATATCTCCTAATCAAAGAGATGTTGTAAGAAGGAAAATTGGCATTCGAATTCGTGTTCCACATCTAAAACATTTTTTGGATTCAACTCAGACACAATTCTTTGCAAAATTTATGCATATGTATCCTCAAATTAAAATTAGTCAGAGATATTTTGAAATGTGTAAACCTTTTTATGTGAAGATAAATCACACATGCACAACTTGTTGTTGTAGGGTACATATTGAAATTTCTAACCATTTTGAAGTTTATAGGAATATATGTGTAGATTTGCACTGTAACAATGTTTTGCAAGATTGTAACATAAATGTCCCACCTAGATCTTCAAGGGAATTCATATCTACCATTTTATATGAAAGAGTGGGAATTAATATCTTCCCATATATCCGAACTCTGAAATACATCCCAAAGCTGTATTTAAATACTAAAAAATCCCCAAACTCTATCACATGTTGATGTACAAAAATTTCCCAGCCCGTGCCAAAAAACTTAATTCTAGTGCTTGTACTACATATTTTGACACCCCACCATTCACTAAACTCTCTCACCAAAACACCCTGGTTCTTAGAGTCATAAACCTAGGGTCTATTCAAGAAGACCTCCAAAACCCTCTCGAGATTGATCCAATGATTCTAACACACCATATTGGACATGAACATTCATTTTCCTTCACCAAAAACCTCCACCCTTAAGTGCATTCACTCCCATGCCCAATCATTGTCCCCAACAACAGTCTATTCCTTCACCTTCTTAGCAAATAAAATAATGATTCAAATGCATGGAAATGTAAATAATAAACACAACAATATATTTACTTTACTTCCCTATCCAAAACACATTCCAATCAAGCATATGCAATTGTTGTTTCATTGACTGTTCACCTAGAGCCTCTAATATGTCAAATCAGCCTTTTTCTCCTGATCCTTCCAAACAACTAAAGGAACTCATGATTTTTTTAGATACCCTTTTGGGTTCTATAAATCCTACCCAAACCCCAAGATAGATTCATTTGGACCATCTAGTAATACCTTAGTAGTCACCAACTACGCACCATCTAGTCAAGACTGACTGTGACCCCAAATCCAATCAATGTCAAGAACACCAGTAATTTCCTCTGGAAAGATAAATAACAACCAAGGAAAATTCCTTACATCATAGACCAATCCAAATCACATTTTATGCAAATATTTTAATTCATTGGTCTTTAATTGCACTTTGAGCCGAAGTGTCCCTCAACGTCCCTTCAACATGAAATTGGTGATCTTTACGGGGTCATAGCTCAGAACTCATGTGAGGTAGCATCAAGACATTAGGTGCTACAGGACCATGTCACTAGGGCCTACAATAACCTGTCTCAATTTTTAGATATTCAATTTCATTTAAATTTGGAAACACATTATCAGTCGATGTCAAATCTCACAGTGTTCCTCAGTTCAAACAACCAACATTGTGTATCTTTCAAACTATCAGTCATAGCATCAAATCATCTATTCCAACAACTCTGAATGGTTGGGTAAACACTAGGGGCAACCTCATTTTCCATGCATAGTCATTCGAACACCGCTAACGACTCCAGGCTGAAGTGTCCCTCAACATCCCTTCAACATAAAATCAATGATCTTTACAGGGTCATATCTTGGAGCTCATGCGAGGTAGCATTGAGATGTCAGGTGTTATGGGACCATGTTGCCGAGCCCTACAATAAATTATCTCAATTTTGAGAGATTCAAGTTCGTTTAAATTTGGCAACACATTCTCGATCGATGTCAGAACTCACAATATTCCTCAGTTCAAATAGATAACATTGCGTATCTTTCAAACCATAGGTCATAGCATCATACTGACTATTCCAATAGCTCCAAATGGCTGGGTAAATGCTAGGGACAACTTCATTTTCCACACACAGTCGTTCAAACACCACCGATGACTCTAGGCCAAAGTGTCCCTCAAGGTCCCTTCAGCATGAAATCAATGATGTTTAAGGGGTCATATCTTGGAGCTCATGTGAGGTAGCATCGAGACATCAGGTGCTATGGGACCGTATTGCCAGGGCCTACAATAAACTATATTAGTTTTAAGAGATTCAAGTTCATTTAAATTTGGCAACGCATTCTCAGTCGATGTCAGAACTCAAAGTGTTCCTCAGTTCAAATGACCAACATTGCATATCTTTCAAACCATCAGTTGTAGCATCGAACTGACTATTCCAATAACTCTGAATGGCTGAGTAAACGCTAGGGGAAACCTCATTTTCCACACACAGTCATTCGAATGCCGCTAATGACTCTAGGTTGACATTTCCCTCAACATCCCTTTAGCATGAAATCAAAAATCCTTATGGGGTCATATCTGGGAGCTCATCCGAGGTAGCATGGAGACGTTAGGTGATATGGGACTATGTTGCTAGGGCCTATGATAACCTGTCTCAGTTTTCAGAGATTCAAGTTTTTTCAAATTTGGCAACACATTGTTGGTCGATGTCAGAACTCATAATGTTCCTCAGTTCAAATGGCCAACATTGCGTATCTTTCAAACCGCTAGTGGTAGCATCGAACTGACTATTCCAATAGCTTCAAATGGCTGGGTAAATGCTAGGGGCAACCTCATTTTCCACACACAATCATTCGAATGCCGCCGATGACTCCGGGCCGAAGTGTCCCTCAAGGTCCCTTCAACATGAAATCAGCAATATTTATGGGGTCATATCTCAGAGCTCGTACAAGGTAGCATCGAGATGTCAGGTGCCATGAGACTGTGTTACCGGAGCCTACAATAGCCTATCTTGATTTTTAGAGATTCAAGTTCATTTAAATTTGGCAACACATTCTTGGTTGATGTCAGAACTCAAAGTGTTCCTTAGTTCAAATGGCCAACATTGTGTATCTTTCAAACCGTCGGTCATAGCATCGAACTGAAAGTTCCAAAAGCTTTGAATGGCCAGGTAAATGCTAGGGGCAATATTTTTTTCCACACACAGTTGTTCAAACGCTGCTGATGACTCCGAGCTGAAGTGTCTCTCAAGGTCCCTTCAGCATGAAATCAGCAATCTTTATGGGGTCATATCTTGGAGCTCATGTGAGGTAGCATCGAGCCACTGGGTGCTATGGGACCATGTTGCTAGGGCCTACAATAACCTATCTCAATTTTTAAAGATTCAAGTTCGTTTAAATTTGGCAACACATTCTTGGTCGATGTTAAAACTCACAGTGTTCCTCAGTTCAAATGGCCAACATTGCGTATCTTTCAAACCGTCGGTCATAGCATCAAACCTTCTATTCCAATAGGGGAAACCTCATTTACCACATAGTCATTCAAATGCTGCCTACGACTCTAGGTTGAAGTGTCCCTCAAAGTCCCTTCAACATGAAATAAGCAATCTTTATGGGGTCATATATTGGAGCTCATGCAAGGTAGCATCAAGATGTGACGTGCTATGGGACCGTGTTTCTAGGGCCTACAATAACCTATCTCAGTTTTTAGAGATTCAATTTTATTTAAATTTGGCAACAAATTCTTGGTTGATGTCAGAATGTAAAGTGTTCCTCAGTTCAAATGGCCAACATTGCATATCTTTCAAACCTTCAATCGTAGCATTGAACCGACTATTCCAATAGCTCTGAATGGCCAGGTAAACACTAGGGGCAACCTCATTTTCCACACATAGTTGTTCGAATGCCGACGATGACTCCAAGCCTAAGTGTCCCTTAAGGTCCCTTCAACATGAAATTGATGATATTTACGAGGTCATATCTCAGAGTTCATATGAGGTAGCATCGAGTCGATGGGTGCTATGGGACCATGTTGCCGGGGCCTACAATAACCTTTCTCAATTTTTAGAGATTCAAGTTTATTTAAATTTGGCAACACATTCTCGGTCGATGTCAGACCTCAAAATGTTCCTTAGTTCAAATGGTCAACATTGTGTATCTTTCAAACTGTTGGTCGTAGCATCAAACCGACTGTTCCAACAGCTCCAAATGGCCGGGTAGGGGCAACCTCATTTTCGACACATAGTCATTCGAATGCCAACACCAACTCTGGGCCAAAGTGTCCCTCAAGGTCCCTTCAGCATGAAATCAATGATCTTTACAGGGTCATATCTGGGAGCTCGTGCGATGTATCATCAAGCCATTAGGTGCTATGGGATCTTATTGCCAAGGCCTACAATAGCCTGTCTCATTTTCAGAGATTCAAGTTCATTTAAATTTGGCAACACATTGTCGGTCGATGTCAGGATTTAAAGTGTTCCTCAGTTCAAACGACCAACATTGTGTATCTTTCAAACCATTGGTCGTAGAATCGAACTGACTATTCCAACAACTCCAAATGGCTGGGTAAATGCTATGGGAAACATCATTTTCCACACACAGTCATTTGAACACCACTGACGAGTCTGGGCCGAAGTGTCCCTCAGGGTCCCTTTAACATGAAATAGGAAATCTTTATGGGGTCATATCTCAGAGCTTATGTGAGGTAGCATCAAGCCGTTAGGTGCTATAGGATCGTGTTGCTGGGGCCTACTATAGCCTGTCTTAATTTTTAGAGATTCAAGTTCGTTTAAATTTGGCAACACATTCTTAGTCGATTTCAGAACTCAAAGTGTTCCTTAGTTCAAATGACCAACATTGCGTATCTTTCAAACCATCAGTCGTAGCATTGAACTGACTATTCCAACAGCTCCGAATGGCTAGGTAAATGCTAGGGGAAACCTTGTTTGCCACACATAGGCGTTCGAAAGCCATCGACAACTCCTGGCCAAAGTGTCCCTCAAGGTCCCTTTAGCATGAAATCAATGATCTTTACAGGGTCATATCTCGAAGCTCATGTGATGTAGCATCAATCCATTAGGTGCTATGGGACCATGTTGTCGAGGCCTATAATAGTCTATCTCAGTTTTAAGAGATTCAAGTTCATTTAAATTTGGCAACACATTCTTGGTCGATGTCAGAACTCAAAATGTTCCTCAGTTCAAATGGCCAACATTGCGTATCTTTCAAACTGTCGGTTATAGCATCAAAATGACTATTCCAACAGCTCTGAATGGTCAGGTAAACACTAGGAGCAACCTTTTTTTCCACACACAGTCATTTGAACGTTGCCGAGGACTCCGGGCCGAAGTGTCCCACAAGGTCCCTTCAGCATGAAATTGGTGATCTTTACGGGGTCATATCTTGGAGCTCATATGAGGTAGCATCGAGCTGATAGGTGTTAAGGGACCATGTTTCCAAGGCCTACAATAACTTGTCTCATTTTTCAGAGATTCAAGTTCGTTTAAATTTGGCAACACATTCTCGGTTGATATCAGAACTCAAAGTGTTCCTCAGTTTAAATGGCCAACATTGTGTATCTTTCAAACTATTAGTCGTAGCATCAAACTTACTATTCCAATAGCTTTGAATGGTTGGTTAAACACTAGGGGCAACCTTGTTTTCCACACATAGTCATTTAAATGCCACTGACGACTCCGGGCTGAAGTGTCCATCAAGGTCCCTTCAACATGAAATTGGTGATCTTTACGGGGTCATATCTTGGAGCTCATGCAAGGTAGCATCAAGACGTCAGGTGATACAAGACCATGTTGTTGGGGCCTACAATAACCTATCTCAATTTTTAGAGATTCAAGTTCGTTTAAATTTGGAAACACATTCTTGGTTGATGTCTAAACTCAAAGTGTTCCTCGGTTCAAACGACCAACATTGTCTATCTTTCAAACTGTCGGTTGTAGCATCAAACCAACTGTTCCAACAATTTCAAATGGTCGGGTAAATGCTAGGGGTGACCTCATTTTCCACACACAGTCATTCAAATGTCATTGACGACTCCAGGCCAAAGTGTCCCTCAAGGTCCTTTCACCATGAAATCAACGATCTTTATAGGGTCATATCTCGGAGCTCATGCGAGGTAGCATCAACCCGTCAAGTGTTATGGGACCATTTTTGTCAGGGCCTACAATAACCTATCTCAGTTTTCAGAGATTCAGGCTCATTTAAATTTGGAAACACATTCTCGATCGATGTTAGGACTCACAGTGTTCCTCAGTTCAAATGGCCAACATTGTGTCTCTTTCAAACCATCAGTTGTAGCATTGAACCGACTATTCCAATAGATCCAAATGGCTAGTTAAACCCTAGGGGAAACCTCATTTTCCACACACAGTCATTTGAACATTGTCAATGACTCCAAGGTGAAGTTTTCCTCAAGGTCCCTTCAGCATGAAATCAATGATCTTTATGGGGTCATATCTTGGAGCTTGTGCGAGGTAGCATGGAGACATTAGGTGCTATGGGACTATGTTGTCAGGGCCTACAATAGCCTATCTCAATTTTTAAATATTCAATTTCATTTAAATTTTGCAACACATTCTCAGTCGATGTCAAAAGTCACAGTGTTCGTCAGTTCAAACGGCCAACATTGCGTATCTTTCAAACTGTCGGTCGTAGCATCAAACCGTCTATTCCAACAGCTCTGAATGGTAGCTAAATGCTATTGATAACCTTGTTTGGCACACATAGTCATGCGAACACCGTTGACCACTCTGGGGTGAGCAGGAGGATGTGTGCAAATATGTATTTAGATGCAAAAGGGCTTGAGGTCCATTTTGAAATTTGATAATATATTTGGATCATAGAATATTATTTGGATCATGTATTGATCATATTGTAACCCAATCTTAAATGTAAGCCTTAATGGCACTGATAAGCCTAAAAGGTACCTAGGGGTCACTAGGAATGGTTATGTATTTAGCCTAGGTTAGGGGCTGATGGAAATAACCTATAAGGGTCTATAAATATGTAGTAATTCCATTAGAGCCTTTACATAGTGTTAAAAGTAGTAAATGTGAACAATCTTGTAAATTGCCTATATTGGCAATATAAGCCAAATAGGGCTTAATTGGAGTTATTAGGGGTTAGTAGGAAGTCTAAGTTAGTTTAGTTTGTAAAGGTTGTCTCTAAACCTTTTATAAGTAGTTAGAGTGGGCAAAGGGTGTTGGGTTGTTGAGTTGACAACTTTTGTTGTCAACTTGAAAACTAATTCTAGTGTTTGTCATTAACAATTAGTCAGTTAGGGGACAGTTAGAAGTTAGTTTGTAGGTTCCAATCAGTCTTTTGGAATATTAGAGTCTATTTGGAAGGGATCCACATGAGTGGACATGGTGAGAATGTTGTTGATCTGAAATAGATCGAGTTTGTATTAGCTTGAATCGATAAAATCAAAATTTCTCTACACATTGGTATTCCACTGGTCTACAGGTACAGTCAACAATAGTGAGTTGTTGTACTTGATCTGAATATGATCCTTGTTTAGTTTGATGTAGGAACATTTATTTGCATTTGTTTTGACTTGGCTATAATATCTTTTCATTACCTTCATCACTAAAAACACCAAGGATTTTACTAGTGTATTGACAGTGACTGGTACAGGGGTACAGTCAACAACTAAGGGACCCCACAATACAATAACCACAAGACCCTGAAACATCAAGGAAAAACAAAACAACCTCCTTCAAATGAACCAAGGTAGTAATACTGAGCATCTTGATGGTGTTCCTATCCTCCAAGGGGTGGTCCAAAATTCTAGGGGTATCAATAACCTAATACCTCAAGTACTTATAATCAGTATGCCCAACAAACAAAGACTTAGTAGTAAAAGCATAAGGTTGCACATCCACATCCGCCCTAGTAATCTTATTAATAAAAAAACTCTTGCCAACATTAGGGTACCCACATATCAAAATAGGCTTGGTATTGGGGTCAATAGATGATAACCTTGCCATATGTTGCCTCACCTGTTCGAGGTCATGTCTTTATATTGTGACTGTCTCGTGGAACAGGGAACCTACCAATGAATGTAAATGTTTGATTCCACATGATCTTGGATAGCTTGTGACTTATAAATATTGCCTTATATTATATTTATACATTTCTACATTCATTTCATTACTTTTGTTATTATTACAGTCAAGGAATTGACTGTTATTGAGGACAATGACTGGCATTTGTAGCACAGTCTGCAAGTTAAAGGTTTGAATCCTCCATAATATGCAAGGCACTCCCACCTCTATGTTAACTATGGTTTTTTTTGAGATTTCCATTGATGTATTGTATGTATTAGATATTTCTTTGAATGTAGGGAAGTTGAATAGAAGGTGAGAAGAGACAGAGACAGGCCTGGTGAAATCACAGTAAAAGGAGTTGAAGGTAAGTACCAGTCATGGCTGGAAGTGACCTGATGATTTGAGAGGGTAGATGATGGATGGGAAGGTCCTTTTGGATGTATTAGAAGGTGTTGGGACTGGTGTTGAGGTTGGGTGTTGCAGGGAAGGGTATTTTCTATAAAACCCTTTGTTTCTAACCCAAATAGTGAGGGTTTATTGAATGGGAGTGTAGATGGGTGAGTATGGGAAAAATAAGTTTAAAATTGGTTGTCTTTTATCCTTTATCAAGACTATTTTGGGTTGTGGAGTCCTGGAAGTGAGTGGTTCTAGGAGTTGCTTTGTTAGGTGAGGCTAATTAGGCCTAGTTGAAGGGTTAGGGGGTGAAGGAAGTCTTCACCAATCAAAGAGTTAAATTATGATATTGATATCAATTTAGCAACTCCAAAAATGGTACTATAAAATCTAAAAACATTTCTATGTTGTTTGGGGAGTTTGAGAGTAAATTTCTGATTTCAGTGTTGGAAGGGCTACTAGGTAGGCCTAGAAGGGCTATAGAAGAGGAAGGGTGAAAGATGAGTTGATTGGATTGAATGGGAATTTTTAACATGGAAAATATATCATTTTTAGATTATCTAAGGTGTTAGGATTAGGGTGTGAAGTTTGGTTTGAGTTTTTGTGTGGTGGAGGCACTAGGTGCACTAGGTGGCCTAGGATAGAATTGATGTTAGAAGGCATTGGAACAAGGAAACAAGGAAGTGAATTTAAGTAGTATGGTTGTGAGAGTGACTTAAAAATTTAGTGAACTCAACTAGATCCTTGATTGAGGTTGATTCCTTGAGTGGATTCCAAGTTGTTTGTAGAATCCTCAAGTTGAGTTAGTCTCCTTAGGGTGATAGTGAATGTTGTCGAGTTAGTCTCCTTAGGGTGACAGTAACAAGATACATCGATAAACATACAAGAATAACTATAAGGCATGGGAAATTTACAAATCATAGGACATCCACATAAATATAAATTAGTATACATCAATACACCAAACACATAATTGCATACCTAAAACATAAAAAAAAAAAAATTCGTAGGGCATGGAGCCAAATAGATATGTCCAATAATGTCATACATTGAATATATTCAATAAAATTAAAATGGCTTCCTCAAAGCCAAATGGATGTACAATGTATCACTTATACAATATACAAAAAATATGTCCACTAATGCCATATAGACATACAATCTATATCCCTAATCTAGTCCATTCCCGCCTTGGGAAGAAAACAAATCCCGAGCTGTCTTTGATCGTCACGTTGATGGAGATGCAATGGATGCTATAGTCTTCAATGTGCACTCACTCATCCTTCTATCTAGACTGTTATGTAGCTCAAGCTGATAAAAAAAAATTTAGGCATCAATAACTAATATACATCAAAATTGAATTATACAATGACATAAAATAGAATATTCGCTTACTGCTAGCAAATAGTCACTGTGTACATCCACCGAAGGTGCATGCTAATGATCTGGAGTAATAAGTCCCTACACTAATGATCAAAATAATAATTAAAATGCATACATGTATATCATTATAAAATTCAATACAAATTATTAAAATAACAATTAAAATTAAGTGATCTCTTTCATACCTCAGTCATTGCTTCAGAACTAGCTACTGCTGCAACTAATCCATGATCCAAAGTATCATGAATAGAAGGAGGAGTATCTGATGTCAATAACTAAAAATGAAACAAAAAAAGTATTAATGAGTTATCAAGATTACATATATTTTTTACAACCCTACCAATGAGTAAATGATACCTCCGGGAAGGTTCCACTGCGTCCTTTGGTGTGCGGTGTCGATGTCGAAGCTCCAACATTCAACTAGTGCACATGTACATGGAAAATTATAAGATAACCATTCATATAAGAATGTACTACTCACATGTTAATTATAAAACAATATTACATAATACCTGTGGACTCAATGATGATGTCACAAAGCCAGGTGAAACAATGTGATCATCGTGCCTCTGGATTTTGATCATAATTTGTCTATTAATTTAGTTATTCATTTATTTATTAATTAATTATAATCAAGTAAATCAAATTAACATGCAAATAAAGATACCTCAAGGAAAGTGGCACGATGCCCTTCGCTATCTATTGTAAATGTCAATGGTCCACCAGTGAATGTCTAATGCACATGCACAATAAGTTATGATATAATTATTCATATAATTACATAATAATCAAATATATTAAATAAAATGTTTTATTCAATACATACTTGAGGAATTGACAATGATGTGTAGAAGGGGACAAGAGGATCATTTCCACTACCACCGCCACCGCCACCGACACTCTTGCCCTTAAATTTGATCATAATCAATAGATACTAAATTAATTAGTTATTCTTTTATAAATGAAATATGATCAAAGAAATTTAATGAACTTGACAATATTTACTTGTGTGTCAATGCCAAATGTCATATTTAGAAAATCATCAGTCATCAGTCCAGAATCCTCTTCCTCTCTCTCGGCAGTACCAAATATGCACAGGGATCCACATGACTGAGAAATATGCCCCCTCAAAGATTGACCATGGTCACCCTAACCTAAAGGAGTGGCACACTAAATGAGAGTCTTTGTCAAAGCACTAATTGTGCCTAGTGTGTCTACCTCTACATGTTGCTTCACAATGGAAGGAATAGTAACATGATCCACTTGTGGCTTGCCAATAGGAACCCTAGGTGCATTAGGGTCATGATGTTCCCCCGCTCTATCAAATGATGACCCCCCTCCTCTACCCTGAGAATCTAGATAGTCAAAACAATTTGGCACCTCCTTGAGTACTATTATACACTAAGTTTGTGCCTTTGTCTCAAGCTCTCATAGTCTTGATAACCTAGTATAACATGGGAATCATCTCCAGGTGTGGTACCTATGCTAACTGAGATAAGACCTCCAGGTTCTAGGCTGGTTCCTCTTGGATAATCACCTTAATTTTCTTCTAGACATGAAAAGTAAATTTTAGAGGGAAAGGGATAAAATGAGTGCTTGAAAGGGAAATGACTTGAAAGCAAACTACCTACTAGGTGATGCACTGAAATTAGGGTTTGGATCTTAGTATAGAGGAATGGAATCAATGAAAGGCTTAGGTCTAATAGGTCACAACTTACTAAATAGGCTTGCATAAGTGTTTCATAGGAGGGCCTGAACAAAAGACGCAACTTATGACTTGCAAGCAAACATTCACTTTTGCAACTCGGTGTAGGATTGAGACAAGACTGTAAAGGGGCTAAAGGATACCCATGAAGACATCTAAATTAGATCAACCACAATAACACACACAATTACATAAAAGTAAGAGGGATCAGGAACCCTAAGATACCACTGAAAACATCATATACTTTAATTCAATAAGAGATAAACTCAGACAAGGAAGCATAGGGACATGAAGAATTATCACAAGATACCTCTGCAATGTTTGAATTCATCAATGGGAGAAATACAACTATAGAAGCCAGAGGCCTAAGAAAATGCCATGGATAGCCTTTAAGAAAGGTGAATTTCTTTTACAATTGTCCAACTCTGAGCCCGAAAGCTTAAAAAATACAATATATACATACTCAACTGCACGTAGGCAGGAGTCAGAAAACCTAACTAGGGTTACAAGATTTTCACATTAGAATAACAAACCCTACATCTGTCAAGTCTAATCATGAATGTAACTCTGCAAATATGGCCGATCAGACCTCAAGTTTGCGTGCCCATCTTTGTACTACATCAACCTCCAAACAAGGGACCTAGATTCATCTACTTTCCTGCACAAAGTCTCAAGATGAATGCTCAAGCTGGTACTTTTCTGAGACAAGAATCAACCCATGACGGCCACCCAGACTTCCTCATCATCTTCTTTCAACTACAAATGTCCTAGAGACATAAATTTTCTAAGCTACGTCGCTGCTTGCGGCCTGCAAATCAAATACTAGCAAAAACCCTCTTAGACACATTTGAATTTGAAAAATTAATGACTAGCCGGTCATTTTAAAATATGATTGTTGATATCCTTTATCTCCCAGCAAACGAATGGCTCAGATTAACTTTGAAATGGTCATGAAACCCTTTTAAAAGTTTGAGTCCATATCAACAATACGAGGACCAATGAAATTTTAGCACATCAGCATGTTTGGACCCACCTCAAGTTTTCTGCCTTTAAGTCATTCAGCGACTACACGACTGAAGAATTCTAAGTCGCGAGATCCTTTGGCTTACCTTGGTCTGGTTAAGCAATTCAGTGAACAAGGCTTTTCACTGAATTGCTGGGTCTTTCTAATAACCCTGGTTACATTAAGCAAACACGAGAAAACCTTTTGGTCACTGAATCACAGAATACTTCCCTAACCGCTTATGAGAATCCGGCCTGTATTTGGCGAATTGGCGACCGAAGATAATCGCTAGGTCATTGAGAACTTTAGGGCTTCACTAATTAATTTTGAGATTCTATGAATACACACATTCATGCATTCACCAGATCGATTGGAGCACTGCTATTTTATCACACGAATACACGACCAAAAGGAACTCATTGGAGCCACCAAAACTTTGTTAACCCTGGGCCCATCTCCACATGTCAATCTTCTATTTGTTCTCGACCACCCCACCAACAGACACCTTGACACTTTCTGACATGGACCCACTCTAGTCTAAGATTCTAATCAACGGTGGGTGCATGATCTCATGGCCCCCAAATATCCTTTCAGATTATTTTCCAGTCGCCGATCTCTTTTAAGCCAAAACCCCCTTCTGACAAACGGACCCACCTGGAAATCTTCGTCAGCACCTGGAAACCAATTACATTTGAGCAAGTCAGCACACCTTGACAGACTCGGACCCATGACCTACAGAAAGAGCATCAGATGATTATCACTAAATTGCTGACTTAAATAGTGTGCATCTTATCCTAGCGGCGTAGCGACAACCATAAGATCTTGTTGTACTTTAACCTCCCGAAAGATTAGGACCCACTAACATATGCCTAATCACCATTATGTGGATCAATCAGAAGCTACCATTTGTATACATGTAGTAGTGGACCCACCTGAATGAAGAGTTATGTCACCAGGAGAAATCAACAGCTGTCTTAAGTTCGCAAACTTCTAACACTTTTCATGAGAAAACACGCCAACTATTAGATCAAAAGAGGACTGACAACAGGGCCTGCTGACAAATTACAAGTCATCTCCTTTTGACCAATGAAAAACCTCCACATAGGACACTGTGGCAATGGACCAACAAAGGCATGAAGCACTGAGGAAAAAGGAAGATCGACGGTTGTCGTAAGATCGCAAGCCTCTGACACATGCTATGAGATCTTACGACAACTGTTGATCTCATCAACTGGGACCTCACTTATCACTTAACCCCAGAAGCTTAATTGAATGCATGACCAAAGGAAGAATTGCTCAGTCGCTAAATGTTTAGAAGCACCACCAGTTTATCTTACAACTAAGAAAAACACTACAATCGCCAGTTCGCCGAGAGGAAAAGGTAACCACTGAAAAACTTAGAGAATTGGCGACTGAGGAAAGGCAAATTGTTCGTAGAGTCATGGGATGTTAAGAACTTAACCACCTAGATTAAGAGATTGCACGAACCATTGCAGTCGCGTAGTCGGGGAATGAAAGGTCCAACCTGCCGGGGATTAGGAGAACTTGTGACTGAAAGGAAAGAATTACGCACATGGGTTTTGGGGGACTTAAGTGGCCGAGATAAAGTAACATGAAAATAGAACATGGTCTAGGGTCTCTTAGGGTTTTTTGACACCAACGACTAGTTTATGAATTTTTTGACCTACAGACCAGAGAGTTAAAAGATTGCAGAGGCCAGGAAACAAGAGATAAATTCATGAAAATTTTAGGGATGCCTGGCAAGGTGAAAATAGAGACTTGGGGATAGGTTTAGCCAAATTTGCATGTACATGGAAATTAGGGTAACAAGTACAAACTCGCAATAGAGTTTCCTCAAGAAATATATAGGAACCTCATGATTGTTACATGGATGTGAATCAAAGACCATCCACCATCTCTACCAAAAGATTTTTTTAATGTCTTCATTTAAGCACCAATGAATTGGGAACCTCCTTGTTGTAGTTCGAAGAGTATCTGTGTCCCCTAGTTTTTTGAAGAGTTTGCAAATGTCATCTTTTGTGATTTTTTTTTTATGTCCACATAAGATAATTTATTTGCATAGTATTGTTTTTTTTCTTCTCTTTTATCCTACCATAAATTAATTTGCCCACTAACCAAGCTTATGTGGGTCAAGATTGCTTCCAATGAGTTCACAAGTCTTTCCCTTCTAGGATTTGTACCAATAGAATCTTTTAACCTCTTAATTAGAGATTCTAATTCTTTTTTCCCTCTTTCAATTTGGTTCATCAAATTTTCTTGTGTTCAAGGAGGAGGTTTCTCGATTGGTGGAGGCAATTGAGGTTCATTTTCTTGGTTATATTCTTTATTTGTTTCTTCATTCATTTCTTCATGAGGAGATGGAGGGTTTGGTGGAGGGTTTGGTTGAGGGAGATTATTTCCTCCTGGCAATTAAAAAAACTAGATTTTAAAATCTTAATTACACATAAATTTTAACAAAATAAATTGCTTCAAAACTGAAATTTTAAAACAAATAAGAGGCATGGGCTGTAAAAAAACTTACCTCTTCTTCTGGATCGATCTTGATGACATCATGGAGCCATTCTCTATGAAAATTGATGGATCAATGCAAAGAAATAAATTGCCTAAGCAAATGGATTCCGTGTGCGCACTTGGGAAACCCTTCTTAGCTACAAACGCACATTTGTGGAAAGAAAATGAGCTTTCCCAAATGCTGAAAATACTTTATAGTGTTTTCACAAAGCACGTGCACCCTATAGGGCACATGCGCTTTAGTGCGTATGTAGTATGGTTGATGGGGGACAAAAAAGAAAAGTGGCACCTTTTTTGTGCCCCATCTTTGTGCATATACCCCTCCAGTTTACTATATAGTTCCTTAGGGATACTCCCTTCTATTTCTAACATATTTTCTTAAAAGTCAATAGATAGTCAATGATAGTATCTTCAATGATTTCTTGGTTCTTAGAATCATATCTTTCATAATATCTATCTACTGTTTTCAAATTTCCATCTTTTATCACTCTTTTCTGCAATGATTTAAGTTCTGGCTTCCAGAGAGTTTGTGCATCCCTTTGTGCTACTTTTTCCTCTTCTTTCTCAATTGCCTTTTCTTTTGTCTTCTTGTTTTCCACTTCTACCTCTTTTTCCTTAGGATTGCTTTGCTTGGTAGATCTTGTAGATCTTCTAGGAATGTTCACAGGTATAGTTTCTTGTGTTGTCTCCTCTTGTGTAGGTGATAGGTCAATTATGTCCAGTGTAAGGCTTACTATTTTCTCTACCTCAGAAGGGGTAGGTGCATCAATATCCATGCTTGAAGATGCTTCAAACATCTTAGTTCTTATGTTCTTCAACTTCTCCCTAGTGATTCCTACCTTCACAATGATATCCTCCACAATTTTACTGATCTTTCTCTTTCTTGTTACGTTTTCTTGTTCTTCTTTGACTTTTTTCAGATTTCTATCTATATGTTCCCCATCTTTCTTCATTAGGGTCTATTTCTACTGCCAAAACATGCCCTACTTGCATGGTTATAATCTCATAACTGACTTCATACCCCATAGGGTAACACCATTTCTTCCTCAGTTCCACTGCATCAAAGCACACACAATCAGTTTGCACCATGAAATAGATAGTGTCCTTATACCTTTAAACTAGACCTTCAGGTATACTATACCTCTCCTTAATCTACCTTTGTATAATTTTAATCATACCAAATAACTCTCCATCTACCTAGTTCTTATCTTGTCTTCGGTAGCTCTCTGAGATTTGAATTCCAGTGGGTACATTATCTTTCCATGCCCTAGGGTGCATGTCAGGGAAATTGTGAATGATATGAATGTACATATGAACCAAAAATGACCCAAACATAAATGCCTTAGTCTTATCTTTCTTTATGACCTTTATATTTTCTAGGAACTTTTGTGCTATAACTTCACAAAGATTGTACTTCTTGTTTTCCTTTACCATCCTATAAGACATCATGATAACTCCATGAGATACAGAGTTAGGTCTACTGCTATAGAGCAGTTTGTAGCCCAATATCATTTCCACCAACCTAACATCTTGTTGAAAGATGTCATTGACTATCATTGCTCTCTTATCCCACTTTGAATGGGTTAGGGTTTCCACCTATTTCCTTATATTCTTTTCTACTACTGGAAGGGCTCCTTCATTATCTAGACCAGTTATATCATGAATCATCTGTGCACATATCTTTACTATTTTTTCTCCAATCCAAACAAATTGATGATGGATTCTACTAAGGATTACCTTAAACCATTATATTTTTGTGAATTCGGCTAGTAGGGTTTGCTTAATGATAGAATGATCCTCTAGGTGCTTGAACTCTTCTACCATAGATCTATTTGCTTCTATCATTGCATCCAATTCACTATAAATGATCACATCTCCTATGATTTCATACTTGTAATGTATATATGCCCTAATGTCTTCTACGTGCAACACGCCGACAAGGGTTTGTGAAAATGCTCCTTCTAGATCATCCTCACAAGAATTAAATGGATGTCTCTTAAAATTATACCTAGGTCTATCTACAACATCAAAGATAACTAGTGCATCCATAGCTTCTCAAAGAGTATAAGTCTAAATACCTTTAATGCACTAAAATCCAGAACTTTGCTTTACATGATCACACAATCTCTCTGCTAGATGACTTGAAATGCTTCACAACTCTTCTCTTCTTAGTCGTTGATCAACAAACGGTAGAGAAATGATGTGCTTCCAGCTCTTTTATCCTTCGCAAGTTGAGTAAGTGCATTAATCATAGGTAGCTCAACTTCACATGTTGTCCAGTCAACACAAATCTCGTGAACACAAGAAATGAATCTCCAAGTGCTGCACTCTCAACCACACACTCCATAGTGTCTATACATACCATACCTAAGCTCACATGATCTTAGTCCACATACACAGGGGCTGGATATTTTTTTTTATCTACATCCAATGTTCCCCCTAAGGAGATGTGGCTTTATAGGTCGATGTTTCAAAGAATTCATCATACAAAGACACAGTATCATCTACTGTCTCTCCCTGAACCAATGCCTTATTGAATTCTTTCACCTTCCATATCTTGTCATCCTCTTTACTTTCTGATTTCTTGAAATGATTCTCAAACTCATTTATATACTCATTAAGAATTTTACCACTGTCACCAAAATTCTTCCTTATAACCATAGGAGGTGGTCCTCTTTGTTCTCTTGGTCCTCTTTTGTTATTCTCTCCATTGTATCTACAAAAATTTGCTATGTGTCCAAGTTTGTTTCATTTGTAACATGTAGGTGGTCTCCTTCTTTCCTGATTTACTTATAGCTTACAAAATCTTGTAGTATGCCCAAAGTTATTACATTTAAGACATGCGACCTTGGCTTCTAACTCTTCTCTGACATAATCTTGTTTATACCTTGAATGATGTGGTTTTCTACAATCTTCTTTCTTGTGTCCATAATCATAACAGTTATAACAATAGCTGGTAAAGGGTTTAGAGGTACCTTTACTTTTTCAATCTCTTTTCATGTGTCCAACTTTATTGCATCCAAAGCATCTAACTCTGAAAGGTCTGATCTTCTCTTTAGGTTCTTCATGATTAGGTATTTCTTCAGTCTCTGCTTCACTTTATTCTTCATTAGTTTTAGAACATTCTACTTCATTGAATCCAACTCTAGTCATATCTCCTTTAGGTTTATGTCTCGCTCTTTGCTCATCAATTTTATCACTACTCATGTGCAACTTTTCAATATGTAATTTAGATTGAGTGAGTTCTCTTTTTATGACCTGATTGCACTTCTCCAATTCTTGACATTTATCCTTGTAGTGATCAAGTTCAGTCTTCATTTGTCCTATCTACTCATTTTCTTCTTTTAGTGACTCTTCAAATTTGTTCCTTGCATCCTTTACATGTTGAATCTCTTTAATCATCAGAAGATTGATTTTATCTTTTTCTTTCTCCAGCTTCTTTACTTGATGTGATGTATCATTTTCTGAATCTTCATTGATCTTATCCATAAGGTCTTGTTTCTAACTTCTTGAAGTTTCAAGTTGTTCCTTTAGTTTCCTAATGAAACCTTTTGCTCTTCTCAATTTGAATTTCAATACACTATTATCGGCCTTCTCTTTGTCCAGATCTTCAATTGTTGCTTCAAAGTTATCTTGCAAACTTTTTGAGTCCATTCTGATCTCTCTTAAGCTATTAGGCTTTCTCTCCAAGGGCCAATAGCTCTGATACCAATTGTTAGGATTAGGTAATACTGAGAGGGGGGGTGAATTGGTATTACTGCACTTTAATTTAAACTTCAACCAATTATAAATAAACCATAACAATGCTAAAATGAAAATAACATATAAGCACAACACATAACTCATGACACCATGATTTGTTCTCGAGGAAACCCTGGCCAAGGGAAAACCCTAGTAGGGATGGTACCCACAACTATGCACTAAAATATTATATCCTTGTTAGGACCTGATTATTACATAGTACTGTTACCCAAAATTTCCCATCTTTCAATTCTGGCCTATGCAAATGTATAGTTCCTGCTGCATCTTGTTTTTCTTGCGAAGTTGATCCAAAAGTTTTTATGCTTTGCGCTTTGAACCCCATGTCCTTTGATGTGTCACCTTGCCCCAGTTCAGATCGCACCACTTAATTCACAAAACTCACAAAGATATTCAAGTTTAAGTGCTTGCAAGAAATACTCAGGTCGTAGGGGTTCCAAAAAATGTTCAGTGTCAAAAACCCTCTGTGTTTTTGACCTTCAAGAGAAAACCCTCTATGTTTTCGACCTCTAGTTTGAAAACCCTCTGTGTTTTCGACCCTAAGTGTGCAACTCCGATCAGTGGGGCCTGACGAGACTTCCCAGTGAAGATCTGACGGTGGTCGCATGTTCGCATGGGATCTTTTGATCCCATGTGATCATGTGACAACTGTCTGATGGGTGTCTCGGTGGCTTGTGGGTCTAACATGTCAAGGAATCTGCAAGGGTGCGAGTGCATGGTTGCAACTGCTGGTGGGTCCTCGGGTGGTGACATGCCCATGTTCCATTGGCCAAAAGGTGATGATGAGGATTTTGGTGGGCTCGAAGATCTGTAGGGGTTTAATGTGCGGAAGATCCGATCGTGGTCACATGTTCGCATGGGATCTTTTGATCCCATGTGATCATGTGACAACCATCTGATGCATTTAGCAGAGTGGGTACTATGCCATGTCATGTTGATGTGCTAGTTTCTCATTCGCCGAGCTGGTGGTGATGATGCGGTTGTCAATGGGGCCAGATTTTAATGGTGGAAGTTTAGAGGAGGTCAGTTTTGTCCTCTAAACTTGGCAGTGTCCGATTAAGTGTTTCCTTGTTCGCATGATTGCGGATATGATTTAGCAGGGCTCTAGACTTGGTGGATGCGCGGTTAATGGATTTCACGTAGTCGCTAAATAGAACCTAGGTTAAGGAAAGCATTATATGACTTGGTGACTAAGGAAAAAGATGAACCTGAGGTGGAGGCCGAGTTGGGGTTTGCAATCAAAATAGTGCCAAGTAACTGAAGAAAGGAAAGTCAAGGTGGATCCAGCCTGTGCAAGTTTCCTGTTGGTCCACGTGGTTGACAGGTGGATATTTTACAGGGCCAGGTGTCTTACATGGTAGGTTGTAGTTAACAGTGGGCTTGTCGTATGATCACATGCGGCTTTCTAAGCTCATGCAATCATGCGACCAATGTTTTTTTCAAAAGGCAATGCGATCTTGGGCCAAGTTTTTTGCCAGGGTTTGTTTGCAGGACATGTGTGAAGTGGAGACAGATTCAATGAGGCTTGTTGCATGATCACATGAAGGATTTTGGGCTCATGTGATCATGTGACCAGTGCTATTTCACAGCGATGCGACCAGTTTTGGTGGGCTTTATTTTGAGGGAGATGTTTGCAGGTGCGGGTAGCTAAAAATTGATGTCGCCAGGATGGTTGCAGGTTGCGAAGATGATGAAGAGTACTTGTTGGCCGCCATGAGTTGATTCTTGTCCCTGTGAAGTACTTTGGTGGCATTCATGGTGGGCTAATTTGCAGAGATCTTTTAGGCAGCCGTTTATGGTCCTTTCCAAGATCTGGGATCTGATTTGGAGTTTTTATGACTTAGTGGGCTTGCAGGTGGGCTGGTTGGTCATGGTTGCTTGTTTGCAGGCTGCTTGTGGTACAAGGATGGGTACTCAAGGTCATTTATTTGATCGACCATGATGTTGCAGGAGGATATTCATGATTAGACTTGGCATTAATTCTCAGTACCCTAAGGTTTGTTATTTTATTGTAAAATCTATAACCCTAGTTAGACTTTTGACTCCTACCTACATGCAGTGAGTGTTGTATATATTGTTTTTTTGGAGCCTTAGTGCTCAGAATCTAGCAATTGTAAAAAGAAATTTTTCTTTCTTAGAGAGCAATTTGTGGCAATTTTCCTACCCTTTGGCTTTCTACAATTGTAATTTTCATTGATTGTTCAGATATTGCAAAGTATTTTGTGACATTCTTGTTGTCCTTATGCTTTCTTGTGTGGACTATCTCTTATTGGATCAAAGTGTATGCATGTTTTCAATGATATCTTAGGCCTCCTAATTCCTCTTACTTTCTATAATTGTGTGTGTTATTGTGTTTGATCTGATTTAGATGTTTTGTGGGTATGCTTCAGCCTCTAACAGTCTTGTCTCAATCCTACACCTAGTTATATGAGTGAATGTTTGTTTGCAGGTCATAGATTGTTGTCTAATACTAAGAGTCTTGTTGTTTTGAAAGAATCTTTCTCTTTCCCTAAATACCTTCTTTTGTTTACAGACCCTTCTATGAAATACTTATGCAAGCCTATTCAGTAAGTTGTGATCTCCCAGACCTAAGCCTTTCACTGGTTTCATTCCTCTATACTGAGATCCAAACCCTAGTTTCGGTGCATCACCTAGTAGGTAGTTTGCTTTCCTGTTATTTCCCTTTCATGCACTCCTTAGATAACCCTTTCCCCTCAAAGTTTTACTTTCATGTCAGGAGAAAACTAAGGTGACAATCCAAGAGGAACCAGCCTAGAACCTGGAGGTTTCATCTTGATTAGCAAAGGTCCCACAACCTTGAGATGATTCCCATGTTATACTGAGTTATGAAAACCAAGAGAGCTTGAAACAAAGGTGCAAAAATTAGTGTATAACAAGTACATTTCCTTGTTAGAGGAATACAAAACCCTATTAAGGGATACAAAACACCTAGTTAAAGGTGGTGAGCATACAACTCTTACAATAAAAATTGTCTCAAAAGAGTTCTCTAAAAATGAACAATACAAGCACTTCCTTTGCTTAGATAGTTCCAGTTGTAGCTTAGTCAAACACAAATCTCACATCTTCTCTCTGCTCTCATATTCACATCCATCATATCATCATCAAAATCATTACCATTCTTATCATCGCTTCCACAAAATGCTCTATACATATACAAAATCTTCCTTCCAGTCAGCTTCAGAAATACCATACAAAACATAATAATAAATAATGTAAATGATAAACATAGAGTCAATGATATTATATTACCAAAGTACTAGTAATATAATTCATCTATCCAACTTAGTACATTACCATATCTATTATCCTTCTCTCAATCATCGCAACTGTTTGTGTGTTCTATTACACTGATTCTCTATCTTTGCATACCTTCAGATCACTGTATCTCATTGATCTAATCACCAAAACACATGTGAACTTAACTAAAGGTCATACATATCCCAAAATACCTTTTACTAACTCCACAAGTCATAATACTATTAGGAATAGTCCCAAGAGATAACTGAGAGGGGGGGGGGGGGTGAATCAGTTATCTACAAGTTTCAATTCTTTATCCAATTAAGTATACTTAAACATAAAGCATAAACACAATGAAAGAACACTTGAACACAACACCAATATTTTGGTTATGGGGAAACCTAAATAGGTAAAAAGCCCAGTGGGAATTGACACCCACTAATAATCTGCACTAGTGTATTATGATCCTTGTTAGAAGATCCTTAACCATATTAGGAGTTGTCTTTACAATACATTTAGTAGAGTGACTTGGTCAAGGTTTGAACCCTGTTAGGAGTCTTTTATAATTAACCCTATTAGGGGTGAGGACGCACTTTCTGAGAGCACACTATTCAAAGGGATGAAGGCTACAACCTTCTAAATAACAAATACACACTATATCTGGATCTTGGTGAGCTACACTTTGACCTGTTGTCTAGATCAGTTCCAATGTATAGCATAAACTCTTTACTTGGTCACATAGACCTTCTATTGATGGCTCAAAACTTCACACACTCTGCTCTGCTCTTCATAATCAACTCTGAACCATGCTTTAGCAATCACAAATGACTGCCTATAAATATCTTACCTCTAAATGATATAATCAAGTCAGCCTGTTAGAACCACCTTGAAATCATATTAGAGAAACCATAACATACTCCAATTATAATTCTGTTAGCTCTACTAAGCATGCAACACAATCTGGAACTTGTCCAATATTAATAAATGTAGATGCACGCTACACACTGTCAGCTCTACCAAAGTAACTGAAACATTCTCCTCAAGCTGAATTACATCATGTGCTCTTAACCAAACATTCTTAACTCTTCTTCAATCCATAATCCAAGGGTGCATACCAAAATGATAAGCACAACTCCTGAACCAATATAATCTCTGTCGGCTTTTATGAATAAACACAAGAAACTGCTACTGGTGAATAGAGACTACATAACTTCACTTCTACTAATCATCAGACTCTATGTTCATGAATGTAACATCACTAACATGTATCTATCACATATCCAAAGGTGCAAGGCTCTATGATGACTGTATGGACAATCACTCACATAACACTACCTGTAACTCTGTCAGGAACACTGGTGAGACAAGCTGCTATATAACTATCTATACTAACATTTAACCTCTGCATCCATGATATCATGTTGATAACATGTCTATGCTATTTATACTTAAATCTTACTACATGAGTTTTCCACGCATGCTACTTACCATATGTTGTCATCAATGAAAAACATATACTCGGTACTGGCTTGTTGGCAAATATCCAACAAATACATTATACACTATCATCACTAACCAAAACTGTACCACAGTACACTATTATCTTGATTCTGTACTTAGTCATTTTCATGACTGTGACTTGAGTACTAAAAATCTCTGCATGTGATCACTCCAGCATAAGTGTTTCCATAAATGACAACCCTTAAGTGATCCCTAGTGCCCCAAAACATCACTTTCCAACATTCTATTGCATATTTTTGACTCTACACCACTCCCCTCCCAGCTACACACCCCCAGGATACACTCCTCATTACTAAAGAGGTTTGAGATTGAAGATGGTGTGGGTGATGGAGCTTCTGTGGATGATATGATGGTGCGTACTGATGATCCTCCTGTGCCTAAGTCATGAGTATTTAATTTGATTAATTTTTAACATCAATGTACACATATTCAATTTTTATTTTGTATTGTACACATAGTGAACAATTAATTGTAGTCATGTGTATTGATTCTTGTAAATCTATAATATTTTGTATACACATTTAGCTGGGAATATTACCTCTAACATGGGGTCAAAGTGTGTGCACAAGAGAGAGTTGGTGGATGTGACACCTACTAGTGGTCAGGTAAGTTTTAAATATACTTTTAAATATGTGTGTACATGTAAGTGTATTTATATATTTTAAATAATTTACATAATTATATATATTTGTATATAACCAATTGTTGTACTAAATTTACAGGGTTTAGTTATGGTTGACATCTAGATGATTTATGTGTTACATTTATGAATTGATATTATATATTTGTGATTGGAATCTAGATGATTTATACATTTTGTTTATGATTTGACATATAGATTTATATATTTTGGACTTATCTACATAGATATCAATTTATGTGTTTATGCATGACATCTAGATGATTTATGTGTTTATGTTTGACATAGATATACATGTACTTTATGATTTGATTAGATGATTATTTAGATGTGTTTATCTAGAAGATTTATGTGTTTATGTTTGACATAGATAGATGATTATGATTTGATTAGATGGTTATTTAGATGTGTTTATCTCTCAGTGATTTATTTTACACCTATTTGACATCAACTGAATACAAGCAATTATCCTAATGTATATATAACATGTATAATCTTAACAAATAATTTTTAATCTTAACACCTATTTGACATCAACTAAATACAAGAACTAATATTAACATATATGACATGTATAATCTTAACAAATAATAAATTTATTCTTGTTCTTTACTACAAAGACAGTATGAATTTAAGAACACCCTTTAATATTCAAGAGTTTCCAAGTCTATAATACTATCTAACAAAGATGACTAAATAATAGGATCAATTTTTACATAATTAGTACTCCCATAATGTTTCTTTCACAATATTACTAAAATATTAACATAAAATTTGAAAATAATCTATTAAAGAATAATATACAAATTACCAAAACAAAGAAGTAACTTAATTTTCTTAATATCAAACAAATAATTAAGTTTTTATCCAAGATATCTCAATAAAATATTGATGACTAAAAAGACCAATTTTATGAGTCCTAATATTCCCAAATTTGATAAAATTCCTATTCACATACTATTTATATATTATCACTAATTATCTTATTAATAAATAAACAAGGTGATTCATAATATGTTCCAATCAAAAGAGAAGTAAATACCATTTATTAACTATTCAAAGTATGTAAAGATATATCAACAAAGTATAATCTATCATAAATATATCAAGTCTTAAAACATGAAATGTGTATGTAATATTATTTAGACCACCTTAAATGGTTCAGACCGCTCATGGAGAACATGTAATATTCTATCATGATCCTCGCTATTTAGTCTCCATTTACAATATCCATGTTGAGATTTAATTGAATGGAGAAAAAGGGAGGTGAAAACTACTATGTGGCTATATTGAAACGCCTTATATTGTCAAGTTGATCATCAACAAAGTGAATCCCATGTTGGACTATTTTAATTTTCTTGAAATATGTTTCCTCAAATATAAATGAACCTGCACCAAAAATTATAACATGTTTAAAATGGTTTATTAAATTTATTAAAATTGATATATATTCAAAACAATTCAATATAAATCTAAAGCATGCAAACCTATGGAGAACAACATTCCATCGCTTTCTTCGAGTTCAATTAACTTCATCCTCTGTATAGTACAATGTAATAAAGAGTAACTAAATCCTAAATTTTTAGGCTCAATAATCACTGCAAAGACATCTGCTACACAAAAAATTTATAAATGAGAGAAAATAATTACTAAAGATATTTATCTATTTCAGGGCATAGTGTTACCTACAATGTATACATCAACATCGCTCTTCTTCTAATGGCTCTATCTTTAGATCGAGATCGCTTCCCCACAAAGCTCAAACCTTTCCTAAGATTTTTAATAATATCATTTTGCATGTCATATTTTTTTCTCTTTTTTAATGTTGTGTCTATACCCAAAAATTTTAATGGCTCTTGCAACTTTTTTTGTATAAGTACAATTGAAAGAAATTGGGCTTGTTCAAGTGTTTCAACATTATCAATTTTATCCATTATTTCCCTTGTTATCTTATTCAATGACCTCTTCTTAGAGAGACTTAAGGGTTGAACATCAACAAGTGATCTCAATTTCTTCATGCATCCATTCTAAGTAAATGATCTAGGTTTCTATAATTAATTCTACTCTTTACAGTTTCAGCTAGATTTATGTGTATGCACCCTAAAATGGTCACCTAGACTTTGGGCCCCATTCTTGCAATTTATCAGATCCCTGAATCAATATTTTCAAAAATCAACATTTTATCAATTATATCAATTTCCTTGATCAAATCCTATTTTATCATTTTCGATTATTTGCCTTGGGCTAACCATTTTATCCTAAAGTCTTTATTTATTTAAAAGGAATATTTCCTCCCCTTTTATTAAATAAAAAAGCCCCCACCTTTTCCTCTTATTCTAAGTTGCACAAATAAAGCATTATTCTTATTTTATAAAAAGGGAAAAAGCACTTTTTGTCTCATATGGACACAAAAGTCAACTCTTATTTTCCCATTGGAGGATACTTGTGCACATGGATTGCTCCTCCTTGATGCTCCACCCTTGATTAAGTCTTTTGCCTCTTAATCTCCATGGTCCATTTCTCCTCATTTCCTATAAAAGAAGAGCTCTCTTCCTCATTCTAGGTCATTCACTTTTATGCTAACTCTATGTTGCAAGAATTCTTGAAGACTTTGAAGCTTTTTGGAGATCATTGTTGCATCACATCTTGGCTTTCTTCATTGCTTCATAGTTTAGTTTTCATTCTTTCATAGTAGCTTCATATTTCATGCTTTCATAGTTTAGATTTCCTTTCATGCTTTAGAATAACTCATCTAGTTTAATAGGAAGGATTGTAACACTTGCATTTTTCCTTTCATAGTTTAGTTTGTACTTTCATTTCCATAGCTTAGGTTGCATCTTTCATTTCTAGCTTGCATATTCATCTTAATCTAGCTTTCATTTGCATTTCATTTGATTTTTGGGTATATTGACATTCTTACCCTTGTCTTCACTTGAATCTCTCATTGTGTGGTTGACTAGCAAGGTCATTAAGCCTATTAGCTCTAGTTGAGAACAATTTTAAATCTTGCAACTTCATACATAGAGAGCTATGGATCAATTTTTGAGACCTCATTCTTGAGTGTTCTTAATTGTAATGATTCATAGAAGTGCACTATTTTGTGTGTACATTTTTGGCGCCCATCGTGGGGCAGAGCATTATTGTTCTGTCCTTCATTTCATGTATTTTCAAAAAAATTTCATCATAGTTTAGCGTCATTTTTGACTCTTTGTTTTTTGTCTCAGAGTGTCGTACGACATTTCACCAGTGTCATGCGATAGTTTCTTGTATAGCAGCGTGACACTTTACTAGTTAAAAGTGTTGCACTGTTTGACAGAATGTGTCACACTGTTTGGCATAAAATTGTCGCCTGCAGCTCAGGGAACTGTCGCCCAGAGATAAATTGTTGCCCCCGTATACAAAGAATTGTCGCATGACATTTCTGGTGATTGTACTGTCACCTATACCTGGCAGTGGGTTGTTTTTTGGGTTTTCTATTTTTTTTGAAAATTTTAGTGTTTTCAGAATCCGTGCCACTTCGAAAAATTGGCACCCATTTTAAAGAAATTTTCACAAACAGTATCAAAAGTTTAAGTGTGATATATCGTTGGAAAGCTCTTTCCGAGCCTAATCTAACCATGTTGGTTTCATTTTCAAATTTTTCTATTTGATGAGCTATTTTACTTGTAGATTATCTAATTTTTGATGTGCTAACCATTGTGGAGCTAACAAGTTGTGCTTGTAGATGCTCTCATTGCTTGAAATATTTTGCCAAAAGAATGCATGTCAAAGCTTTAAATGCACAAGGGATACTAACAGTTTTTGTAGGGCTGCCCAAAGCATAAAAACCCAATCAAGTTCTTGTTGTTTATTTCATTTCAAGTGTGGCAATTACTAGTTGTTTCATTTCATAGGAACATAATATCTTGTTGTAGGAATTCTTGGGTGGTAGGAGAAGTATGCTCTTCACCCTTGTGGTGAACCAGAAAATCTTGACCCATCTTTGGATTTTGAAAGTAAGAGGGTAATTGAACATTTTCTTGGTGTTTTTGGGAGAAAACTTTGGGATAAGGGAGTATGCTCTTCACCCTTGTGGTGAAACAAAATCCTTAAATCTCATAAGTTGATCCATTCTTTGTTTAGATCTTTTAGAATCCTTTAGCGGGCCTACTCTTGAGCAATCAAGAGGAACGACCCAAGTGGGGACAAGCTAATATTGAGCTATTCCAACTCACTATAATCTCAAGGCTATCAAGGACAAAAAACCTTGGTAGATGTAGTGCTTATCTTCGCTTAATGTGAGTACTTGTGGGATTATGACCATGAAGAAAGTATTGAGCAAGAATGCTTAAGGTACTCTTAAGGCCGCGAGGTTCCAGTCCTTTTTGAGGAGCAAGAGGGGTACTACGAACAAAAGCCCTTACTAAGAACCATAGGTAGAAGCTACCCAATTTTTTCCGCTTAGCTTCTTGGTGCAAGGATTGATCCAAGTGGAATAACCTAGATCACCCCAAGATTACTCACCATCTATGTTCCTTTGGTTGTGTCATTGACACTTCCACGATAAAGCCAATATCTATTGTGGGTAACCACTTTGTGTGAGGCAATGGGACATCAAGTGTGGGCCAAGTTGTTAAGTATTGAGCCATTGACTTTTTAGGCTAGAAAGTGCTTGAAGTGTTCTCATTGTGATATACCCATGTAAACGTTCTCAAACATCAAACATCATGGTAGCATTCATAGGATTTTATTGCTTTGATATCACAATTGCTTGTCTTGGCAAGGTTGCTTTTTTCCTTGTGCAAGTGTTTTATGACATGTTTGATCACCTATTGTTTGCAAACTTGTCTATTTCTTGATATTACTGTGCTTAAAGCCAATAAATTGTACTTGCAACTTACAACATTAACCAAATTGCTTTCGAAACTGAGTTTTTCATGTTCACTGGTCAAGAGTCACACTGCTTGCATGAAAACTATCACACAAAGTTATTTTGTTGTCTCATTGTTGGTTGTTGTCTTACTAATTTGTGTCACTTCTAGTCTTACTTGGTTAGTCCAAATCTCAGATCTTAGGTGCTGTGACAGGTTTCTCAATATCCAAATGAATTTCAATGGTATCAAATTACAAAAAATGACTCTTGGTCTTGTTTCTTCCGCTTCTTCCATGTCTTCCTAGTCTCCCATTTTCATCCTTTCTCTTCTTTCTTCATTATTCTTCCTAAATTCTTCATGTCTTCTTGATTCTTTTTCCTCTTATTATCTAGTCTACCTTCTTCTATTCATCTCTTCTATTCATTTCTTCCATGCTTGATTCCTCCTCATCTAAAACCATGAGTTTCAACTATCTTGCTGTAGAACCTCTCTTGAAAATGGATGATCTTGATCTTCTTGCTCAATTTGAAAAGTATCATTCCTCCAAAACTCTTATTGATGATAAATTCATGACAAAAATGCAAAAGAAAGCAAGTGAATCACCTGCCTTTGGTAGAATCATGCTCATGATCCTCTCATGATCTTCTTCTTCCAAGCATTCTTCATCATCTAAGTCTTCTCATTCTTCCTTATCTTCCAAGTCTTAGATCATGATTCTTCTAGACATCATTCGAATTCCTCATCTTCCAAGTCTTATCATGATTCTTCTAGACATTATTCGCATCCTTCATTATCCAAGTCTTCTTCCTCCACTAGGTCTTCACTTTCCTCTTCTACTTCTCCCAAGAGTCTTACTCCTCAATATGAGCAATATAGTAATCCTTGTGATACCTCTCCCATGAAGAGTGACACACCTACCTTTGATGACTATGATGACTATTATGATGGCTATGATGATGAACCATATAGTCACACCTATGAAACCTCTATTCCTAAGAGTCCTCCTCATTGTGTGCTTGTGCTTGCTAAAGGGTCATCCTATTGGGTATATCATGATGGTGATCCGTATGATTCTGATTTTGAAAAAGACTTTGATGAGTTCTGTGAACAATACCTTGATTATGATCCATCTACCACTGCTGAGGAATATAAAATGTACCGCACTGATTTGAAACGTAAATATTATAAGAATCATTCCTCTAAGAACTCTCATGCTGAAGATAAAGATTACACTCTCAAGAAAGATCATGTTAATGTTGAACCTTTGTCTTGTGATGGTCCCCTTCCACCCCCTACTTCCTCCAATAACCATACACTTCCTAAAGCTTCTGAGTCTTTCAAATCTTTCACAAATCCTTCATTTGACAAAGATCCTAATGATTTTCATGCAGTTCCCTATAGTTATCCTCAAGGGCTATCTCTTACAGAAACTCAAGCTAACCTTCACTTGGCTGCAAATACTTCCAATAATGCTACACCTAGCGAGCCTAAGCCTTTATGCGCTATAATGCCTACTTTAGCTAGTCCTTCACCATCTATTCCAAAATCTTCCATGCAATTCCAACATGCTTCCTTGTCCTTAGAAGTGGCTCCATGTCAAGAGGACTTTAAAAATGATAAAGAAAAGAATATAAAAAAAGATCGAGATCAAGAACCCTCCATGTCATCCAATCCTTTTCATAACGTCTCTGATCTGCTTCATGGTTCTTTTGATCCTCAACACCTTTCCGCCTTCATTCCACCATGTCCTGAGTCTTTTCCTAAGCAAGATCAAGATACTACTTACACCATTGGGCTTATTGACAATCAATATGATACTCCCATTAAGGTTATTGAAAATAGTGATGTTGTTTCCAATGCTAATCCTATTGAAAATCAAGAAAAAATGATGTGTTTATGCTATCCAAAGCAACTTGTCAAGATCAAAGTCTTTCATCTTCTTGTTCTATCACTCCATGTTCGCTTCCACTTTCTACTCTTCCTAAGTCTTTGTAAGCTTTGAACAATTCTATCGAAGAAGTTTCTCCTATTCAAGATGTTCATGATCCTATTGAAAATCCTAATGCTCACTCTAAAGATGCTGATGTCCTTGGCTATCATATAAATGCTGATAAATTGGTTGATTATCCTTTTGCATCTTCCACATTCATCCTTGGACTTCCTCCACCAATACCAAAGGCTTCATGTCTTCCTTCCATCTTGGGCCCTTATGTCCCTTCACTTTCCCCTCCTAACTCTCCTAATTCATCATCCATCTTGGGTCCTTACGTCCCTCCCTGTCCTATCTTTCCTCAAGCTTAACATAGATTCATACCCTTGAATCCTTTTCATCCATCCACTCATCTAAACCAGTCATATCCTCCTTCCATAAGTCCCAAGTCTTTTGGAAGAAACTTGAATGTTCAATACAAGAAAAAAAAGCAATACAAGAATCCATAAAAAAAAGAAGATCACCATGTCTCCTCTAATCGACATGGAGGCATAAAGTCAAAAGAGATATCTAAGAACAAAATTACAAGACAAGTATGGGTTCCAAAATCCATCATTGAAAATATTCTCTCTAAATCATAAAAAAGAAATGAAAAGCCTAAGGCTATATGGATTCCAAAGTCTCTCTTGAAAGAGTCTTATGTTGAACAACAAGTGAAGTTGACATTCAAGCTTCCAAAGGCTTCTGCCTCATCTTCTTCCAAAAACATTCTTCCATTTCATGCGCCTGAACCACAACCTCTGCTAAATATTCACCATATTCCTTCATTTATATTTCCTCCATCCTCTCACCACCCTTCAAGGTGTGTGTTGATGTTGATCTTACCTTCCTTCCCATCTACCCTTTCACATTCCTTCCATTCATTATCCTTCTACCTTCTATCATTTTTCCTCATTTGCCTATTCCTCCTATCTTGCAGCCTCACTCGCTTTACATAAAACCTTATCCTCCATTTTTCTCTTCCATCTTCCTTTCCCTATCAACATCTTTGAGCATATCATTTTGAATCCTTGGCATATCAAGGTTTATCCTTTTAAGGAGCATTATCTAAAAAGCTTGCCTTCTTCCAAAATAATAAAATTCAAAAAAGAAAAATGAAAAAATGAAAAATTGAAAAATTGAAAATGTGCCTTGGTGGAAACCTGGAAACAGTCACTTTGGTAGAAAAAGTAAAGAGAAATAAATTCATCCTATGGTGAAAACCACTCCATTGTGGCACCTTGGATAAGTACCGTGATGAAAACCTGGCAATCAGGCATCATGCGTAGTTCTTCTACATATTTCATCCATTCCGTCTTCTCTCTTTGATCTTGACAATGTTGATCTATACACGAACATTTGGCTATCTTGTGAGCTATCTTACGATGGTCTTGCTTTCATTCCATTCATGGTTAGCCTTCATATTTATTTTCCTCCATTCATTCTAGCCTTTCTCTATCCTTTTCCCCTTGGTCTTGATCTAATAAAAAAAAGTAAAAAATGATGCTATGAAGCCTCTTGACATTTCTACTCCTTTGGACTGCATCTTTTCCTTCTTTTGCTACACTTTTGTGACTTATCCTATGCTGACATTTCATTGTTTGTCCAAATGTGCTTTACATGACATTTTTTCCCTTGCTTGGGTACTCTTGAGGAGTCTTCCCTTGAGGATTTCTTCCCTTCATTCTCCTTCATTCTCTTGTCTTCCATCTCCTCCACCAGCTTGCTAATCCCTCTTGTTCTCCACCTTCCTAAACATTGGGACTACATGATGTGATCTTGCTTGGGAGTTTGATGCTCATTCTGTCTGGGGGCATCCTTTGTACATACTTATTGATCCTGAAAAAACCCAAAAAAATGATATATTGTTAAAAATTATAAAAATTGGAAAATGTCTTAAAAAAAATGATCATCTTAGTGGAAACCTAGCAATAGGTGCTTTGATATATCTCCAAAAAAATTATATATTTCAAAAATACCAAAAAATCAAAAAATTCAAAATCCCAAAAAATAGTCACACTTACCCAACTGTGTTTTTCAACACTACCCTAGCGTCAAGTGTTTCTCAACACTTATCAGATGTCTTAGCCGTAGTCTCGAATGATGTAATATTTCTCACTAAGCAGTTGTGATACTCCAAGTTTGACTTTATGACCTACACACACACACACACTTAAACACCTGACTCACTGAGACTTGTTTCACTTTATTTCTTTGTGTGCTATCTATGAGAATTTATTTGATGAGTGGTCTCTCCCTGAGAAGTTTTCGATGATGCATAGCTAGAAGACTGAGGGTATGAGAACATGTTTTATTTCTTTATTTGCTTGTGGGTATATTTTGTTGGTCCTAACTGTCATTAGCATTTATGCTTGTTCCACTTGACATTGGGATATACAAGGTATTATCCTTGATTGTTTTATGCAAGTGCATGCTTATAGCCATCTTGACCTTCTTATGTCCTGATGCAAGCATAATCTCAGTATAGCAAACTTAGGTAATGTCACTGCACTAGTCATCTTGACTTACATGTCTTTGGTGCCTAGGTGGGATTCCCACATTTCTATCTGATATAGATCATATTCATATACCCATAGTCATACTAGTGTGTATTGTATGATCTTATGACGCTACCAATAAAACTCAATGATGATAATTAGATGTCTATAAGCATTGTGACCTTGCAAGTCAACCACTTTCATAGTAGCTTGCATTCTTAGGTTCATGCTAGTTTAGTTTTGCATCTTGCATATGGAGAGAGCTCTCCTTTCATCTTTCAAGGACCTATTGGTCAACTGTTCTCATCCTTTACTTCTTCTCGATCGTGTCTTTCGCTCCTTGTCTTTCACATCATGACCTTTTCTCCCCTTATATAGCATTTTGACTTTTTGACCTAATTTTCAAAACACTTCAAAATTGCGTGAAAATTGCACTTCTAACTAATTTCAACATCCTGGATCCATTTTTAGACTTGAAATCAAAATTTGAGTTAATCTTGATAGTCAAAATCACATTTCAAAATTTCACCCTCTTTTGCGTAGTTGGCCGACCATTTGAGGCCCAATCGTTAGATCTTTGTTGGGGTATCTTTATTTCTTCATCCCCCATCTCTTTCAAACTTCTATTCTTCCATTCACCTTCATTCAATTTGTCTCTCTGAGGTTTGACTTCATCTTTTCAGTCAAACTGGGGCATGTTTTCACTGCCTAATGGTTATCCTGTTATCCTTTATCTTTGATTATGATTTCATTATGATTTGATCATCTTTTATCAATCTGCTATTCTCCTCTACCTGATTTCAATTTTGATTCTGAGGGGGCAGTACCTATTGGATTTAATCCTTGATTTTCTTGATTCAGCTATCTTTTTATGAGCTTTCGCTTAACTTGAGATTTTTATCTCTTATTTTGGATGTGATCCCAAAATGAACTCATGTCTAGAATCTTTTGTTTATTTTTGTCTGGGCGTGTTCCCAAAATGAACACACGTCTGAGTTATTTTGTGATCCCAAAATGAACTCACATTTCAATTCTTCTTTGACCACATGTGTTCCCGAAATGATCACACATTAGTCAAAGAGGGGCAAATGTATGCACCCTAAAATGGTCACCTAGACTTTGGGCCCCATTCTTGCAATTTATCAGATTCCTAAATCAATATTTTAAAAAATCAGCATTTTATCAATTATATCAATTTCCTTGATCAAATCCTATTTTATCATTTTCGATTATTTGCCTTGGGCTAACCTTTTTATCCCAAAGTATTTATTTATTTAAAAGGAATATTTCCTCCCCTTTTATTAAATAAAAATCCCCCACCTTTTCCTCTTATCCTAAGTTGCACAAATAAAGCATTATTCTTATTTTATAAAAAGGGAAAAAGCACTTTTTGTCTCATATGGACACAAAAGTCAACTCTTATTTTCCCATTGGAGGATACTTGTGCACATGGATTGCTCCTCCTTGATGCTCCACCCTTGATTAAGTCTTTTGCCTCTTAATTTCCATGGTCCATTTCTCGTCATTTCCTATAAAAGAAGAGCTCTCTTCCTCATTCTAGGTCATTCACTTTTATGCTAACTCTATGTTGCAGGAATTCTTGAAGACTTTGAAGCTTTTTGGAGATCATTGTTGCATCACATCTTGGCTTTCTTCATTACTTCATAGTTTAGTTTTCATTCTTTCATAGTAGCTTCATATTTCATGCTTTCATAGTTTAGATTTCCTTTCATGCTTTAGAATAACTCATCTAGTTTAATAGGAAGGATTGTAACACTTGCATTTTTCCTTTCATAGTTTATTTTGTACTTTCATTTCCATAGCTTAGGTTGCATCTTTCATTTCTAGCTTGCATATTCATCTTAATCTAGCTTGCATTTGCATTTCATTTGATTCTTGGGGATATTGACATTCTTACCCTTGTCTTCACTTGAATCTCTCATTGTGTGGTTGACTAGCAAGGTCATTAAGCCTATTAGCTCTAGCTAAGAGCAATTTTAAATCTTGCAAATCCATACATAGAGAGCTATGGATCAATTTTTGAGACCTCATTCTTGAGTGTTCTTGATTGTAATGATTCATCCATGCTTGTACCTAAGTATGTGATCCTAACCCTTCTCCAACATCCATTTCTTGAGATTATATAGGGAGTGATCCTAACCCTTCTGCAACATACATTTCTTCAACTTCGGTTGACCCTCCTTCTTGGTCTTCTCCTTCATCTTGAACTTTTTTTATTGTGAGCTACATGCATAAAAATGAATCAAATTAGAAAAAATTAGAGAAAACTAAATATAGAGACATATAAAACTTGGGCATGTGAAATTAGAAATGCATGCCTTCTTTAGTTTTATAATTGTAAGGAAATGCAGGTGCGGAAACAGCTTCCTATGCTAATCTCTATAGGAGAGTATTGTGCAAATTCTTTTAAATCCTTACAATTTCAGATTCGTTAACTACTTTAACAAAGATATTGCAACCACATATCACACATATAGAAAAATAGAGAATGACACAATGATATACCCTGGGGAAACCTTTTGGTAAAAACCCCAGCACTCCAAAACCTGCACAATGTATTGATCAAAACTATTACAGCTTACAATACACTTGCAATGCAAGTTCTTTCAGAAGATTTCTAAACCCTTGAAGATAAATCACGACAGCATAAAATGTTCCAACAATACACTCACATCATATCTCTTTGCAACCCTAAAAAAGCTTATATCATGTGCTTCACTTTTTAGGGCTACTCCCAAAGATAACTGTATTAGGGTTTTACCATTCTCTGAGAAAATAGGAACCTCGAACCCCATGATTGGGGAAGAGTGTACAGTACTCAAATTTATCAGTTGCTACATGTCTTCACCTGTCATTGAATCTTCCTGACATAGCTCTTATGTGTCATAGGAATCCGTCATAATCATTTTAGCCATGATCTCCTTACACACAATTCAAGATGCTGACAAATCAACATTATTTGCAAGAAATACATTTTACAAAACAAATAATAAGAATAGGAATTATCCAAGGTTGAGACACCTTATTCCTAACAATAATAATATGCCAATGAAGCTTGAACACATTTTTTTTTGTTCTCTACTAGGAGACCTTTTTCTTGTAGATTTACTTTGTCTTCCGTTCTTGTTTCCCATTACCTTTCTTCAAAAAAATGCCTTCAAAAATCACCAAAGATAAAAAAAATTGCGTATTAACTTGCATGCATTTCTATAAAAAGTGAAAAAAAAAAATTTATACCAAAATGAACAGTCATGATAAGCCGACCTAGCTCGGGCGAACATGGCTAAGTAAAAAAAATCTAGTAGTGTCATTTTTATTACATACTTTTTCCATGGGGTGTTCCCTCGAAGGCCCTTAATCCCCTTTGCACGAAGGGGTGTTCAAGAGAAGGCCCCAAAATTGGACCTTTTCCCCCAAGCCAACAATATTGTGCAAAATTCTACCCTTTCAAGGTCTCAATCAAGGACCAAATAAGACAATCTCCGAAACAAAAAATTTCCAAATAATGCTACTCAAAACAAGCTTTACAATGAGTATAATTTTAATATATATTGAGCTCATTGTGACTTTCTATTATTAGTTTAAGTAAGCATAGGTTGTCTAGCCATTTAGCAACTTCTCTCTTCGACACTTCTAGAAAAATAGTTAATTAGGAAAAAAATTAAGAAAAATATCTAGGAAATAGGTATCTATATTACCTTTCTATCAAATAAAAAACTAAATTTTGATATATAGATCAAGTTAGAGGGATCAAAAGGGACCTATGTCTAAAATATAGTTAATGTCACTTCATAACTCAATAAACTATAAAATATTCAACTAAATTGAATGAAACTAGAATTAGATCCTCTAGATATTAGTGTTACAAACCTAACCTCAAAAGAATTACGTCATTATTAGTTTTGGAAAAAAAGTAGTTATGCCGATCTGAGTGAATTTCACTCCTTAAAAATATTGATTTTTCATACAAACCACTTTTTGAAGCAGAAAGAAAAATGGATACAAATCAATTCCAAGAATTTTATATATATATATATATATATATATATATATATATATATATATATATATATATAATGCTAAAATTGAGTAGCTAGCATCATCTTTGAATTCTTAATGGTTTTGCAACAATAGATTTTTGAAAGTGAAGTTCTTTTTTAGAATGCTCGTCTCAGTGTCAAAGTTGGTCAAAAAGTGGGACATAGAATTGTGGGAACACCTGGTGTCCATAAGGTTGTTCCTCAACTTGTGCATGATATCAAAGTAGAGCAAGTAGTTCAAGAGGAGGAGCTTGTTTCTCCATGATTTCATAAGGACTTCTATGATGTAGGGACATTTCATGACATGGAGGGAATCACAAAAGATATTGATGATGAAGAAAAATTTAGGTATGATTTTGATGTCATCTTCTAATCCATTGATTTTGAGTGAGTGGCTCTTGAATTAAAAAGCCATAAATTGGAGCAAAATGAGTATTTCTAGTACCATTGGAGGAGATATATTAGTGCTAGCCCTTGTTTACCAACAAAAGATCAAGACAATGCAACATAGCATTGATTTCAACAATGATTTATTGAACTTGGTACTTTCAAAAGGATGTCCCATTAGACATCTACCTCACATATATAAATATACACTATTCATTCTTACCTTTGAGCATAAAGATGAGCTTCACAGAGAGCAAAAGAAACTTACCCATTTGCTACAAGAGGAAAATATTCAAACCTTGGTGAAATTTTTTATTCTAAATGTTTGTAAGGTATTCTATCATGTCGGATGCCTGTCAAATATTCTATTATGTCTAGTTGTCCACAAGCATAAAAAGCATCAAAAGATAGTTAGGACTTGGGTAGCTACTTGAGCAAGTTATTTAATTGCTTTGTTTAGTTTCATTTCCATATAAATCTTTATACATAGTAGGTTAGAAGTTTTCTTATTTTCAAGAAGTGTTATTGCACATGTTGTATTATCCTTAAGGGAATGCACAGTTTAGCTTCCAATTTTCCTCCAAGTGCATTCTTGCACAAGTTTTCATGTCTTCTCTTATTTTTTGGTAGGCATGTTTATTCTGGTTTCCCTTTTTATGACTCTGAGCCCAATGGGTAAGATATTATAGTCTATAAAACTAGAATTTTTGAGGTTGTTTCTCAACAAGTTGAGATACCTTGTGAGTCACCAAAAGATCTAGATGTTATCTATGAAATCCTTCATCCAAAGAAAGCTAAGGGCGATTAGAGGTAGTGTAGAAGTGAAAGATTGAGTAGAGATGAGAAAAATTGAAAAATCTATTTTTTCCAGTATTTTTCTATATTTCAAGAATGTGCATTTGCAAAGGTCTTCAGAGTTGAATTAGGGATCAAAACTATTATTTGTCACTAAACATTATTTGTCTAAGGTATGTGTTAAGAAACTAGAATTAGATCCCTTGAAGACCTTTCCAATGGTGTATGTTGTTTTGAATTTCAAGCAACGAGTGAAAATTTATGACCCTGGGAAGTTGGGCTAATCAAATGCCAAAATGAAATGGTTTCTACTACATATGTGAGATCTTTTCTTCAAGGAAAAGAGCGCTCACTATATAGGGTGCCACCTGTTGGGACCGTGGAGGTTCCAAGGGTTAAAAGGGAAAGAAAATTTATCAAATCCACCAGTGTACCATGTGTCAATAGTGCATGCCCTCAGCCCAATTTCAAGTGTAGGGAGTTCCAAAAGATCTCATCGTGGATCCATATGACACATATCTATTTTGTGGTCGTATCGGTCAGTGGAACTGTGAGGCCCACATCTTTCAAGGTAAAATGCCAATTTTTTAGCTCAAGGTGAATCCCAAGGTAGACTTGATCTTAAAATGAAACTATTTCCACATGCCAAAAGTGACCAATCATTGTGAGGAAATTAAAAGGTATAGATGGCACCCATGCTACACATGTTAAAGGGCAAAAGCATTTCAATAGTAGATTAAAAGCACTAGTCATATGTTCTTGTTATTTTTGAAGGGAAATTTAAAATATTTTCAACACATATCCTTAGTTTAGTCATTTTTGTGCTTTCTCTTCCTCCCCCTTTCCAAAAATAACGATGTAAAGAGTTAGCTTCTAAAATCTTGGAGGTTGTTCCACATGATGCAATTTGTCCCACTTTAGTGAAGCTTCCCGAAAGCCCTTATTTGGGTGTGAACCTCTTAGGAATCAACAATAATTCACTAAAATACATATGTGAACTTAAGCTTATGCCTATAGGTCAATCTAAAAAGTAATGCCAACTAACTAGTTATGGAATGACTATATTTACATGAACACCTCTCACTTTTGGAAAATTGTAAAACAAACATGCAAATGTTACCCACAAGGATCATGAAAACTAACTAGTTATGGAATGGTTGTATTTAAATGAACACCTCACACTTCTGAGAAATTGTAAAACCAACATGCAAATGTTACCCACAAGGAACATACTTTGATTATAATGTAATATTAAAAATAGATCTTTGTTAGAGAGTGCAATGAGAGAGGAATATTTACCAACTATCAAACTGGATGAATAAATTTTTTCTTGAGTTTTGTAGGAATGATTTAAGCTCTATTACTTGCTTCCTTTATTTGCAACCTACAAATGGTGTTTTGGCTCTTTTATTTATAGAAAAGCAACAACAAATGCACTCACATTTTAGCTTGATAATTGATGCAGAGACATAGACATGGGAAAATAATATATATTAGTGTGACAAGTGAGCTTGATATATTAACAATGGTATTACATGGATGGTGTATTCTTATTGCATCATTATAGACAATGAATACATGTATTACATTTTATCACGTGAAAAAAAATTGACTACTATAAAAAAATTGGTGTATATTTTCTACAACCCATACTATATCTGCAAGAATGGTTCAAAAAATACACATATTTTATTCCAAAAACATTTATGCACATATGAACTCCATAAACATAAATATAAGATTTTGTCAAAACTATTTTATTATACTTAATAAAAATAAAAAATAATATTATACAACTTTAAGAAGTTCTTTAATATCAGTTAGCTCTCAATCACTATCTCGTGCTATAATCATTTCTTAGAAGGCTCTTCGTGACCTCCCAATATTGAACATTGTAAGGATATATATATATATATATATATATATAAATAAAGCTTATTGCATTTTTTCAACACCCTTTTCGAACCTCAAGTGTGGGTAGGTCAACGTGCTAGTCTATGGTCTAAGATCTCGCATTTTCCATTGAAACGGAGGCGTTTCAAATTATACTAGTGACTAAGTTTTTAAAGGATCTATTTTTTTAATACTATTAGTGCTGAATTTTTTCACCAGAAACAGTCGCCCAAATGACTAAGTTAGGAGACGGAGCTGATTTATGGTAAAACAAAAAGGTCCAAAGTGAGCAGAATCTGTGTCTAGACAACCATCGGGCGCCTGTGGTTAAAGAAATATCAAAACAGATGTACCTACTTACCTAATTTCATGTGCTTTAATCAAGTTTCCCAATGTCCTCTCTCTGACACACCTGTCGTATTGATATATTATCATATTATTTTGTCAGAACAGTCACAGTCCATAGTTCATACTTTTATAATGGCCGTACCCAATGAAGACAAATCAGGGGGAGTCACAATAGGAGTGTAAAACCAGGGGCCCGTCTGTGCTTGTTCCTGCTTATATATTCTCGATTAGCTTATCTCAAAGAGAGAGCAAGTGTATTCATTCACTTATTATATTCTTTCGGGTTTTCTTTTCCAAGTTTTTGTTTCTATTGATTGGATTCACTTCTAATGGAGATGGCAGCTTCCGTGAGGAAATGGGTAGCTGATAACAAGCTAACAACAGTGGGGACACTGTGGGGTTCAACTTTGGCAGCTTCCTTTGCTTATAACTGTGCAAGGCCCTCAATGAAAACCAGCCTCAGACTCATACATGCTAGGTTTGCCCACTTTCTCTTATCACAACAGTGACTCTTTGTTTTTCTTCCAATTTAGACTAATTTAATTATTAGTTTAGGGTTTCTTTTTATTGCATAACAATTTTTTCATCAACATTGTTTCGATTCATAATCTATGATTGTTTATCAGAAAAATGAAATTGATTCGATGTGAATAAATACTGACATGATTTAATCGAAGAGCTCCAAATTGATATTATAGACAAAAATTTGTTTTGATGATTAATTTAACCGTAGCATTAAGATTGGGGTAATTTTGATGTATGCAGGATACACGCACAGGGCATTACTCTGGCTGCATTATCTGCTGCCGCTCTTCTTCATTTGTACGAGCAGAATGTTGAGGAGAAGAAGTTGAAGTAAACGCATCCCGTTGTTCAGATCCCACGTATCTCAGAGTCCAAAGTTTATAGATCAGTATAGTCTTAGTATGTTATCATCATGTATTGTAATGTTAAAGAACTCTTAACCAAAATGATCATGGTGACAATTAGTACCCAGTGTCTGCGTTTTCTGTTTTATACAGAATGTATAGCTTGCAGTTGCTTATAAATAAAAATCACATAGTGGGTATTTAAGTTCTGGTGTCTGCTCTTCTGTCACTTAAATATGGTTAAATGATTATCATTAAGAAATTATACTCTTAAAAATAAGAGACAGTCAGTGTTGCAGAGGGCAGGACCGCTAAGTTCCATACAAAATATATCTTTAATCAAATTTGAAAGAATTGGAAAAAATATTAGATTTTCATAAAATTTTCAGTACTAAAACAACTAATTTTTATCTTTAATACATTTTTGTATGGAACTTAGCCAAACGCCGTAGAAGACATGCCTATAGTAGTATCCCTGGAATCAAGAGTTCTCTGATATTATGATAAGCTATGAGATATCAAATATTTAATTGTTTTCCAAAAGAGTTATAAGGAGTTTTTTATGCAGAATTAGCTTAGATTTTTCCAGTGAAATATCCTCGCTCCTTGTCACAACCGTGTTTCCATTTCCAAAATTATCGGCAATAATATGACACGTTTTCTGATTTTTTTATTCCATATGAGTGGGTTTTGATTTTTGGAGGGAGTTGTTAAAACGGTTAAAAAGTCTTATTTATTTTTCCTGGGCACGTATGTGTCAGTTAGGTGAAGTTAAGGAGTTGTTTATTTATTATTGTGCTGGGATTGTGGCATAAACAGGGGGAAGTGACAATTGGTGATGGTATTATTTATCTCATCTTCCTTCCATTTTTCGGTACATTTCATTCGCTTTTGATAACCTCTGTTTATTTTTCTTCTTGGGAAATCACATAACTGGAAAAAAAGAAGAAGCCCCTTCTCTATTATTGGCAGAAGGATAAAATTTTAGGAGATTGGAAGCACAAGAGAAAGGAAGGGGAAAAATCTTGATTTCCAGCAAGGGAGAGAGAGACGGAAGCAAGCTGAGGGCAATTTTCATCTTGTCGTTGGAAAAACCCTGAGACATTTTAATATTCCAGGTTCCTTTCTTTATTTCAAGTATTAGCTAACATTGGTTTTTGTTTTTAGTTTGAACTATTAATGGGATAATTTTTATTTTGTAAATAGTTCATGAAAAAAAATGTATATGGCTTATAGGGTATCTGTCAGTTTAAATATGCTTGATTCTCATAACCCTATATGAAATTTGGAGTGTCTAAAATCTCCCTTTCTTACGTCAAACAAACTTTCTTGAATTTCAATTATATTTTTTTAGGACAAAAACACCTAAATACGCTCACTCAGCCAGTAAAGTTAGGCCTTGGTAACCATATACAGATAAGAGAACAGAGAATGTTGTTGAAAACCCAAAAACTTGGCAGTGCAGAACGGCAATAGACTATGTGGTCAAACAAGAGGATCGATTGTTACTCTCACGCTTTGCTGGAACAACACAAATACTTAAAATGATAGGAAATCTGCATATCATGGTATGAAATCAAAACAGAGCAAGAGTTAAAGGAGATAAACCTTGTCAAATATGCACATTGAATTGACCTTCGTTTGTACCGTGTTGCTATTGATGCCTATTTATAACTAGTAGAACCAACAATAACTTTTATTTTGGACAAAAAACCATGTGCATTGTTGCTATCATGGCAATATTAATTATTAGGAATCCACAAGGGAGAGTTAAAAATTAAAAAACAAAAGAGATTCAGAACAGGGGTCTGTTGTTGTGATGATTACCTGCGTATGCTTGCAATTTTTATAATTTCATTATGAGTTTTATTTTTAGAATTTACAGTCCACTATGATTCATGTTAACATTCATTGCTCAGAAAATTCAGTGCATCAAATCAAGCTATTAAGTAGCTAATCACAATTAGAGAAAGCTGCCTTGTTTTTGTTTACCAAGATAACAAACGTTCATTCCTGTCATTTTTAAATAGTGGACTGTATTATAAGCGGGCAAAAAAGAAAGATTTTGAATTCTGAGCGTATGATGCCACCCAAATTGCCTTCTCTTCTCTTGCTGACCGCTAGCCCTGTCTATCTTCTATTGGGTCATTTCCTTGTTTGTGTTATGGAAGCACTTGGGCCCAATCTTCTTCATTGACTATGACATTGAGGATATTTAGATGTTTAGCATATGGCTGTCAAAAATTGAGTTCAATGCTTGTAGGATTTTGTATCATTGACTGAGTCCAGATTCTCTCTTCCTTTTTATTAATTGTCTTTGGGCATTGTTCAAATAGACTTAAATTCAATTTATAGATTGTTCAGTTGGAAAGTATGTATTGCAGCATGGAACATCAATCTCCTTTCTTTTACAGTGTTTTGTTTCCTGTTTAGTTGCACGGCTGTTATTTTTAGCATTGTTATTCATTTTGAAATGAAACACTGAGTGGAAGAGATTATGAAATTGTAGAGAGATAGAAATGAATGTTGTTGCTATTTATTTAGATTTCTTCATTTTATTCATAGATCCTTGTAGGGGATTGTTTGGTACATCAATTCGTACACTATTACTCAATAGTTGGAACTATAGTTAGGGTAAGGCAATTTAATTCCTGCTGTAAGCTACTTGGTGCTATTTAATATATGTATATTCATTTATTTTTGAGTCAGATATCCTGGGGAAAGGGTGCCGAATATGGGTCACAGAGAAGGGTAAAATATAGTTTAATTTTTACCTGCCAGTTGAATTCTAGTTATTTTTATGCTTAGGCCTAAGCTTGTAAACACACAAATGAACTTGTGTTGGTTATTGTACTATTCTCTCTGCCATATCTGTGTTTGTATTACTTTATGTGAGACGAAGTAGTCAAATCACAGCATGCACTAGATTCCTTTCCGACCCACTTGTGTCATTTTGATAAGTCACTCGCGTAGGGTCGGTGAGCTCTTCATTTCAGGATGAGCCCCGGGGGAGCTAATCACTCGGTGGTTGGGCGGATAAAAGGCCTGGATCACATATCCGTCTCAAGTTATGCAGATGAACGACAGACTGTTCGATGGCATAGGAGACTTGAACATGCAGATGGACGACTGACAGTCCGATGGCGTGTATTTGGATATCTTGTACTTCTTTGACCTTTGGGTCATGTGATTATTGTATATAAATCTGAATGTAATCATTTTATGATCGACAGTATGATCGACATATTTCTTGTATTATTTTATCTATGATGTGTACTTCGACAGATGGTCAAATTTTCTTTTATCTTGATAAGAATGGTCAATTTTATATGATCAAAGGATGTAATTTTTGAATATGAAATTGTACTTATGAATTTTGAAAAGTCAATATGAAAACTTTAGACTTGATCTGAATTTGACTATGCGAGTTTTTTGGTTATAGCTTACGTGTATCTTTAGTGTGTTTCTCGATCATTACATGTGGTATTAGAGCCAGGTTTAAACACTCGGACCTTGGTCCTCTATTGCTAAGTTGTGTACTCATGCTTGGTGCAAGAAGTGATTTATCACCATGCAAATTAGAAACAGTAATAAGGGAGGATCCAGTAATGGACGAGGCAATGAGGAGCAAAATCCAAGAATGGATGGAATCCTTAACCTCTTGATAGAACAAAGGAACCTCTTGCAACAACAAAATAACCGTATGGATCAACTGGAACAGGATGCAAGAGGTAGACAGAATGAAGAGGAAAGAAGAAAGGAAGAAGAGGATAGGAGGAATGTAGAGCAGCAGAACCAAAATGCAGATCAAAGGAATAACAGAGAAAGAATTGCAGAGGAACTAAGTAGGGACCTCAAGAAGGTCATACCTCCTACATTTGATGGTAAGGCTATTGGTGATGCTGCTGAGGCATGGATAGTATCCATGGAAAAATACTTCCGTGTCCGTAACCTTTCACCTGAATCTAGAGCAATGTGGGGTGCTTTTCAGTTAGTTGGTGAGGCAAGTACATGGTGGGACAATGAGATGGCCGAAAAGAGGATGCAGCCTGGTGAGATCTCTTGGGAAGAGTTCCTAGTACTTTTCCGTAAGAGGTGGTTACCTCAGCTTTTTTATGATAGGAAAGTGGCTGAATTTCAGAATTTGATTCAGGGAGTTCTGACTATCACTAAATACCATGAGAGATTTTACCACCTGGTAAAATATGTACCTCAATACCAGCATGATGAGCGATTTAGAACCCGCAAGTTCATTCTCGGACTACGTCCAGAGATAGGATCAGAGGTAGATATGCATGAGCCTGAGACTATGGATTTTGCTTTTAGGAAGGCCTTGAGACAATAGCAGAAACTTAAGCAGGTACCTTCAATCCGAGTAAATCAGAGGAATAATGCACCTCAGGGATTTAAGAGGAAGTTTCAAGATAGTAAGCCAAAGGACACTGGTCAGAAACAGGTGCATAATATGAGAGGTAAGGGCAGAGGCAATGCTGGAAGGAACAACAACAGTGGAAATCAAAACAAGGGCAACAACAGGAATGATAACAGGAAGGGTAAATCTGATGGTAAATAGGGACCTAGAGATGGTTGCTACACTTGTGGAGGTGACCACTATGCTAGTGTATGTCCTCAGAGATCAGCTCGTCGAGATGGGAAAGGACCTCAGACTCAACATCAGATTCATGCAGCAGTGAATAATAGACAAGCTAAATTCCAAGGAACACCTATTCAGATGGCCGATAAGCTTCTTGGTCATGATATTTCTATTTTAATAGATACTAGAGCCACATAATGTTTCATAGATCCTAGAGTTGCTTCTAAATTGCTAGTTAGAGCAGGATATATGTTAGAACCATGGATGGTAGAATATGGAAATAAGGCAGAGCATAAGGTTGAGCAATGTTTATCTTGTAACGAGATTGAACTTCCAAATTTTCAAACGCAAGTAAACTTGTATGTCGCACCTTTAGGTTCATATGATGTCATTTTGGGCATCAACTGGTTAACTGAACATAAGGCCATAGTGAACTGTAGGGATAAAACAGTGGAATGTTGTGATGATGCAGGTAATATTGTAACACTTTATGGTGTAAAAAGGTCTCTTGAACTTAGATTTCTGCCATGCAATTGAAAAAGGCAAAGAGAAAGGGGTGTATGCTGTTTGTGGCTTATGTCAAAGATTTGGACACACCCCCTAGCCTAGAAGATTTCCCTATCTTGCAGGAATTCAAGGATGTTTTTCTTGAAGAATTACCTTAGTTACCTCCAAAGAGAGAATTTGATTTCTCAATTGATGTGATGCCTCGAGTTGAACCTCAATCCAAGGCACCATACCGTATGACCACTACTGAAATGCATGAGTTGAAGCTTCAGTTGCAAGAATTCTTGGATAAAGGGTTTATACGCCCTAGTGTTTCACCATGGGGAGCTCCAATAATCTTCGTGAAGAAGAAAGATGGTACCTTGCGACTGTGCATAGATTACAAAATGCTAAATAAGGTCACCATTAAAAACAGATACCCTCTTCCTCGAATAGATGAACTTTTTGATCAAATGAAGGGAGCAATTATGTTCTCCAAAATTGATTTGAGATCTGGATATCATCAACTCCGGATCAAGGAGGAGGACATATCCAAAACAACTTTCAGGACAAGGTATGGACACTATGAATTTGTAGTCTTACCTTTTGGTTTGACGAATGCACCTGTAGCTTTTATGAATCTTATGAACAGTGTATTCAGGGATTGTCTTGATAAGTTTGTTGAGATATTCATTGATGACATTTTGATTTATTCTAAGAATATGGAGGAACATGAGGAACATTTACGGATAGTTTTACAGTGCCTGAGAGACAAGAAGTTGTATGCTAAACTATTAAAGTGCTCTTTCTATAAGAAGGAGATTCATTATTTGGGCCATATCATTTCTGCAGATGGAATTACAGTGGATCCGGAAAAGATCAAAGCTATTCTTGAGTGGCCAACTCCTCAAAGTGTGAGTGAGGTAAGAAGTTTTATGGGACTTGTAGGTTATTATAGAAAATTTGTGGAGAGATTCTCCAAGATTGCAGCTCCTATTACTTCTCTTCAGAGAAAAGGGAAAAGATATGAGTGGACTGAGGTATGTGAGAGAGCATTCCAGTTATTGAAACAAAAGCTCACATCCAATCCTATCTTGATTATACCAGATCCTAATGGCCACTTCACAGTTATCATCGATGCTTCAGGAGAAGGTCTTGGTGGCGTTCTTATGCAAGATGGCAAGGTAGTGGCTTATGAGTCACGGAAACTAAAACAGTATGAGGTTAATTATGCACCTCATGACTTGGAACTAGCAGCAATTGTTCATGCTCTAGTGATGTGGAGACATTACCTTTTGGGTAAACCTTTTGAGTTAAAGACATACCACATGGGACTTAGATACATTTTCACCCAACCTAATCTCAATGCCAGACAAAGATGATGGTTGGAGTTTTTGAGTGAGTACGATTTTGGTATCGAGTATATCAAGGGAAAAAAGAATAGAGTAGCAGATGCTCTTAGTAGGAGAAGACATATTTCTGCTATAGCTACTTCTAGAACATGGTTGAGAGAACATGTGTTAGAAAATCTTTCAGGGGATGACCATTATGAGCTGGTTAAGACAACCCTACTTGCAGATCCATCAAATCACCATTTTGACGGATACACCTTTGAGGGTGATGGTATCATGAGATACCAAGGCAAGATGTACATTCCCGACTGAGCAGGGTTGAGGAAAGTGGTTTTGGAGGAAATGCATTGGACTCCTTTTTTAGGACATCCAGGGGTAAACAAGATGATTGCCGATATGAGGCCATTGTATTTTTGGCTAGGGCTTAAGTGAGATGTGACAGCTTTTGTAGCCCAGTGTTTGGAATGTCAGCAAGTTAAGACTGAACATATCCATCCAGCAGGACTTTTGTACCCACATGATATACCAGAGTATAAATGGCAAGTCATCGGTATGGATTTTATCCAGGGTTTACCCATGACACGACGCAGGCATGATGTAATCTTGGTTGTAGTTGATAAAATAACCAAGGTAGCTCACTTTATTCCAAGGAGTTTGAGAGATGGATCTTTGGCTTTGGCCAAAAAGTTTGTCCAGGAAATTTTCAAGTTACACGGGGTACCTGAGACTATCATATCAAACAGGGATACTAGGATGACATCAAGGTTTTGGACAACCTTGAATGCATCTTTGGGAACTAGGTTGAATTTCAATACCGCTTATCATCCTCAGACAGACGGACAGACTGAAAGAGTGAATCAAGTGATTGAAGATTTGCTTCGGATGTACTGTATGGATCAGCAGTATAAATGGGAAGAGTATCTTCAATTGGTGGAGTTTGCCTATAACAACTCTCACCATGCTTCTTTGGGAATGGCACCTTTTGAGGCACTCTATGGACGAAAGTGTCGTACTCCTATCAGTTGGGATAGAGTAGAGGACAGGATAATTATTGGTCTTGATATGTTAAGAGAAATGGAAGAACATATGACTCTGATTCGTACTCGACCGAAGGAAGCAACTGATAGACAGAAGAGTTATGCAGATAGGAATTGCACTTTTAGACAGTTTCAGGAAGGCGATAAGGTGTTTTTGCGCGTGAGACCACATAAAAGCTCAATCTTTTTTGGCAAGGCTTCAAAGCTTGCACCGAGATATGTGGGTCCATTTGATGTTTTGGAGGTCATCAACCCCATTGCCTATAGACTTGCTCTACTGCCAACTCTTGCCCGAATCCATAATGTTTTTCATGTTTCATTGTTGAAACCCTATCATCCAGATGCATCTCATATTCTTGATTGGCATGCATTACAGGTTCAAGATTCGAGGGTGGTGTTGGTGCAGCCTACCCGCCTCGTTGATCAACGTACCATCAAGGTGCGTGATAGAGATATCTTGCAGTATAAGGTCCAGTGGGACCAATTCTCTGTTGACAGTGCTACTTGGGAAGACGCGGAAGACATGCATAGATCTTTTCTGCAGTTATTTGTTTAGATTTACTTTCTGTTATGCTTAAGCTTTAAGTTTTGAACTATCTTTATGTTTTCCATAAGACATCGGGTCTATGTTGTAACCCGATTTGATGTTCTTAGTTATAGAATTATCTGTGTGATTTGATGTTTTAGTTATAAAACTATCTGTGTGATTGTTTTACTTATGATTTTTAGACTTACGGTTAGCTTGGTTAATGGTTTGACGACCTATGCTGTACTAAATAAATGATATGGACATACTTTCAATATTTTTCTCTGTTGAATCTATGATGAAATGTTTAAATGAAATGAAAGTATGAAGTAGTATGTGGAATTTTTAATTTCATTATGTATCATTGTTTATGATGAAATGAAATAATGAATTTGATATGAAATTTAAATTCGATTATGGGTTTAATGGGACTAACCTACTGATGATCTTTTGAGTTTTAGCATGCATGATAGGAGATGAAGGCGGAAATGTGATTGAGGTAGAGTGTATTATCTTGATGACAGGGGTGAGATCAGAATAATGGTCGCAAGCACACACCACTTAGATTATTTTTAAATCTTATTAACTACTTGATGTGATTTGTAAGTGAATGATTGGATAAAATAGTAGAAGAATAGATTTCTTTCTTCTTTCTTGCTTGAGTGTTTGTGTAATTTGTAACTGAATATTTTTGAATTTGAACTTGTTGTCAGAATATGGTTAATTTCTAACTTCATCATAAAGCATCAAAGACGATGCATTCTCTTAGAGGGGAAGGATGTCACAACCGTGTTTCCATTTCCAAAATTATCAGCAATAATATGACACGTTTTCTAATTTTTTTATTCCATAAGAGTGGGTTTTTTATTTTTGGAGGGGGTTGTTAAAACGGTTAAAAAGTCTTATTTATTTTTCCTGGGCACGTATGTGTGAGGTAGGTGAAATTAAGGAGTTGTTTATTTATTATTGTGCTGGGATTGTGGCATAAACAAGGGGAAGTGACAATTGGTGATGGTATTATTTATCTCATCTTCCTTCCATTTTTCGGTACATTTCATTCACTTTTGATAACGCCTGTTTATTTTTCTTCCTGGGAAATCACATAACTGAAAAAAGAAGAAGACCCTTCTCTATTATTGGCGGAAGGATACAATTTTAGGAGATTGGAAGCACAAGAGAAAGGAAGGGGGAAAAATCTTGATTTCTAGCAAGGGAGAGAGAGACGGAAGCAAGCTGAGGGAAATTTTCATCTTGTTGCTGGAAAAACCCTGAGACATTTTAATATTCTAGGTTCCTTTCTCTATTTCAAGTATTAGCTAACATTGGCTTTTGTTTTTAGTTTGAACTGTTAATGGGATAATTTTTATTTTGTAAATAGTTCATGAAAAAGAATGTATATGGCTTATAGGGTATCTGTCTATTTAAATATGCTTGATTCTCATAACCCTATATGAAATTAGGAGTGTCTAAAATCTCCCTTTCTTACGTCAAACAAACTTTCTTGCATCTCAATTATATTTTTTTAGGACAAAAACACCTAAATACGCTCACTCAGCTAGTAAAGTTAGGCCTTGGTAACCATATACAGATAAGAGAATAGAGAATGTTGCTGAAAACCCAAAAACTTGGCAGTGCCGAACGGCAATAGACTATGTGGTCAAACAAGAGGATCGATTGTTACTCTCCCACTTTGCTGGAACAACACAAATACTTAAAATGATAGGAAATCTGCATATCATGGTATGAAATCAAAACAGAGCAAGAGTTAAAGGAGATAAACCTTGTCAAATATGCACATTGAATTGACCTTCGTTTGTACCATGTTGCTGTTGATGCCTATTTATAACTAGTAGAACCAGCAATAACTTTTATTTTGGACAGAAAACCATGTGCATTGTTGCTATCATGGCAATATTAATTATTAGGAATCCACAAGGGAGAGTTAAAAATTAAAATATAAAAGAGATTTAGAACAAGGGTCTGTTGTTGTGATGATTACCTGCGTATGCTTGCAATTTTTATAATTTCATTATGAGTTTTGTTTTTAGAATTTAGAGTGTACTATGATTCATGTTAACATTCATTGCTCAGAAAATTCAGTGCATCAAATCAAGCTATTAAGTAGCTAATCACAATTAGAGAAAGCTGCCCTGTTTTTGTTTACCAAGATAACAAACGTTCATTCCCGTCATTTTTAAATAGTGGACTGTATTATAAGCAGGAAAAGAAGAAAGATTTTGAATTCTGAGCGTATGATGCCACCCAAATTGCCTTCTCTTCTCTTGCTGACCGCTAGCCTTGTCTATCTTCTATTGGGTCATTTCCTTGTTTGTGTTATGGAAGCACTTGGGCCCAATCTTCTTCATTGACTATGACATTGAGTATATTTAGATGTTTAGCATATGGCTGTCAAAAATTGAGTTCAATGCTTGTAGGATTCTGTATCATTGACTAAGTCCAGATTCTCTCTTCCTTTTTATTAATTGTCTTTGGGCATTGTTCAAATAGACTTAAATTCAGTTTATAGATTGTTCAATTGGAAAGTATGTATTGCAGCATGGAACACCAATCTCCTTTCTTTTACAGTGTTTTGTTTCCTGTTTAGTTGCACGGCTGTTATTTTTAGCATTGTTATTCATTTTGAAATGAAACACTGAGTGGAAGAGATTATGAAATTGCAGAGAGATAGAAATGAATGTTGTTGCTATTTATTTAGATTTCTTCATTTGATTCATAGATCCTTGTAGGGGATTGTTTGGTACATCAATTCGTACACTATTACTCAATAGTTGGAACTATAGTTAGGGTAAGGCAATTTAATTCCTGCTGTAAGCTACTCGGTGCTGTTTAATATATGTATATTCATTTATTTTTGAGTCAGATATCCTGGGGAAAGGGTGCCGAATATGGGTCACAAAGAAGGGTAAAATATAGTTTAATTTTTACCTGCCAGTTGAATTCTGGTTATTTTTATGCTTAGGCCTAAGCTTGTAAACACATAAATGAACTTGTGTTGGTTTTTGTACTATTCTCTCTGCCATATCTGTGTTTGTATTACTTTATGTGAGATGAAGTAGTCAAATGACAGCATGCACCAAATTCCATTCCGACCCACTTGTGTCATTTTGATAAGTCACTCACGTAGGGTCGGTGAGCTCTTCATTTCAGGATGAGCCCCGGGGGAGCTAATCACTCCGTGGTGGGGTGGATAAAATGCTTAGATCACATTTCTGTCTCAAGTGATGCAGATGAACGACAGATTGTTCGATGGCATAGGAGACTTGAACATGCAGATGGACGACTGACAGTTCGACGGTGTGTATTTGGATATCTTGTACTTCTTTGACCTTTGGGTCATGTGATTATTGTATATAAATCTGAATGTAATCATTTTATGATCGACAGTATAGTCGACATATTTCTTGTATTATTTTATCTATGATGTGTACTTCGACAGATGGTCGAATTTGCTTTTATCTTGATAAGAATGGTTGATTTTATATGATCAAAGGATGTATTTTCTGAATATGAAATTGTACTTATGAATTTTGAAAAGTCAATATGCAAACTTTAGACTTGATCTAAATTCGACTATGCGAGTTTTTTAGTTATAGCTTACGTGTCTCTTTAGTCTATTTCTCGGTCATTACACTCCTTGCAAACTACTTAGGGAGCTGAATAAAAAAACATTTTCTGGTGCGATTGATGAATGAAAAGAAAATTTAACATATAGTAGTATTTAAGAAATAAAATCAGCCAAAAGGAACATAAGCTAGAAAAACAAACATATTTATCTACAGATTGTAGGTTGTTATGCCTTTGCCAACGTCGCACACAGCTGATTAAGCCTTCACATCTAAGTAACCGTTGGCCAATCGGTGGTTTCCGATTTTTCTTTTTCCAAATTTAAAACGTTAATTGATTGAGATGAGCGTTTCGATATAATGTGAATCAGCGCTGCAACTTTTAAATTGAAAACCACCTTATATTTAATTAATTACTAGTAGTCGTCTGCTTTTGTGCAAACAATGATGAGCCGATAGGAGGTTTGATTTTTCTAAAACGTAAAATAGTTTGCATAAAAACAAAAATCTAAAATTCTACAAAATTATTCCAAATCTAAAATTTGCCAATGTAATCTTGCACTAAAAATCTACTTTAAATTAATTGATTTATTTAATTTCTTTGAAGATTTTATTTTTTAAATTAGTTTTTAATATCATACTTTCTACTTCTAAAACAAATGTTTATATTGTAAACGTTATTATTATTATTATTATTATATTTTCTCTTTACAACTAACTTTTTAAATTGTGACGCTTTTTTCTATTATAAATCAAACATCAAAATAAATTTATTTTTTAAATTATGTTTTGATGATTTCTATTTTTTTATTTGATAACAAATGTTTCTATTTTAAATCCTTAAATAGAAATAGTTGTTCACAATTAGAAACTTTAGTATGTTTTGTAGGATTTATAATCTAAAGATTTGTTTTACAATTAGAAAGTATGGTTATTAGAAACTTTTAATTTAAATAAAATCTTAAATTTATAATCAAAATATTTTTTTAATACTTGAAAGTGTAGTTAATAGAAACTTTAATTCAGAATTAAATATTTGAAGAACCAAAATAAATGAATAAATAATATTAAATCTTGAGCCTTTTTGCACATTTTGCATTTTGTATGTTTAGGAAGGCAATTGCAATTAATGACATTTGATAATTTATTTTTTTCCAACGAGCTTTGATGGATGGTGTGGTCTTGACACCTTCAAGTGACATAAAGTTGAAAAATTGTAAAGATCTTTTAACCCATCTATTTTATGCATATTCTCTATCTATGGAAAAATTGTGTTAAACAATTCATGTCCAATTTCAAAAAGATTAACAAAAGGAAAGATCACAGCTAACAATGATAACTTGCTAAATAAGGAGATACAAAATATCATTTTTCTTTAATACCTAAATATCTACACATTATCTTAAACATCTAAAAATAAGTAAATCTTAATTTTCAAATTATTTTTACATAAAATGCATTCAATTAATACTTTAAATTAATTTCAGCTAAAGTTTAAAGAAACTAATGGACTAAATGAACAGTTCTATCTAACATAAAATAATTTAAAATACATAAATAACTATTTACAATTCATTTTTTTTTAATATTTCTAAAAAAATTTAAATAAAATTTATATATAAAATAATCCTAACTATAATAACATAATTTTAACTAATTAATTATCCTATTATCAACTTTTTAATGAACACCTATTACAAAAATTTCTAATTTAAAATAGTTACGAAAATACACTTACATTAATCTGAGGATTATAATTTTAAAAATATTAATCAAACCAATATATAATTAAAAATACAGATTTGAAATTATGGAAAAGTAAAAAAAGTCTTTAAAAAATATGATTGTTAAAAGAAGGGATTTTTATAGTAAGCTAGTATAATAAAATCTAAAATTTCATAGGTTGTGTGTGAATCTATTAGCATAGCACCTAAAACTAATTACTCTATCCAAATAAATTTCACAACTCCTCAAATAAATTATATCAAAATAAAAATAGTTAAAATTAACCATTTCATTTGTTGAACATGTGCACAACAAATTGGAAACAAGACTTGCCAGAGGAATAGAAGAAGAAAATGCCACAGACATAAAATGGGGAAAAACTGTTAGAGAGAAGTGAATAGAACAAGATGTTTGGAACAACTACGAGAGAAATCACATCGGATAACACAAATCAATTACTCCTAAGATTAATAACAAAAACATAATTATTTCAATTTGAAGCTACACAATTTCAAAACATAGAGGTAACCAATTATGTTGTTAGCTACCGATCAACAACAAACTCAATATATTCATATTTTGGTTCACATCGTTGTCCATTTAATCTTTACCTCAACAGTGAATGTTAGACCTAACCAAAGATGATGGAGAATTAACACAGCTTTCCCAATCAACTCTAGTATTCTGATCAAAATCACTCCTCAATATCTTAGACCCCATTAATTTTACAGGCCAATCCCAAAATTAAATTGAATGAATCCCCTTCATGGACATGTATGGAAGATCCTTTAAAATAATAATAAAAATTTCCAACTTTGGCTGAAAACAAATTTAGAAACATCCCATAAGTTAACTGGACTACATAACAATGGGAACGGCTGACAATTTTCCAGCAATATTGTTTTCTTTCCGGGAGCAAAGCTCCCACATATAGCCTATTGACTAAACTAGAAGTCACATGCTTTTGTGCATGCAACATTAAGCTGATAGGAAATATAGAGGCCCCCGAAAATAAGTAAGAATGATAACTAAAATCCCTAATTCTAGACCTCTCAAATGTAGATAACATAAATCATTAAAAAGTAACTAATTCATTTATTGATCCCTATAACTTTCCACATAATTTTCAGAAATACAAATGTACCCTTCCAGATTTACCATGTGCCACACATCTTAATATTTACCCCAATTTAGAGAATGAACAATCATAATAAGTGAAGTATGAGCCTAATACTTAATAAAAAACCAAAAATCCTCCATATAAACTACAACTTCAAGTAATGAGCAATATCTATAACTAAAAAAACCTTGCTTTAAAACCTACAAAATTATAGAAAACACAAATTTAAGAAAAAAAAAGTTAAAATTATACACCTGAAGAAGAAGACTCCAATTTAAGGTGAGTATTTTGAAATTAAACATCTTAAACACAACTCAATTTGTTTATCCGTAAAATCTATAGAATGGTTAAACAAATATTAGTGCATGCAGTAACTGGAAAACCGTAGCCAAATTTTGTAAATGCGATAACAGAAAACTCTGAAGAAAAATTTGAAAATTGTTCAAAATGATATAAAATGATATGATCCATTCAATAATATCATAACACATTGGAAACCATTCACTAAAACTCAGAGTAAAGGGCTGACAATTATCCAGGAAAAAAAGAACATTTTCGGGACTCCCACATAAAGCCTATTGGCTTAATTAATCAGTAACTTTGTAGGTGACTAACTTTGTAGCTCAGTAAGTATAAAAGAAAACCAAACTTAAACAAAAGAAAGAGAACTGAACTTAATCAATTCTCAAAAAGCATAAAAGAGAACCAAACTTAACTTCATAAATAAATGAACTGAAAAGAACCAAATTATTAAAAAAAAAATATCCAAAAATTAAATGAAATCAAGCCCTAAAATATAAAAGAAAACCAAACTTACTAAAGAAATGATCGAAAACCCTCTGTAATGGAACAGACTAAATGCAAAAAGAAACAATCGATGATAACTGCAAACTGGAAATCATTTTATCATATTTTCGTTATAAACAAATGATCCAAAAACTCTTTGTAATTGAGCACACTAAATACAAAAAGGAAACAATCGATGACTGCAAATCGAGGATAACTCTGAATTGGGGGAAAATATTGTGGCGTGAATATTTTTATTTTATTTTCTTTAATGGAGCAATGCAATCTTTGAACACCGTGATTTATAGTGCTTATTTTTGCCTTTAGATCGCAAGCCATAATTCTTTAAAATTGTAAACTAAAGATAAAATTAAAATGAAAACATACAGTAATCTGACAAATATGTACCGTAGATTGCTGAAGCTAATAAATCTACTGTTACATTTTGTCTGATGCTCCAACCAGACATCAGACCACAAATGCAATAAAACAAAGAATATTCCTCACACAAAAGGGGGGCCAAATTTATTGATCTGAAAAATCTATGGAGTGAGTACCAAAAATACAAAAAGGAACCAAACTTACTAAAGAAATGATCCAAACTCTCTATAATCGAACACACTAAATACAAAAAGGAAACGACTGATAAGTGAAAATCGTGGATAACTCTAAAGTGGGGGAAAATATTGTGTCAGGAATAATTTTATCATATTTTCTTTAATGGGGCCAATTACTATTTAGGAAAGAGAGTGAAAAATAGACCCAAAGATCAATGCAATCTTCGAATGCCATGAGTTCTGGAAACTCCATTACGGGGGGAGCGATGTAGGCTTCTTGAGCTCGCATTCGAAGTGATATGAGCAAAATTCTTGGAATATTATTTAAAAATAACCAGCACACTTTGTTAATATCAGATTTTCATTAATACATATTCTTAAACAAAACAATTTCTTGTGTCTAAATTAGATCAAAAAAATTGTTTAGACTTACTGAACCACAAAAAAAAGCAGTCTTCAAAATTAAAATCTTAGAAGTCCTAATAAAATCTTTTCTTAGCTATCATTCTGATAAATTGAGTTGCAAACCATGCCTCAAACTCTTCTTCTTCATCATGCCAATGTCTTTCTATTGCCACCAAAAAAACAACAAACAAGAGTGCTAATAGAGAAAATTAAATAGATAAAAGTTAATGATAGAAGATTCTAAAAAAAATCTGTTTTTCAAAGAATAAATAGGGATAAAAATGGAAACAAATCAAGACAACTTGTTAAAGTAAGAGGGAAAAAAGCCAAAGTTATCATAGTCAGAAAACTAAAACTCAGAACAAAGGGCTGACAATTATCCGGGGTAAAAAGAACATTTTCGGAAGCAAAGCTCCCACATAAAGTCTATCGGCTTAATTAATAATAATAATTAATTAATTATTATTAAATTTTGAAGTATTATTAAATAGTTGATAAACATAACTATTTATACTTATGTTCTTCAAATATTATAAATTTATGTTTTTTAAAAATTTTTTATCAAGTATTTGATCAAGTGCACTTATAATAATATTTTTAGGTATTTTTATTTTTTCGAAGCTAACTAGTAAACAATATATAAATTATAGTATATTTATAATGCAATTTTGTGAGTTTGGAATCTCCCAATATTGAGTAACATTTTCCTTTCACAATGCATGAGAATAGAAAATGCAATTAGAGATGTTGTTGATAGCAAAATTTTAGAAGCATATCCCCACCCACATCATGAGCGTCTTTCTTTACTATGTTCATGAAGAATTATTTCCTTGCAACACTCTTAATCTAGCCATCAAGAACTATGATCTTCATGAAGGAAAGGCTTTATTTGGTGGTCTTTTTTGACAAAAGGATTTACTTAAAAATTCAGGATTCTTATGTGTTTACTCGGTTCTCAAAAGATCTCTTCTAGACAAAGATGAAACTAAACTCAACTCGGCCCTCAATTTACACAAGATAGACTTGGGCTTGAGTTTATGCAACAAGATTACAACAAAGTTTGAAGTGCTCCTTCTCATAATCTACAAGAAGCATCCCCTAGTGCGCCCATATAGCTTCCTCCTAAATGGAGAAGACAATGAAGAAGGGCAAACCTCAAACTCAGATGCAAACATGGACGAAAATTAAGTTGGTGAACTTGTTGCCCTTTCTTTGTCTAAGTCTTTTTCTGGATGATTTACAAGGTTACCTTATGTTCCAATGAAGGACTTTTAAAGTCATTTTTTTTTTGTTTTCTTATCATCATAACTAGCAGGCTATCTGATAATCTTTAGCAATGTATGGTTTATCAGTCACGTTTTTGTAAAAAAATTAATCTCGTAGTATGTATCGATTAGGGCCAAGAGTGAGGACTTATTTCCCTCATATATAAATATATATGTCTAACAACACGAATGTAGCTTCAACTACAAGTTTTTGGTGTTCATATAGATGGGGAGACAAAATATTCTACTTGATCCTAGTTTATGCTTATGATTTTTCTGATTTCCTTGGGGAGGACTAAATTTCCCTCTTTTCATTACTCGCATATTTTTCAACTCCATAATGTAATACTCCTTTTAATATTAATATAATATAGTTCAGACATCTGACCTTTTATAAAAAAAAAATGATCCAATTCAAAAAGAATATTCCTTATTATTTTATAAGAAAGAAGGAAATTTGAAAATAATTAGTAAAAGAACATAAATTACAACATTTATGATCAAATAAAAAAACCTTATGATTTTATAAGAAAGAAACAACTTCAAAATTAAAATAGACAAAATATAAGTTTAAATATTTTTATGTGTTAATGCAAAAAAAAATCCTTGTTTAATTATTCCATCATTTACAATGTGTATATTTGTTTTAAAATGTTACTATTTGGATGTATAAATTTACATCTTTTAATTTGAATTAGTCTTTGCATTGTGCAATCCAATATGGTAGCAAAGCTAGTCATCTAGATTGTTGAGTTGTTCGCTTTAAAAAATCTATGACATGAATTATTCCTTTGCATCTAAAGCCTCAAATATTGTGTGTTGAGGTCTTATTGGAGATCCAAGAAGAATCAAACCATGATCTTCTACATATGAACAAAACTATATGTGCAAAACAAATGTGACCATTGGTTTCAAATTTAATACATTAAGTGGTTAAGATGGATTTTTTGATTAAAAAAAAATAGAGGGAAAACCACCTTATATTTAATTAATAATTAATAATCTCTTTTAAAGTATTATTAAATAGTTAATAAGAAAAAGAATTTTTATAATTATATTTTGTTAAAAGAAAATAGGTTTTGAATGGACTTGAAACTCTTTCACAACATAACAATCCAAAAAAAGGATACCATCAGTCAACCAAACATAGGAAAACAACAAAACATCAAGAAAAAAATAGGGGAACAAGCCCCCGAGACCTTACAGATTTTTGAGCAGACTTTCATTATTTTGTATCAAATCATCATTTATGTTTTGGATGTTAGGATTAACAAGACATAAATAATAGTTACATGCAAATATAAATAATATGAGAAAATAATAAACCACACAGAAAGATAACACAAGACACAAAGATTTAACGTGGTTCACCCAATCCCTGGGTTACATCCACCAACATTGAGTCCAATATTATTATTATCTAGTGATTACAATCTGATTATAATCCACAATCCCTTACAGCTCAATACCACTGCAAGAAGCTACTAAAACATACATCATTTTGAAATCCCTAATCCTAAGCCATTTTATACAAACTTAGTTTGCGAGGATGGGGGAAAAGTGTATAGTACTTCCTTGATCAATCACCACAAGATAAAAATCTCCCACTTGGGGATTGATCAGGCTCCTTTCAAAGCAACAATCTCCCTCTTGGAGATTGATCCTGTAGATAAACCACTATCATGTGAAGCTCCCACTATATCTAACCACCCTAGGCTCTGTTGTTCCTTTATCCTATTTAGTCTAGTAGACCAACCGAAGCTGAACATGAGCTCAAATTCTCTCTTGTTACTACCTTTGTAAACATATCTACTGGATTATCATCTGTATGTATCTTTTCTAGCTTTAACTTTCCATCATCCAAACCTAACTGAATGAAATGGTATGGCAACTGTATGTGTTTTGTCTTTGAGTGCAAAGTAGAATTCTTTACAAGATTAATGTCACTCTAGCTGTATATATATAGATAATTATCCATCTTTGGATGTCCCAATTCTTCCATGAAGAATTGAAGCCATATCATCTCCTTGGCCACCTATGTAGCAGCAACATACTCTGCCTCTGTAGTGGATAAAGCATTCACCTTTTGTAATCGAGAAATCCAATTCACTGTTGTCCCACCAACATTATATACATAGCCTATTGTACTCTATCTACTATCTATATCTCCTATCAAATTTGAGTTAACATAGCCTAGCACAATAGTAGTAGATCCCCCAAAGTGTAAATACTTACTAGATGTACCTCTCAAATATCTGAGAATCTATTTGACTGCATTCCAATGCTCAATCCCGGGGTGACTCATATACATGCTAACGACTACCACTGCATGTGCAATATCTGGCCTAGTACATACTGTTGCCCTAAATTTCCTATTCTACAAATTTGGCTAAAACCTATTCCCTGGTCCCTGTTTTGACCTTGCCAAGCGTCCCTAAAATTTTCATGGGCTCACGTGTTGTTTCCTAGCCTCTATAATTATTTCAAGCCCCTGGTCTGCAGGTTTAAAAATTCATAAACTAGCCGTTATAGGCCAAAACCCTTGAAAACCCTAGAGCCTCGTTCTATTTCCTCGTTACTTTATCGACAACTTAAGTGACTAAAGGGAGATGTGCATATTAAGTTTCCTCTTGTTCTCCATTTCTCTTATTCTTTCTGGTGGTCACCTTTTCTTCCTATGAACTGGCGGTTCCTTATTCTCCTAGTCACGAAATTAAATGGTGGTGCCCTAAGTTATTTAGTGACTCCGCGATTTGCCCTTAGTCGGGCATTCGCTTGATGAAACCCTAGGTTCATGAATGATTCGGTGAATTAGCGAACTCCCTTTGTTCGCGTATTTGTTCAAATTAACCATAGTTCATTAAAGTATTTCGCGAATGCAATTGCCTTGTTCACTGATTCGCCAGGTCAAAGTGGGGTTAGTTCTATAGGCTATGGTGAGTTTCTGCATCGGATGGTTGTCTTATGATCAGAAGGAATATTCCAAGGTCATGAGGAGATGAGACTAGCCGTAGATTTGGTATCAGGGTTTTTTCTTTAGTTGACAGTTACTTTTCCTATTCGGCGATTATGTGAATGCAGTGGTTCACGCAATTTCTTAATTCTGGCGGTTAGGCCCTTGACGGCTAGCGACTCAGCGAGTAGTTAACTTCCCTTCAGTCACACAATCGTTGAATCTTTCGGTGGTCTCAGATAACTGAGGGTCCCAATTAGCAAGATCTACAGCTGGCGTGTGTTCTCATAAGTTTGTGTCAGGGCTCACGATCTTACGACAGCCACCGATCTTGGTTTGTGTCATAGCTTCCTTCGGTGGGTCCTTGTATGCTGACATGCTTGGATTGGATTGGTTTGCATGGTGATGACTAGACTTCCAGGGGTCCTGGTCTAAAAGGATCTAACGGTGGGTGTGAAAGCGTAAGGAATATTCTGGGGGTATAAGATCATGCGCCCGCCGTTGGATTGGTATCTCAAACAGTGGGTCCGATGTCAGAAAGTTGCAATGTGTATTCGAAATGGCATAGTTTGGGTGGTTGTTTGGTATGCTACGTGGCAGTTTTCAGTGGGCCCATGGGGTCAAGGCTTTCTAAAGAAGATAAAGCATGATCAGATCTCACAGCTGTCGTTATACCAGACGCTCAAGATGCTTGATCGTTATCGCAGCGGTATAGTGATAGCCATCTGATGGTGCTTTTTAAGATCGTGGGTCTGGTTTGTTAGGAGCGCTGATTTGCTCGCTTCTCATTGGCTGCTGACTTCCACGATGGTGTTTGACCTATCAGGAGGGGATTTTAAGTAATTTTTTTAGTGCATCTGGGCCGTTCATCTGTCGGGAAACATTAGACATCGACGGACACATTTTAAATGACCGGCTAGCTGTTGGTTTTCAAAATTTAAATGTGTCTAAGAGGTTTTTTGCCAGTATCTGATTTGCAAACTGCGGGCGGTGAGGTAGCTTAGGAAATTTATGTCTGTAGGACATTTGCAGTTAAGGAAGATGATGAGAGAGGTCTGTGCGGCCGTCTTGGGTTGATTCTTGTCCCGGAAAAGTACCAACTAGTGCATTCATGGTGGGACTTTTGTGTAGGAAAGTAGATAAATCCAGGTTGCTTGTCCACGTGTTGATGTAGTACAGGAATGGACACTCGATGATGAATATCTGATCGGTTGAGATATTTGTAGGAGATACATTTATGATTAGAGATGATAGACCTAGGGTTTGATATTTTATTGTAAACCTTTGTAACCCTAGTTAGGTTTTTGACTCTTGCCTGCGTGCAAGAGTATGTATATATTATTTTGGAGCCTTTAGTGCTCAAGAGTTGGACAATTTGTAGAAGAAAATTTATCTTTTCTTAAAGGCCATCTGTGGTATCATTTCTACCCTTTGGCTTATATAGTTGTATTTCTCCCATTAATGATTCAAATATTGTAGAGGTATTTTGTGACAATCCTTCATGTCCCTATGCCTCCTCGTTCGGATTATCTCTTATTGGATCAAAGTATATGCATGTTTTCAGTGATTATTTTAGGGTTCCTGATCCCTCTTGCTTTCTACAATTTTGTGTGTTACTGTGTTTGATCTGATTTAGATGTTCTTGTGGGTATACCTCAGCCCCCTTAACAGTCTTGTCTCAATCCTACACCGAGTTGTAGAAGTGAATGTCTGTTTGTAGGTCATAAGTTGTGCCTTATTCTCAAGCCCTCTTGTGAAATATTTATGCAAGCCTATTCAGTAAGTTGTGACCTACTAGACCTGAGCTTTTTATTGATCTCATTCCTACATACTGAGATCCAAACCCTAGTTTTGGTGCATCACCTAGTAGGTAGTTTGCTTTTAAGTCATTTCCCTTACAAGCATTCCTTCTATCCCTTCCCCTCCAAAAGTTTTAGTTTCATGTCAAAACGCAAATTAGGGTGATTATCCAAGAGGAACCAGCCTAGAACCTAGAGGTCTCATCTTAGTTAGCATAGGTCCCACAACTTGGAGATGATTCCCATGTTATATTGAGTTATCAAGACTACGAGAGCTTGAGACAAAGGTGCAAACTTAGTGTATAACACATACCATAGCATACATTAAGCTCCCTATAGATGAAGATAAGGTACCTTAGACATTTTAGCATCCTCTTCTGGTTTCTTTGGACACATCACCTTAGTCAATTTCAAATGACCAAGCAAAGGTGTGTTGATAGCTATGGCATTCTACATAGAGAAATGTTGCAACACCTTCTCAATATAATCATTCTGAGCTAAAGTCAATTTCCTATTTTTCCTATCTCTACAAATTTTCATACCAAGGATTTGTTTTGCTTCCCCCAAATCCTTCAGAGAAAATGAAAGTACTAACTATTGTTTCAACCCCTTAATGTGATCCATGTTAGATCCAGCTACAAGCATATCATCAACATATAAACATAAAATAATGTAGCTATCATCATCCAGCTCTTAAAATAAACACAATAGTCAGAATGACACCGAGTGTATCCATGCTCATTCATAAAGTGTTATATTTAATATACTGGGCCGAGGTGCTTGCTTCAAGCCATATAAAATTTTTTGCTATCTTCACACTAAATTCTCCTTACCCTTGACCTCAAATCCTTGTGACTATATGTTGGTAAATAGATTGTTCTTTTCAATTTAACTCTCAAATGCCCAAATCTGTGACAAACAATTTGATACCAACAGTTGGATAATCTATCACTAGATTGATAGATTTCTTTTGAATTGAAGGGTACAGCTCCCTTATGAATGATATTGAATGAATTTGTTTTATTCCTAAACTAACTGGGTATGTTCTTAACCTAAGAACGGAAGAGGAAAACCAAGCCAGCCCTAGACAGAACTAACTCAAGTAGTAAATTAAGTTCTAAACCTAGCCAACTCCAAGAATTCACATTTCCTATGACTTCCTCGGCATTGGTAATGCAATACGAATGCTATTTATGAAAATGCGGTAAAATTGAAATGAAAATGAAGGTTAATTAATCCCAATTTCCGTAATAGGAATGTCTGCAAATACTATGATCTACAGCCCATCTAGTACTTAACACAAGATGCAAGCTAATGCCCAAAACTAAATAAAACAATACTACGATTGATTATAACAAAAGAGTAATAACCAAATGCTCTGATTCAGAATAAAACCTCTCTTTCTCTTGAAAACAACAAATAAGAATGTTCCAATTTTATTTGCTCACAACTTCTTCCAAATCTATTACAAAAATCAAGTTCTCAACTCCAAATGCAAATGAAAATGAAATGTAGAAAAATAAATACCCTCCCCTCTACTCTAGCAATCGTTGCTCTTGCAGAAAAGAAGAACCCCCTAAATAGAAAATAAATTACAATAAATAATGCTCTTTAATGACCATTCTGTTACTCTTCAGTTCCAGAACTGACTGTTCGGTTCTTTTCAGTTTTTGTAACTGCTTCTTTTATCTCGGTCCTTCTAGCTTTTTTAATTATCTTTTAAACAGTTTCAAGTTCGATGTCGTTCCTTTACAAATCATAAATATTCCTAACTAGATGTGGATAAGTAATATGGACATTGACTGTTGTCACCAAATTACACATGTCACTTTAGATTGAGTGCTTTGTCTAGAAAGGGAGTCAAAGTTTATCTTATCATTGATTGACTGACCTATGCTTCAGGATAATTAACAAGTTTCTAGGAACACATTCATATTGGGCTCTACAAGATATTATTGAATAAGCACTTGTCCACTACATAGATATCTTGTCAAGTAGATATCATGCATTGTTTGAGTTTTTCTCACAGCATGAATTCAAAGGTTTCTTCCAAAATAGGCAAGTGCTCTAAATACTCATCAATAGGAATAACTTGTGCCTTTGTTTCTTTTGAGTCATGCAAATGAACTCTCCCTCTTTCTTCACTAGAATAGGGAGCCTTATGTCTATCAATCTTCCCTTCCAGATTTGTATTCACATCAACATCTTTGCAGGGATCTCATTTTTGTAATTTTATGTAACCATGCATTCGAGGAAGTCTTTACCTTCCTCTGTCTTCACCTGATCCATTTCAATCTGTCAATGGTCATGCCAACATTTTGCAATGATAATAGAAATCATGATCGGAATCTTCTCATTAGTTTTGAACTATTACTATAGTGGAGACCATATGAAGACTTGAATAAGCCCCTATTTTCAATATCCATGAGTCGATCTGCTATCATATAAGCATTTTACTGAACACACTTTACTGATATCTATGTCTTCATGACTCTAGATCGACCTCTTTGTATCTTCTTAGTCCTAGGTTGGGCCGAGCATGTTAACGTTCCCCTGTTCCTCATATCACTTGAGCTCCTTTGTTTTGACTTTCATGATGGCTCTATATACAAGTTGATCTTTTTGACAAGGGAAGACAACTCTCATGAATCTGAACCTCTCCATTTCTTCTTTCGATTTTGACAAAATCTACACTTTTTCAAGTGGATTGGATTTGTAGTCTTCTTCTTCCTTTCATCGAGCTTGAGCCCTTCCCTTCATTTATCAAGTGATATGAATGATACCATCCCTTGTTTTGGCTTTTTCATTAGACCATGCTCACCTTTCATGTCATGTTTCATTTAAGTAGTGTCTCCATGTTTCTGATAAAGATTTGTGTTCTTGTGCATTCTTGTTATGATTTTTGAAGAGTCCGGCACCATCACTTGCTAATCTGCCTTAGCGAAATTGTCATTTTGAGTTTCAAAATGTGGAAACTCCCAAACCAATAGCTCCTGGAGGGAAAATCCCAAATCAACTGCAAAAGGCGCACCTCTTTCTACATTTTCCGCAAACTGTTAGGATATCTTTTAATCAACCTTTTTTTTGTTTTGGATCAGTCAATTTGTGTGATTCCTTCGTTATTTAGATTAAATTCCCCGATCTCCAATTGCAATCAGACCTATTTGTGCATTGGCAAAAAATGGCAAATGAGCTTCTTCATTTCGGAAAATCCCAAATGGAGGTTGAAAAGCATAGCAATTTTTCAATTTTCCACTTCACTGTTGGGATATCCTTTAATCAACCTTTTCTTTTGTTTTGGATCAGTCAATTGGTGTGATTCCTTTGTTATTTGGATTAAATTCCCTAATCTCTAATTGCAATCAGACCTATTTGTGCATTGGCAGAAAATGGCAAATGAGCTTCTTCATTTCAAAAAATCCCAAATGGAGGTCGAATAGCACAACAGTTTTTCAATTTTTCGCTTCACTATTGTAGGTTAGATTTGCACATTCTAATAAAATATACACTCAACTATCAAACAATAAATCTTCTTTGCCTTGGTCAGGATTCCCAAATTTGGATGTGATTTTAGCTGTGCAATTGAATTTTTAATAAGCTTCATTCGTTTGGACTGTCGAAGCTTGCATATTATAAAGATCATTTTCAGTGATGTATTGATTTTGAGACTATGCCCAAATGGATATTATTAAATCATGGAGTAGGCATCCTTATCTCCCTTGTATATGTGTCAACATGCCATATATTTTCTCTATTGAGAATCACACTGGGACATTATAGAAAATAGATTGAATGCTCTGTTAGTCATCTCCGTAGGCCATTTCTTTACCAGCACAATACATAAAACATGATTCTTGACCACATCATTTTTTCAATTAGGGGTATCCATAATTGAGTTTCAAGAGACATGACCATGATCCATATATAAAACTTTAACTTTTTTATAAAAGCATTGCTCGATGACCTCAGTCATATGCGACCACATAGAAATCTTCAGCGGTGATGTGAGCTAAGTAGGCAGAAAAAAACATCATGCTTTAAAATTGAATTTACACTTGAAAGTCTTCACTTGAGAAGGCTTTTACATTACTATCGGCTCTTTATGAGATAAGGGATTGATAATACTAATAACACTTTCTTTCTGACCTGATTTTGTATGAAAATTGACAAGTGTTCTGATTTTAATGTCATTTGGGATATATAACAAAGCTTTTAACCACAAATAAAAAAATAGCACCCAGTTACTTAATGACTGTGTCTTTATCAATTACTAATCACTGAAATTCTGAGCTTGAAGAAAATTGATTTCCTAACTTTGAACTTATGATTAGAGGCTTTGCATCACTTTACAACCTTTTAAATTTGAAATATCTTCATCTTGAACATGGCCTTGCATCTACAACCTAAAACTTTGAAACCATTTATCTTCATAGAAACATCATTAGGAGAAAAATATGGAACACATTAGGGGAATTCCTCATGGGAAGAAACTTTAAAAGTTGTAAAAATGGTGTACTAAAAGTGCACCTACAACTCGCTCTAAATGGGGATTATGTGCTGATAAGTGCATAAAGAATCCAACATCTCTAGAAAAAGATGAGTGCCTTATCCATTGCGCTATAGGATCTGGCATAAAAAAAGGACAACAAAGAGCTTCTTTCCGGGAGGGTGGAGGGGAGCAAGGCCAAAACCAAAATTGAAAACAACCAGAAACACAACAACCAGGAAAGGCTAAACTAAGAACACCAAACTGTGAAAATAAAAACTTAGTTACAACATGGGTGAGGAGACCTCACCAAAAGAAAATAGAGTGGGATGGGACTCATACATGACCATTAACTAACAAGGAGAAGTATGATCCTTTCTAGGAAAGAGAATTGTGCTCCAACAAGCTGCACCAAAACCATTGCCTTTCGATGACTTCATCATTGCTTAAAGTAAACCCGGAAGTATGCTGAAAATATGTGACCCAAAAATCTTTTCCAAACAACCAACCTTCATCATAAATTTTTTATTCTTTCACACTTTCCTATACACTACTTTTCACATATTCAACCATTCTTTGTGGAGAAGGCAAGTATTCAAAAACTTCTAAAAATAATACTGAAACATACTCACATTCATCTCCTTCGACAATCTCACTTTTAATAGATATTTCAACACCCAAATCAAGATTGACAAAATCAGGATATTCAAAAGATTCTACAAAAGGTATTGCATCATGTTGATGTCCAATGTGATCATTTTTAGGAGCAAATTCAGAATCTAAACAAGGACTGAAACAACATGAATCTTCTTCACACATAGGATCAACCCAAGCTAAACTAAACTCATCATTCTTTGTGATTATCAATTCTAAATTTTTTTTATCCAAATTGAAACTCTCAATACTTGAATCAGTTGTAGAAGAAGACTTATATTTGGCTGGCATCAAGATTTGATTAACTTCCATTTCATGACAAAGAAAAATATAGTCCAACTCTTTATCTTCTTCATTGTACTACAAAATTTCGTCAACCACTGAAGATCCCTATATAAAATCTATTCTTGCACCTTTTTATTCAACAAAAATTCTAGACTTAGTGAAAGAATTATCAATAAATGTTTCAACCTTTTCATCAATACAAATTTCTTCCAGAATACTCAAATTTTCATGGTCTTCAAATCAAAATGATTCTAATATAGGATCGTTAAAAACATTTAAAAATTGAAAATCATCTCTGCCAAAATCTTCAACAAAGTTGAACTTTTCATATTCCAGAAGTGCATTAATTGTAGAATGATTTTCGAAAGAAACTTTATGCAAAAGATTATCTCAATTTTCATCAAATATGAAACTTTCGATATTTGGAGCAAAAGAAAGCATATAATTTTTTTTATTTTCTATTGTGTTTACCAATTCCTTGCTGCTATTGAGGACGCCTTTCTCCATTGAAATTTGTTCTTCCAAAAATTGTGGTATTTCTTGTTCTCCAAGAACCAAGCAATTGACTGATATTGGTTCTTCATTTACTAATTTTTCTTCAGGCACACTTGCTGAAACATATTTCCTTTTTCTTCGGTCTTCAACATTAAAGTATCTTTGGGTCACACACTTTAACAACAGAGCATATTTATGATCTTCTAAGGGATTAAATCATTTCCTTTCAGCTTTAGTAATACTTTGTTTAAATGCAGTCCAAAGGAATTGTAAGTTAGGATCACTCTCAGTATTTTTTTCTTCAAATGTGGGTTTCCTTTTGATTTGTTTTCTTGGTTGAATGTTATGTATGCTCAAGACTGAAATATTATAAGATATATGATTATGCGAAATTTTTGAAACTCCATCATCTTCCACTTTTAATTCTTTACTTAGCTACAACACCCTTTCTTCACAATGCTGCAGTAACATCATTTTTACTTCGACCTCCTTCATCTTGTGATATTTGGCACAAACATTTCTCTACAAAAGAACTAGTGCATGATCTTCTTCAATACTGAAGTTCATTTCTATCTTGTGAGTAATGCTTTCTCTATAAACATCAAATAGATCACACAATACTGGATCATGCATTTGATGAAGTTAAATAAAAGAAGGATCTGGCCTTCTTCCTTTCACAACTTGAAAAGGCATGGTCTTTTTAAATTAGAGTCACCAGTCTCCTACAAGTAGAGATAATAATAAAACTGAGTAAAAAATCTTCAACACTAATCTTCTTTTCTGTGTCCCCAATAGAGTCGCCAAAAATATGTTGGTAAAAAAATTATTCTTTTCAATTTAACTCTGAAATGCCCAAATCTGTGAGAAATAATTTGATACCAACAGTTGGATAATCTATCACTAGATTGATAGATTTCCTCTAAATTGAAAGGTACAACTCCCTTATGAATGATATTCAATGAATTTTTTATATTCCTAAACTAATTGGGTATGTTCTTAACCTGAGAACAGAACAAGAAAACCAAGACAGCCCTAGACAGAACTAACTCAGGAAGTAAATTCAGTTCTAGACCTAGCCAACTCCAAGAATTCACATTTCCTATAACTCCCCGGCATTGGAAATGAAATATGAATGCTATTTATACAAATGCAGTAAAATTGAAATGAAAATGAAGGTTAAGTAATCCCAATTTTTGTAATAGGAATATCTACAAATACTACGATCTACAATCTATCCAGTAGTTAACACAAGATGTAAGATAATGCCCAAGACTTAATACAACAATACTATGATTGATTATAAATAGAAAAGTAATAACCAAATGCTTTGATTCAGAATAAAACCTCTCTTTGTCTTGAACACAACAAATAAGAATGTTCCAATTTTATTTTCTCACAACTTCTACCAAATCTATTACAAAAATTAGAATTCTCAACTCCAAATGCAAATGCAAATGAAATGCAGAATAATAAATGCCCTCCCCTCTACTCTAGCAATCCCTACTCTTGCAGAAAAGAAGAACCCCCTAAATAGAAAATAAATTACAATAAATAATGCTCTTTAATGACCATTTGGTTACTCTTCAGTTCCAGAACTAACTGTTCCGTTCTTTTAAGTTTTTGTAACTACTTCTTTTATCTTGGTCCTTCTAGCTTTTTTAATCATCTATTAAACTATTTGAAGTTTGATGTCATTCCTTTACAAATCATAAATATTCCGAACTAGATGTGGATAAGTAATATGGACATTGACTGTTGTCACAAAATTACGCGTCACTTTAGATTGAGTGCTCTGTCTAGAAAGAGAATCAAAGTTCATCTTATCATTGATTGACCAACCTATGCTTCAAGATAATTAGCAAGTTCCTATGAACACATTCATATTGGGCTCTGCAAGATATTATTGAATAAGCACTTGTCCACTACACAGATATCTTATCAAATAGATATCATGCATTGTTTGAGTTTCTCTCATAGCATGAATTCAAAGGTTTCTTCCCAAATAGGCAAGTGCTCTAAATCCTCATCAATAGGAATAACTTGTGCCTTTGTTTCTTCTGAGCCAATGAAATGAACTCTCCCTCTTTCTTCCTTAAAATAGGGAGCCTCGTGTCTGTCAATATTCCCTTCTATATGGGTATTCACATCAACGTCTTTGCAATGATCTTATTTTTGTAATTTTATGAAACCATGTATTTGAGGAAGTCTTTACCTTCCTCTGTCTTCACCTGATCCATTTCAATCTGTTGAAGGTCATGCCAGCTTTTTGCAATGATAATAGAAGTCATGATTAGAATCTTCTCATTAGTTTTGAAGTATTACTATAGTGGAGACCATATGAAGACTTGAATAAACACCTATTTTCAATATCCATGAGTCTATCTGCTATCATATAAGCATTTTACCGAACACACTTTACTGATATCTATGTCTTCATTTCTCTAGATCGACCTCTTTGTATCTTCTTAGTTCTAGGTTGGGCCGAGCATGTTAATGTTCCCCTATTCCTCATATCACTCGAGCTCCTCTGTTTTGACATTCATGATGGCTCTTTATACGAGTTGATATTTTTGACAAGGGAAGATGCCTCTCATGAATCCAAACCTCTCCATTTCTTCCTTCGATTTTGAGAAAATCTACACTTATTCAAGTGGATCGGATTTGCAGTCTTCTTCTTCCTTTCATCAAGCTTGAGCCATTCGCTTTGTTTATCAAGCGATCCAAATGAGACCATCCCTTGTTTCAGCTTTTTCACTAGACCATGCTCACCTTTCAGATTGTGTTTCAATTAAGTAGTGTCTCCATGTTTCTGATAAAGATTTGTGTTCTTATGCATTCTCGTTATGATTTTGGAAGAGTCCAGCACCATCACTTGCTAATCTGCTTTAGCAGATTATCATTTTGAGTTTCAAAATGTGGAAAATCCCAAACCGATGGCTCCTGGTGGAAAATCCCAAATCAACTATGCAAGGGCACCTCTTTCTTCATTTTCTGCAAACTGTCAGGATATCTTTTAATCAACCTTTTTTTGTTTTGGATTAGTCAATTTGTATGATTCCTTCATTATTTGGATTAAATTCCCTGATCTCCAATTACAATCAGGACCTATTTGTGCATTGGCAGAAAATGGCAAATGAGCTTCTTCGTTTCGAAAAATCCCGAATGGAGGTTGAAAAGCGCAACAGTTTTTCAATTTTCCACTTCAATGTTGGGATATCTTTTAATCAAGCTTTTTTTTGTTTTGCATCAGTTAATTTGTGTGATTCCTTCATTATTTGGATTAAATTCCCCGATCTCCAATTGCAATCAGACCTATTTGTGCATTGGCGGAAAATGGCAAATGAGCTTCTTCATTTTGGAAAATCCCAAATTGAGGTTGAAAAGCGCGATAGTTTTTCAATTTTTCGCTTCACTGTTGTAGGTGAGATTTGCACATTCTAATAACAACTACACTCAACTATCAAATAGGAGCTCTTCTTTTCCTTGGTCAAGATTCCCAAATTTGGATGCGATTTTAGTTGTACAATTGAATTTGTAATAAGCTTCCTTCGTTTGGACTGTCGAAGCTTGCATATTATAAAGATCATTTTCATTGATGTATTGATTTTGAGACCGTGCCCAAACTGATATTATTAAAACATGGAGGTGGCATCCTTATCTCCCTTGTATATGTGGCAACATGCCATATATTTTTTCTATTGAGAATCACACTGGGACATTATAGAAAATAGATTGAATGCTCTTTTAGGCATCTTCACAGCCCATTTCTTTACCAGCCAATACATAAAACATGATTCTTGACCACATCATTGTTTCAATTCGAGGTATCGATAATCTAATATCAAGAGACATAACCACAATTCGTATATAAAACTTTAACATTTTTTTAAAAGCATTGCTTGATGACCTCAGTGATATGCGACCACATAGAAATCTTCAGCGATGATGTGGACTATGCAGGTAGAACACAACATCATAATTTAAAATTGAATTTACACTTGAAAGTCTTCGCTTAAATAGGGTTTTGGATTACTATTGGCTCTTTATCAGATAAGGGATTGATAATACTGATAACACTTTCTTTGTGAATCAATTTTGTATGAAAATTGACAAGTGTTCTGATTTTAATGTCATTCAGGATATATAACCAAGCTTTTAACCACAAAGAAAACAATAGCACCCAGTTACTTAATGACTGTGTCTTTATCAATTACTAATCACTAAAATTATGAGCTTGAAGAAAATTAATTTCCTAACATTGAACTTATGATTAGAGGCTTTGCATCATGTCACAGCCTTTTAAGTTTGAAATCTCTTCATCTTGAACATGGCCTTGCATCTACATCCTGAAACTTCAAAACCATTTATCTTCATAGAAACATCATTAGGAGAAAAATATGGAACAGATTAGGGGAATTCTTCATGGGAGGCGACTTTAAAAGTTTTTAAAATGGTGTACTAAAAGTGTGCCTACAGCTAGCTCTAAATGGGGATTATGTGCTGATAAGTGCATAAAGAATCCAACATCTCTTGAAAAAGATGAATGCCTAATCCATTGGGCTATAGGGTCTAGCATAAAAAGAGGACAACAAAGAGCTGCTTGCCGGAAGGGCAGAGGGGAGAAAGGCCAAAACCAAAACCGGAAACACAACAACCGGGAAAGTCTAAACTAAGCACACCAAACTACGAAAACCAAAACTTATTTACAACACGGGTGAGGAGACTTCACCAAAAGAAAATAGAGTAGGATAGGACTCATACATGACCATTAACCAGCAAGGAGAAGTATGGTCCTTTCCAGGAAAGAGAATTGCGCTCCAACAAGCTGCACCAAAACCATTGCCTTTCGATGACTTCATCATTGTTGAAAGTAAACCCAGAAGTATGCTGAAAATATGTGACCCAAAAATCTTTTCCAAACAACCAACCTTCATCATAAATTTCTGATTCTTCCACACTTTTTTGTACACTACTTTTCACATATTCAACCTTTTTTTATGGACAAGGCAGGTATTCAAAAACTTCTGAAAATAATACTGAAACATACTCACATTCATCTCCTTCGACAATCTTACTTTTAATAGAGATTTCAGCATCCAAATCAAGATTGACAAAATCAGGATATTCAAGAGATTCTGCAAAAGGTATTACATCATGTTGATGTCCAATGTGATCATTTTTAGGAGCAAATTTAGAATCTAAACAGGGACTGAAACAACACGAATCTTCTTCGCACATAGGATCAAACCAAACTGAACTAAACTCATTATTCTTTGTGGCTATCAATTCTGAAAATTTTTCATCCAAATTTAAACTCTCAATACTTGAATCAGTTGTAGAAGAAGACTTACATTTGGTCGGCATCAAGATTTGATTAACTTCCATTTCATGACAAAGAAAAATATAGTCCAACTCTTCATCTTCTTCATGGTGCTGCAACATTTCATCAGCCACTGAAGATCCCTGTATAAAATCTATTCTTGCACCTTTTTCTTCCACAAAAATTCTAGACTTAGTGAAAGAATTACCAAAAACTGTTTCATCCTTTTCATCAATACAAATTTCTTCCAGAATACTCAACTTTTCATGGTCTTCAAAACAAAATGATTCTAATATAGGATCGTTACAAACTTCTGAAAATTGAAAATCATCTCTACCATAATTTCCAATAAAGTTGAACTTTTCATCTTCCGGAAGTGCATTAATCGTAGAATGATTTTTGAAAGAAACTTCATGCAAAAGATTATCTCTATTTTCATCAAATCTGAAACTTTCAATATTAGGAGCAAAGGAAAGCATGGACAAATTTTTATTTTCTATTGTGCTTACTAATTCCTTGCCGTTGTCAAGGATGCCTTTCTCCATTGAAATTTGTTCTTCCAGAAACTGTGGTATTTCTTGTTCTCCAAGAACCAAGCAATTGACTGATATTTGTTCTTCAATTACTAATTTTTCTTCAGGCACACCTCCTGAAACATATTTTCTTTTTCTTCGGTCTTCAACATTAAAGTATCTTTGGATCATACACATTAATATCAGAGTGAAAGATGATCTTCTGAGGGATTTAATCCTTTCCTTTCAGCTTTAGTAATACTTTGTTTAAATGCAGTCCAAAGGAATTGTAAGTTAGGATCACTCTCAGCATTATTTTCTTCAAATATGGGTATCCTTTTGATTTTTTTCTTGGTTGAATTTCATGTTTTCTCAAGACTGAAAAATTAAAAAAGATGTGATTATGTGGAATTTTTGAAACTCCATCATCTTCCACTTTTAATTCTTTACTTAGCTGCAACACCCTTTCTTCACAATGCTACAATAACTTCATTTTTACTTCCAACTCCTTCGTCTTGTGATATCTGGTACAAACACTTCTCCACAAAAGAACTGGTGCATAATCTTCTTCAATTCTCAAGTTCATTTCTGAGCCGCGAGTAATACTTTCTATATAAGCATCAAACAGATCACACAATACTGGATCATGTGTTTGATGAAGTTCAATAAAAGAAGGATCTGGCCTTCTTCCTTTCACAACATGAATAGGCATGGCCTTTTTAAATTAGAGTCGCCAATCTCTAGATTATTCTTTTCATTTTAACTCTCAAATGCCCAAATCTTTGAGAAATAATTTGATACCAACAGTTGGATAATCTATCACTAGATTGATATATTACCTCTGAATTTAAAGGTATAGCTCCCTTTTGAATGATATTCAATGAATTTGTTTAATTCCTAAACTAATTGGGTATGTTCTTAACGTGAGAACAGAAGAGGAAAACCAAGCCAGCACTAGACAAAACTAAGTCAGGTAGTAAATTCAGTTCTAAACCCAACCAACTCCAAGAATTCACATTTCCTATGACTGCCCGGTTAAGTAAAATTAAAATGAAAATGAAGGTTAAGTAATCCCAATTTCCGTAATAGGAATGTCTGCAAATACTAGGATCTACAGGCCATCTCGTAGTTAACATTAGATGCAAGATAATGCCCAAAATTGAATACAACAATACTATGATTGATTATAAATAGAAAATTAATAACCAAATACTCCGGTTCAGAATAAAACCTCTCTTTGTCTTGAACACAACAAATAAGAATGTTCCAATTTTATTTGCTCACAACTTCTACCAAATCTATTACAAAAATTAGAATTCTCAACTCCAAATGCAAATGAAAATGAAATGCAAAAAAATAAATGCCCTCCCCTCTACTCCAGTAATCCCTACTCTTGCAAAAAAGAAGAACCCCCTGAATAGAAAATAAATTACAATAAATAATGCTCTTCAATGACCATTCGGTTACACTTCAGTTCCATAACTGACTGTTCAGTTCTTTTCAGTTTTTGTAACTACTTCTTTTATCTCGGTCCTTCTAGCTTTTTTAATCATCTTTTAAACTGTTTGAAGTTCGATGTCGTTCTTTTACAAATCACAAATATTCCTAACTGGATGTGGATAAGTAATATGGACATTGACTGTTGTCACAAAATTACACATGTCACTTTAGATTGAGTGCTCTGTCTAGAAAGAGAATCAAAGTTCATCTTATCATTGATTGATAGACCTATACTTCAAGATAATTAGCAAGTTCCTAGAAACACATTCATATCGGGCTCTGCAAGATATTATTGAATAAGCACTTATCAACTACATAGATATCTTGTCAAATAGATATCACGCATTGTTTGAGTTTCTCTCACAACATGAATTCAAAGGTTTCTTCCCAAATAGGCAAGTGCTGTAAATCCTCATCAATAGGAGTAACTTGTGCCTTCATTTCTTCTAAGCCATGCAAATGAACTCTCCCTCTTTCTTCACTAGAATAGGGAGCCTCGTGTCTGTCGATCTTCCCTTCCATATGGGTATTCACATCAACATCTTTGTAGGGATCTTATTTTTGTATTTTTATGCAACCATGCATTTGAGGAATTCTTTAGCTTCCTCTGTCTTCACCTAATCAATTTCAATTTGTCGACGGTCATGCCAGTGTTTTGCAATGATAATAGAAATCATGATCAGAATCTTCTCATTATTTTTGAAGTATTAATATAGTGGAGACCATATGAAGACTTGAATAAGCCCCTATTTTCAATATCCATGACTCGATCTGCTATCATATAAGCATTTTACCGAACACACTTTACTAATATCTATGTTTTCATGACTCTAGATTGACCTCTTTGTATCTTCTTAGTCCTAGGTTGGGCTGAGCATGTTAACTTTTCCCTGTTCCTCATATCACTCAAGCTCCTCTATTTCGACTTTCATGATGGCTCTATATACGAGTTGATCTTTTTGACAAGGGAAGATGCCTCTCATGAATCCAAACCTGTCCATTTCTTCCTTCAATTTTGAGAAAATCTACACTTATTCAAGTGGATTGGATTTGTAGTCTTCTTCTTGCTTTCATCGAGCTCGATCCCTTCCCTTCATTTATCAAGAAATTCGAATGAGACCATCCCTTGTTTCAGCTTTTTCATCTGACCATGCACACCTTTCATGTCGTGTTTCATTTAAGTAGTGTCTTTGTGTTTCTGATAAAGATTTGTGTTCTTGTGCATTCTCGTTCTGATTTTGGAAGAGTCCAACACCATCACTTGCTAATCTACCTTAGCGGAATTGTCATTTTGAGTTTCAAAATGTGGAAAACCCAAAACCGACGGCTCCTGGGGGAAATCCCAAATCAACTTGGAAAGGCGCACCTCTTTCTTCATTTTCCACAAACTGTCAAGATATCTTTTAATCAACCTTTTTTTTGTTTTGGATCAGTCAATTTGTCTGATTCCTTTGTTATTTGGATTAAATTCTCTAATCTCCAATTGCAATCAGATCTATTTGTGAATTGTCAAAAAATGTAAAATGAGCTTCTTCATTTCAAAAAATCCTAAATGAAGGTTGAAAAATGCAACAGTTTTGCAATTTTTCGCTTCACTGTTGGGATATCTTTTAATGAACCTTTTTTTGGTTTTGGATTAATCAATTTGTGTGATTCCTTCATTATTTGGATTAAATTCCCCGATCTCCAATTGCAATCAGACCTATTTGTGCATTGGCAAAAAATGGCAAATGAGCTTCTTCATTTTGGAAAATCCCAAATGGAGGTCGAAAAGTGTAGCAGTTTTTCAATTTTCTACTTCACTGTTGTAGGTGAGATTTGCACATTCTAATAACAACTGCACTCAACTATCAAACAGGAACTCTTCTTTGCCTTGGTCGGGATTCCAAAATTAGGATACGATTTTACTTGTGCAATTGAATTTGTAATAAGCTTCCTTCGTTTGGACTGTCAAAGCTTGCATATTATAAAGATCATTTTCACTAATGTATTGATTTTGAGATTGATTTTGAGACCGTGCCCAAACTGATATTATTAAAACATGGAGGTGGCATCCTTATCTCCCTTGTATATGTGGAAACATACCATATATTTGTTCTATTGAGAATTGCACTAGGACATTATAGAAAATAGATTGAATGCTCTGTTAGTCATCTTCGCAGCCCATTTCTTTACCGACCCAATACATAAAACATGATTCTTAACCACATCATTGTTTCAATTCAGGGTATCCATAATCTGATATCAAGAGACATAACCATGATCCATATATAAAACTTTAACATTTTTATAAAAAGCATTTCTCGATGACCTCAGTGATATGCAACCACATCGAAAGCTTCAGCGGTGATGTGGACAATGCAAGCAGAACAGAACATCATGCTTTAAAATTGAATTTACCCTTGAAAGTCTTCGCTTGAGCAGGATTTTGGATTACTATCAGCTCTTTATCAAATAAGGGATTGATAATACTGATAACACTTTCTTTCTAACTTGATTTTGTATGAAAATTGACAAGTATTCTGATTTTAATGTCATTCAGGATATATAACCAAGCTTTTAACCACAAAGAAAACAATAGCACCCAGTTCCTTAATGATTGTTTCTTTATCAATTACTAATCACTGAAATTCTGAGCTTGAAGAAAATTAATTTCTTGACTTTGAGCTTATGATTAAAGGCTTTGCATCACATCACGGCCTTTTAAATTTGAAATATCTTCATCTTGAACATGGCCTTGCATCTACACCCTGAAACTTCAAAACCATTTATCTTCATAGAAATATCGTTAGGAGAAAAATATGGAACACATTAGGGGAATTCCTCATGGGAGATGACTTTAAAAGTTTTTAAAATGGTGTACTGAAAGTGTGCCTACAACTGGCTCTGAATGGGGATTATGTGTTGATAAGTGCATAAAGAATCTAGCATCTCATAAAAAAGATGAGTGCCTTATCCATTGGGCTATAGGGTCTGGCACAAAAAGAGGACAACAAAGAGCTACTTGTCAGGAGGGTAGAGGGGAGCAAGGGCAAAACCAAAACTGAAAACAATTGGAAACACAACAACCGGGAAAGGCTAAACTAAGCACACCAAACTGTGAAAATAAAAACTTATTTACAACACAGGTGAGGAGACCTCACCAGAAGAAAAGAGAGCAGGATGGGACTCATACATGACCATTAAATAGAAAGGAGAAGTATGATCATTTCTGAGAAAGATAATTGCGCTCCAACAAGCTGCACCAAAACCATTGCCTTTCGATGACTTCATCATTGCTGAAAGTAAACCTAGGAGTATGCGGAAAATATGTGACCCAAAAATCTTTTCCAAACAAACACGCTTCATCATAAGTTTTTTATTCTTCCATACTTTCCTGTACACTACTTTTCACATATTCAACCATTTTTTGTGGAGAAGGCAGGTATTCAAAAACTTCTGAAAATAATACTGAAACATACTCACATTCATCTCCTTCGACAATCTCACTTTTAATAGAGATTTCATTATCCAAATCAAGATTGACAAAATAAGAATATTCCAAAGATTCAACAAAAGGTGTTGCATCATGTTCATGTCCAATGAGATCATTTTTCAAAGAAAATTTAGAATCTAAACAAGGACTGAACCAACACGAATCTTCTTCGCACATAGGGTCAACCCAAGCTAAACTAAACTCATCATTCTTTATGGCTATCAATTCTAAAAAATTTTCATCCAAATTTAAACTCTCAATACTTGAATCAGTTGTAGAAGAAGACTTACATTTGGTCGGCATCAAGATTTGATTAACTTCCATTTCATGACAAAGAAAAATATTGTCCAACTCTTTATCTTCTTCATGTTGCTGCAACATTTCATCAGCCACTGAAGATCCCTGTATAAAATCTATTCTTGCACCTTTTTCTTCAACTAAAACTCCAGACTTAGTGAAAGAATTATCAATAAGTGTTTCATCCTTTTCATTAATACAAATTTCTTCCAGAATACTCAACTTTTCATGGTCTTCAAAACAAAATGATTCTATTATAGAATCGTTACAAACTTTTAAAAATTAAAAATCGTCTACGCCATAATCTTCAACAAAGTTGAACTTTTCATATTTTGGAAGTGCATTAATCATAGAATGATTTTTGAAAGAAACTTCATGCAAAAGATTATCTCTATTTTCATCAAATCTGAAACTTTCAATATTAGGAGCAAAAGAAAGCATGGACAAATTTTTATTTTCTACTGTGCTTACCAATTCCTTGTCGCTGTCAAGGACACCTTTCTCCATTGAAATTTGTTCTTCCAAAAATTGTGGTATTTCTTGTTCTCCAAGAACCAAGCAATTGACTGATATTGGTTCTTCATTTACTGATTTTTCTTCAGGCACACTTGCTGAAACATATTTCCTTTTTCTTCGGTCTTCATAATTAAATTATCTTTGGATCACACACTCTAACAATAGAGTGGATTGATGATCTTCTAAGGGATTTAATCCTTCCCTTTCAGCTTCAGTAATATTTTGTTTAAATGCAGTCCAAAGGAATCATAAGTTAGGATCACTCTCAACATTTTTTTCTTCAAATGTGGGTTTCCTTTTGATTTGTTTTCTTGGTTGAATGTTAGGTACGCTCAAGATTGAAAAATTATAAGAGATATGATTCTGCGGAATTTATGAAACTCCATTATCTTCCACTTTTAATTCTTTACATAGCTACAAGACCCTTTCTTCACAATGCTGCAATTACTTTGTTTTTACTTCCAGCTCCTTCATCTTGTGATATCTGGCACAAACACTTCCCCACAAAAGAACTGGTGCATGATCTTCTTCGATACTCAAGTTCATATCTATCGCGAGAGTAATGCTTTCTCTATAAGCATCAAAAAGATCACGCAATACTGGATGATGCATTTGATGAAGTTAAATAAAAGAAGGATCTGGCCTTCTTCCTCTCACAACTTGAATAGGCATGGTCTTTTTAAATCAGAGTCGCCGATCTCCTATACGTAGAGATAATAATAAAACTAAGGAAACAATCTTCAACACTAATCTTCTTTTCCACGTCCCCAGTAAAGTCACCAAAAATCTATTGGTAAACAGATTGTTCTTTTCAATTTAACTCTCAAATGCCCAAATCTGTGAGAAACAATTTGATACCAACAGATGAATATTCTATCACTAGAATACAACGAGCCCTAGACAGAACTAACTCAGGCAGTAAATTCAGTTCTAAACCTACCCAACTCCAAGAATTCACATTTCCTATGACTCCTCGGCATTGGTAATGCAATACAAATGCTATTTATGCAAATGCAGTAAAATTGAAATGAAAATGAAGGTTAAGTAATCCCAATTTTCGTATAAGGAATGTCTACAAATACTATGATCTACATCCCATCCAGTACTTAACAAAAGAAGCAAGATAATGCCCAAAACTGAATACAACAATACTATGATTGATTATAAATAGAAAAGTAATAACCAAATGCTCTGATTCAAAATAAAACCTCTCTTTGTCTAGAACACAACAAATACGAATGTTCCAATTTTATTTTCTCACAACTTCTGCCAAATCTATTACAAAAATCAGAATTCAAAACTCCAAATGAAAATGAAAATGAAATATAGAAAAATAAATGCCCTCCCCTCTACTCCAGCAATCCCTACTCTTGCATAAAAGAAGAACCCCCTGAATAGAAAATAAATTACAATAAATAATGCTCTTCAATGACCATTCGATTACTCTTTAGTTCTAGAACTGATTGTTCGGTTATTTTCAGGTTTTGTAACTGCTTCTTTTATGTCGGTCCTTCTAGCTTTTTAAATCATCTTTTAAACTATTTGAAGTTCGATGTCATTCCTTTACAAATCACAAATTTACCTAACTGGATGTGGATAAGTAATATGGACATTGACTGTTGTCACAAAATTACACATGTCACTTTAGATTGAGTGCTCTGTCTAGAAAGAGAATCAAAGTTCATCTTATCATTGATTGACTGACCTATGCTTCAGGATAATTAGCAAGTTCCTATGAACACATTCATATCAGGCTCTGCAAGATATTATTGAATAAGCATTTGTCCACTACACAGATATCTTGTCAAATAGATATCACATATTTTTTGAGTTTCTCTCACAGCATGAATTGAAAGGTTTCTTCCCGAATAGGCAAGTGCTCTAAATCCTCATCGATAGAAATAACTTGTGCCTTTGTTTCTTCTAAGCCATGCAAATGAACTCTCCCTCTTTCTTCACTAGAATAGGGAGCCTCGTGTCTGTCAATCTTCCCTTCTATATGGGTATTCACATCAACGTCTCTGCAGGGATCTTATTTTGGCAATTTTATGCAACCATGCATTTGAGGAAGTCTTTACCTTCCTCTGTCTTCACCTAATCCATTTCAATCTATTGACGGTCATGGAAGCCTTTTGCAATGATAATAGAAATCATGATTGGAATCTTCTCATTAGTTTTGAAGTATTACTATAGTGGAGACCATATGAAGACTTGAATAAGCCCCTGTTTTGAATATCCATGAGTTGATCTAATATCATATAAGCATTTTAACGAACACACTTTACTGATATCTATGTCTTCATGACTCTAGATCGACCTCTTTGTATCTTCTTAGTCCTAGGTAAAGCCAAGCATGTTAACGTTCCCCTATTCCTCATATCACTCGAGCTCGTCTGTTTTGACTTTCATGATGGCTCTATGTTAGAATAGCTAAGAGGGGGGTGAATCAGTTAATCACTATCCCAATTCAAAATGTATAATCCAAAAACAAATACTTGAAATTATGTTGCTCGGTAACTTTAAATACTTTTATTGTCTGTGCATTTACTGATTACCAGTCTAAAACATATAGTAGTTACTGATCAAATAAAATATGAAACATGCAAATATCACATCAAACAAATATCACAATCAACACATAACACAAGAGATTTAACATGGAAACCTTGTGAAGGGAAAACCACCTAGGACCAGCAACACAAAAATATTTACTCTTCTGAAGTGATGTCGGTGAAGACCCAACCCTATTAAAGGTTACAAACACACTATTAGGTGTGACCTTGTTAGAGGATTTAAGACCAACCGTTATCATCCAACCAGCAGTCACTCTGGGGTTGACAGGATAACAACGTTCATTCTATGAATGAAACATAATAAGACTTTCTTAGTCCACTCAGTTAAGAGATTTGACTGTGTACAATGGTTAAATATGTAACAGTAGGTGATCTACCTTAATACAACTTCAATTGCAGATATACATATCAATATTCAGCTCATACAAATCTTTCTGATTAATGTCACTTTTTTGATTCAACAATATATCAACTTACTATCCATCGGTAATTACTCTTTGTCACTCGGTAATGCTCTATAGTTGGGTTCTCCTAAACCTGTATGATTAGAATGCATGAAAACTTTTTCACGCGATGATTATGCAGTTTCCTTTTCTTTTGGAATTACACTCACTATGAAATCTCCAGTCTCTTATATAGACAAGTAAACCATTTTCTTATGCTCCATTAGATTTTTCTGCTTAATCTCATCCACTGATTTTTCTGCTTTAACCTTCCTCAGCTGATGTGTCAATAACATGTTTCATTCCAATCCATTAGATCTTTCCTAAATTTTGTTAGCCGTTGATCATCATAACAAACTTTATCTGTTACCTCGAAATCATACACTTTCTAGCTCATCAATTCTTATTGGCTAAGCTAGTCATTTAGTTCATTTTGTTCTGCTCGGTTAAAAAAGAAATGTGTCGATGAACACAAGCTTGATTTACACTATGCTCGATATACACTACACTCCGTCGGTGTATACTAAAATGCTTCATCAACCGAAAACACTACTTTGTGTCTTTAGACTCTTTTCCTCATCATAGATGAATGCAACATAATCAAATCAATATCATAAGGTCATAGACTCATCAACAATTTACTCAATGTATTCCTTATCCTCATCTGTCATATCCATCTTCCTCATGTAGATATTTCTGTTCTTTATCTCTTTCACTCCTTTTCTACATATGTTTCGATATAGTAACTTACAAGATAAGTGATGTCAAACTAGTTGACATCAATGACAACATAATACTGCTTTAATCATCTTACATATCTAATCAATCAGCTCGGTGATCTCTAATCATAGATTCTTCAATTAGGTTCTAAATCAGTTGTAGTTCATCAATCTAACCCTTTAGCATTGATGGCAACTCAAGTAATATGAAATGTACCATACACATACCAAACATGTATTCTACAACTCTGTGAACAAATGTTGTACAAGCTCTCCCTAGCTTAATATGTTTAATCACTACGTTACTCAAGAAAATTACAAAATATAGCTTTGTCAGTCTGCAAATATGATCTTTTCAGCTCTCCTACTCCTACTTTTGTTCTTAGTAGCTAGTCTTCAATGTTCTCCCTTTCTTTCAGATTATCTCTCCCTCAAATAGTTCTCATTAGGGTATATTGTTTTAGATTGTTTATCTCCCCCTTTGACAATAATTTCAAAGAAAAAAATAAACATACAACTCTTCAGTAGCCAAGTAACTCTTTGTTGTCCAATGCATTCTCTATATCTCTGTATACTGATATGCCAATCTATTCCAGTACTTTTCATAGCTTTAGACATGATCCAAAGTGTGAACTATGCTGCATCAACATGTATGATCTTCTGATAAGATTAGGCTGATGCAACATCCAGATCACCTTAGTGACTGGTAGATAGGGGACAGACCCCTAGTCTAGTCCTTAAGTACTCAAATGTATCCTTCAATAGAGCCTTTGTAAATATGTCTGCAATTTGTTCTTTAGATGTAATAAATTATAACTTCACTTGCTTCTCATGTACTTGTTCTCTTAAGTAGTGATACTTAATAGATATATGCTTTGTCTTAGAGTGCATCACTGGATTCTTTGAAATGTTAATGGTAATAGTGTTGTCACAGTATATAATCATCAACTCAATGATTACCTCATTCATTCCTTCCAACACTTGCTTAATATATGCAATGTTTGAACAATTTGTAGCAGTAGCAACATACTCTCCTTCAGCTGTAGACTAAGAAATGAAAGCCTGTTTCTTACTTGTCCAAGTAACAAGTCTTTCACCAAAGAAAAATGCTCCTCCGGAGGTGCTTTTTATGTCATCCACATTTCTAGCCCAATTAGCATCGGTGTATACCTTCAGTTCAAACTTACCTTCCTTAGGATACTATAATCCATAATCCTCTATTTTCTTCAAGTATCTTAAGATTCTTTTAGTAGAAATCATGTGTGATTCTCTAGGGTTAGTAGAAAATCTAGCAACAATTCCCACAGCATGTGCTATGTCTGGTCTACTATGAACTACATACATTAACTTACCAATCATAGATCGGTACATTGTTTGATTTACCTCTGTAGTTTCATCTTCCTTAGTCATTTTACATCCAGTAGCCATCGGTGTTCCCATAGGTTTAGCATCTTCCATGCCAAATGTTTTCAATACTTCCTTTATGTATTTAGATTGTGTGATGAATATCCCATCACTCTGTTGAATCACTTGTAAGCCTAGAAAGAACTTAATCTCTCCAAACATAGACATTTCAAATTATTTTCTCATTTCATCAGCAAAGGCTTTACATATGTGATCTTGACCTCCAAAATAATATCATCCACAAATATCTCAGCAATAAGAATAGTATCATCAGTATCTCCTTTCATATACAAATTGTTGTTCTCACTAGTTCTAACAAATCCAATACTTAACAAGTAAGTATGCAACCTTTCATACCAAGCTCTTGGTGCTTGCTTCAAACCATATAAAGCTTTATGTAGTTTACATAGCATGTCTTTTTTTTCTAGATCAACTAACCCTTCTGGTTGTTCTATGTAGACCTCTTCTTCAAGTATCCCATTCAAAAATATTGACTTAACATCCATTTGATAAACTTTGAATTTCTTCTGTGTAGTATATGCAAGTAGCATTATAAAACCTACTAATCTAGAAATCAGTGAAAAAGTCTCACCATAATTAATGTCTTCCTCCTGTGCATATCCTTTGCATACCAAGTTGGCCTTGTTTCTTGTTACTGAATATCCATTTAGTATCGATAACATTCTTATCTTTAGGTCTGGGTACTAAAATCCAAGTTTTGTTCTTCTTTATCTGGTCTATCTTTTCTTTCATTGCATTAATCCATTCATCATTCTCCAATGCAACTTTTACATTTTTTGGTTCAAATTCACAAACTAGACATGTACCTTGTCTTGCTTTGCTCCTTGTTTGTATGCCAACTTGTCTATCTCCAATAATTTGTGTCTCAAGATGATGTCTCCTGACAAGTTTGCTAGTACTCAGTCTCTTCTTTCTTGTTCATCCTAGTCAGGTTCATTTTCTTGCTTGGTAGGTCCATCTTGCTCATTGGTTTCTCTTTCATGTTGTTATGTATTATTTTCCTGTTGACCGGTTATCACAGGCTACACCTTTGGTAGATACTCTAGTTGTTTAATGTAAGTGAATCTACTATAGTCTTCTAGTTTCTTTGTACTTTCCTCTATGTTCTTGTCATCAAAATCATCAACTCAGACATTAGTACTTTGAATCATTTTATTTGTAACCTTGTTAAGACATTTATATGCTTTATTTTTAGTGGAATACCCCATAAATATCCCTTCATCACCTTTTGAGTCAAATTTACCATTTCTCTCATCTTTCAAAATAAAGCATTTACTTCCAAAAATCTTGAAATAACTTACAGTAGGTTTGTGTCCAAACCATAGCTCATAGGGTGTCTTGTTGGTGTCCTTTAGTTGAACTCAATTAAGAACATAGACTGCAGTGCTGACAACTTCTCTCCAATATGTATGGGCAACATTCTTTTGCAACATCAGTGTCCTATCACAGTCAACTATTGACCTTTTCCTTCTTTCAGCAATGCCATTTTGTTGAGGTGTCCTCAGTGCAGAGACCTATCCTTTAATACCATGCTCATTACAATAAATTAGTAAGTTCATTAGAGATAAATTCACCTCCTCTATCAGATCTTAAACATTTCAATTCCTTACTAGTCTCTTTTTCTACCTTAGCTTTATAGCACTTGAACATCTTAAATGCTTTAGATTTTTCTTTTAGAAACATAACAATCATCAATCTAGTGTAGTCATCAACAAAAAGAATAAAGTATCTATCACCATAATAACTCTAAGTTCTCGTAGGACCACATAGGTTGGTATGAACCAAATCAAGTATCTTCTTTGTTGAAAAAACCTTACTTTTGAAACTAGATTTAGTCATTTTCCCTTTCTGACATTCATGACACATAACATGATCAGGTTTTGACAAGTTAGGCAGACCTCTAACTCTTTTCCTTTTACTGATCTTAATCATGTTATCAAAATTCACATGGCATAACCTTTTATGCCACAACCAAGCATCTTCATTTTTCATCATCAAGCAAGAAGACTCATCAGTATCAAGATAAAATAGATTACCTCTTGATTGTGCTCTAGTTCCAACTAGTCTTCCTCCATCATCAAAGATTTTCACTTTTTTTTCTCTCAAAAGTAATTCGATGACCTGAATTGTTTAGTTGTGCCACACTTAACAAGTTATAGTTCAGTCCATCTACCTAATAAGCATTGTCACATTTTATCCTATCATTTATCATCATGGATCCTTTACCTCTTACCATACAGGGTGTGTCATTACCCATCTTAACTGATCCTCCATTGTATTCTTCAAGTTGATCAAATTTCTCTTCATCACCAGTCATGTGATGTGTACAGCCACTGTCTATGATCCATGTATTATTTTTGTTAACTTTAGATATCAATGTTGTTTCTACATGTTTTTCTTCTTTCTCAGAGTCATCTTTCATAGCAACAAATACAACTTCTACATCGTCATCAGAATCAGATTTAGATTCATTATCTTCGGCTATGTAACATACCTTTTTTTCTTTGTCATTATTGTCTTGATTATCTTTGTTGTGTTGGTAGCCTCTATTGACTCTCCTCCTATAGCTTCCTTCAGATCAGTCTTTGGATCTTTCATCATCTTTCTTATGTGGACATCTAGCAACAATGTGGCCAACCTCTTTATAGTTAAAGCATGCTAAAGGTAGCTTACCTCTATACCTTCATTTTCCTTTAGGTAACCTTCTAGCCATAAGAGCTTCAAGTTCATCAGGCTCATCATCGGTATTGCTATCACTATCGTAATTCTTATTATTCCTGCTAGACTTACCAATCTTTAGAGAAGACATGAAAGCAGACTCAATAGTTGGTACAACACTATTATCAAAGTTATTCAATTCAAAGGTTGTGAGCTTACCAATCAGATTGTCAAGTATAGGGACATTACCAGCTATAGACCTTGTTTCATGAATAGCAGATATTCTAATTGCAAAAACTGGCAATAAGGTTCTAAGTACTTTGCTTACAACTGTCTCTTCACTAATAACTCCCTCTAATAGAATGTACTACCTCTTTCAATATATTTGTGTATTGCACAATATTCTCACCTTCCTTCATCTTCATATCATCAAATCTGCCCCTTAAGCTTTCTACTCTGGCTCTTTTGACATTCACATCTCCACTGTAAACTTGAGAAAGTTTATCCCACATGGCTTTTGCAGTAGTGCAGCTTTTAATATCTTCAAATTTGGCATCAGTACAGGCATCAACAATCTCCATCATAGTAACATTGTGTTCATGTCTATCTCTCAGTTGATCAAGGGTCAAGGGACTAGTGGGCGGTGCAAGGTAGCCATTCTCCATCATATCTAGTGCAGAATTCCCAATTCCAGATATGTGCAACTTCATCTAGCTTTTCCATACTACGAAGTTCTCTTTGTTCAATCTTGGCACTTCCCTCTTATACATTGTGAGATCTTTGTACTGAAGTCCTTAAAACTCTATTCTAAGCAACCAATGCTCTGATACCAATTGTTAGAACAAATGAGAGGGGGGTGAATCAGTTAATCACTGTCCCAATTCAAAATGTATAATCCAAAAACAAATACTTTAACTTTTGCTGCTCGGTAACTTAATATAATTTTACTATCTATGCATTTACTGATTACCATTCTAAAACATATAGTAGTTACCGATCAAATCAAATATGCAACATGAAAAGATGACATCAAACAAATATCACAATCAACACATAACACAAGAGATTTAACATGGAAACCCTGTGAAGGGAAAAACCACCTGGGACTAGCAACCCAAAAATATTCACTCTTTTGAAGTGAGGTCAGTGAAGACCCAACCCTATTAAAGGTTACAAACACACTATTAGGTGTGACCTTGTTAGAGGATTTAAGACCAGCCATTATCATCCAACCAGTAGTCACTCTGGGGTTGACAGGGTAACAATGTTCATTTTATGAATGAAACATAATAAGAATTTCTTAGTCCACTTGGTTAAGAGATTTGACTATGTACAATGGTTAAATATGTAACAGTAGATGATCTTCCTTAATAAAACTTTAATTGCAGATATACAGATCAATATTCAGGTCGTACAAATCTTTTTGATCAATGTAACATTTTTGATTCAACAATATATCAACTTACTGTCCATTGGTAATTACTCTTTGTCACTCGGTAATGCTCTGAATTTGGGTTCTCCTTAACCTATATGATCAGAATGCATGAAAACTTTTTCACGCAATGATTCTATAGTTTCCTTTTCTTCTGGCATTACACTCACTATGAAATCTCCAATCTCTTATATAGACAAGTAAATCATTTTCTTCTGCTCCATCAGATTTTGCCGATTAATCTCATCCACTAATTTTTCTAGTTTAACCTTCCTCAGCTGATGTTTCAATAACACGTTTCATTCCAATCCATTAGATCTTTCCTAAATTTTGTTAGCCATTGATCATCATAAGAAACTTTATCTATTACCTCAAAATCATACACTTTCCAGCTCATCAATTCTTATTGGCTAAGCTAGTCATTTAGTTCATTATGTTCTGCTCGATTAACAAAGAAATGGGTCAGTGAACACAAACTTGGTTTACACTATGCTTGGTATACACTACATTCCATCAGTATATATTGAAATGCTTCATCAACTAACAACACTACTTTCTATCTTTAGACTCTTTTCCTCATTATATATGAATGCAACATAATCAAGTCAATATCATAAGGTCATACACTCATCAACAAGTTACTCAATGTATTCCTTATCCTCATCTGTCATATCCATCTTCCTCATGTAGATATTTATATTCTTCATCTCTTTCACTTCTTTTCTATAGATGTTTCGGTATAGTAACTTACAAGATAAGTGTTTTCAAACTAGTTGACATCAATGACAACATAATACTAATTTAATCATCTTACATATCTAATCAATCATCTCAGTGATCTTTAATCATAGATTCTTCAATTAGGTTCTAAATCAGTTTTAGTTCATCACTCTGTATACGAGCTGATCTTTTTGATAAGGGAAGATGCCTCTCATGAATCCGAACCTCTCCATTTCTTCCTTCGATTTTGAGAAAATCTATACTTATTCAAGTTAATCAGATTTGCAGTCTTCTTCTTCCTTTCATCGAGCTCGAGCCCTTCACTTCATTTATCAAGTGATCCAAATGATACCATCCCTTGTTTCATCTTTTTCATCAGACCATGCTCACCTTTCATGCCGTGTTTCATTTAAGTAGTGTCTCCGTGTTTCTGATAAAGATTTGTGTTCTTGTGCATTCTTGTTATGATTTTGGAAGAGTCCAGCACCATCACTTGATAATCTACCTTAGCAGAATTATCATTTTGAGTTTCAAAATGTGGAAAATCCCAAACTGATGGCTCCCAGAAGAAAATCCCAAATCAACTGTGAAAGGCGCACCTCTTTCTTCATTTTCCGCAAACTGTCAGGATATCTTTTAATCAACCTTTTTTTGTGTTGGATCAGTCAATTTGTGTGATTCCTTCGTTATTTGGATTAAATTCCCCAATCTCCAATTATCATGAGACCTATTTGTGCATTGGCAGAAAATGGCAAATGAGCTTCTTCATTTTGGAAAATCCCAAATGGAGATCAAAAAGCATAGCAATTTTTCAATTTTCTGCTTCACTCTTGGGATATCTTTTAATCAACCTTTTTTTTTTGTTTTGGATCAGTCAATTTGTGTGATTCCTTCGTTATTTGGATTAAATTCCCCGATCTCCAATTGCAATCAGACCTATTTGTGCATTGGCAGAAAATGGTAAATGAGCTTCTTCATTTCAGAAAATCCTAAATGGAGGTCGAAAAGTGCACCAATTTTTCAATTTTTTGCTTCACTGTTGTAGGTGAGATTTGCTCATTCTAATAATAGCTACACTCAACTATCAAATAGGACCTCTTCTTTTCCTTGGTTGGGATTCCCAAATTTGGATGCGATTTTAGCTATGCAATTGAATTTGTAATAAGCTTCCTTCATTTGGACTGTCAAAGCTTGCATATTATAAAGATCATTTTCACTGATGTATTGATTTTGAGACCATGCCCAAACTGATATTATTAAAACATGGAGGTGGCATCCTTATTTTCCTTGTATATGTGGAAACATGCCATATTTTTGTTCTATTGAGAATCACACTGGGACATTATAGAAAATAGATTGAATGCTCTGTTAGTCATCCTCGCAACCCATTTCTTTACCGACCCAATACATAAAACATGATTCTTGACCACATCATTGTTTCAATTCAGGCTATGCATAATCTGATATTAAGAGACATAACCATGATCCATATATAAAACTTTAACATTTTTATAAAAGTATTGCTCGATGACCTAAGTGATATGTGACCACATAGAAATCTTTAGCGGTGATGTGGACTATGCAGGTAGAATAGAACATCATGTTTTAAAATTGAATTTACACTTGAAAGTCTTTGGTTGAGCAGGCTTTTGGATTACTATCGACTCTTTATCAAATAATGGATTGATAATACTGATAACACTTTCTTTGTGACCTGATTTTGTATGAAAATTGACAAGTGTTTTGATTTTAATATCATTTAGGATATATAACCAAGCTTTTAACCACAAAGAAAACAATAGCACCTAGTTACTTAATGACTGTGTCTTTATCAATTACTAATCACTGAAATTCTGAGCTTGAAGAAAATTAATTTCCTAACTTTGAACTTATGATTAGAGGCTTTGCATCACGTCACAACCTTTTAAACTTGAAATCTCTTCATCTTGAACATGGCCTTGCATCTACATCCTGAAACTTCAAAACCATTTATCTTCATAGAAACATCATTAGGAGAAAAATATGGAACACATTAGGGAATTCCTCACTGGAGTTGACTTTAAATGTTTTAAAAATGGTGTACTGAAAGTGCACCTAGAGCTAGCTCTGAATGGGGATTATGTGTTGATAAGTGCATAAAGAGTCCAGCATCTCTGGGAAAAGATGAGTGCCTTATCCATTGGGCTACAGGGTCTGCCATAAAAAGAGGACAACAAAGAGCTTCTTTCTGGGAGGGTGGAGGGGAGCAAGGCCAAAACCAAAACTAAAAACAACCAGAAACACAACAACCTAGAAAGGCTAAATTAAGCACACCAAACTGTGAAAATAAAAACTTATTTATAACACGGGTGAGGAGACCTCACCAAAAGAAAAGAGACCAGGATGGGACTCGTACATGACCATTAACTGGCAAGGAGGAGTATGATCCTTTCCGGGAAAGAGAATTGCACTCCAACAAGCTGCACCAAAATCATTGCCTTTCGATGACTTCATCATTGCTGAAAGTAAACCCAGAAGTATACTGAAAATATGTGACCCAAAAATCTTTTCGAAACAACCAAGCTTCATCATAAATTTTTTATTCTTCCACACCTTCCTATACACTAATTTTCACATATTCAACCATTTTTTGTGGAGAAGGTAGGTATTCAAAAACTTTTGAAAATAATATTGAAACATACTCAAATTCATCTCCTTCAACAATCTCACTTTTAATAAAGATTTCAGCATCCAAATCAAGATTGACAAAATCAGGATATTTAAAAGATTCTGCAAAAGGTATTGCATCTTGCTGATGTCCAATGTGATCATTTTTAGGAACAAATTTAGAATCTAAACAAGGATTGAAACAACACGAATCTTCTTCACACATAGGATCAACCCAAGCTGAACTAAACTCATCATTCTTTATGGCTATCACTTTTGAAAAATTTTAATCCAAATTTAAACTCTCAATACTTGAATCAGTTGTAGAAGAAGACTTACATTTGGCTGGCATCAAGATTTGATTAACTTCCATTTCATGACAAAGAAAAATATAGTCCAACTCTTTATCTTCTTCATGGTGCTGCAACATTTTGTCAGCCACTGAAGATCCTTGTATAAAATTTGTTCTTTCACCTTTTTCTTCAAATAAAATTCTAGACTTAGTGAAATAATTATCAATAAATGTTTCAGCCTTTTCATTAATACAAATTTCTTCCAGAATACTCAACTTTTCATGGTCTTCAAAACAAAATGATTCTACTATAGGATCGTTACAAAATTTTGAAAATTGAAAATCATCTCTGCCATAATCTTCAACAAAGTTGAACTTTTCATATTCTGGAAGTGCATTAATCGTAGAATGATTTTCAAAAGAAACTTCATGCAAAATTTTATCTCTATTTTCATCAAATATGAAACTTTCGATATTAGGAGCAAAAGAAAGCATGGAAATTTTTTTATTTTCTATTGTGCTTACCAATTCCTTGCCACTGTCAAGGATGCCTTTCTCCATTGAAATTTGTTCTTCTAGAAACTATGGTATTTCTTGTTCTCCAAGAACCAAGCAATTGACCGATATTGGTTCTTCATTTACTTATTTTTCTTCAGGCACACTTGCTAAAACATATTTCCTTTTTCTTCGGTCTTCAACATTAAAGTATCTTTGGATCACACACTTTAATAGCAGAGTGGATTGATGATCTTTTGGGGATTTAATCCTTTCCTTTCAACTTCAATAATACTTTAATTAAATGCAATCCAAAGGAATTGTAAGTTAGGATCACTCTCAACATTGTTTTCTTCAAATGTGGGTTTCCTTTTGATTTTTTTTCTTGGTTGAATGTCATGTTTTCTCAAGACTGAAAAATGAAAAGAGATGTGATTATGCAAAATTTCTGAAACTCCATCATCTTCCACTTTTAATTCTTTACTTAGCTGCAACACCCTTTCTTCACAATGTTGCAATAACTTTGTTTTTACTTCCAGCTCCTTCATCTTGTGATATCTGGCACAAACACTTCTCCACAAAAGAACTGGTGCATGATCTTCTTCAATACTCAATTTCATTTCTATCCCATGAGTAATGCTTTCTCTATAAGCATCAAACAAATCATGCAATACTGGATCATGCGTTTGATGAAGTTAAATAAAAGAAGGATCTGGCCTTCTTCCTTTCACAACTTGAATAGGCATGGTATTTTTATATCAGAGTCACCAATCTCCTAAAAGTAGACATAATAATAAAACTGAGGAAACAATCTTCAACACTAATCTTCTTTCCACCTCCCGAGCAGAGTCACCAAAAATCCGTTGGTAAACAGATTGTTCTTTTCAATTTAACTCTCAAATGCCCAAATATGTGAGAAACAATTTCATACCAATAGTTGGATAATCTATCACTAGATTGATATATTTCCTCTTAATTAAAAGGTACAACTCCCTTATGAATTATATTAAATGAATTTGTTTTATTCTTAAACTAGCTAGGTACATTCTTAACCTAAGAACGGAAGAGGAAAACCAAGCTAGCCCTAGATAGAACTAACTCAGGGAGTAAATTTAGTTCTAAACCTAGCCAACTCCAAGAATTCACATTTCCTATGACTCCCCGGCATTGGTAATGCAATACAAATGCTATTTATGAAAATGCAGTAAAATTGAAATGAAAATGAAGGTTAAGTAATCCAAATTTCTGTAATAGGAATGTTTGCAAATACTACGATCTACAACGCATCTAGTACTTAACACAAGATGTAAGATAATGCCCAAAATTGAATACAACAATCCTACGATTGATTATAAACAGAAAAGTAATAACCAAATGCTTTGATTCAGAATAAAACCTCTCTTTGTCTTGAACACAACAAATAAGAATGTTCCAATTTTATTTTCTCACAGCTTCTGCCAAATCTATTACAAAAATCAAAATTCTCAAATCCAAATGCAAATGAAAATGAAATGTAGAAAAATAAATGTCCTCCCCTCTACTCCAACAATCCCTACTCTTGCAGAAAAGAACCCCCTAAATAGAAAGGAAATTACAATAAATAATGCTCTTCAATGACCATTCAATTACTCTTCAGTTCCAGAACTGACAGTTCGTTTCTTTTCAATTTTTGTAACTGCTTCTTTTATCTCGGTCCTTCTAAATTTTTTTAATCATCTTTTAAATTGTTTGAAGTTTGATTTCGTTCCTTTACAAATCACAAATATTCCTAACTAGATGTGGATAAGTAATATGGACATTGACTGCTATCATAAAATTACACATGCCACTTTAGCTTGAGTGCTCTGTTTAGAAAGAGAATCAAAGTTTATCTTATCACTGATTAACTGACCTATGCTTTAGGATAATTAGCAAGTTCCTAGGAGCACATTCATATCGGGCTCTGCAAGATATTATTGAATAAGAACTTGTCCAATACATAGATATCTTGTCAAATAAATATCATTCATTGTTTGAGTTTCTCTCATAGCATGAATTCAAAGGTTTCTTCCCAAATAGGCAAGTTCTCTAAATCCTCATCAATGGGAATAACTTAAGCCTTTTTTTATTCTGAGCAATGCAAATGAACTCTCCCTCTTTCTTCACTAGGAGAGGGAGCCTCGTGTCTATCAATATTCCCTTCCATATGGGTATTCACATCAACGTCTTTGTAGGGATCTTATTTTTGTAATTTTATGCAAGCATGCATTCGAGGAAGTCTTTACCTTCCTCTATCTTCACCTGATCCATTTCAATCTGTCGATGGTGATGCTAGCCTTTTGCAATGATAATAGAAATCATGATCGAAATCTTCTCTTTAGTTTTAAAGAATTACTGTAGTGAAGACCATATGAAGACTTGAATAAGCCCATGTTTTCAATATCCATGAGTCGATCTGCTATCATATAAGCATTTTATAGAACACACTTTACTAATATCTATGTCTTCATGACTCTAGATCAACCTCTTTGTATCTTCTTAGTCCTAGGTTGGGTTGAGCATGTTAACATTCTCATGTTCCTCATATCACTCAAGCTCCTTTATTTTTACTTTCATGATGGCTTTGTATACGAGTTGATCTTTTTGACAAGGGAAGATGCCTCTCATGACTCCAAACCTCTCCATTTATTCCTTCGATTTTGAGAAAATCTACACTTATTCAAGTGGATCGGCTTTGCAGTCTTCTTCTTCCTTTCATCGAGCTCGAGCCCTTCCCTTCATTTATCAAGTGATCTAAATGAGACCATCCCCTGTTTTAGCTTTTTCATTAGACCATGCTCACCTTTCATGTTGTGTTTCATTTAAGTAGTGTCTCCATGTTTCTGATAAAGATTTGTGTTCTTGTGCATTCTCATTATGATTTTGGAAGAGCCCGTCACCATCACTTGCTAATCTGCCTTAGTGGAATTGTCATTTTGAGTTTCAAAATGTGGAAAATCCCAAACGGATGGCTCCCGGTGGAAAATCCCAAATCAACTGCGAAAGGCGCACCTCTTTCTTCATTTTTTGCAAGCTGGCAGGATATCTTTTAATCAACCTTTTTTTTTGTTTTAGATCATTGGCAGAAAATGTAAAATGAGCTTCTTCATTTCAGAAAATCCCAAATGGAGGTCGAAAAGCGCAACAGTTTTTCAATTTTCCGCTTCACTGTTGGGATATCTTTTAATCAACCTTTTTTTTTTGTTTTGGATCAGTCAATTTGTTTGATTCCTTTGTTATTTGTAGTAAATTCTCTAATGTCCAATTGCAATCAGACCTATTTGTGCATTGGCAAAAAATGGCAAATGAGCTTCTTCTTTTCAAAAAATCCCAAATGGAGGTTGAAAAGTGCAGTAGTTTTAAAATTGAAATGCTCGATGCCCTCAGTGATATGAGACCACATAGAAATCTTCAGCGGTGATGTGGACTATGCAGGCATAATAGAACATCATGCTTTAAAATTGAATTTACACTTGAAAGTCTTCACTTGAGCAGGCTCTTGGATTACTATTGGATATTTATTAGATAAGGGATTGATAATACTGATAACACTTTCTTTGTGATCTAATTTTTTATGAAAATTGACAAGTGTTCTGATTTTAATGTCATTTGGGATATATAACCAAGCTTTTAACCACAAAGAAAACAATAGCACCCAGTTAATGATTGTGTCTTTATCAATTACTAATCACTGAAATTCTAAGCTTGAAGAAAATTGATTTCTAACTTTGAACTTATGATTAGAGGCTTTGCATCACGTCATAGCCTTTTAAATTTGAAATCTCTTCATCTTGAACATGGCCTTGCATCTACATTCTGAAACTTTGAAACCATTTATCTTCATAGAAACATTGTTAGGAGAAAAATATGGAACACATTAGGGGAATTCCTCACTGGAGGTGACTTTAAAAGTTTTTGAAATGGTGTACTGAAAGTGCGCCTACACTGTACCATATATATTTCTTTATCCAAATCACCATGAAGAAAGTTTGTTTTAACATCAAGCTGCTCTAAATGCAAATCTTCAGTAGCCACAATACTTAAAATAGTACGCATAGAAGTCATTTTAACAACTGGAGAAAATGTCTATCAAAATCAATACCCTTTTTCTATGCAAATCCTTTTACGACTAATCTGGCTTTAAATATTTTCTTACCTCCATCCTCTTCTTTCAGCCTATGAACCCATTTATTTTGTAAGGCCCTTTTACCTACAGGTAAATTACATAAGTCCCAAGTTTGATTTTTCAGTGAGGAGTCCATTTCATCTATCATTGGAGACTCCCACTAAATTTGTGTATCCACCTGCATAGCTTCATCATAAAATTCTGGTTCACTAGCATCTGTTAATAAAATAGAATACAAAGAGGGAGAAAATCTTTCTAGAGGTCTACTTAATCTTGTTGACCATCTAACATTCACTGGGGTTTGTTGTATTTGTTGTTTCTATTGTTGCGGAGAATAAGGAACTACTGGAACATCATCTTTTGGAGTATCATCCAGTACTACATAAGCATTGTCTTTCTTCTCATGTTGTTGCAACAAATCTTTATACAATACTTTCTCATTGAATATGACATCCTTGCTTCTTACAATTTTATGGTTTTCAAAATCCTAAAGCCTATAACCAAATTCATCAATGCCATATCCAAAAAATACATATTTCTTTGACTTAGCTTCTAGCTTGGTTCTATTTTTAGAATCTATATGTGCAAATGCTTCACAACCAAAGGTTTTGAGAAAAGAATAAATCACCTTCTTACCATTCCATGCATCCTCTGGAATACCACAACCCAAAGGAGTATAGGGACCTCTATTGATTAAATATATAGTTGTATTAACATCCTCTACCCACATGTTTAATTTCATCCTAACATGCAACCTCATACTCCTTGCACACTCCATTATTGTCATGTTCATGCATTGAGCCACTCCATTTTCTTGTGGAGTCCTTGGTATAGTTTTCTGATTACAAATACCATTAGAGGAACAATAATCTTCAAATTTTGTGCTGCAATACTCACCACCATTATTACATCTAAGATATTGTAGCATTTTACCAATCTCATTTTCAACCAAGCATTTCCATTTCTAAAAGTTTGAAATACATCGTATTTCTGTCTAAGAAAATAAATAAATATTTTTCTTGTTGCATCATCCATAAATGTAACATAATATAGAAATCCAACAAGGGAAGATACCTGATCTGGTCCCCATACATCTGTATTTACAAGCTCTAATTTCTCATTTTTCTTTTCCTTCTCACTCTTCACAAAACTAACTCTTTTTTTTGTTCCATGCACACAAATTTCATAGAAATCCATATTGACACATTTCAAACTAGGTAAAACTTTATTTGAATGAAGTAATTTCATATCTTTTTCACTCATGTACCCAAGTTTGTTATGCCAAAGTGTTGTGTCAAAATCTACAACAATGGCTTGATGTTCTTCCTACTCAACTGTAGTAACTGTTTGATGTTCTTCCTGCTCAACTGCAACAAATGTTCCTGAACATTCATTTTTCTCTAAAACAATTAAAGTAGAAGGAATAGTATGACTTGTACAAATATATAAGGTGCCTACTTTCACACCTTTTTCTACTACTAAGGAACCTTTTGAAACCTTCCATTTTCTATCATTAAAAGTAACTATGCAACCCTCATCACCTAGTTGCCCTGCTGAAATTAAATTCCTACTTAGCCTTGGAATATGCCTTACCTCTTGTTGTAGCCAATGATTCCCATTCTGCAACTTAATCTTAAGTTTACCCTTTCCAACAATTTGACAGGTTTCATTATATCCCAAATAAACTAGCCCAAAATCCCCTTAGACATAATCAAGAAAATAACCTCTATGGGGTGTACCATGAAATGAAGCCCCAAAATCTAAAACCCATGAATCATCAACACTTTCTAAAGAAAGAAGCAAAGCATCATCTTTAGATTTATTACTTACCACATTTTCATCCTTGTTACCTTCCTATTTGTCTCCTTTATTCTTTCAAGATGAGCAATCTTTCTTCTTATGACCTAGTTTTCCACAGTGCCAGCAATCATTTGGTCCTTTGGATTCAAACCTCTTTCCCTTTGATTTTTCTCTTGATTTCCTATGATTTCCAAAATTATTTCCTCTCTCATTCATTCTACTGCTACTTTGTGTGCTCAAGACACTTCCATATGTAGATCCATCTGATCTTTTCCTACGGGTTTCCTCACTCAGAATCACACCAATAATATCATTAAATTTTAGAGTATTAGATCTAGAAACAAAGTTACTAGTAGCCATTACCAAGCCATTCCATCTTTCAGTAAAAGAAGACAAAATCAAGAGAGCCCTAATTTCTTCATCAAAAGTAACATTTACAAAAGATAATTGACTGGTAACTGTATTAAACTCATTCAAATGATTAGTAACACATCCCCCTTCTTCCATCTTCATATTAAATAGATGCTTCATGAGAAATACCTTGTTTGAAGCAGAGGGTTTTCATAAAACCTTGTTAGGTTTTCCATCAACTCTTCATTTGTCTTCACTTTCATAAAATTAAATGCCACTGATTATGCTAGGCACAATCAAATACTTCCAAGTACCTTTATCTCAAGAATATCCCAGTCCTCATCAGTCATTGTTGATGGTTTCTTGGATTTTCCATCCAATGGCCGCCATAGATCCTTCTAATAGAGATAGTCTTCCATTTGCATTATTAATAACTAAAAGTTCTATCCATTCAAGTTCTCAACCTTCAACTTACCCTCATTTTCCATTACTCCTAGTCAACCATGAGACTCCCACTAAACTATGAGACCTTCTTGTAGAGGATAAATGAAAGCAACCTTTCTTTGATAGCACTTGTTAGGATTAACAAGACAGAAAAAATAGTTACATGCAAATATAACCAATATCATAAAATAATAAATGACACAGAAAGAGAGCACAAGAAATAAAGATTTAATGTGGTTCACCCAATCCCTGGGCTACGTCCACCAACAACAAGTCCAATATTATTATTATCTAGTGATTACAGCATGATTACAATCTACAATCCCTTACAACTCAATATTGCCACAAGAAGCTACTAAAACATACATCATTTTGAAATCCCAAACCCTAAGTTGTTTTATACAAGTTTATTTTATCTCTTTTGGGTTAGAATCAATTACAACATGTCGGCCCAAAAATAGCCCCCCAAAATAGTTTTTCTTAGGGGCTCCACCCCCAAACCCCTGCTCGGGGCTTGGCCTGACCCCGAACCCTGATGAGGACAGAGGGAAAAGTGTATAGTACTTCCCTGATCAGTCACCACAAGATAACACACCTCAAGTCAAAGAGAAAAATCCACATGGGCTACTATTAATTAGGATTGATAACTGTGCACCTTTGATACACGCCATAACCTATTTCCACCATTTGATACCAAAACCTATTTGCAATAATACTTTGTGTAAAAATATCCATGATACCCTATCATACGCCTTCATCATGTCAATATTCAAGACTGTTGCTAAGATATTTTCATGTTTTGATGGAATGTAAGACTTCATAGACCCCTAAGGCCCCTTCAACAGTTTCTCTTCCTAGTACGAAACCCCCATGTTGTGGAGAAATTATGAGAGGGATAATTTTAGCCAATCTAATGGAAATACATTTTGTGAATATCTTATAAATGGTGTTACAGATCCCCTAGAAATTGGCCTATATTCTACAAACAAAGATTTTTGGGCACACTGTGGGATTATTGTTATGAAGGTCATACTAAACTATTTCAACATTGTAGCATTTATCCTTAATTCCTCCAAGGCTTGTAACACCTCCATCCTAAAAAACTCCCAATATTTATCAAAAAATAATTGAGTAAACCCATCTAGGTTGGGAGCCTTATCTGTAGCCATTGAAAAGACCATCTTCTTCACTTCCTCCAATGAAAAGGGACTCATTAAAAAATGATTATTATCCTCAGTCACCAAACTGGGGATTCTTACCAAAACTTCATTGGTCTCTGCCTCAATAGATTCATTCTAATCTTAGAGGAACTTGGAGAAAAACCTCACTACTTCAGTTTGGATGTCCTTTTCCTCTTTCTAGATCACCCCTTCTGCATTCCCTGAACCAAATCCTTGAAAATTTAAAGTAAGTCTTCTTCTAGATCCTATGAATACCCAAAGGTATGTAAAATTAAAGTGCATAATGATCGGACACTATCCAAGGAAGAATAATAGTATTGGTCGTGCCCATTTCCAAGATCCAAATTGGATTGACAAAAAACTTGTCCAACTTAACCCCAATATGTACACTAATACATTTGGGGTGAAATTGCGACGGCCATTTGCGACGGCAGGCAAATGTCATGCAGTTTTGCCCTTTTTTTTTCAAATATAGCCCGACACCATCGCAATTTGCGACGACAATACATTTGTCACTGTCGCAATTGCGACGTTGTCGGGATATAAGCGCAAAATTAAAAAGGAACATTGTCATGTGTGTTTTCAATAGCGCCGTAACCCTCCGCGAAATCACATCAGGATATAAGGGCAAACAAAATAAGAACGTTGTCATTTGTGTTTTCAACAGCATCGTAACCCTCCGTGAAATCACATCGGGATATAAGGGCAAAAAAAACAAGAACGTTGTCATTTGTGTTTTCAACAGCGCCGTAACCCTCCGCGAAATCACAGCTACAATTTCTGAGTACGTTGGGTTTATTTTTCTTTTGTCATTATTATGTAATCTGGTATTCAGCTGTTAGAGAGCTAAAATACCCAGAAATGAGGACATATCTATGTTGAATTTATTGTTAGCGGCTTTGGTTATTTAGAAGTTTAATTTTATTTGTTCATCTTTCAAGCACAAACGTTTTGTGGACCGTAACGTCTTCATTGTTTCGGGTATGCAGTGAAACAGCCCTAACTTGCAATTGCGATGTTGTTGGGATATAAGGGCAAAAAAAAAAAGGAACGTTGTCATTTGTGTTTTCAACAGCACCGTAACCCTCCGCGAAATCACATCGGGATATAAGGGCAAAAAAAACAAGAACGTTGTCATTTGTGTTTTCAACAACGCCGAGAGAGATTCCCTCCGCAAAATCACAGCTACAATTTCTGAGTACGTTGGGTTTATTTTTCTTTTGTCATTATTATGTAATCTGGTATTCAGCTGTTAGAGAGCTAAAATACCCAGAAATGAGGACATATCTGTGTTGAATTTATTGTTAGCGGCTTTGGTTATTTAGAAGTTTAATTTTATTTGTTCATCTTTCAAGCACAAACGTTTTGTGGACTGTAATGTCTTCATTGTTTCGGGTATGCAATGAAACAGCCCTAACTTGCGACTACCTTCAAGGTACTTGTGTACATTATCATGTTGTCTTTACAGTGACTGTCCTCATTCAAGTGGCAATTACACAAGGGACAGTCACTGTGAGATGTCCTCATTTGTGACAAGGATAGTCACAATTAGGACATCTCATAGTGATATTCCCTTGTGTAATTTCCACTTGAATGTATTGTTATTGAACCACATTAATGCTTTTCTTCTTCAACAAATGAGGACAGTCACTGTAAAGACAACATGATAATGTACACAATTACCAAAAAATGATCTTGTTAATTGATGTAACACTTTGTCTTGCTCACTCCCTATCCTTCACTAGGGTCTCTTTAGGCCAATGTTTTGACTTGATAGGGTACTTAACTATCCCTACACTCTTTAGGTATCTCTACCCAAGATCCCACTCCTTCAACTAGTGCACACCAACAAGAAATACAACGAACTCTGCTCAATACCAATCTAGCTACTAGGACACTCCTAGTCTTGTCTTCACAAATTGAAACACATTCAACTAGAACTTTACTCCATGGAGAGGCTAGCCACTAGGACCTCTATTGGTTTCAATATTACTCCTTCACCTATACTTTTCATCAGTACTTCAATCCGGTTCATCAAACCATGCCAATTGCACCCAAAAATAGGCTGCTAGCAATTAGGCCTTTGTCAAGCCTTTTTGTTTATATTAAGCCACCTAAAGGGCTTAGGATTCAGATGCCCTTTATTGAGAACTCCAAGATATCTAAGGTCTTCTCCTCCTAGATTTTTTGTACACCAACTGCTACAGCCATGCCTGAAAACAAGTATTTTGACACAACTTGGACAGTCTGACTAAGAGTTTGTTTTCTTAGCAGCCAAAGAAACTCACCCAATCTTCTAATTTGACTTGGGGCTTCTTTAGATGTGTGTCTACCTCTCCATGAGATTTTAGTTGAAGCAACCAATGCATTCAACTTGTTGTAATCTTCTTTTAATGATTTGTCATCTCTAACTATGCTCAACTGACTCACCTAGGACATCATTGCAAACATAGAAAATGAGCTTCCCAGGGCCCCTCCTTCCAAACATATAGTACATGGAGTCTCCTCACCCATTCCAAGAGCCCGTACAAAATTGACAATGGAATGATGAGCTAAGACTCCATTTGTTCAACCTGCCTGGTTCAAACCAATGATAGGGTACTTAACAAAAGAATTAACAAACTAGTTGGAATGCTTCAAAACTCAAAAAAAACACAACACAGAATTAAAAAACAACTTGTACTAACTTTTCCAATAGACACTGCGAGCTATCTAATCCATTAATCAACTGAAAACAAAGAAACAAAAAAACTCAAGAATTCACTAAAACCGTGTTACTCTACAAATCTTCTTAATTCCAAATGTTTTTCCCCCCAACCTTTTGCACAGATCGATGGAGGCCTCTTATAGTTGATCTGATGCCTAATTCAATGGTTTCATATAGTTACATAACCATCTTACTCGAAAATGCTCCCTTGCACAAATGTTGTCAATGTTGTGAATGACAACATTGACAACTTGTTACAACCTTTGGGATTTTGGTTCAAAACTTATTGTTCAAACACCATAAGACCCTAACCATGACTTAGTTAGGCTATTTAGACCTCACATAGGCCACTTCTACACTTCTTTGCCCAATTTGACCCCTAAATGCTTCATTCCCACTTTTGCCACAATATTGGTAACTTGGGTACAAATTGGCACTTGCCTTCACAAAGGTCACACATGAGGACATCTCACAGTGATCGATTGTCCCTTGTGTAATTGCCACTTGAATGTATTGCTATTGAACCACATTAATGCTTTTCTTCTTCAACAAATGAGGACAGTCACTCTAAAGACAACATGATAATGTACACTCACTGTAAGGACAGTCACAAATGAGGACATCTCACAGTGACTGTCCCTTGTGTAATTGCCGATTGAATGTATTGCTATTGAACCACATTAATGCTTTTCTTCTTCAACAAATGAGGACAGTCACTCTAAAGACAACATGATAATGTACACTCACTGTAAGGATACTCACAAATGAGGACATCTCACAGTGACTGTCCCTTGTGTAATTGCTGCTTGAATTACACAAGGGACAGTCATTGTGAGATGTCCTCATTTGTGACAAGGACAGTCACACATGAGGACATCTCATAGTGATTGTCCCTTGTGTAATTGCCACTTGAATGTATTGCTATTGAACCACATTAATGCTTTTCTTCTTCAACAAATGAGGACAGTCACTCTAAAGACAACATGATAATGTACACTCACTGTAAGGACAGTCACAAATGAGGACATCTCACAGTGACTGTCCCTTGTGTAATTTCCGCTTGAATTACATAAGGGACAGTCATTGTGAGATGTCCTCATTTGTGACAAGGATAGTCACACATGAGGACATCTCACAGTGATTGTCCCTTGTGTAATTGTCACTTGAATGTATTGCTATTGAACCACATTAATGCTTTTCTTCTTCAACAAATGAGGAAAGTCACTCTAAAGACAACATGATAATGTACACTCACTGTAAGGACAGTCACAAATGAGGACATGTCACAGTGACTGTCCCTTGTGTAATTGCCGCTTGAATTACACAAGGGACAGTCATTGTGAGATGTCCTCATTTGTGACAAGGACAGTCACACATGAGGACATCTCACAATGATTGTCTGTAATGTCCCCTTTTTGGCTAACTTGGAAAACAGGAACAATTACTCCACTTCTCAGACTTACTCTATCAGATACTTACAATTAAACTAAGTAATGGAGGTTACTTAAGATATCAACCGCTATTTCAGATTCAATCACAATATGTGTGCAAGATGATATTGATACCAATATGTTTAATAGCACTGTCAGATATAATGATATGAAATATGCTATGAATATGATGTTTCCTATCACTTATAGTGATAGTATAGTGATGGTATGTCTGATATAAACAATATCGATATACAATCAATAAGTATTGCTTACAGCAATGTATTTGTTGTGTCTGATATGATGATGTAATTATGTAAATGTGTAATATCGCTATGAGTGATATGTTGCTATTTCAGATTCTGAATTATATGCTTGCAACTTCAAATATTGATGCTGTTTCTGACTATCCTTTCTATCTGTGCAATCATGGTGTTGTCTCTGATCTGCAATGATAAACTTGAAACCAAACTGCCAAAGGCAGATGCTCTATTGAGTATATCCAAATATGGATAAGTAAATAAAGTTCTAATGATGCCTTGAGTGACTGACAAGAATGCATTCTTATATTGTCTTTAACAAATGAAGAGATGCTATGAATGAGACGTGTCTTGTTTCTTCCTCCATGTCCCTTTGTTAATCACACCTTTCCATAATCCGACAGTTCACATAATATTATTTCATTATTTTCTGATCATAGATAACTCCCAGATTGACTCAATATCAAATCTTTTTATGAAGGTAATCTTCCCTAATTGGTAGTGCAACCAGTAGTTAACATCCATTGTGTTTGTATTAGTTTGGTCTAACTATCATTAGTATTTAGTCAATCGATATTAACTCTTGCCTTATCCCATATTGTTATGATGATATCCAATCTTTCTACTCTGATATAAGTCGATATCATTTTCTGATAATTGTCCATTTATTGGTTGATTGCTGGTAATGGAGTTTGATCTTCAAATTGACTTCCATTCCTGTTAATACTTAAGGATACATTGTACTTATTATCCATGACTGATGCCTCATTCATCAATAGCTTGTGATATAATCACTGATGCTTTTGTGTTTCTACAAGATGTGGTTTATCTCAGACAATCGATAATCTTTCAATCCTTTAGTCGATATCCTCCTATGTGGTGTCTATTGATATAGATAGTAGAATTCAATCTAGTTTATGTTATTGTCATGATAACATAGGAAGTGATGGTGCATATTTGCTAGCGGGTCTTCATGTTTGATATTGCTTTATCGGATATGTCATTGTCTAAACTTGTGCAATTAATGATTATTTATAATATATGAATGGTTATCCTTCTTGCTTATCAATACATCTTCTGAAACACATAGCGACCTATCCCTTATTCATATCATGTTGATCTTGACTTCATAGTATTTGGTTCATTAATCATCCTCTCATGGTATCGATGTGTAATGACTAGTGATTGTTGTATCACTTCTTCATTCCTCATCGTGATAGATAATGCAGATGTTTAATGTAGATGTATATCGATTACAGATATTCGATATTGCTTTAAACGTTATTATTATTATTATTATTAATGTTATTGTTATTATTAAATATTATAATTAATGATGTTAGTAATATTAATAATATTATAATAAATATTATTATAGTGATAACATATTGTTTTATATTGAGAGGTTTATTAATATTATTTATATATTAAAATTATTATATCAATAATTGATTTAATATTATTACTTAATATATTATTATAATATAATATATATAATTTATTAATAATTATTTATTATTAATTTATATTATAATTATAATCATAATTATATTATTTATTAATATTTTAATATTATTTAATTAACATATTACTTATTATGCTAACTATATATTATTATTATCTTTTGATAATAATTATATATTATTGTTATATACCGTTAATAATAGATTATTATATATCATCTAATCATTTTATTATTATACTAAGTTCAATATGTCACGGCTCATGACATTGTCCCTTGTGTAATTGCCACTTGAATGTATTGCTATTGAACCACATTAATGCTTTTCTTCTTCAACAAATGAGGACAGTCACTCTAAAGACAACATGATAATGTACACTCATTGTAAGGACAGTCACAAATGAGGACATCTCACAGTGACTGTCCCTTGTGTAATTGCCACTTGAATTACACAAGGGACAGTCATTGTGAGATGTCCTCATTTGTGACAAGGACAGTCACACATGAGGACATCTCACAGTGATTGTCCCTTGTGTAATTGCCACTTGAATGTATTGCTATTGAACCACATTAATTCTTTTCTTCTTCAACAAATGAGGACAGTCACTCTAAAGACACCATGATAATGTACACTCACTGTAAGGACAGTCACAAATGAGGACATCTCATAGTGACTATCCCTTGTGTAATTGCCACTTGAATGTATTGCTATTCAGCCACATTAATGCTTTTCTTCTTCAACAAATGAGGATAGTCACTCTAAGGACAACATGATAATGTACACTCACTGTAAGTGTACATTATCATGTTGTATTACAAATGGACCTTATGTTGGTCGGGATATAAGTGCAAAAAAAAAAAGGAACGTTGTCATTTGTGTTTTCAATAGCGCCAAGAGAGATTCCCTCCGCGAAATCAAGTGGGTTATCATTTGTGTTTTGAACAAAGCGGGTTGTCATTTGTGTTTTGAACAGCACCGAGAGAGATTCCCTCCACAAAATCAAGCGGGTTGTCATTTGTGTTTTGAACAGCGCCGAGAGAGATTCCCTCCGCAAAATCACAGCTACAATTTCTGAGTACGTTGGGTTTATTTTTCTTTTGTCATTATTATTTAATCTGGTATTCAGCTGTTAGAGAGCTAAAATACCCAGAAATGAGGACATATCTGTGTTGAATTTATTGTTAGTGGCTTTGGTTATTTAGAATGCTTCCCCACAATACTTAATTACACAAAGGACAGTCACTGTGAGATGTCCTCATTTGTGACAAGGACAGTCACACATGAGGACATCTCACAGTGACTGTCCCTTGTGTAATTTCCACTTGAATGTATTGCTATTCAACCACATTTATGGGCCCGTTTGGACCACGACACACAGTAACATCTACAGAGAAGAATATCCCAGGTGTAACAAGTTGTAAGAATATACCAACAGTTCTAAGAAGTTCCCTAGCACGTAGTAGCATCTACAGAGAAGAATATACAACATGAGGGCAGCCACTGTAAAGACAACATGATAATGTACACTCATTGTATGTGTACATTATCATGTTGTCTTTACAGTGACTGACCTCATTCAAGTGGCAATTACACAAGGGACAGTCACTGTGAGATGTCCTCATTTGTGACAAGGACAGTCACACATGAGGATATCTCACAGTGACTGTCCCTTGTGTAAGCCACTTGAATGTATTGCTATTCAACCACATTTATGGGCCCGTTTGGACCACGGCACACAGTAGCATCTACAGAGAAGAATATCCCAGGTGTAACAAGTTGTAAGAATATACCAACAGTTCTAAGAAGTTCCCTAGCACATAGTAGCATCTTCTAATTGTCTATACCACTTCACAAGGTATTGTTTGCACACATTGTTTTTGGTTCTTTTGATGACCCTTGTTTTGAAATTGCTATTAGGCCTTGTAGCTTATATGTTTTGATTGTTGGAGAGCTTCTAAAGCTAAGCAAGAAGACCATTGCACGAGTTATAGCCGCGCGCTCAGGTTTGAAAATTGTATATTTTTTAATCTAATGTATATTTTAATCCTTTTTCCATGTCATGTAATATGTCTTGCCTTGTAGCTTATATGTTTTGAAATTGCTGTTAGGCCTTGTAGCTTATATGTTTTGATTGCTAGAGAGCTTCTAGAGCTAAGCAAGAAGACCATTGCACTAGTCGTAGCCGCGCGCTCAGGCATGAAAATTGTATATTTTTTAATATAATGTATATTTTAACTAGACTTTTAAAATATTAAAGGATAGGTCTAAGAAGATTTGTGTACTTTTGACAATTTTGCTTAGTCACTGAAAGTTGTAGACCAAAGTTTTCATAGCCCAATTTTTGCTTCCTGCGAAGAATGATCATGTCAGATAATATAAGTGAAGAACAAAATAGGGAGACAATCGCTAGATTGTGGTCTAACTTGAAAAGAAAAGGTGATGGAAAATGTTATTGTCCCTGCAAAATTTGTAAGGGCTTAAACCGTAGAAGATTGCTAATCAAAACAGTTAAGAGACATTGTAGGGAGAATGGTCACATTGAAGGGGGGCATGACTATCATCCACTGGTAAGTTGTTCATTATATCATTTTAACAATTTATATACATATGAAATCACTTGATGATGAGTTGAAGATCATGGTTTATTTATGTTAATCAATTTTATATAGGTTGATCTCCCCAGGGAAGTACATGATATGGAGGAACATGGGGGTGCGAATATCCAAGGTGAAGATAATGATCCCATGGAAGATGACGATCATGCGCCAGAAAACACAATTGAAGATGATGGTATAAATACATTGATCCATGACACATTTAGTCCAAGCGGATCTGATCATGATGATGATGATAGCCTTGATGTACCTCTACTTGAGAAGGCATACGAGCCCCTATACAAAGACTCCCAAACAACTCTTCTCTCTGCTGTATTGTTGTTGTTGAACTTGAAGGTTATGAATGGTTTATCCAACATAACAATGTCACGTATGTTAAGGTATGTCATATATGTCTTTATAGTTAACAAAGGGTGAATAATGTACCACTAATATTGTTTATATTAACAACTTATATTTTTTGTTGTAGATTGATAGGCGAGTTTTTGTTACCACCATCAAATATTCTACCTCGCTCATATCGAGAATTATCTGCTATTATGAAAGATATTGGAATGGAGTATCAAGCAATACATGCTTGTCCCAATGATCATATTATATATTATAAAGAACATGAATTTGCAACACAATGCCCTGTATGTCATATGAGTAGATATCGAACAGATCGAATAACAAAAAAGGTGCCTCACAAGGTTCTTCGTTACATCCACATTATTCCACGGATGCGACAATTATTCAGGTGTACTAGCTTGGCACAATTTATGGATTACCATGCACGCAATAGAAGTCGAGATGACATTATTCGAATCCCTGCGGATGGTTCGGCATTTATGCACATAGAGGAAAAGTGGAAACACTTCAAAGAAGAACCTCATAATCTCAGGCTTTCATTGGCAGCGGATGGTGTCAATCCATTTGGAGAGATGAGATCTGTTTGCTCGGTGTGGCCTGTTTTTGTTATCAACAATAACATTCCTCCGTGGATGTCAATAAAGAGGGAGCACATTATGTTGGCAATGATTGTTCCAGGTATTTTATCATTTGATAGTTATTAATTTACATGTACTTACAAATCTTACAGTAAAATGGTCACAATAATTATGTAATGTTACTGTTCATTCAAGTAGGTAAATATCAAGTTAAAGATATGAATGTATATATTGAGCCTCTTATTGACAAGTTGGTGGAATTATGGAACGGTGTCACTATGTATGACGTGTCTAGACCAATAGGACAAAGACAATTTCAATTCCATGCAATACTTGTATGGACAATACATGATGCCCCAGGGCTAACACATTTTTGTGGTATGTTATAGTGAATTCAAGTTGCGCATGATAATTCTAATTATAAAAATCAACATATTTAATAATCCAATTATATCATTATCTTGTAGGTCTTCAAACAAAGGGAAAATTTGCATGTCCAGTTTGTGGTCCAAAGATGAAATCTCGTCATTCAAAAAGTTTAGGAAAGCATGTGTTTGATGAGTACAGACACTTCCTCCACAGGAATCATAAGTATCGAAGTATGGAAAAACATCTTTTCAATGGGAAAGAAGAGACTACATCAAAGCCACGAAGAATGACACCTCACCTATGGAAGTTGGAATATAATAGAATTAATCGTCGAGGTAATGTCGTTCCACTTAATGGTTTATGTTTGTAATTTATATATTTCTATTGTGATTTTTGTTTACTAATTATGTAATTGATGATCGTGAAGGTCGTCAAGGCACTACTGACAACCTTCCAAAGGGACTAAAAAGCTATCCCAGACAATTTAGTAGGTTGCCCTACTACGAGGACCTACAAATTGTGCATTTGTTTGATCTTATGCATGTTGGAAAGAATATAACAGAGACATTATGGAAAATACTGGATGGAAGGCGTGACAAAGAAAAAATTGTCAAAATTTGTAATGACATTCATGAATCCAATCATGCACTGAAGAATTTCATTCACTCAAATAGCAATAGAGATCAGATTAATATAAGTGCCCTTCCTTGGTTATTAACGGAGCAGCAAAGTGATGCCATAAAAGAAGTCATACGAAAAATTCGATTTCCCACAGGATTTGCTGGGAACATAAGCAATCTCATATCAAAGAAAAGTGAATTTGGGCCAGGGCTCAAAACGCATGATTGGCATACTTTCATCAAGGTAAGTTATGTTCTTCTGTATTTACAATATATTCATAAACTACGTGTAATATTCATTATGTTATGTTAGAAAATAATGAAATGATTGGTTTATAATTACTGCAGTACGTGCTACCTCTATCTCTCCCAGAGAACTTCAACAATAACATCAAACAAGTGATATATGATCTTGGAAAATACATGAGGTAAGCAGTAATATCTGTTCAATTTGTTGTATATATTTATTATATTCGCGATTTGTTTTTCTTGCTATGTAATCTATTGTATATTATTTTGTAAAGTCTCGTATTTATATATTTTTTGTGACTTGAATCTCTTAATGTAGGTGGTTGTCATCTAAAGAAATCCATAAAGAAGATATAAACTATTGGAAGAGAAGAATTCCTCATTTATTGTGTGAAATGCAAAAGTGTCTACCTCCAACTTTTTTCAATGCACAAGAACACTACCTCATACACCAAGTTGAGGAGATTGAATTGTGTGGACCTGCACACACTAGGTCAATGTGGATGGTTGAGAGGCACTTGAAATCTTTGAAGGCTTTGGTTCGACAAAGAGCACATCTTGAGGGTTCTATGGTAGAGGGATACATGGTATACCAGACTATGGTGTACATTACTTAATATCTTCCTAAGTTTGCTTCAAATATCCATGTAGATCGCATTTGGGATCTCGACCCTTTTAAAAAATTCAAAGGGGAGTACTTGATGGGGAAAGGTAGATTGAGGAAAGTGACAGGTAATAAATTATAAGATGTTATTGTAATAAATTATTTCTTAATCTTCAAAATAAATCGGTTGTAAGTCGTCTATTTTTTTTTTGTACAGTTGCTCGAGAGTGGGATGCACTACATTTGTATATTGCAAACAATCTTGATTGGATGACGGTATGGATTGAACGATGTCAACATTTTGGTCACACATTAACATGGGAAGGTGTATCTTCATTGGTTAAAGAAGCTCATCGTAATGGAGATTCTAATGTTACGCAAAGGGAAATAGATTTAGCATATGGTTTAAGAGATTTCCAGGTACGTACAAAATTATTAATCACCTGTATGTTTATCAACTCACGATATAATAATTTTGACATGTTTCACATATTATTGCAGGTTAAACACCACAAGGGTATGTTCTGTAATGGTCAAAAATTTCGCGTCAAAGTGTTGGATGACACGAAGAAAACTTGTGATTCTGGAATAACTACAGTCTTTCAAGTGACTAATATTTCATCTAGAAATGACTTAGATCCTCAAGAGTCTAAAAATCAATACTATGGCATTTTGGATGATATACTTGAGTGCGACTTTAGTTCCTTCAAATTAGTACTCTTCGTTGTCAAATGGTACAGGCTACGACTTAATCCAAATGATCCTAATAGAACTGTTATTGAACATGATAATGGATTTACAATGGTTAATACAAGGTCATTTGAGCCAGTTGGGGATGAGCCCTATGTTCTTCCAAGCCAATGTGAGCAGGTATTTTACTCAGAGGTTTCACATAAACCGGGTTGGTCATTTGTTGTTAGACATGAACCGAGAGGAAGGCCGATAAAGTATAATGCGATGGAAGAAGAAGATACCGAAGAAGTAGAAGATGATGTAGATGATGATCACGATCGACAATTATTGGATGATGTTCCTGAGACAAATTTTCATGAAGAAGAAGAAGAAGATGATGCTGCTACTGATGATGATGATGAAGATGATGTTGATGTTGATGATGATGATGTTGATGATGACGACGACGATGACGACGAGGACGATGATGATGACGACAATGACGAGGATGATGATGATGATGATGATGATGATGAGGATGATGATGATGAAATTTAAAGGTATGCCATCAATCCTTAATGTATTTAATATTCATTTCTTGATAGAAATATATTTGTCTTAAATGGTTACATAGTTTATTCATTATCTATTTAAAAGCTATAAGTGTTATAATGTGTACGTTTTAATGTTTTTAATTTTTATGTGATGCTTATGATCGATGTGATTATGATTATGATGTGATTATGCTCACGATAATTGAATTACATTTGCAGGAAATTGAACCCCTTTCAAGAGCATCCCGCACAGTCTCATGGATCGACAGGTATAAGTCAATACACCTTATAGAAAGTCTATTTAATACACTTATCAATAGTAAGATTGATGTCTTCTAAGATCTCTCCCATTTGCAGGTACCAGCAAATAGGTATTTGTCAGAAGTGTCTTCCTCGAGTGAGGGAAATATAGGAATAGAAGAGGAAAGTGAGACATGCAATTTATCTAGAATAGGGAGATTAACTAGAGGTCAAAGGACTAGAAGGAAATTCAATAAACACATGAAATTTTTCCTTGCTCAAGGGGGGTCATGTTCTTATGATGATGAGACGAAAGGTGACATCGAGGTGCCCTTGAGGTACCAACATCTACAGAAACATTGGGTACCCAAGGAACTTCCTCCAATAAACACTGATTTTTGTGTTAATGAGAGGATATATCGCATAGCACCATCATCATTACATGGTTTGGGCCTATTTTCTATGGATGGCATAAAGGTGTCTTACAACAAAGTTTCTGAATTGATGGAGTATGTTGGACCATGTTACGATTACAAAAGTTGGATGCATATTGTTCAATATAAAAAAAGTATGCGTAGGTATGCACTCTCGGAAAATTATATACAACAGCAAGACAATAATCAAAGTAAAAGTGTGGCTATATACATTGATGGAAGGCCAAAAGCAACAGGGAATATTGAGGGTTTTATAAATAGTACACGACCTGGGTCAACTATAAAGCAACCCAATTGCATATTTGAGGCGCGCGAGGGAAATCGTGTATTCATCTGTGCGATAAAATCAATACGTGCAGGGGAAGAGCTGCTTATTGATTACAATTTGAACCGCATAGATACAAACGAGGCTACTATCATGGGGGGTGGTACATACTATTAAACCAACTTCTAATCAATGACTCCAACATACCATTTAGTTATTAAATTTTTGGCTAACATTTTTATACTTGATCTTTGATACAGGGGCACAATATGGAGCAACCGCCCGAAGGTGATGGTGACCATATTCCTAGCTCATCTACACATGAGCAGGTAAAACTCATTGTAATTGTGCAAACTAGATAGAAGCAAAATGTTATTTTTTTTAATGTTATTTTCTTCATTATTTTGGAGTAATTTTGATAATACTAATACTATTGTTGTCACAGAGGGCCGGTGGTCGGAGAGAGGGAAAGCAACCTGCAGTCCCTCAGGAGTCCCCCCTTGTGGACCCTTTTTTTATTGATTTAGCAGAGACCGATGACCCGATCGGTTCCATTAAAAAGCTGCTAAAGAAAATTGGGAAAGAACTTCTACGTTTGGTATCCATACATCCTCAGACTCAGGAAATAAAAGACAGGGCAGCTGAGTTGTTGCGCACTTCTGAAAACTTTAAAGTAAGTATTAATGAAATTTTTAATTATTACAAGAGTTCAATAATGGTTTTTATGTTATGCTCTTTTATGACATTAATTAAAATATGGATGCATTGTCTTTACAGAGTTATTTGCGTAATTTTGAACCCCATTCCCATGATGAGGCTGGTATTGCAAGTGGTTCAGGTAGATCACATGTTCCATTCCCCACTTGTGTTTTCCACTGAATATATATAGGAATGATCATAATCATTGACAATACATGCTCGAACAATCTTTTTTTTTAATGCTCTAACAATCTTGTCCATGCTAGTCCACGCGTTCTATATTTATGCATGCTCTAACAATTTTATTCTTCAGCTCCTTTCCATGATGATATGACAACGCCGCCTCCATCCAGGACAGCCACAAATGTCTTGCTGACTGCCATGTCAACAACACACAGCCTAAATGCACCAACTGTTGCACCATCTACTGGTACACAAATCCCTCTTTTTCTCTCTTTTGTTATGTGTTTAAGTGTTATGTGTTTACGATGTAGATCCCTTGATTGTGTTTGTGCCATGGGTGCTCTGCACCAATTTATTTCCCTTGAAGTATTATTTCTTGGAGGCATTTGATAATGGTTTTCATTTTTTGCAATAGGAGATGCAACAAGTCCTGATGCAACATCATTTCCTGGATGTTCCCGTGATCCTAGTACGGGAACGGTGAAGGATTGCGTATTGATCATCAGCGACGATGAAGGCATTCCCTTAAAAGTATCCAAACTTCCAGGTAATTTAAAGTTATTATTATTCTATAGTGATATAATAGTAATTTAGTTTTTGATCACTCTTCATCGACTAATGATCCCATGATTATTTTGTAGGGAATGATATTTTTTGGCGAAAACTTGGTGACGAGTGTTTGCGGATATTCGGGCCCACCATATGTACATGGTGGAACATCATATCCTAACTAAAACCCCAAACCACTATTTTGATTTCATATCATTGCTAGAATAGTTTTCCTTTTCATCAATTTCTTGAACTATATTAAAGGTTGCTTCTCTTCATTTATGAGTCTAACATGTTTTTTTTTACTTAAAAGGTGGAATAACCAAGATAAAAAGTTGAAGGATGATCTTGTACATAGTATGACCTAGCTTTTTGGACCTCGTGCATTCGAGAGAAACAAGCTCCTTGAAAGAGCTGGTTTATGTTTGAAGTATATTAGGGACCAGTACAGGAAATATTTAGAGGTTAACCCAAGGCACGAGCGTCCGCCCTGTGTTCTTGAGGCTGAGTGGCAGGGTTTGATTTTGGATGGAAAGTATAAAGCCGACATGAAAAAAGGAATTACGCCAGTAGAGAGTAGAGCAAGGTATGTGATACTTTTGAGAATGTAATTATGTACTAATTAACCTCTAAATTTTTCCTATACTGGTCTCTAACATATTTCAAACTTTTCATAGATTGCCTAACACATCAAAGGCAACAAAGGCAAGATTAGAAAAGCACGGGACACACAAGCTCGGCTCTGGTGGTTTTTCCAAACTTCAAGCACGAGTTGTAAGTATTAGTAAATGAAAACTTGTATCAATTTTTTTATATATTGCAAGGAAATTTTTTTTGATCAAACAATGCAAGTAAAATTCACCATACCAAGAAAAAATGTAGGGGTCAGAGTTCAATAGATGCCTCACAGAAGAGGACAAGAGAATTGGCTTCCAACAAGGCTATAGAGCCGTGGCTGAACGGCTACGAGTTGAAATCAGTGTGCAAGGTTCAAATAATGATGCATCTGAGCCACAGGTAAATAAGCTAAATGAAATTTATTTCAAATTGAATACTTTACCAATTAGTCTATTTGATGTTAAGTTCTAATATAAAGTGAGTATATCTGTTTTAAGAAAGCAATGATAACAATGTGTAGGATATTGGAATGCAGCCTGACAATCCTTCTACACAATCTATGCATAATGAAGGTTCGCATGATGTGCATCCTAGTGGTGGAGGTATACATTTTCTATTAAAATTTTTATATGTAATTACAATTGGTGTTTGGATTAATGTAACATTTTGTATAGCAACTGTAGAGGATCGAGGGGTCGGTGCTGATGAGCATGTTGAGGTTGAGTCTAGACAAAATGATGTGGCCAGATCAGGTAATTAAAGAGCGCCACAGTTATGTTCTTTAAAATAATTAAATACTTGTAACAATTATAATTAAATATTTTAAATTTAACTCTTTTATTTGTTATTGTAGAGGACCCCCCTTTGCAGCAGCATAGGAATTTGAGATCATCAAGAACAAAGAACAAAACAACTGATGAGGGGGGTATTGATGATAACACTGATGCTCCTCTTAGAGCTTACATAGAAAAAAAAATTAGAAAGAGAAAAAAGAAATGATTGTCATCTAAATACCTTAATTGATAATGACTGAATTTTATGTCTCAATGAATTTAATTATGTGCTAATGAATGTTCATGAATTATGTGTTTATTTTCATATTGATGAATGTTGTGTGTTAACGAATCTAATGTGTTAATGAATGTTATCATGTGATATTGATTGAATGTTACATTTTATTAATAATTGAAAGAATGAATGAATGTTAGATGTTAACGGGGAATGTAGAGTGATGTTAGGGGGAGGGGGGTGGGGCCAAATGAGCTTCCACCTTCACGTGGTTGGCCCTGTTTAGTAGAGAATATTAAACTATATTCTTGAAACAAAGTGAAGCTCAATAAGATACTAAATGAGTCAAAATGGTTATCAAGGTCCTCTATCCATAAGATACTTGTAGTCAAAATGGTTATTAATAAGATACTTGTAGTCAAAATGGTTATCTAGGTCCTCTATCCATTCCATAAGTTCTTCACCATTCAAACTTCCTCCATAACAAGGAATGTGCTCTAGGTTAGTCATGAAGCCTAGCATGGACTCTCTGTCAGATAGAGCCACTATTTCAGAGCCTTTTTGTGCATTTCCTTCAAGCACTGTACAGTGTACGGATGTGAAAGGGAGGGCAGACCAGTGTGGAAGTTAGAGTATTTATATCTTATGCTTTGAGAGTTTATTTGGTAGATTCAAGACACCTTATATCAAAGTTATTCCTTTTTCTTATCTGTTGTTCTGTCAAACCCTCATTTTTTGGGTTATTGCATGCAAATGGCCTTAACTTGCAAATAAACCATAGGATATCCTCTGTTCTTTGTAAAATGCAAGTTAAGGGGGTTTATTTTCATATTTTAAAAGCTTTGGAACAGGATACTAAGCCAGAGAATTTCAAGAGCAAGCCCTAGGTCAAGAATCTCAATGTTCTTGACTAGGAGTTGATGGATTATGCAAGATCAGAGGGTAGCGGCAAGTAAAGGACCTCAAACCTTGTTGAATCTAGATCTTTAGAGCATGGTGGACATCTTCAAACTCTGATCTTGGTTTCATGCACCCATTTTCAATGCCTTGTTTTGGAACCCACACCCAAAGGCATGCATTAGGTCTGCGGACTCAATAAGGACATTGATATGCTGGAGTGGAGTCAAGGTCTGGGAGTTGGAGGATTGTTAGAACATCAAAAAGGGTACTCAAAAAACATATAAGTTCATAAGGTCCTTTGTCAAATTGAAGAGTTATTGCTGCAGAACAGGTTTTGGAGACCTACTAGAGTCACTAGGTCTATTTGGACCCGTTTGGACCATGACACATAGTAGCATCTACAGAGAAGAAGTTTGGTATGCAATGGTCTTGAAACCTCCTGAGAAATTATTGGTATGCATTTGTGTGGTGCAAAAGCTTCGTTGAAAGAGAAAAAGAAGAAAAGAATAGAAATGATTTTTTTTCTTTTTATGTCATATACTGTAACCAGCTACTTATAACTTCCAAAAATTATTATAACCATTTGAAATTGAAACTTAGTTTAATGTGAAACTGAGAACTACTTTATTAGAGCTTTCTGTGATTTAGATTCAGACATCAAGAACATTGTTTGCCTAATATTGTGATTAATGTTTATTTATTAATATCTCATACTGACAAACAATTGATAATTGTAGGGAAAATGTCATTGGGGGTCTTTGAGGATCCACCAGAAGCCAAGGAGAAAATGTATTCAAATGCTAAAGATGGTGTAACAGTCCTTACAGCTGTTGAACCTTGCTGTGTAGATCATCTCCGATTCTCCAAGTTCAACAGTACTGTGGTATTCCTTTGGATACTTCTAATGGTAAATTTCAGACATCAAGTTCTTTTCGTATGAAACTACTACATTTGTAATCTGTAGTTTTAAACTTTTAGTTTATAAATGTTCATCAGCTTTAGTTCGTATGCTGCCATTTCAAGTATGATTAATGAAGTTACCTTTATCACAGGATGAAAGTGAGCAGTCAGCATACTGGTACGGAGCTGGCAGCATTGATACGGTGACTAGGGCATCGTTTAATGGTGGTATTGTGTTTTCCCGTATTTAGGGCATCGACCTTTCGAAGCATTGCCTTCATCTTTCTTAAGTCTGAGTTTTAAGTTTGTTTATCTCTCTCGGCGCTGTTGAAAATACAAATGACAACGTTCTTGTTTGTTTTGCCCTTATATCCTAATGTGATTTCGCGGAGGGTTACGGCACTGTTGAAAACACAAATGAAAACACAAATCCCTTGTGTAATTGCCACTTGAAGGAGGAAAATCATTGTAAAGACAACATGATAATGTACACTTACAGCCCGTGTACATTATCATTGTGTCTTTAGAGTGACTATCCTCATTTGTTGAAGAAGAAAAGCATTAATGTGGCTGAATAGCAATACATTCAAGTGGCAATCACACAAGGGACAGTCACTATGAGATGTCCTCATTTGTGACTGTCCTTACAATGAGTGTACATTATCATGTTGTCTTTAGAGTGACTGTCCTCATTTGTTGAAGAAGAAAAGCATTAATGTGGTTCAATAGCAATACATTCAAGTGGCAATTACACAAGGGACAATCGATCACTGTGAGATGTCCTCATGTGTGACTATCCTTGTCACAAATGACTATCCTTGTAAAGACAACATGATAATGTACACATACAATGAGTGTACATTATCATGTTGTCTTTACAGTGGCTGCCCTCATGTTGTATATTCTTCTTTGTAGATGCTACTATGTGCTAGGGAACTTCTTAGAACTGTTGGTATATTCTTACAACTTGTTACACCTAGGATATTCTTCTCTGTAGATGCTATTGTGTGCCATGGTCCAAACAGGCCCATAAATGTGGTTGAATAGCAATACATTCAAGTGGCAATTACACAAGGGACAATCACTGTGAGATGTCCTCATGTGTGACTGTCCTTGTCACAAATGAGGACATCTCACAGTGACTGTCCCTTGTGTAATTGCCACTTGAAGGAAAAAAGCATTAATGTGGTTCAATAGCAATGTATTCAAGTGGAAATTACACAAGGGATAATCACTCTGAGATTTCCTCATTTGTGACTATCCTTACAGTGAGTGTACATTATCATGTTGTCTTTACGGTGACTGTCCTCATTTGTTGAAGGAAAAAAGCATTAATGTGGTTCAATAGTGATGCAGAGTAGTCAGGGCTTTTAGAATATACAAATATACATCCTTAACTCTCATTCCACCAAGGAAGAAGGAATTCCAATGGTTGAAACGTGAGTTAAGGTCTTTACATCAGTCAAACCCTGAAAATGAGGGTTTGTAAACAATGCACAGAAAATTTGAAATAACTTAGATATAAAACAAAGAGAATCAATCAAACCAACTTCCAAAGCATCAGATGTCACTATTACAACTTCCAGGCAAATTTTATCATCCAACCACCATCCGTACAACCATACAGAGTTCATTTTTCACCAGAAATGCACTAAAACAGGGTTATTTTTATTTTTTATGAAAGCAAAATGATTACAATACTAGTTCTCTGTCTGTCTTCGACCATTTGAAGCCTAAAATAGGCTCTCCAAACGTTGGTTCAACCATCTAGGTGGTTAGAACAGTTTATCCAACAAATGTCAACTTTGCTAAGCAACTTTTAAAGTTGCATTACAACTTTGCAAACAACTTTGCTGAGAAGGTTAAAAATGTGTTGTGAAACTTTAGGAACCTTATTAAAGTTATTTTGGACCTTCAAACTTCTTAACAACATCTAAAAGACACCTAATAAACACTTGCTATGCTCATTTCATCCAAGGACTCAAAAGATGCCCAAGGTTTATAAGTCACCAAGGGGTCTTGTGTCCAACAAGTGGATGTTTATAAGGAGATAAAATCAATCCTTAATATTTATTACAAACCAAGAAAACATCTAAAACTCCTATTCTAATTTATTGTCATTCAAAAAGACTCTGATTTGTCATTCAAAAAGACTCTGATTTGTCAATCAAAAGGACCTTTCACCAGTCAATCCTTCAAAGCTCCAAGGTGAAAATCTTATGTTCCAATTGATAGGATTTGACTCCTTGGCTTCATGGAAACTTCCTTCAATCATGGTGTCTTTGGCTTGCATTAGGGATGCCCCTGCATCAAATAGCAATGCATTCAAGTGGCAATTACACAAGGGACAGTACATGCCCATTAAAGTTGGTGTTTTGTTATCCAGCATGACAATGGAGACAACATACTCTGTGTCAATTTTACTAATCAAATTTCCCTCCGCCAGGCAAAGCAACAATCTGGGTATGATAAGGTGAAATTTTGTAGTCCTTTTGGGTATGATAACAGTTCCAGTTTCCAATAAGATGGTTCATTTTTATAATCTAGCTTCAATTTCTCTTGTGAAAATCTTTTTTTCATTTTATGGGTGGTAAAATATAATTATTATGCTAGAGGTGTGTACTTATGGATGATAATGAAACAAAATGATAAGATTTAAGACTCTTGTTTTTTTTTTAAATAGCAATTTAAGTTTCCTTCTATTATAAATTACTGTTTTTCTATTTTTTAATGTATCTTTCCAAATCTTTTATATCAATTTTATTTATGAAATATAAATATATTAATAATGTTTTAGTGTTTTTAGGATTAGTTTATATCAATTCTATGTATCATCATTCGTCATTCAATTGTCAGTATTATTAATTTAGACTGTGCAATTGTAGAACTACTCGAATATGGGTTGGATGGATACTCAAGCAGGGGAACCCTCCTCAAATATCTCAAGCAGTGAACTTAGAAAAATGTGTCCTGAAGGAACCCTTTCCATCAGAGAGATAAAAGTACAAACAAGTAAAAGAAGCAGGCTCTGCAAATATGTTTTTGAGAAGAAAAATGATAGATTATTCGAGTATGGTTCATGAGGTATATCTAAAAAGACATTTTTTTTCTTATTATAATAAAAGAGGAAGTTGTGAATGTCAAAGTTGAGTGAAACAAAAATTATTTTCATCAAATTTTATTAGGCTTTCTTTTGGGAATAGTTTCTTACAATATTGCTATTAAGATTTTTATTGTGTAGTTTTTAGATTAGGTTTATAAAATTATATTTCATGAGTAGTGATTCATATTAATCAATTAACGATACTTTTGGAAGGTATTTTCAATGTGTCAAATTTTGATATTTTTACAAGAATTAGATTGTGTAATTTTTTTAATTAAAGTCATTGACTCATATTTCATAAATAATAGTTCTCATGAATCCATCTCTTATAAGATTGAATAGTCTATTTAGGAAGTATTTCTGATAGTATGTCAAATTATGATATTACTATTACCATTAGATTGCATGGCTTTGAAGTCAACCTCGTTGACCCATATTCTTCTCTGTAGATGCTACTATGTGCTAGGGAACTTCTTAGAACTGTTGGTATATTCTTACAACTTGTTACACCTGGGATATTCTTCTCTGTAGATGCTACTATGTGCCGCGGTCCAAACGGGCCCATAAATGTGGTTGAATAGCAATACATTCAAGTGGCAATTACACAAGGGACAGTCACTGTGAGATGTCCTCATGTGTGACTGTCCTTGTCACAAATGAGGACATCTCACAGTGACTGTCCCTTGTGTAATTTCCACTTGAATGAGGACAGTCACTGTAAAGACAACATGATAATGTACACATACAATGAGTGTACATTATCATGTTGTCTTTACAGTGGCTGCCCTCATGTTGTATATTCTTCTCTGTAGATGCTACTATGTGCTAGGGAACTTCTTAGAACTGTTGGTATATTCTTACAACTTGTTACACCTGGGATATTCTTCTCTGTAGATGCTACTGTGTGCTGGGGTCCAAACGGGCCCATAAATGTGGTTGAATAGCAATACATTCAAGTGGAAATTACACAAGGGACAGTCACTATGAGATGTCCTCATGTGTGACTGTCCTTGTCACAAATGAGGACATCTCACAGTGACTGTCCCTTGTGTAATTGCCACTTGAATGAGGACAGTCACTGTAAAGACAACATGATAATGTACACAAGTACCGTGTAGGTAGTTGCAAGTTACGGCTGTTTCATTGCATACCCGAAACAATGAAGATGTTACGGTCCACAAAACGTTTGTGCTTGAAAGATGAACAAATAAAATTAAACTTCTAAATAACCAAAGCCGCTAACAATAAATTCAACACAGATATGTCCTCATTTCTGGGTATTTTAGCTCTGTAACAGCTGAATACCAGATTACATAATAATGACAAAAGAAAAATAAACCCAACGTACTCAGAAATTGTAGCTGTGATTTCACGGAGGGAATCTCTCTCGGCACTGTTGAAAATACAAATGACAACGTTTCTCTACATTATCATGTTGCCTTTACAGTGACTGTCCCTTGTGTAATTGCCACTTGAAGGAGGACAGTCACTGTAAAGACAACATGATAATGTACACTTACAGCCCGTGTACATTATCATGTTGTCTTTAGAGTGACTATCCTCATTTGTTGAAGAAGAAAAGCATTAATGTGGCTGAATAGCAATACATTTAAGTGGCAATTACACAAGGGACAGTCACTGTGAGATGTCCTCATTTGTGACTATCCTTACAGTGAGTGTACATTATCATGTTGTCTTTAAAGTGACTGTCCTCATTTGTTGAAGGAAAAAAGCATTAATGTGGTTCATTAGCAATGTATTCCCAGCATCTGTACCTACATCTCTCTTATATACTACAAGTTACTTGCCATCAGAAATTGTAGTTCCCTCACGTGACATTGATGGTGAAGTGTTCTTTTCAAAACCATCATCTGTGGTTACCAATGCTCCTGTTTTAGGCAATAATTTTGTTGCATTCCATGAGCCATTGGTCAAGTTTCTTCTACGAGCTTCTGATGCCTCAAAATCTAAGTAGTGCCTACGCATGCCTCGTTGTGGTTGATTATCATTCTGTACATGAATTATAATGAGTAATCAGTTTTGGGCCTTGGAATCTTTTATGTAACATGCACAGGCATTTCATGGCTAAATGAATCTATTTAAAAGCATCAAATTTTCTTACATGATGCTGGATACATAAGTAGAACAAGCGTATATCAAATTGGAAGCAATCAGAACTCCACAATGACATATTATTTAGAGTACTCTTCAGTTTAAGAAATAATGCATATATTGACACTATAAAGACAACATGATAATGTACACTCACTGTAAAGACAACATGATAATGTACACTCACTGTAAGGATAGTCACAAATGAGGACATCTCACAGTGACTGTCCCTAGTGTAATTGCCACTTGAATGTATTGCTATTCAGCCACATTAATGCTTTTCTTCTTCAACAAATGAGGATAGTCACTGTAAAGACAACATGATAATGTACACTCACATTATCATGTTGTCTTTACAGTGACTATCCTCATTTGTTGAAGAAGAAAAGCATTAATGTGGCTGAATAGCAATACATTCAAGTGGCAATTACACTAGGGACAGTCACTGTGAGATGTCCTCATTTGTGACTGTCCTTACAGTGAGTGTACATTATCATGTTGTCTTTACAGTGGCTGTCCTCATTTGTTGAAAGAAAAAAGCATTAATGTGGTTCATTAGCAATGTATTAAATTAAATTTTTTTTTTTAATCCACCCACGGGCGTCGCAATTACGATGGCAACCCGTCGCAATGCGATGCAGGCGCCCGTCGCAATTGCTTGGGAGGTCCGTCGCGATTGCGATGGCCCTCCGAAGCCATGCAACGGGGGGGCGACGGCCATGCCGCTAACAAATCTTAGTCACATTGTGATGGGATATGTGTCGCAATTGCGACGGCTAGCCATAGACGTCGCAATTTGCGACTAAAAAATAGCAATGTCTATGGGTGTTGCTATTGCGACACATAGCTGTCGCAATTGCGACACATAGCTGTCGCAAAATGCCCCCAAATGTATTAGTGGTAGGAAGTCTTTTCTCCTATTTGTCCAAGTAACCTTGCCACTAATGAGAGTGAAATCCACCATATCATTGGCTTGTACAAACTCATTGAAATATAGGATCATTTTTTGAGGAATAATACCTCCCACTTTGTCCTCTAACCCTAGGATGGCATTAAAATCATTACCCAAGATCACCATTTGATTATCACACTTCTAAAATACCTAAGATAACAATCCCCACAGTCTCTTTTTACCCACTATGGATGATGGAGCATATACACTAATGATAACAAAGGACAAATTAAATCTAGTAATTTCTACCACTAACCAATTTGCATTACAACTATTTAGAGAGGATGGGGGGAAAAATGTAGAGTACTTCCCTGATCAATCACCATAAGATAACATTGGACCTAGTTGACAACACTATCAATTGACGTAACACATTTTTCCTTACTATCGAGACTTGTGGCTGCACCAGGAAGAGAACCAAAGGCCTCCCCAGAATCATTCATCAGCTTCCTTGATTTAACATTTTATTTAGGCATTCAAATGTACCATTTCACAAACTATGGATCAACTTTGCCTAGGTGTTTAGCTTCTTGAGTCTGTTGGAGATATGCTCCATAGTAGAACGACTAGCCGCCATAATTTTCCTCATTTTTTTGTGAGATTTGGAAATGTCACCCTTTAATATCTTAATTATCTAATCATACCCCTCTTTTAAATCTTTGACCACTTTGGCTAGTTCCTGAGTAGTGGTAAGAATGTTCTCAACATTTTTTTCATTAGAGGTTGGCACACATCTACAATTTAGGGCATCTATCTCTAATACTATCCACATAAGAAGGGAATAATGACCATCCAGGCTATCCTTAACATTATTTTTTATATTCACACTATCATATATAAATGATCCCTTTTCCATTGGACTATCTTTCCCCACAGGGATTTCAACATGGAGATTCATATCATTCTCATTAGTAATTGGAGGTTGTAGAGTAGGATCCTTACCATTATTAATATCTTTTTTGGGTTTTTTCACATGGGAAGATCGGGAAGCTAAAGGAAATTTCCCCTTTCCCTTAGCTAAGACAAAGGAAGAACCCTTCACTTTCCCTTTTCCTTTCACATTACTGCTACTCACCTAAAAGAATCAATGACACACTTAATAAGAGTTTAGTTAGAATCTTCATCATTAGAAATAAAAAATTTAAGGTGGGTCTTAGATTCTCTCTTAGGGTTTTTACATTTTTCCCAAATGAACCCCACCATTATCCCCTGAGGGGACATCTTTTTGCACTGAGGAATATTCCTTCAAAAAATGATTAATATGTTTCTTGTCCCTACCCATTTCAGGGATATTTTAAATATAGGTTGCCTTAGCATTTAATTATATTATAAGGATAACTAAGCCCTTGTTTAAAACTGATGTATTCAAGGGAGGGGGATCCCCAATGGAGATGTTCAACCTTGTAGCTAGAGATTACACAATAGAAATGACAAAACAAAGCAATAACCAACACTAACAAATAAGGAACGATGCTCTTATATTATCATCAAGTTGGCTTCCAAATGAAAATTACATATTTTCAATAGACATGCCTCATTACTAGAAGGACATAGTCCTTATTCCTGATCTTCACTGTCATATATATTGTCTATCCTCATTACCAATCCTCTACTAATTAAATAAGAACTACTACCCTACTTATATACAAGATCACCAGTCATGCAATTCAGCCTATCTGGTCAACAATCTCCAAGATAAACTATCGTATTACAACATATAGGTGAGGACCTAAATCCATAAGAACACCCCCAAATACATATATCATGACATGTGAACATGAAAGGAATTCAGCCACATTTATAAGAACATAGAATGAAGCACCATGAAGCCTCGCATAACGTGAATCTTCATCAAAATTTGAATCTCACTAATCCTGACCGTTAGAATAGGAAAGCAATATAGGACCAGACCTATCATAAGATAACTTCATCTGGAAAGATTTGAGCAAGATGTGGACCTAGACATGGGATTTATATGATGTCTAGATCACATCATAATGATCACATAAGGTAACAAGCGAACTATAATGATCACTATCTAAAACATAGAAAAATGCCCAACATGAATAGAACAACAAACAAACTGAATGAAACATTTTTGTTTGAAGGGTATATATATGCACAAAGATGGGGGACCAAAAAGATGCCAAATTATTTTTTAGTCCCCCAAAGGACATAGTGTGCATTCTTTATGGATTGCATTGTCCAATCCTTAGGCTTGGGAAATTCAAAACATAGTGCATACACGGTATAGTGCATACATGCTATAGTGTGTATGATGTATAGTGTGTACATGCTATAGTGCGTACACACTTTGTAAAGTTCCTATATGAGTTACATTTTAAATGTATATACTTTCAGGATGTTTGAGAGTGATTTCAACTTCATAGGAGGTAAGATAACGATTCTACATTTTGAGGGTTTTTAGAAATTTTCAGACTTAGCCAGATTTTAGGAATCAAAGCATTATCTTCAGCATGATTCCCAGTGCACTTTTGATGGTAACCTTAATCCCTTGACTTGTACATGATCATTTGAGAGAGAAAGAGAGAGGAGAGAGATAGAGACATAGAGAGACACCTTTGGACACATTAGAACCATAAAGTGTGTCCTAAGGGGTCCTATGACCCCTTAGAACATATTGCAATGCCTTATGACACACTTTATCGTTCTAATGTGTCCTAGTGGGTTATAATTTTTGATCTCCCTGTCATGTTGTCTATTAGTGTCCAACACTAAGTCATTATCAAGGCAATGTTGGTCGGTCATCACTGCGACCGAGCTATCTTACTAAGGCTGAGTTATGTATACAATTATATTTTATATAGTTATCGAGCAGTAGTTACTATCGAGCAAGTCATAGGTCACCGAGTACTTTCGTAGTTATTGAGTAGTGCATATGTCGAGTTGTATAGAAGATTCAATGCCAAGCGCCAGTATATGGAGAATAGTTTTGACTGAGCATTAGAGACTTAATATGTTGAGAAATCTAGTTTTGTTATATGTTTTTTTAATGGCACAAACACCTAGTAAAACCATTTTGGCTGACTTCTATGCATGATTTAATAATTGTTGAGAGAATTAAGGAGTTGATTACAAATTATTATTTCAATCATTAATCCCTATGCAAGCCATGTAACCAATCAGAAAAAGGGAATGCTTAAGTGACATAAGTGATGAATCTAGATCATTGATTTTGATCTATGAGCTTGATCAGTTATTTATATAAGGTGATATCAAAACCCTAAAACATAGTAGCAGAGGAGATCTCATGTATGCAGATGGAAGTAGTGTTTTGATTTTTAGATGCATGAATCAAGTAGAGCAATGAAGGACAAAAATGAGCAATTTTTTATTTTGAGAGTAGATAAGTATTGGAAAGAGGAGATTTGTAATCATCATTTGAAGTGCAAACTGAAGGATCAAGTACTGATACATTCTAGCAAGTGAATCAATCTAAATCTCTTAACAGAGTGGTCCTAACATGCCTTTGTAAATCTCTTAACCGAGTGCTTAGTTGTAAGTTTCAAATCCTTTAAAATCAAGGTAGATTGTATAAGTTTGTAAGCTCTTAGTAGGGAAGACCCCTCATAGGATAGATCACTAGAAGTGATCAAAAATTTGTAGCCCTAACAAGCACACTTTATTTCTGCAATAGTGAATATTTGTGGGTTTCATCCCCACCCCAGTTTTACCTTTCAAGGGTTTCTGGGTTACCAAATCTTTGTGTTATGTGTTTCATTTCATGGATTTGATTAGCATGTTAGATTCATTTAGTATTGAATTTTATGACTATGGTATATATGTTGAATTGGTTTCAAAGTATAAAAGTTTGTAGATAACTGATTCATCCCCCCTGCCTCTCAGTATCTCACTTTCCCATATAAGACTTCCAACAATTGGTATTAGAGCCAATTCTCTTAGAATAAGTCTAACCACTTGAGAGTTAAGATCTTGGAAATGGATACTTATAAGTTGGGAAAAATCATAAAGAATCAGAAGATTGACATCCAGCTTGCATTGCACTAGCTTGAGGTAGCAAGAGGAGAATTGAAGAAATCTTTGAGTAGAAGGAAAGAAATGGAAATCTAATTGAATGACATTCAATATCAAGAAGAGGATACTAAAGGTTTATTTGATAATGGAAACTCCACTAAAAGTGATGCAGCAATAGAAAATCTATTGGAAAGAAACAATTCTCTGAATGAAGATGTCAGAAGTCTAAAGAGAGAACAAGAAATCTAATCAGTAAGACTATGTGAAGTGATTGAAAAGAAAAAGAAAGCTGAGGAAGACAAGACAATGGAAGAAGAAGATAAGAGACAAATGGCTATAAGAATTGATGAAAGGACATGTGATATGCAGAAGGTGACAAACAATAAATTGGACATGGAAAATCAACTATTACTTAATGTATACACTAAAAAGTGATCTCATTAATTAATTAAATATTTATTATTTAATTAAATATTGACTTGATGAATTAATTAAATATGTATTATTTAATTAACACATATTCCTCTATTTATTAAAAAAATTATTCAATTTATTTAATAGATTCACTATAGTCTAATTCTCTATCCTAAGTCTTCTAAATAGTCTATTAAAGTGATTAAATCAATTACACAATCACCTAAATATGACTAAGTCCCCTAGTCCACCTCATCTACCTAGTCACCTGACACATCATTTTGGCTAAGATAAATAATTATTATTAATTAATTATTAATCATTATCTTCACCAACACATGTCCTATCTTTAAGGGCTATGTGGCCTCATAAGACTTGGTCTCATGACCACATGTCTTCTCTCAAACCAATTCAAGAGACAATCCCTATTCCTAAGGGGCTTCTCAAGCCACCTCTAAGGGTCAAAGAGGACTCATAGGACACTTGTACAAAGAGTCCTCATGAGGAAAAAGTTCTTCCCTCTTCCTCTCTTTGGTCTTTGTGAGATACTTGACATATGTCTTTCCCTTCCACCTTCTTCTCTTCCATGTCAATGTGAGAGGAATATCATCCCTATTATTCCTCTCACATTCCAACTACATCCCCCTTTCTCTTAACTCCTTCAACCAAGACAATCTTATCCCTAGGATCTTCCACCTTTCATTCTCCATCGTAGGATTGTGCCACCTAGGCTTGGATCCTCCAAAACTCTATAAAAGGAGCCTCATTTTCCCTTTGTGAGCTAATAGCTAATAGTTTGTAGTTTTCTAATTATTTTGATCTATTAATCTTAGAATAGTTAATATATCATTTAGAATAGTTTTCACCTAATTTAGCATAGTTAATACATTTAGAATAGTTAATATATTATTAATTATTTATTAATCATTATCCTCACCCACACATGTCCTATCTTTAAGGGCTATGTGGCCTCATAAGACTTGGTCTCATGACCACATGTCTTCTCTCAAACCAAGTCAAGAGACAATCCCTATTCCTATGGGGCTTCTCAAGCCACCTCTAAGGGTCAAAGAGGACTCATAGGACACTTGTACAAAGAGTCCTCATGAGGAAAAAGTCCTTCCCTCTTCCTCTCTTTGGTCTTTGTGAGACACTTGACATGTGTATTTCCCTTTCACCTTCTTCTCTTTCATGTCAATGTGAGAGGAACATCATCCCTATTCTTACTCTCACATTCCAATTACATCCCCCTTTCTCTTAACTCCTTCAACCAAGACAATCTTAGCCCTAGGATCTTCCACCTTTCATTCTCCACCGTAGGATTATGCCACCTAGGCTTGGATCCTCCAAAACTCTATAAAAGGAGCCTCATTTTCCCTTTGTGAGCTAATAGCTAATAGTGAACAAGCAATCAAACAATCAAGAAATCAAGCATTCAAGCATTCTAAAGCATTCAAGCATCCAAGTTATCCTCATATCATTTTCATTTCATCCATTAGTTTTGCATAGTCAAGCTTATGCCATTTTGCACTCATTCATACAAATCTCCACACTTTGGTGACATCTTGAGCAAGGAGCTTCAAATTGGAAATCTGAGAGCTCACTATCTTCAAGAAATCAAAGCTAGGAGAGCAATGGAGACAAGCTACATGGTAGGTGAAGGTAAAATGTTATTTTAGCTTCATTTTAATTGTATTCTTCATTGTAGTTTGCTAATTAGTTTGATTTATTAATCTTAGAATAGTTAATATATCATTTAGAATACTTTTCACCTAATTTTGCATACATTTTTTGCGCCCACCGTGGGGCCATCCCCACACTTTTAAACATTTTTTTTGCAGTTTTCCATGTGCAGATTTTTCCAAATTCTTTCTACGCATATATCCATGATTTATGAGCATCCATCACTTTCTATTGCGCATACATTTCTGCTACCACATTCATCATTTTTCTTTCTATCTTTTCAACAATCTAGCTGAAACCTACGCATTTGTCTCACTGCTCTGCACTTTCATACAAACCTGTTGCACATTCATCATTTTTGTGCATTTACATCATTGCACTGTACATATGGTCCATCCTGCTGTGCATACATCATTTTCACGCATTTGTTCTTTTTTCCTATGCATTTGTTTTTTGTGTCTACGCATATGTAGTTTAGTTTAGTTTTCATATCATTCTTTTTTAGCTAACAATTTTAACAAGTCTCTATTCATCCTGGTAGTTTCTAGGTTGTTTTGCAGGATGATATTTTGAAGACCCCATTGCTAAATTTCTAATAGTTGGTTTGTAGGTTTCTTAAGGGGTTTTCAAAATAAACTATAATCTTGTTTGGGCTTTAAAATATGACATGCTTTTCAATTCCATGTGTCTTCTTTAGCATAGAAAAGTGTTTATTGTGTCTTTCTTTATAGCTATATGTAATCTCAAAATTATAACAATGTATCCTCTCCCCACGCCATTTGTGGATCTTGGGTGTAAGAGAAATTGTTATAATTTTTAGAGGGTGGTCTTTGGTGGGAAAAGAGGTACTCACCCCAAGGAATGACCCAACCGGTAATAGGCTAAAGCCAAGCCCTTCCAAACCGGTATATAAAAAATACTAGTGTGATTAGTCTCACATTAGACAGGTGTGAATTTGTTGTGGAAACCAAAATCTCCTCCAGTACCCCAGTGGTGCATTAAATTCCTACAATGTAGAGGTGAAAGCCTTCCTTTGAAAGGATTGGGAGAGCCCCCTTAATTGGGAAAATGACTTGATCACAACCACCTGAATGGATGTCCTTACTAAAATCTTTTGTATAGTGGCCAAAAACCTTCTATTTGCTAGCTCAAGGAGTCACCCAAGCTCATGAAGACACCCTACATTACTCAGGGTTCATAGTAGAGATAGCAGTTCTTTGGGAAGTAATGAACCATTGAATTCAGAACTTGGTGTTTCTGAGAAGTGAGTGCACTATAAGGAGGAGCCCGTGCCTCCAATTTCCTAGGTTGTCCACTATGGATTTGCATGGCTGGATTTTATTATCGTAGTGGGGATTCAACAGATACTGTCCTTGCCAACCTTAGGATTGTAAGCATGTTTGTGCATTCATACTAGAATAATTAGATTAAAATCATTTATGTCTTGCATGTGTGTGTTTATGCATTTTACTTTTCCAAGAACCAAACTATCAGAAAAATAAAAAATTTCAAATTTTCAGTCCAAAACCATCAAAAAATCAAACCTATGCATTTTTCAAATCTTGCCACTCATTTGATCAATCCTGCAGTGCATCTATTTAAATTGTTTGTGCTTTTGATTCTACCACATCGCATCTGTTAGGAACTTGTGCGCATTTATTCACTCCTGCTGCACATTCATTCAACTATCCTACACATTTGTTGTTGTACATTTACAATAGAGATAAATTTTTGAGACCTTGACAAATTCAACAAAACTTTTTTGGATACCCATTTTGGTCTTTAGCACGATTCTGGAAAAACATTTGATCCTTACAGACCTCTGATCTTCAGTTTGACCATTTTCATCATTTTTCATCATCCTTTCTTCATCAAAATCATCAAATCATTCCATCCAATCTTTAAGATTCCCAATTCAGTGTTGAAACATCACCCTATCTATCAGATTTTGATCTTTGTGAGTTTATCATATCAGGATCTATCATCCTTAATCAACAAACTTACTTAGGTTAATATCTCTTGGTTTTTCTTTGTCATGTCATAGTGAGATCTATACCTCCTATTGACTTAGATTTTATCAAGTTATCTCATCTATTTTCAACACTTTTCAATCTCTTTTTCACATCTTTTCTATCAAACACTATTTTCATATCTTTTCATCAAAACTCTTCCATCCCACAATCATCTTTTACATTTTTATGGTTCAAACTTGATCTTAGAAACTCAAACAAACCATTGATCCAAAATCCTTAGACAAGATGGAAGGAAACAATAGCAATGAGGATAACCCTTGGTCAAAAGGACTTCCTAAGAAGACTTCAATTTTTACCTCAAATGAGGAACCCACCGATCAAGAACTTAGGGATGCTACACAAGATCCTAGATTTTATAATGTCATTGAAAGACTCCTAGACATGGATAGAGAGATGTATTTCCTCATGCTTGCTCAACAAGGAGTAAAACTACCAAGTGATTTTGATATTTCCCATCTTAGAGAACCACCTATCACAAACAATCAAGAAATCCCTAGTAGTTCTTAAGACCAATCAGCAATCCAGTGCTTCTCAAAACAATCAGCAAAACAATGCTTCTCAAAACAATCAGCAAACCAATGCTTCCCAAAACACTCAACAACATAGTGTTTCCCAAAACACTCAAGGACACACATTATCTTTGGATCCCATTTTAAAACAAATCCAGATGCTTCAACAACAAATTCGTGACATCCAAACTGGATCATCAACTACGAAGTACTCCTTGGATGATATATGTCCTTATCCTTTTGATAAGAATTTAGCAATGATTCCATTCCCTCCTCATTTTGAGGTACCAAAATTTGACAAATACAAAGGGAATTCAGATCCACAAGACCATATTCATGAGTTTTGTGCTTCTTGCATTGAAGTCCATCACAATGACACTTATCTTATATGACTATTTCCATGAAGTTTAGGAGGACAAGCCATGGAATGGTTCTCCAAACTACCCCCAGATATCAAATCTTTCAATGAGTTTATTGACAAATTTGTGAATCATTATTCATATAACATCAAACATGAAGTCACTATGCTTGATCTTTGCAATGCACATCAAAAGAATGGAGAACCCTTCCTTACTTTTTTGCAAAGATGGCATCAATTGTTTGCCAAGTATCCACAAACAATTCCTGAATAAGAAAAGATGGATATCTTTGTGCATAATCTTACACCATAAATGAGTTATAAGTTACAATTGCAATGTCCACCAAAATTCAATAAGCTCATATAAAATGGTATCAAGATTGAGGAAGCCATGGGCAGAAAAGGTGAGATCAAACTTTATTCCAAGGACAATGTTGGATCTTCAAATTCATATTCCAACAACAACAACAACAATGACAAGTCCAAATTCTGGAATAAAAACAAAAACATTGTCAATGATGGGATTGTTGATAATCGCAATGTTCAACCAACACAACCCCTTCTAAATTAACCAAGTAAGGCCAATGCTACTCAAGCTACTTACATCAATCAATCTACAAATCAAAACACCAACAAAGATTCATCTAAATGAAGATTGCCTTTTATGTCACCTCAAAGAACTTTTACTTCTTTGGGGGAATCTCTCGAATCAACATTAAGGAGGTTAATCACAAAGAAACTTATTACGCTTCCTAAAAATAAAGATTTTGGACCTAGAGTGAAACCTTCTTGGTGGAATGGGAACGATTATTTTGAATTTCATAGAGGAAAGGGTCACAAAACCAATGACTACCAAAGGCTTAAAAATTTGATTCAAGACTTAATTGAAAGCATTGAAATTAGTGTTGATAGACATACCTCGAATTAGTCACATATGGCTTTTAAAGATCCACTTCCTAAACATGAGAAAGGAAGTTCCTCCCACACTAAAGGTGACAACCAAGCCAACTATAATGTTGCATCTTATAAATATTATGGTAACATCTCTGAATGTCATCCTTCTAAGTACTATACCAATGTGATCACCATTAAAGAAACATCCAAGAGTCAACCAATCAATGTTACTACTCGCACTCAATCCAAGGTTACTTTGCAAGGCATCCTGTCTAAACAAATATTAAGGTCATCCAAGGGATCTATTGTTCTTCCTATCAGAGTGGGTCCTGTAGTCAAAGATGTACCTTGCCAAGTTCTTGACATGGATCTCACTTATAACATTCTCTTGGGAAGACCATGGATTCATTCCATGCAAGCTGTGCCATCAACTTATCATCAGTGTTTTAAATTCCCTCACAATGGTCAAGAGATCACTATCAAAGGAGATCCTAATCCTTTCTAGTATTGTAGCACTATGAAGACATCTGATTCTTTGGTACCTCATAATCATGTTGGATCCTCTGCAACCATATCTACTAATCCAAGAAATATATAATCAACTTCTAAATCAAATGAGATCACGATAGATATTAAAGAAAAAAGTATGGGAGAATATAATTTGGGCCAAACCTTTTGTCTCATAGAGTTACCTCTATCTCCTAGATCATATGGGAGATCTTTGATCACCAAACAAAAATTTGAACCCCTTTCCACACTTGTTTATGACACATTTATAACTGGGGGCACTATATCCAAAGAAGTAGTTGAGCGTAATGCTAATCATTTGCTTAAGTCACAAAAGAATGAAGAAGATATCAAACATGAATATATCTCCCCTGATGTATATGGTAAAGGGTATACTTTGCTACAAAAGATGGGATACCAAGGTGCTGGACCTATAGGGTTACAAAGAGAGGGTGTTATAAAACCAATTTTGCAAAATCCAGATTATCAAATAGATACCACATGATTAGGGTACAAAGGAGAAGGACCAAAAGAACTAAAAGGAAAAGAAAAGATCAAACCTTTTCATGAGACATCTAAAGCTCCTGCATTACAGTTTCGTAAACATGGTATGTATGTGGATCTAGAGAAACAAAAGATAGCACAAAGAATCATTGATAGACTTAGGGATAATGATGATTCTGACTCTAATGATTATGATTGGGATTCATTATCTGATTGTACTAAAGAAATAAGAGTGGATGTTGTTCATCACTATAGTAATGATTACCATGAGGGAGAGAGTTCAAGGACTGACTCACTCGGATTAGTTCCATGTGATACTACTCTTGTCGATTGTGAGGGAAGTGAGATTTATCTTGCGGTAGATGATTCAGATGAGAGTATGGAAATAGACCTCACTAATACCATCATAAACCTTGACAACTTATCTATAAATACCATCTTAGCCTTTGAAACTGACCTGAATGATCCAATGCCCCTTGTACATCCTGAACTTATAGATTGGGATTCTCCCGATCATCCAGAACTTGATGTCTTCCATAATGATGATGTAATCATTGACTATCTTGAAATCAGGGATCATTTACCACCAGGAGATCATAAGTCAGGATTTCTAATAGAACTCAATGACATGGCTTACTTTGGAGAGAGTGTCAATCCTTTTAGTCATAAAAATATAAAAATAATCAACAGATCTCATGGTAAAAACCACTCAGTGGTAGTATTAGATCCAAAAATAGTAAAAAGAAAAGAGGCATCTGAAGGTGAAAACCTCTCTGATGTGCCTAATGATGGAAGGATTGACATTCTTCCCAATTATCTGTATCGAGAGCAATCTACCATCCTTATAGAACCAACATTGCCTCTTAACATTGGAACAGAAGAGTCTCTGAGCATTCTCAAAGTAGTAGCATCCTTGACAAAATCAAAGAAAGAAGCTTTTGCAAAGTTTTTCAAAAAAAGACAAATCAACTTTTCTTGGTCCTATGCTGATATGCCTGGGCTCTAGACCCTAATCTAATTATGCATCATTTATCTATTGCACCAAGTGTTAAACCAGTTAAACAGAAGCTCGGGAAGATGCACCTGCATATTGCACTAATGGTTAAAGTAGAATTGAAGAAGCTCTTAGATGTTGGATTCATTCATGCTATTGATTATGCTAAATGGATTTCCAATATCATTCTAGTCTCAAAACCAAAAAAGTCTATCCAGATTTGTATAGATTTTTGAGATCTCAATAAAGCTTGTCCTAAAGATCACTTTCCATTGCCCAATATTGATATTATAGTTGATTTGATGGCTGGACATGAGATGTTATCTTTGATGGATGGTTTTTTTGGATATAACTAGATCAAGATTGTGCCAGAATACCAGGAAAAGACTGCTTTTACTTGTCCTTGGGGTACATATTGTTGGAATGTGATGCCTTTTGGGCTTAAGAATGTTGGTGCCACTTATCAGAGAGCTATGAGCACAAATCTTTCATGACATGATGCATATCATTATGGAAGATTATGTTGATAACATTTTAGCAAAATCCAAAAATAGAGAAGGTCATTTGAGCGTGTTGGATAGAGTATTCACCCGAATGGAAAAGTATCAAATTAGACTCAATCCAAAGAAATGTGCATTCGAGGTCACATCAGGCAAACTGTTAGGGTACATTGTCTCAGCCAAAGGAATAGAGGTTGATCCAAAAAAGATTAAAGAAATTATGGAAATGGCTTCCCCAACTAACATCAGCCAGTTAAGGTCTTTGCAAGGACGTCTCCAATCCATCAGAAGATTTGTTTCTCAGCTAGCAGATCGTAGTCATCCCTTTCAGCATATGTTTCATAAAAACATCTTATTCAAATGGGATGATAAGTGTGAGGAAGCCTTCACAAAAATCAAGGAATATCTGGCAAATCCTCCAACTCTGATGTCACCAATTCTAGGCAAGCCACTCTTGCTCTACATCTCAGCTACAAAAGTCTCATTAGGTGCTCTTCTAGCTCAACAGGACCATGAAGGAAAATAAAAAGCTATATACTATATCAGTCGCACCCTTGTGGGATATGAATTAAACTATTCTCCAATAGAAAGAGCATGTCTAGGAGTTGTCTTTGCTTCATAGAAGTGGTGACATTATATGTTGTCTCATTCTATCAAGCTCATTGCAAAAATTGATCCTTTGAAGTATCTATTGAGCAAGACAACTTTAATAGGCAGATTGGCTAAGTGGGTAATGTTGCTTAGTGAATTTGACATTGAGTATGTGGATAGGAAGGCTATCAAAGGCCAAGTCATAGTAGATCAATTAGCTAAGGCACCATTAATAGATGATCAACCTATACATACAAAGTTTCCAGATGCACACATCTTAGCATTATCTACACAAACATGGAAACTATACATTGATGGATCATGTACTCAATAGGGTTTAGGAGCTGGCATTCTTTTTGTCACGCCGCAAGGATACACAATTCCAAAGTGATAGCAGATCAACTAGCTGAGGCACCATTAATAGATGATCAACCTATACATACAAAGTTTCCATATGCATACATCTTAGCATTATCTACACAAACATGGAAACTATACATTGATGGATCATGTACTCAACAGGGTTCAAGAGCTAGCATTCTTTTTGTCACACAACAAGGATACACAATTCCAAAGTCTTACAAGCTACTCTTTCCTTGCACAAATAATGTAACTAAATATGAAGCCTTGATGATTGGGTAAAGATGGCTCTACAATGGAAATTCATTGAACTGAATGTCTACGATGATTCTCAGTTGATTATCAACCAAGTTAATGATGACTATCAAACTAAGGATGACAAGTTATTACCATATAAACATATGGTTGATGACTTCAAACAATATTTCTCAATCATCACTTTTGAGCATATTCTATAGCATGATAACAAGGTTGTAGATGCAATGGCTATGATAGCTTCTATGTTTGACGCAGAGGATACCAAAGTGTGTTTTGATTTCTTGGTGGAATCCTTGACTTATCCCACATATGATGATCCTGATACAAGTATTATATGTCATCTTGTTGGACACGAGTCCCCAATTTATGGAAAAATCTATTCTTATCTAAAAAATGATGTCCTACCCCCTGACCTATCCTAGAATAAAAAATGAACCTTTCTCTGCCAAGCCTCTCGCTATGTCCTCATATCCAACACCTTATATCGGAAAGGTCTTGACGGTACTCTCTTACGATGTCTCGAACATGATGAAGCTCAAACTGCCTTACGAGATGTACATGAGGGTATTTGTGGAACACATTCAAGTGGTCCTTCTTTGGCTAAGAAACTCATGCATATGGGTTATTATTGGCCTACTATGGAGACAGATTCCTTTCACTTTTCTAGGGCATGCAAGAAATGTCAAATCCATGGGAATCTTATTCATGCACTAGCATAGGAGCTTCATCCTTTTACAACCACCTTTCCATTCAGTAGGTGGGGACTTGATCTTGTGGGCACAATCAACCCTCCATCTTCTAATGGTCATAAATGGATTATCATTGCCACTGAATATTTTACCAAATGGATTGAGGCCATTCTATTGATCACCACCACAGGCAAACAAATATCCATGTTTATCCTAAACTATATCATTTGCAGATATGGTATACCTATGTATCTTATTACTGATCATGGGAAACATTTCCAAAATCAGGACATGGATGAACTGTGTACAAAATTCCACATCACCCATAACGTTTCCTCCATATACTATCCCTAACATAATGGCCAAGCTGAGGCATCTAATAAAACTATTGTCAAAATCCTACAAAAAACTGTTAATGACGCTAGTCGTGACTAGCATATCCAATTGAATCTCACCTTATGGGCTTACCACACTTCTATCCATACTCCCACTAGAGCCACACCATATTCCCTTTTCTATGGTTCTGAAGCCGTCCTGCCCCTCGAGGTCGAGTTTCCTTCTCTTCATGTCTCTCTAAAAGATTTAATACCAGATGAAGAGTATAGAGTTGCACGACTAAATGAACTAGAATTGCTGGATGAACATCGTCAGAGAGCTTATGATCATTTGAAATTCTATCAGCAATGAATGTCTCGATAGTATAACAACAAAGTAAAACTTAGAGACTTTTAGGTGGGTGATCTAGTCCTTCAAGAAAATCCCAAAAATCAGCAACATCATGAGAAGAAGGACAAGTTCAAACCCAATTGGCTAGGTCCTTTTGTGATTATAGTAGTCTATGGATCAGGGGCTTATCAGTTGTCTACACCTGAGGGAGATGCTTTGGCTGAGCCTCTTAATAGCATGCACCTCAAGAAGTTCTATGCTTGAAATCCCACTCCAAGGGGTATGTATATAGTATGTATATCGATAAGATCCAAAGAAAATAAAAAAAAAATTGAAAAATAAATCTTTCAAAAATACAAAAAAAATAAAAAGAAAATTGCAATAAAAGCATGTGGTGAAAACCTAGAAACAGGCACCATGTGTGATGAGTTAGCTCCTCTATCTATTAATATTCTTCTAGCATGTCCACCCATTGTATATATCCATAATAAAATGGCTAGTCAATACCCATTCCCGCCATGTATATATCATAATAAAATGGCCAGTTCATACACCATCCATTGTATCTATCCATAATAAAACCCCGTCATAGCTTGATCTATTTTCTTGGTCTTCATCCTACTCTTTTTGTGTCCTTCTTCATCTATAATAAGTCAGTCCATCACATAGCTGGGGGCATGTCCTCGACCTAGTTTTGGAAGTTGATCTATGATAGTCATGACTCTTAGAGGACAGAATGGAGTATTTTCACCAGACAAGCAAACACAATCAAATGTCCTTACACAATGATATCCTCATGATGAATCATAATCTATGATCTATCCTTCAAAACATGAACGCTTATCTATACATCTTGACTATACATCATCAATTGAACTGATCAATGTACCTTACACTATCTTTTGGAAAAATAAATGTATATTCATGGTAGGCATGTTAGACTGGTTTGTTGTAGATTATGCATTCATATATAGATTTCATTATTATCATGTTTCTTATGCTATTCTGGGATATCTTTGACATAAGTTTGAAACTCCCATATGTCATTGATTAGAATAGCCAAGATGGGGCATGATGTTTTTCTTTGATTTCTGTTTGTGGGATATTTTCCAATGAAATCGAAGGAACAAGTAATTGGGGTGTCTATGCGTAAGTGCCTTCATCAGTTTAATAGTCTTGGCAACATACAAATCATGTTGTTTTGCAAGTAATATTAATGGTGATACACCACACATACCTCAACTCCAAATATTTGTTCCCCGATGGAGGGGAAAATATTCCTTGTCTATTATGAAAATGAAGCTCAGGTAATCTCGATTCAATTATACCTAGATACTTGTCAAGTTTGCTATATTAAACTCCATGCAAGAAGTGCATCCTGGTTTAATTATACCATGATGCTTGCATTCCCTTGCAACATAATGAGCTCAATGATGAAAATTAAATTCTAGTTATTATGAAGTTTTAAGATGTTACATGAAGTTGTGGAGATACTCATTTCATATTTCATTTTGCATTATACTTAATCAATTCATGATTGCATATCAGTGCTTCTTTTATAAGGGTTTGTAGGTTATCTTGCTTATTAGGTCATTTGTTCTCTTCATCTATTCTTCTTGTGTCGGATACATTATAATTTAAGTTGAGGACATTTGGGCAACACAAACTTTAAGTTTTCATTTTGCATTTTCAAAACTTTTTGCATATTCCATTTTCATTATCACACTTAATCATTTTGTGTCATTCATTTAGGACATGTATTATATTCGTTAAGTGTGTTCCTTTTCATATTATCCATATATATTAACATGCATATTTTGATCATTTAAAGTGACATCTCATCATAGCTATCATTTTATCACATTTTATTTATCATATTGTAGGTTATTATAGTTTACCATATTAAGGTGCCTTTTCATTTATTATATACAATATCATTTGTATTACATCATTAATTTATGATTCATTCCTTACATTTTTATAGTCATCATTTTATTTAAATCATTGCATTTCATACCACATAGCATTGGATAAACAACTCATTTAGGACATGCATTCATATAAATATCATCATCATATGCTAGATCATTAACCATTATGCATTCACAAGAAAGTAAAAACATTATAGATCACAAGTACTATGCATGTCAAAGAAAATCATCACATCCTAAAAATGTTAGTATGCACATGTATATAATCATCAAAGAAAATCATAATAGCAACTACATCATCATATATATAAAATCCATCATATAAGAGTCCATAAAACAATAAAATGTTCAAATGTCCAGTGATATCTCATACAATGATAATGTATCCATGAGTGTCCATCAAGTCAATAATTTAATGAAACATAATGATACAAAGAGTATGTATACAATGATGTCATATATCTATGGTCCACTACCTCCAGACTCAGTCTGTCACTGTTTGCGAGATGTAATGAGACCTCGTGCTACTGAACCACCTGAACCTGTAGCTCCTGCTAGATCTCTTGAACCTGTAGGTCTCTAGGAGGACGTGATGATATGGCTCCACTACCTGTCAATCCCTACCTCTAGTGATCAACTGTCCTCACTACAAAAGAGCTCTCTATGAAGCTCCCAATCCACTGATCACTCAGGACAGCCTATCTGTATGCATCCCACCAGTAGGAGATCTCCTTCCCATCTCACACCATTACACGAAGACTATCTCCATGGGGTCCCAAGTCCTCTATCCTTTGTAGCTCATCTAATAGTGCCTTAGACTCCCCTAGTCACTCTATGGTGACATCTCGATCATGCCTGATCTTGGTGTTCTCCCTCTCCAGTCGATGCACCCATCTCTCTAGTCTAGGGACATGGTCTGCCTATACCTATGTCATCGCTAGACTGACTGGTAATAAATCAATGTCTAGGTCCTCCTCCTTAGTAGCATCCCTCTATAGATAGGGATCTTGTCCCCCAATGTCCATCTCTACCTATTCACCCTGGGAATCCACATCCATCATTTGTATATCATGTCCTACTATATCGGGAATATGTTCATCCTATATATCATCCTGTACAAGTCCACCATGTACAACTCTCTCCTATCCCAGTATGACATCAGCCTCATCCTACACTGGTACCTATGCCTTTCCTGTTGGATTTGCCTATATTGGGATAGCTACTAGTATCTACCCTACAACACTTGCTAGAACCTATAATGAGGCACCTATGAAACCTTGTGCTCATACCTATCCCTATATCTATCTCGTAGGAGGTGGCATTAGTCCCTGTAGTGGTACACCTCTGCCTCTCATCTGAGGCCCAACTCTCTCTCCTCTACCTCTAGCATCACCACCATCACCACCATCATCCCCATCATCACTATGACCTCTACCATCACCTCTGCCCCTCCTTCAACCTTTCCTGTCCTAGCCTCCTCACCTATCTTGGCATCTCTCTACAATATCTCTCTCAGGTGGCCTCTCTGCTGGATCAGTCAACCTCAGGAATGGGTGCTCCTTCAAATGCCTCTCATAATCTATTGTCATACTTGGGTCTATGACCCCTTGTCTCATGGTCCATTCTTGAAATGAAATGTTTAAGAACTCCTACCGAGCAATCTCAAAAGATACCATGGGCCCCCAATCTCGCTACTCCTGATGTGTGCGGGAAAACTTGTGACCCCCTACGGTAATCCCTTCATCCTATCGAACTGTCTCAAGACCCAACTCACCAACTACCTCTCAATAATATAGGGAGTCCTCCCTATCAACCATCTTGACTCAAAATAAAATTTGAGCTGCCGCTTGTCATCCCATGGCTCACAATCTAGGTAGGGTCTCCAAGTCACTGAATCAATGGTATCAAAAGTGTATCGCCAAAACTCTAATTGACCCAGCTTATGTTGAGTCTAGATGGATGCATACAAAAATATATAAGGCTTCCCTGCACCTTGGAACCTCATCGCTACTGGTCGTGTGACCACAATATGCTCCCATGCCCAAACATGGAGCAATGTGACACGAACTAATAAAGATGCTCCTTTATGATATACAACTTGATGCAGATCATGTTATAGATGCGCTAGAAGACACACAGCCCAAGAAAAATGGGTCCCCTCCTCCAAAATCCTCTACAGATTCTGACCCCAACCAATTGAAAACCTGTGTGATCTCCGATTTGGACACATGTAGCCTCCAATCTCTCGAGCCAGTACAATAGGAAGTGGCTCATAGAAATCCACCATGTCCTCCTAGCTAATCTCTATCTCATCAATGTCATCATCTCCAAACACTGCTCTACACTCCGTCAGCCCTCTGCACTAATCATACTGTACTAACTCCCCAGTGATAGGCAGTCGTAGGATGCAATAAACATCCTCTAATGTAACAGTCATCTCTCTTATGGGGAGATGGAAGGTACTCATCTCCGAGTGCCATCTCTCAACAAGTTCTATCAACATACTCAAGTTCACCTAAATCTCAAGTGTATATATGATGTGGTATAATCTTGTAGCCCTTATCAATAGCCTGTCAATCTCTAATAGTGCTGGCCTCATATTTTGAGTCACAGGATATCTCTCCCGCGACATTAGAGTGTCTATGATATCCTCCTATCATAATCAATCAATCAAACTATCAGATTTCAATCCAAATGATCTATCTAACTATCTTATCCTATCAATCGAATACATGTTTATCACATGTACTAATAGGTAATTCTATCAATTATCTAAAATCAAGAAGGTTAACTAGTGATCAAGCTACAATATTATCTATCTTGACTTAATCGATCAAAATACAGAATGCCAACAAATGAAAACGGCTTATCAAAATCAAGATTGATCTAATTAACTTGTCAAATTCTCTAAATTATACCATCTAACACAAATGCGCAGCACAGAAAAATGCATGTGCAGCAACCCTTAACATTTGCATAGATTTTTACATTTGCACAGTTTTCCTTCACAAATGCACTGAATCCCCTAACACTTGCATAGATTTCACATTTGCACAGTTTTACTAAACAAACGTGCCACTAGACTTGACCAATGCATATAATCTATATTTGTACACTTTTATTTAACAAATGTGCAAGCAAACAAATTCTCTACTACATATGCATAGGTGCCCCATACATATGTGCAGAACTACCAATTTGTTGCGTAAACGTGGCCCGCTGCTGTGCATATATGCACCACAACAACGCATATGTGATCCACCTCTAAAATCACAAATTTTCTACTCTAACCTATGGTTAAATCTAACCTAAACATGTTACAGATCACATTCAAAATGCATCAAAACATCAAAATGACAAAGAGGATCGAGTAACCTATCGGCTCTCCTGAATCGGGTAGCCTCTGGAATCGACGGACCCTCTCAAATCAATGATCAAATAGTGGGAATGACATCTTCGTAGCTCTTCACTTCTCTCTCAACTAGCTCCAATCTCCAAATGACAAGTGTGCACAATGACCCTAATGTGGACCCTCTAGCCCTATATATAGCCTGTGGGCCCATTTTCACCCCATTTTCACCCATATTTTCACCCATTTACTTTCATGAGATTGATTGTCAAACCAAAAATAATAATAATAAAAAAGATTAAAAAAAATCATCGAATCAAATAAATTAATTTTTTATCAATCAATCTCTCAAGGGGGCATGCATAGGTCATCTGAGACATTGTCTGAGGTAGGGGCAAAAATGCTTAAATTTTTCTTTGAAACAATGTGACCAGCACATTATTTCAAAGAGGGAAAAAATGTATACACTAAAAAGTGATTAAATTAACTAAAAATGTATTCACTATAGTCTAATTCTCTATCCAAAGTCTTCTAAATAGTCTATTAAAGTGATTAAATTAATTACACAATCACCTAAATATGACTAAGTCCCCTAGTCCACCTCATCTACCTAGTCACCTGACACATCATATTGACTAAGATAAATAATTATTATTAATCATTATCCTCACCAACACATGTCCTATCTTTAAGGGCTATGTGGCCTCATAAGACTTGGTCTCATGACCACATGTCTTCTCTCAAACCAAGTCAAGAGACAATCCCTATTCCTAAGGGGCTTCTCAAGCCACCTCTAAGGGTCAAAGAGGACTCATAGGACACTTGTACAAAGAGTCCTCATGAGGAAAAATTCCTTCCCTCTTCCTCTCTTTGGTCTTTGTGAGACACTTGACATGTGTATTTCCCTTCCACCTTCTTCTCTTCCATGTCAATCTGAGAGGAACATCATCCCTATTCTTCCTGTCACATTCCAACTAGATCCCCCTTTCTCTTAACTCCTTCAACCAAGACAATCTTAGCCCTAGGATCTTCCACCTTTCATTCTCCACCATAGGATTGTGCCACCTAGGCTTGGATCCTCCAAAACTCTATAAAAGGAGCCTCATTTTTCCTTTGTGAGCTAATAGCTAATAGTGAACAAGCAATCAAACAATCAAGCAATCAAGCATTCAAGCATTCTAAAGCATTCAAGCATCCAAGTTATCCTCATATCATTTCCATTTCATCCATTAGTTTTTCATAATCAAGCTTAGGCCATTTTGCACTCATTCATACAAATCTCCACACTTTGGTGACATCTTGGGCAAGGAGCTTCAAATTGGAAATCTGAGATCTCACTATCTTCAAGAAATCAAAGCTAGGAGAGCAATGGACACAAGCTACATTGTAGGTGAAGGCAAAATGCTATTTGAGCTTCATTTTAATTATATTCTTCATTGTAGTTTGCTAATTAGTTTGATTTATTAATCTTAGAATAGTTAATATATCATTTACAATAGTTTTCACCTAATTTTGCATACACTTGCAAATCAAGAGTTGAACAGGAAAGACATGGAAATTAAAAATATGAGATCAAAGAACAATCAACTGAAGAATGAGTTAAGATTTGAAAAGGAACTCAATGAGAGGATAAACAAACCTAATGAAGCAATGAAATATTTTGAGGAGCTGATGAGGTCACCAAGAAGATCCAGTGACACCTTTGGACTAGGACAAAGTGATCACCTATCATCCACTGAAGAAGGAGAATCATCAAAGAGTGGAGAATAGAGGAATGCAAAGCCAAAGAACAACAAACCTACATGTCATCATTGTCAGAAACCAGGACACACAACAAATATCTATAGAAGCAAGAATGGTAAGTCCAATTCTAAGCCTAAATTCAATGGATATTTCTTTAACTGTAAAAAGTATGGAAATCAGTCACATGAATGCTAGTCAAAGGCTAGTAATACACCTACTGCAACTAGATTTCAAGGGCATTGTTACAACTATCAGAAATATGGTCACAGAGCATAAGAATGCAGATCCAATGAAAAACCTAAGTGGACATCCAAGAAGCAAGATAATACACCTAGGAAAGGTAACACATTCAATTGGGATTATACAATATATGGTATAGTTGTCATTATTGTCAAGAATATGGTCATATTGGAGAAAACTATATAAGGACACATTTTAGAGGTAAATCCAAGAGTTGGCTGAGTGAAAGTCTGGTCCATTACAAATGTCACAAGATTGGTCATATCAAAAGAGACTGCAGAGTACAAGCACTGAGTAATGAACAATTTAAAGGTGAAGAGACTACTGAACAAATAAGAAACCATATGAACCAGACATGGAGAAAGAAAGAGGAAGCAAGCAGTAGTAGATCCATTAAACCCAAGGTCAGCCAATCCAATGGATCAGGTGATCACACTACTTCTAACTAAGAAAAGAAGGTATGTAAGGAATTGAATTTTTAAATGTTATATTTTAGACTAGTTCCTGACATTAGATGTATTAAATTCCATATTGGCAAATGTTAAGATGCATTAGGGAAGATTTGAGAAAAGAGTCAAATCGCATAATTGATATTGAGCATCAATACTTATTGTTGGCATTAAGTATGATTGTCATTAGTGACAACACTTATTCAGACTCTGAGTGCTTACCGAGCAGAATAGTGCTTACCAAGCAGAATAGTGCTTACCGAGCAGAACAGTGTTTACCAAGTGACACTATATCTACCAAGTCTCCAGTATATATCATGTTTGAAACTACAACCGAGTGGTTAGTATGGACTGTGCCTCCACTTCTACCAAGTGCATGATGATGCTGAGTAATGTAGTGGATGCCAAGTATTAGAAAGTCACTGAGTTAGTTTGCAGTAATCAAGTCACTATATTTGGGCCGACTCAGTAATATTTGTGTTAGCTTGTTTAAGAGCCGACTTTGTAATTATTTTTTAATTGTTTTGGATTGATATATAAACAATGTTTTATATCATATCCAAGGTGAAAAATAGTGAAGTATGAAAAAGAGAGAAAGGTAGAGATAAGCGAATTACAAAGGGCTACAGCAGTATAAGAAGCAACAAAGATCTATCCATCATAGAAGGTGATCAGTACATCAGAGAATCTCAATCAGCAAGTACAGTTACAAGTAAGAGATCTACTGTTTCATCCTAACAGGTGAATCAGCTTGAAATCCTTTAACCGGGTAGACTTAACAGTCTTTGTAAAATCTCTTAACCGAGTGCATGCTTCATTGTATGTTTGTAAATCCTCTAACAAGGTGGACCTAGCAGTCCTTATTGCTCCTAATAGGGAAGATCATCAGAAGTGATCATTGTAAGCCTTAACTGGCAAACTTTATACTACAGTATTGAAGTTTTGTGGGTATCATCCCCACCCCAGTTTTACTTTCTACTTGGAAGGTTTCTAGGTCACCAAATCTCTGTGTTCAAAGTGTTATGAATGTTTTATTCTTTCTGTTACTCATGCATGTAGTTAGATTATCAATCTAATATTATTAAGATCTGAATCTGTTAAAATTTTTGAAGTTACTGATTCACCCCTCCCCTCTCAGTAACCTGGATAGTCTTGAATATTTCCAAAAATTGGTATCAGAGCATCGTGGTTCTCAGAATAAAGTTTGACATCTTGAGAAAAGATTTAGGACAATGGAGATATTCAAACTTAACAAAATAATTGAGAATGAAAAGCTAGATCTGGAAATGGCCATAACTCAACTCAAAGAAGCATGAGAGCATCTTTCCCTTTCCCTAAAAAGAAGGAAGGAACTTGCAAATTAGATTAATGACCCCCGGTATGTTGAAGAAAAGATTGAAGACTTTTTCCCTTCAAGCAGCTTAGATGAAGCAAACAATGCAATCAAAGAACTTCTAGAAAAGAGTGGATCTCTGCAAGAAGAAGTGAGAAAATTGAAAAGGGAACAGGAAATTCAGTCAACAAGATTCTGTGAAATCTTGGAACAAAGAAACAAGATGAAATAGATGGAAAGAACAATGAAATCCAGAATCAAACCCTTCAGCTAGAAAACCTTATTGATCAAATCTCTAATGCAAATGAAGAAATCTTGACTCTGAGATCAGAAAATGAAAATATAAGAGAGGAGTTGAGATTTGAAAAGCAAATCAATTTAAGAGTGATGAGTGACCTAGATGCTAAAAGGCTAATCCATGAGAGAATGTTGAAATATCAAGAAGAAATGAATCAGGTGTATGAACGAAACCTTCATAGGCAAAAAGGAAAAGCAAGACTTGGATACAAAGAGGAAGGTGAATCCTCCAAACAAGGTACTCAAAAGAATCAGAAACCTATTTGTAATCACTGTGGCAAAATTGGTCATACTTCAAATAAATGTTGGAGCAATGGAAAATGCTACAATTGCAATCAGCTTGGTCATAAAGAAAATGAATGCAAGGAGAAACCAAGATTTAAAGGCAAATGTCACAAATGTAGCAAACAAGGTCATAAGGCATCAGAATGCAGAACTAAAACACCCAATCTAGCAGAACCAATTATTAAAGCAATGTTTGGTTGGGATTACAACACTTGGTGTAGATGTCATTACTATGGAGAATATGGACACATTGGCATAAATTGTGTAAGGCATCACTTGAGAAAAAGGGATTCTACCATAAGATGTTATAATTGCACTAAGCTTGGTCACATAGCTAAAAACTGCATGAATTTAGGCAAAGTTGAAGATGAAAAGAAAGCAAAAGCAAATAGCATAAGGAAGTAGATGAGACAACAGTGGATTCCTAAACCTACTGAGCAAACCAGTCCAAGTAATGAAGTCACTCATGAAGGGAGTGGCTCTATGAACTCTAACTAAGTCTCCAAGAAAGCATTGGAACTGTATCTTCATAGACATATTCCAAAATAGTTCCTGAACTGAAAGGAAGAAAGATCCAAATCAGTATGCAAGATACAACAAGATCAGAAGAAGGTCGGTATCAGCTACCACTAAGCAAGGTCGGGAGTAACCTAATTTCATTTGGTTATCGAGTAAGGTTAGAGAAGTATGAATTCGTATGTTCTCTAAGTTGCAGAATCTTCACTAAGCATTTAATGCATAGTGGATGACAGTCTGTCGAATTCAATACCCTAATTCCTATGGAGCATTAATGAAAAAGTTTTAACAAAAAGCATGAAATCAAGTTCATTCTTCACCGCGAATATCAGCATATTGTGCAGAGAAATTTATAGTGCGATCAAGCGATTCGAAGCAAAATTTTTAAGCAGAAATTTTTCTACCGTGCTACCATGGCTTCATCTAGCACCAAAGTAAAGAAAGGTTTAGAAATGTTAGTTCATGGAGAATGGAAAGCACCGGATTTCAAACTCGTGCCTATGGTTGCAGAAACCCTAGATCTGAGTGGAGCTCAGTCTCAAATTCCTCCAAAGGTACTTCTTGTAAATGACATTCGTAGTCATTTTAGAGGTACAATCCAAGAACTTGGAACCCTAGAGATAGATGTTGTTCGTGATGAACTATGTGTTGATGGTGTTCTCAAACCGGGACATAAGAATTTGGAAGATAAGGGTTTAACACATATCACCCACTTGCCTTGGGGTTTCCAGATAAAATGGATAAGATATATTCTGAGCCGAGTACATGAAGGTAAAATTTGGCTTGAGCAACCAGTGGAAATAACAAAGAAGATGATTCACTGAATCACTGGTCTTCCCATGCTTGCCAAGGATAAATCTACAAAAACCCTAGGTCGGGTAGAGCTGGAAAAGAAAACCCTAGCCAAATGGGACAGTAGAGGTATGAAAATTAATAGCATTACCAATGTAGAACTAAAATTTGGCACATATGTAATAGCTCACAAGATATATAGTTCAAGTCAGTAGAATAGTGTTCCGTGTGAAGCAGTTGACCTAGCCTATAAAATTGTGAAGAACAATCTATCATTTGACCTAGCAGATCTTTTGTTGAAATAGTTCAACAAGAATATGGAGAGCATCCAAACCTCAAAGAACAATCCATGTAAGTTTGGCTCACTGTTGGTTTGTTTATTTTTCTATGCTCAAAAGTTTTTCCCATCAAAAGGCACAGTAAAATGGAGAAAGGATGTACCTATTCTTTATCAGATAAATGAGTATATTGCAGAAATGGGTGAGAATTTTACAAGCATAATGGATAACTATTTCAAATCTTTTAAGGAGAAGATGAATAACAGATTCTGGATTCCACTAAAATTGGTGGAAGATTATAAAGATGATGTTTGTTTCATGGTTGACTGTGATAGAGTATACATTCAGGCAGTAAGGCCTAGGATTGTATGGGTGAAACCTCCTCCTTATGAGGTAAACATTGATGAAACAAAGGATATAATTGAAGCCCTAGTAAATCAACCTATTGATCCAAAGGCTCCATACTTTGGAACATATGATGAAGCTAAGATAAGAATTGAGCTAAGCATAAAACTTCCACAGGTGGTTAACAAAGGCAGAAAGAGGATGGCCAAGATGCAATCTAGCACACCTCTAATGTTAACCGAGGGCATAGGAGAAGATATTGTAGAAGGAGAAGAAAAGGATGAGAATAAAGAAGAACAAGTGCCTATAAAGAAGAAAGGAAAGGTAACTATCACCAAGGAACCCGAGCAATCCACTACAGTATTCACAAGGAAAAGATCAAGGGGCAAGGAAAGTAAAATCAATGATTATATAGTACTCAAAAGGCCTCCTCCCTCTTTTGAACAAAAGATTAAGGATCTGAGAGAAGGATCTGGAATTTCAAATTTCAAATCTCTCAAATATGAAATTAAATCAAAGGCAGAACAACAGGAAACAGAAGATGATATTATTGAGAAAATGGGAAAATGGAAGTACTCACTTGATGATATGGCTTCTCAAATTCTAGGTGTTCTATTGGATAAATTCAAGATGAGATGGTCCAATGCAAGACAAACTATCAAGGACATATATGCTCAAACCTTAAGACAGTTAATGCCAAGTTTGAAAGATGATGAAATAAATAAGGCATTGATAGAAAATGAGCGCAAGATGACACTAAAATTCAACAGTTGTTTGATTTTGATCAAAGATATAGAGTCGGTTGTGAAGAGTGAAAATTCTACTTGGAAAAACATCTATCATCTTCACAAACTGAGTACTGAAACTGTGACAATTAAAGATATTGAAGATGACAGTGATGAAGAAGAAGAAGAAGAAACAGTTCAGATTGATAATGTTGTGACAGAGGAAGCAGGCAAAGAAGCTACTAAGGAAGCTGAGAAGAATGTTGAGGAAGATGATCCAATTCGGATAGCTACAGAGGTAATTGCCTCACTTCCCCACTCTCTAGTAAAAATTGCTACATCTAGCCCGGAGAAAACATCAAGTGTGATTGTAACAACTCCCTCAGATACATCAAATGTCCAATCATCACTAGCACAGCTCAATGTATCAACAACAGAAGTGGCTACCACTTCATCTACCGAGCTTCAGCCTCCTTCTTCCATCGAGTTGCAGTCTTCTATACCTTCTTAAAATTTGAGTTTTTTAGCAGTAAGTACTTCAGATTCTATAGTTGTAAATACTTCAGTTTTTTATTTATCAAGTATTCCAGTTAGCATCCCATCAGTCGGAAGTTTATTAGTTTTCACTACAAGTCCTACTGTGTCTACAATAATTTCTACTACAAAGGAAATAAGTATAAAGACTCAACCGAGAACAAAATTTCTGAGTAAGAGTGTAGTAGAAGGTATAGATCTAGATGAGGAGATACAAATTCCCTAGCTAGATTTTGCAAACCTCACTGCAGATCAAATGCAAATAGTTGGTGAACTCCTCCAGAAGAAAGAAAAGTAGAAGAAACTAAAAGAAGAAAGAGATAAGGAATATAAGATCATTGAGGATGCCAAGAAGATTTTGACAGAAGCTATAGGTGTTAAAGTTGATTCCTCTCAACACATTTTGGTGCAGTTGGCAGAAGCAATTAACAGGTTTAATGATGATTCCTCTGAAACATACAAGTTGCTTGAAAAGGCTGAGAAGAAGTTTTAAAATGAAGTGCTTGAGCACATTGCTCAACAAATAGCTATCAATTAGGCAGGGTTATCTTCAATTTTGACTAGCATTGAGTCCTCCTATTCCAAGGTAACATCTCTTTTTATCAAAATTTGTAATGTTGTCAAGTTCTCAAAGGAGATTAAAGACAAAAAAATAAGATTGATGAGGATCTAAAGATCAGTGCACAAAAGTTGCAACTTGAACCTAGTTCAAGCTCTGCACATCAGATGACAATCAGATTCCTATCTGATAAGCAGTCAGAGTTATTGAAAGAAGATGCAAGGATCAGATCAACATTAATAGATATTTAGAACATGATCCTTCCCATCATGGATACAATGTAGAAGCATATTGCATAATCAAAAATATTGATCCCATACAATCAGTTTTCAATTGTAGATCACATGATTGAACTCTCTGCAGAAGTCCAAGTTGCACTCCATACATGCAAGATTTTGCAAGAGAATTGGGATAGAACTCTAGCACTAATTGGAAAGGTGCATTTTGATTTTCTCTCATGTTTTGGTATCTCTGTGTAAAATATTTGTATAGACACCTTTGGTATTATTGTCAAAAAGGGGGAGAAAGTATATGAGATATGAAAGGGGGAGAAAGTATAAATAGAAAATATGAGTATGAGGTGAAATAAGATATTTGTATATATACTGTATAAGGGAGACATGAAATGTATATACAAAACTAGTGTCAGCATGATTGTGTATATAAGTTTTGGGCAATAAGTGTTTTGTCACTAATGCCAAAGGGGGAGATTGTTGGCATTAAGTATGATTGTCATTAGTGACAACACTTATTCAGACTTTGAGTGCTTAACGAGAAGAACAGTGCTTACCGAGCAGAATAGTGCTTACTAAGCAGAATAGTGCTTACCGAGCAGAACAGTGCTTACCGAGCATAACAGTGCTTACTGAGTAGAAAAGTGCTTACCGAGCATAATAGTGTTTACCGAGTGACACTATATCTACCGAGTCTCCAGTATATACTATGTTCGAAACTAAAACCAAGTGGTTAGTATGGACCGTGCCTCCACTTCTACCGAGTGCATGATGATGCCGAGTAACACAATGGATGCCAAGTATCAGAAAGTCATCGAGTTAGTTTGCAGTAATCAAGTCACTATATTTGGGCTGACTCAGTAATATTTGTGTTAGCTTGTTTAAGAGCTGACTTTGTAATTATTTTGTAATTGTTTTCGATTGATATATAAACAATGTTTTATATCATATCCAAGGTGAAAAATAGTGAAGTATGAAAAAGAGAGAAAGGCAAAGATAAGCGAATTACAAAGAGCTACAATAGTATAAGAAGTAGCAAAGATCTATCCATCATAGAAGGTGATCAGTACATCAGAGAATCTCAATCAGCAAGTACAGTTGCAAGTAAGAGATCTACTATTTCATCCTAACAGGTGAATCAGCTTGAAATCCTTTAACCGGGTAGACTTAACAGTCTTTGTAAAATCTCTTAACCGAGTGCATACTTCATTGTATGTTTGTAAATCCTCTAACAAGGTGGACCTAGCAGTCCTTATTGCTCCTAATAGGGCAGATCATTAGAAGTGATCATTGTAAGCCTTAACCGGAAAACTTTATACTGCAGTATTGAAGTTTTGTGGGTATCATCCCCACCCTAGTTTTACTTTCTATTTGGAAGGTTTCTGGGTCACCAAATATCTGTGTTCAAAGTGTTATGAATGTTTTATTCTTTCTGTTACTCATGCATGCAGTCAGATTATCAATCTAATATTATTAAGATCTGAATCTGTTAAAAGTTTTGAAGTTACTGATTCACCCCTCCCCTCTCAGTAACTTGGATAGTCTTGAATATTTCCAACACTTATGTCTATAGTGACCAAGTCACTTAGTATGTGTCGAGCTCCTGTAATGACTGAGATGTTATATCTACCAAGATGAAGTGGAAATGTCAGTATCAACCAAGTTGTGGTTTCAACCGAGTATAGGTATGTGTTAACTAAGCTATCATGTGAAGGCTGAGACAACTGTATTATACCTACTAGTGTAAAAATCATTTAATGAAGACCTAAAGTGACTGTTTGAATCTATATAAAATTTTTTTACCATTCATTCTCATTTACCCAGCGATTTGTGAATTCTAAGAGAGATTCAAAGGTGATTAAGAAGAGCAATTTGTGAGAAAGTTATTTTTTGAAGATTCCTATAGTGTGCTATCGGAAAACATTGTGAAGAACTGTTGAAACCAGATATTACCGAGCTACTAAAAAATTCATCTTTTGAACCCTAAATTGAAAAATAGCATCAAGCTCATCTTTTGCAGTAAGAAGCAAGGAAAGGAGGTATAGTATTTTCAATTAGTAAGGAGTGATACATGAAAACCACCTAATTTTCATGTTGTACCTAAGAGTGCGATGAAGCAAGATCTTTTGGGAGCCCTGTCATAGATTTCACCCAAATCCTTGATGATACATGATGTGCGTGCATGCTACATGTGCGAGATTAGTAAGATCACAAATTACAAGATGAGGGAGGAATACAATAGATTGTGTATAAATATAATGTTGAAGGAAGAGCATCAACACGTTGTCGAGAAAGGGTTAGTGTATGCCCTAGATTTCCTTCATGATTTCAAGATAGAATGGATTAAGATTGTCTTAAGTAGAGTTCATGATATGAAACTCTGGTTGGAGAATGGATTGGTGAATATCGCTAAGGACATAACTCACTGAGTCACCAATTACCCTATTCTTAATGGGAAGAAGACAATGAGATGCCAGAGCAAAGAAATGATCTAGGAAAATACACTGGTAGTGTGGAACAAGAGAGGAATGACTATCTCTATGATCACAGATCCTGAGATTGATTTTACAGTTAGGATGATTGATCACAAGTTCTATCAGTCAAGCAGGATGGATAGCATTACATGCATAGTAGTAGATTAGGCATGGAAAATTGTGAAGAAAGATCATACTTATGATCTTGTCGAGTTGCAACTGACACAACTTGTTGAGAACCTTAAATCAATCAGGAAAGAAAAGAACTCAATGTGTAAGTTCAGATCCTTGATAGTTTGTATATTTTTCTATGTGAAAAATACTTTTCCTATAATAGGAGATGTGGTATGGAGTTAGGACTGACCTATGACACAATAGATTGGCAATTTTAGTCAACAATTAGGAGATAACTTTGACAATGTGATGGAGAGTTATTTTTTTGAGTTTAAGAAGAAAGTGAGAAAGAGAAGAATAATTCCAGTATCCCTAACTTAGAGAAATTCTATGATGATGTATGTTTTCTTATGGATACTGATAACACCTTTGTTCAAGCTATTATGCTTAGGGTAGCATGGATGATACCATTTCCCTATGAAGTTAACATAGATGTAACATCATTAGTTATAACTTCTCTACTCGCAAAAGAGATTGATAGCAAAGCCAAACCTTTTGGAAACTATGAGGAAGCTAAATCTAAAATTACAATGGGCCTAAAGTCCGCAACCCTAGAGAGAGAGAAAGAAGCTAGTTAAAAACCTTGAGAAAATGCTAGGCGAAGGAGAAGAAGATAATGCACCTTTGGAAATCACACAAGGCCAGGGTGAGGATCAGTCAAGTGAATTTGAATATAGTGAAGAGGAAGAAGTAGATACATAAAAGAAGGTCAAAGAGATAATGGTTGTCGAGCCCAATAAGAAAAAGAACCAAAAATATAAGCCTACTCATCCTGTAGCATTAAGACCTAGAACAAGGGAAGCTTCAACTACTATAGCTATCGAGTGACTAAAGAAGACACTAGTAAAGAGCACTAAAGGGGAGAGCTAAGAGAAAAGTGAATAAGCTCAAACTAAGGTTGTGTTGAGCAATCCTAAGAACAAGCTAAGGAGGAAATTAGTACTCCAAAAGGATGATGATGATGAAGAGATGACTGATACAGATGACAAAAATAAATTGAAGGTTGAAAAACATAGGCATCCAATCAGTATGGATGAAATCTACCACAACATCAAGAGCACGATAGGTTTAGAAGGATTCAAATTAATTAAATATGAAAAATTAAGCAAAGTTGATAAAGAAAAGATTAAAGATGATATGATAGAAATGTTATGTACATTTAAGATGACACCTTTGCAGATAGGGAATCTAATCCTTGATGAGTTACTCAATAAAATTGATATGAGATGGTAGTATTCCATTGTGACTAAAAGACAAATAAGAGAAGGCACTCTAGCACACATTATTCCGGAGCTGACACCAAAGTAGATAGAAAAGTTTATGGAGCAACATAGAAATAGGTTTATACCTAAATTGACCACTTGCTCCATATTGAAAAATAATGTTGAAGAATTTTTTACATAGAGAAAATAGATATGGAAGATAATCTTTGGATTAATAGTTAATAAGAGTGCACAAAAAGATGAAGGCACATCTAGACAAGTTGAACTGGACAATACCGAGGATGTAGATGAACCACAGATCCTTGAGGAAGAGAAAAGGAAGGATGTAGAAGAGAGTGAACCACAGGATGTGATCACTATTGAGAATGTACCTAAAGATACAAAAGTGAACATTAATGCCTTGACTGAGCAAGAAATTAAAAGTCAAATTCTTATCGAAGTAGCCTCAAATTTACTTCTACCAAGCACTAATCCAGTTCTCATAGAAGTACATGATTATACAAGGATTGAGGGTGCAAAAATTGTAGACTCAATACCTACAATCTCTAACATAGTCACAGTTGAAGAGAAAGACACACAATGTACAAGTGTCAAGGAATAGGGAAAGTCAGAAACAACAACAATAGAGAATACACTTGTCAAGGAAAATGTTGAAATCATTACAAGAGAAGGAAGGGAGAGTGTAAAAGAATAAAAATATAAGTCCACAATAGAAGTTTCAGGACCACATGGTGAGGAACAAGAAGAGAATGAGTATAAAATAATTAAGGAGAATCAAGAACCTAAGGAGAAAGATGTTATTCAAGCCTTAGTATAGTTGTCAAGTAGAAACACACCAGTGCCTAAGAAGAAGAAGTCACAAAAGAAAAAGGACAAGTTTCCCAACACACGACTCACACTAGATGAAGTTATAGTGATTCTGAAGTGAGACAGTAATAACTTAACATATGAATAGATGTAAACATTGCAAGATCTATTGAAGAAGAAGAGAAAGAAAGAGGAACTTAGAAGGGAACATCAACAAAAGAAGGTACTACATGAAATTAAGGGTATATTTGTAGAGGCTTTCGAGTTAGATGATGTAAATGAAACTTCACCTATACTAGATAAATTGGTATACATTGTTAAAAAGGTGAATAGTGATGAGAGTGAAGCTAATGATAAGATAATGCAGTGGTCTAAAAGAAAGTTAGAGACCAAGGTACTTGAGAGGGTCTCAACGGAGATTGCAGTGAAACAGGTAGAACTTTATAACCTAATGAATAAATTAGAAGAGGTTGTAAAAAATGTTCATTCTTTGTACAAATAGCTATGTAATGTAGATAAATTCACTAAGGACAATCAAAAGCTTATTGAGAAGATCCAATTAGACTTGAAGTCTATAGGACACTCACTGAGCATGGAGACAAGTTCTAGCTCTATTCATTTCACACAATTGATTCATGCCCAAGGGAGATTAGCTGAGTTGATAGCTAATGAATCTCAATAAAAACAATGTTGACACCTCATTTGGAGGTTATGCAAAGAGAATTGGAATCAGCAAAGGAGTTAGTATAGAGAGATCTTCATCTCTCTATTGTCGAGAGTTTGATTGACCTAGTTTCTCAGCTAGAGATCAAGGTATAGGTTTTGGAGTCTTTCAGATTTAGATGGAACCATGCTTTAGCAATGATTTTTTAGCTTCACAAACCATTTTTGGATAACCCTAGTAGCTCAAAGTGGCAAAAAAAATGGGGAAATAAGTTATGTACATACAAAGATCAAGGGGGATATAGAGTAGAATAAGGGGAACTTGAAAAAAAATGAGAAAGGTATGACATACTCTTTTGAAATGTAAATATATACCCATTATATGTCAGAGTCATGTCAATAAATGTTATCAAGATTGAGTCATAGTTATAGGGGGAGTATTCAAGTACTAAGTACTAATGTAATGAAAATTCATGAAAAATTGTTTTTGCCACTTGTTGGTATCGTTTCCTTGCAGGACCAAACTTGAATCAAAAGGTGGGCTTGATCCTCAAATTAGGCACTCAAGTTTGATAAGAAAATAGAACGAATTGATGAGGATAGAGAACATCCTCCTTCTACGAGCTCCACATCAATCAGGTGGGTATTGCCTTATCTGCACACTCAAGACACCTCATGATAAACAATAGGCATGTAGATAGATTATTGTGGAATAGTCATCAAACCCCTTTAGGTATCCTGCACCTCAATGAAACCAAGATCTCATGCAATAGCCCTACTTGCATAGAATGAGTCTGAAGACCAGAGACCTATACTAACACCATGAAAGGGAAAGGGTGGAACTAAAAATAAATGATTTGAAGATGAGTTGAAGGACCCCTGAGATGTCCTAAGTCCCTAATAGACTAGTGCCTTGTCCAATGGGCCACAAAATCAAATACCCTATTGTAATAGATAGCTATGAAATAAGAAGACATTGTAATCAATGTGTTGATGCCTAAAATCAATCACACACCATGACCAAACCTCACTTTAACAACCCACCTGTGTATTCAAGTATGTTATTACCCATCCAAAGGATTTTAACCCTCCAATTAGAAGAGACCTATAAATAGATAATACATTAACCAGCATCCACTGAAAGACAAGTGTGACATATCTTTGACACCTCAGCTCATACATACATTAAAACTAATCCTAAACCAGTTGTCTCTGCGAAGACAACTCCACTTGCAAACACATGGGAAATGCAAATAGAAAAATTAAACACCCTTGATGTATGATCAATGAGTCTAGAATTCAAATGGAGACAGCTTGGTAATAGTAAGAATATACTGAATCCTCATACATAAGACAAATCAATTACAATACATATCATATTCTCTAAGCTAACAAAGGAGAAAGGAACACCCTATATGTAGAGAAGTAGAGAAAATATACAGGAAAAGGATCCTTCATGGAACTGAAAAGGAACCCTTGGGAACCAGGATTTCAGAACCCTTACAAAGTCAAAATTACAACCATATATACCCTTGGTTATCTTGGAATCCTACACAAGTTAGGATGCAACAAGCTATGGATAACCATGGTAAGGGTTAGGTTTTCCACCCACCAAAACAATTCAAAAGATTAGAAATTACTACACTTTGGGGAAAACCAAGCAACCTGGTGAAGAATAGATCAAAATTTGATCACCAATTATGATAATTCTTAGAATAGTGTATAAAAGATCATAAATCCACCTTGAAAACCAATCTATTCAACCACCTTCAACACACCTTGAGCCATTCATCTCATTCCTTATATGGTACAGATCTCTGTAATCGATCATCACACCCTGGACCACACTGCAACGACAAACAAATCATCCCAACCAGCACCAGTCGCTTCTGCATTGAATTTTACTCCTTTTGGTTGTAGGAAACCCTTCAAAAATATGAAATTGATGAACAACGGTCAATTCCATGGTGCTTGTAGCAAATCGGAGGTCGACGTTCAAATTTGAACCAACATTAAGTCGTGACCGTTAGATCTTCATGTTTCACAGTCTTTTAAATCTTAACTCAACTGCCACCCTAGGTTTACTTCCAACAAACATAGGACAAGTCATGATTCTATTCATGAAAAGAAAACCTAACCCGTCAGTTAACTCCATGACTTGGCAACCCAAAGAAAATTCTAACCTCCGCCCCACATTTAGTGAACTAGTGACAAAAGGACATCGCTAGTTCACGAAACACTTTATCTATCCGCCATAAAGTTTAGCGATTCTGCAAACACTTGTTTGTTGAACCACTAAAACACTGAGAACCACCAAAGGATTGAGAAACTTTGACCAGGCCCGCATCAAGAAGATCGACGGTCGTCTAAAGTTCGTAAAGACTTTCAAGATTCTATCAGATTACACACCCACCATTAGATCAAGAATCTCCTCCCATCTCTGACAACCATCTAACAGGAAACAAAATCAATGGCCATCACAAGATCTTAAGCCTCTGACAAAACCCATAAGATTATATGCCATTCGTCAATTCACTGATAGGATCAGGACCCACTAACACATCCAAAAACTAGGTCCCACTGACAAGATTCCACCTCACCACCACGTAGACAATTGAGAGGCTGACAACTCAGCACACCATGGCACATAAAAAATAGCTAGCAATCGGACCCACCTTAGAACTACCGCCTGAGAATAAAGTAACATAGATGGCTGGCATAAGATCTCATAGCTCTGACACATCTCATGAGAACTTACACCAATTGTTGATCAACTACAGATGTCAGGACCCTCTGACAAGCCCGCAACCCCGGTCCCATTGATAGCATATATAGTCACTCACCCATGGACCAATAGAAACTGAACAGTTTAGATATGCCTAGCAAATGGTCCCACTGACACAACCAATGAAGAGGTGCCAATTGTGCACACCTGTCAGTGGACCCACAACCATCATCCTGAACACTTGGAAGATTGTATGGTTGTCTTATGATCTCATAGGCCAAAAATATTCCATGAGATAATAAGACCACCGTCAATCTTGAATATTTCACCGATGATGCAAAGCCCGACCCCACCTTGCCGAATCAACCACTTCATCGAATCGCAAACTACCAAGTTGAAATATCCGGCAGGTGAACATGCAACATTTTACTTTTCACGCACAGGTCCCACTAACAACCCTGCCGAGTCATTAATACATGGACCTCTCATAAATCGCCAACTGTGCACATGTGGAGGTGGACCCGCTCTATTTGAAATGCTACATCACACAATAAAATCAACGGCGGGCATATCTTCGTATACCTCTGACAAATCTTATAAAAAGATACGCCAACTGTTAGATGGAGCTGGTGTCAGAAAGGGGGCCCAAGGAAATATTATGACCAAGACATAAGGAAAATATTAATTTGTCGAGCGCTAGACTTAGGAAATATTAAAGGCCGGAGGAACTTAGGACCTGGGAAGAAATAAAGGGGACCCTACCTAGGATAAAAGATAAGGGAACATGACCCCGCAGGGGATAAAATAAAGCACGTGGGTATATTGGGGCTTTAGTGGCCTAAAAAAGTAACACAAGAATATAACAAGGCCAGGGTAAATTAAGTCTTTTATTTGTAACGGTTAGAATTTTTGAATTTTTGCCTAGGGTTTAAGGTAGAGACCAGGAAAATAACTTAGAGGCCAAAAGAAAATTGCTAGAGCCATGAAATTTTTTGCAAGGTACTAATAGTGGCTCTAGCTGGGGATGATGGGAAACTTGTGTCCATGCAAGAATTCAAATCTCTGGGAGAGTAGTCCACCCACAAAACAAAAATAGGGACCTTCACAAAAACTGACAACCGAACAAGAAAGCAGGAAACAGGAAAGGGAAAGACAATTGTACAAGGATTTACAATTTTTTACAAAAATTATACAATTTTAGTTAGTGGCCCCAGGCCACCAAAAGAAAAACAATGCCCCTCTTGAATCAAAAATCTGATTCTCATCCACAAATGTGACCCAACATTTGAAATTTTCATGGTCATCCTGCTGCCAACATATGTGAATACTCATGGGCTGAAAAATAAAATTGTACTGGTCACTACCCATGTTCTTCCAGTCACAACTATTACATTCATATTCAAATTCCAAGAAATAAGGGACATCACTTACTTCTTGATGACTGGGACAAATAAAAATTTCACTTTGTAATGCATCAGAAAATAGAACATGAGGAACATCATGCGTTACAACCCAATTACCTAGCTGAGAAGGACTTGAATCCTCTGATTTACCTTCATGCACTACTCTAGCCACTGAGCAACTTAGTTCATCAATGATGTCTTCATGAACTAGATCATGAACCAAGTGAAGGTCTTCTTCATGAGTTTTGTGACAAGGGGACAACTGGTCTGTACCATCATTTTCATCAAAAGAATCTCTATCCCAATTATGGAAGACAAATTCTTCAACATTGTCACCATCAGTATCATATCTAGCAGAAGGAAGGAAATAATTTGAACAAGAAACTTTCTCATCACTACAATCTTCATAACAGGTCAACACACCATCATGGCCTTCAACCTCTTCTTCTATAGAGTCACTACAAGAGGGGAAATCTTGTGTACATGGGTCTTCTGGGTCACTTTGACCACTGCCCTCATTATCAGTGTCAAAGGATATACTACAAGGGAGCTGCAAGTCAAAGTCCACACAAGGTGCATACCTTTGGAATTCATCAGCCAAGAGTGCTGAAAATCTTTCACTGCTCAATGGACTTTGGGCTTCATTATCCTTCTCCTCAGCTTCACCCCTAGTATTGCAAACATCTTCCTTGCCCATGACAAGGATGGAGACCTCTGGCCTTAAATCATCTTGTGTGAAACAATCAATGCAGGAATCACCATCTGCATCATATTCAATATTTTCCTCTTCACATAAAATATCATCAAACCGGGACAAGAAAACTGCCCTCTCATGTTGACAAGAAGAAAAATTTGCAGACAAAAAGGAAATATTGCCATCCTCAAATTCATCTTTAGCACTCTCATTTGCATTGACTTCAATATCAGCTTCATAATCAACACTTTCAATATAATGAGACTCAACATGAGAAACAATGGCCTCCTCATGATCATCATCAGGAACCACCAGTCTTAGCAATCTTATGTCCCTCTCCAACTACTAGTTTACCATTTTTATCTTTGCTAATTCCTTTTGAGAGTAGAAACTTTATCAAAATGCTCAACAAACTTAGCTCTCAACACATCCCAAGAAGGGATTGAACATGAAGGTAAGGACAGGAACCATTTCCTTGCACTATCAGAAAATGTTTGCACAAAAAGCCTCATAGAAACATCTTCATGTTCAACCTCCATTTCACCAAACAAACCAATGACAACATATACATGCTGGCTTTCCGAAACAGATCCATCAGCCATGAATCTAGGCAAGCACCTTCCATCCTCAGTAGAGAACTCATGTGGGGCACCTTCTATGCCATCAAAATAAAAGGGCCTGTATTCCTCCATGAGGAACTGCCCACTACTAATCATCCCTTTATAACAGTGCTTAACACTTGATAAGGATACATTCTTTACAAGAAAATACCTGGAAGTTTTGCAGTAGAGACTTTGTTGATTGAAAGCAGGGTAGATCTAGAGCTCACCATGTAGCTCCATCAGGTTCTTTTCAAAATAGAGTCGCCACCTCCCTAAAGAGGAAAATTTTTGTACTTGCTTTGTATTTCTTCTTTCAATAAACCAAAACTCCACCAGGTAGACACACAATGTTTATCAGTGAGTGCACTAATCAAATAGAGACTTCAGAGTTACCACTCAGCACATAGTGAGAAAATTTTACAAATGTGTTTTGTTTAGTTGATTCTATGATCTTCAACCAAGACTCTAGGATAATCCAGCCAAGCAAGAAAACTTGCTTTCTTTTACTCCTTCCCCCACAGATTCACCAATTTGTTGGTATCTTTTCCTTGCAGGACCAAACTTGAATCAAAAGGTGGGCTTGATCCTCAAATTAGGCACTCAAGTTTGACAAGAAAATAGAACCAATTGATGAGGATAGAGAACATCCTCCCTTTTCTTTGAGCTCCACATCACTCAGGTAGGTATTGCCTTATCTGCACACTCAAGACACCTCATGATAAATAATAGGCCTGCAGATAGATTATTGTGGAATAGTCTTCAAACCCCTTTAGGTATCCTGTACCTCAATGAAACCAAGATCTCATGCAATAGCCCTACTTGCATAGAATGAGTCTGAAGACCAGAGACCTATACTAAGAACATGAAAGGGAAAGGGTGGAACTAAAAATAAATGATTTGAAGATGAGTTGAAGGAACCTTGAGATGTCCTAAGTCCCTGATAGACCAGTGCCTTGTCCAATGGGCCACAGAGTCAAATACCCTATTGTAATAGATAGCTATGAAACAAGAAGACAATGTACTCAATGTGTTGATGCCTAACATCAATCACACACCATGACTAAACCTCACTTTAACAACCCACCTGTGTATTCAAGTATGTTATTACCCATCCAAAGGATTTTAACCCTCCCCTTACAAGAGACCTATAAATAGATAATACATTAACTAGCATCCACTAAAAGACAAGTGTGACATATCTTTGACACCTCAGCTCATACATACAAGAAAAATAATCCTAAACCAGTTGTCTCTACGAAGACAACTCCCCTTGCAAACACATGGGAAATGAAAATAGAAAAATCAAACACCCTTGATGTATGATCAATGAGTTCAGAATTCAAATGGAGATAGCTAGGTAATAGTAAGAATATACTGAATCCTCATACATAAGATAAATCAATTACAATACATGTCATATTCTCTGAGCCAACAAAGGAGAAATGAACACCCTATATGTAGAGAAGTAGAGAAAATCTACAAGAAAAGGATCCTTCATGGAATTGAAAAGGAACCCTTGGGAACCAGGATTTCAGAACCCTTACAAAGTCAAAATTACAACCATATATACCCCTGGTTATCTTGGAATCCTACACAAGTTAGGATGCAACAAGTTACGGATAACCATGGTAAGGGTTAGGTTTTCCACCCACCAAAACAATTCAAAAGATTAGAAATTACTACACTTTGGGGAAAACCAAGCAACCTGGTGAAGAATAGATCAAAATTTGATCTCCAATTATGATAATTCTCAGAACAGTGTACAGAAGATCATAAATCCACCATGAAAACCAATCTATTCAACCACCTTCAACACACCTTGAGTCATTCATCTCATTCCTTATATGGTATAGATCTCTGCAATCGATCATCACACCCTGGACCACACTGCAACGGCAAACAAATCATCCCCACCAACACCAGTCACTTCTGCATTGAATTTTAATCCTTCTGGTTGCAGGAAACCCTTCAAAAATTTGAAATTGATGAACAACAGTCAATTCCATGGTGCTTGTAGCAAATCAGTGGTCGACGTTCAAATCTGAACCAACATTAAGTTGTGACCGTTAAATCTTCATGTTTCGCGGTCTTTTAAATCTTAACTCAACTGCCACCCTAGGTTTACTTCCAACGAACACACGACAAGGCATTATTCTATTCATGGAAAGAAAACCTAACCCATCACTTAACTCCATGACTTGCCAACCCAAAGAAAATTCTAACCTTGGCCCCACATTTAGCGAACTAGTGACAAAAGGACATCGCCAGTTCGTGAAACACTTTATCTATCTGCCAGAAAGTTTAGCGATTCTACGAACGCTTGTTCGCTGAACTGCTAAAACACTTAGAGAATCACCAAAAGACTAAGAAACTTTGACCGGGCCCACATCAAGAATATCGACAGTCATCTGAAGTTTGCAAAGACTTCCAAGATTCTATCAGATTACACACCCACCGTTAGATCGAGAATCTCCTCCCATCTCTGACAACCATCTGACAAGAAGCAAAATCAATGGTTGTCACAAGATCTTAAGCCTCTAACAAAACCCATAAGATTATACACCATTCATTGATTCACTGACAGGATCAGGACCCACTGACACATCCAAAAACTAGGTCCCACTGACAAGATTCCACCTCACCACCACGCAGACAATTGAGAGGCTGACAAATCAGCACACCGTGGCAAATAAAAACCAGCTAGCAATCGGACCCACCTTAGAACTACTGCCTGAGAATAAAGTAACATCGACAACTGGTGTAAGATCTCATAGCTCTGACACATCTCATGAGAACTTACACCAATTGTTGATCAGCTACGGATGTCAGAACCCTCTAACAAGCCTGCAACCCAGGTCCCACTGATAGCATATACAGTCACTCACCCGTGGACCAATAGAAATTGAATAGTACAGATATGCTTGTCAAACGGTCCCACTGACACAACCAATGAAGAGGTGCCAATTGTGCACACCTATTAGTGGACCCACAACCCTTGTCCTGAACACCTGGAAGATCAGCCGGTTGTCTTATGATCTCATAGGCCAAAAATATTCCATGAGATCATAAGACCGCCATCAATCTTGAATCTTTCACCGATGATGAAAAGCCCAACCCCACCCTACCGAATCAACCACTTCGTCGAATCAAAAACTACCACGTTGCAATATCTGGTAGGTGAACATGCAACATTTTCCTTTTCACACACAGGTCCCACTAACAACCCTGTCGAGTCATTAATACATGGACCACTCATAGATTGCCAACTGTGCACATGTGGAGGTGGACCCACTCTATTTGAAACGCTACATCACACAATAAAATCAATGGTGGACGTATCTTCACATACCTCTGACAAATCTTATAAGAGGATACCCCAACTGTTAGATGGAGCTGGTGTCAGAAAGGTGGCCCAGGGAAATATTACGACTGAGACATAAGGAAAATGTTAATTCGCCGGGTGCTAGACTTAGGAAATATTAAAGGCCGGAGGAACTTAGGACCTGGGAAGAAATAAAGGGGACCCTACCTAGGATAAAAGATAAGGGAACATGACCCTACAGGGGATAAAATAAAGCACATGGGTATTTTGGGGCTTTAGTGGCCTAAAAAAGTAACACAAGAATATAACAAGGCTGGGGTAAATTAAGTCTTTTATTTTTAACGGCTAGAATTTTTGAATTTTTGCCTAGGGTTTAAGGCAGAGACCAGGAAAATAACGCAGAGGCCAGAAGAAAATTGCTAGAGCCATGAAATTTTTTGTAGGGTACTAACACCACTAATGTCAAAGGGGAAGATTGTTGATCTCCAAGTCATGTTGTTTATTAGCGTCCAACACTTCATTATCAAGGAAATGTTGGTTGGTCATCACTAGGACCGAGCCATCATACTAAGGCCAAGCTATGTATAGACTTATATTTTGTATAGTTACCAAGTATTAGTTACTATCAATCAAGTCAGAGGTCACTCAGTACTTTAGTAGTTACTAAGAAGTGCATATGCCACATTGTATCGAAGAGTTAGTGTCGAGTGCCAGTATATGGAGAATATTTTTTGACCGAGCATCAGAGACTCGATATGTTGAGCAAGAAATTTTTGTTATATGTGTTGTAATGGCACAAACACCTAGGTAAACTATTTTGGCTGACTATATGCCTGATTTAATGATTTTTGAGAGAATTAAGAATTTGATTACAGATTATTATTTCAATCATTAATCACTATGCAAGCCATGTAACCAATTAGAAAAAGGGAATGCTGAAGCGGCATAAGTGGTGAATCTAGATCATTGATTTTGATCTATGAGCTTGATCAGTTGTTTATATAAGGTGATATCAAAACCCTAAAATTTAGTAGCAGAGGAGATCTCATGTATACAGATGGAAGCAATTTTTTTATTGTTAGATGCATGAATCAGGCAGAGTCACTGAGTAGAGCAATGAAAGATAGAATAGAGAAATATTTGATTTTGAGATCAGATAAGTATTGAAAAGAGGAGATCTATAATTAGCATTTGAAGTGAAAACTAAAGGATCAAATACTGATACATTCTAGTAAGTGAATCATGCTAAATCTCTTAACAGAGTGGTCCTAACAGGCCTTTTTAAATTTCTTAACCGTGTTCTTAATTAGTTGTAAGTTTCAAATCCTTTAATCAAGGTAGATTTTATAAGTCTGTAAGCTCTTAGGAGGGCAGACCCCTCATAGGGTAGATCACTAGAAGTGATAAAAAATTTGTAGCCATAATAGGAACACTTTATTGCTGCAGTAGTGAAGATTTGTGGGTGTCATCCCCACCCCAGTTTTACCTTTCAAGGATTTATGGGTTACCAAATCTTTGTGTTATGTGTTTCATTTCATGGATGTGATTAGCATGTTAGATTCATTTTAGTATTAAATTTTATGACTATGGTATATATGTTAAATTGGTTTCAAAGTATAAATGTTTGTAGATAACTGAGTCACCCCCCCCCCCCCCCCCCCCCCCCGCCCCTCACTCTTAGTATCTCACTTTCCCATATAAGACTTCCAACAATAATGGGTTGTAAGAGATCCTAATAAGTCCTAAGAGGTGTTTGGACCCATTATGCCATATTAGAACCATAAAGTGTGGTGTAAGGGGTCGTAATGTGTTATAAGTGCTTCTAGGACCCCTTGTGACACACTATATGGTTCTGATATGTCCTTATGGGTTTTAATGAGTTGTAATGGGTCCTTTGACCCCTTAGGACCCATTAGGACCCCTGCTGACATGTTTTGACACATTAGAAAACATTGGAACCATAAAGTGTGTCCTAAAAGGTCCTAGGACCCCTTAGAACACATTATGAACACTTAGGACACACTATGGTTCTAATGTGTTTTAATGGGTTGTAATGGGTGACAAGAGATCCTAATCAGTCCTCAGGGGTGTTAGGACCCATTAAAACCCCTTTTGGACACATTAGGAAATGTCAAAACCATAAAGTGTGTTGTAAGGGGTCGTAATGTGTTATAAGTGGTCTTAGGACCCCTTAGGACACATTTTATGGTTCTAATGTCTCCTAATGTATCCTAATGGGTCATAACATGATTTAGACCAATTAGGACCCCTTACCATCCCTTAGGACACATTAGAAGCATAAAGTGTGTCCTAAGGGGTCTTAGGACCACTTACAATACATTACAACTCCTTATGACAAACTTTAAGGTTCTCATGTGTCCTAATGTGTCGTAATGGGTCCTTAGACCCCTTAGCACACATTATGAGGGGGAGGGTCCCCCATAAAACCCATCATAACACATTAGGACATATTATCTAGCCATAAAGTGTGTCCTAAGGGGTCCTAGGACCTCTTAGGACACATTAAGACACCTTAGGACACACTTTATAGTTCTAATGTGTCCTAATGGGCCATAATGGGCTATAATGGGTCATAAGATTAAGACACCTTGCAACCCATTATGATAAATTAGGACAGATTAGAACCATAAAGTGTGTCCTAAGGGGTCATAATGTGTTCTCAGGGGTCCTAGGACCCCTTATGACATATTTTAAGGTTCTAAGGTGTTCTAAGCATTTATAATGGGTCATAAGGGGGCCTAATGGATTCTAAGGGGTCTCAGGATGCATTATGACCTGTTACAACACATTAGGACACATTATAACTATAATGGATCGTAAGGTGTCATGATGGATTTTAAAGGCTCTTAGGACATATTTCATCCTATTACAATACATTAAGACACATTAGAACCATAAAATGTGTCCTAAGAGGTTGTAATGTGTCCTAAGGGGTCGTAATGTGTTCTAAGGGGTCCTAAGACCCCTTGGGACACATTTTATGGTTCTAATATGTCATAATGGGTCATAATGGATCATAAGGGGTCTTAATTCGTTCTAAGGGGTCTTAGGACCCATTACAACACATTAGGATACATTAGAGCCATAAAGTGTGTCCTAAGGGGTTGTAATGTGTTCTAAAGGGTCCTAGGACCCCTTATGAAACACTTTATGGCTCTTATGTTTCCTAAGGGATCGTAATGGGTCATAAGGGGTCATAATGAGTCCTAAGGGGTCCTTTACAAAAAATTCGAACACATTAGAACCATAAAGTGTGTCATAAGGGGTCCTAATGTGTCATAATGGGCTCTAGGACCCCTTAGAACACATTACAACCCCTTATGACATACTTTATTTTTCTAATGTGTCCTAGTTGGTTGTAATGAGTCATACGGGATCCTAATGGGTACTAAGGGGTGTTAAGATCCATTAAAACCTATTAGAACCATAAAGTATGTGGTAAAGTGTCATCATCTATTCTAAGTTTTCCTAGGATTCATTAGGACACATTTTATAGTTCTAATGTGTCCTAATATGTCATAATGGGTTGTAATGTGTTTTTAGACCCTTGAGGACCCATTAGGACCCCTTACAACCCATTATGATAGATTAGGACACATTAGAACCATAAAGTGTGTCCTAAGGGATCCTAGGACCCCTTAGCACACATTAAGACCCCTTATGACACACTTTATGGTTCTAATGTGTCCAAATGGGTCATAATGGGTTGTAAGGGATCCTAATGGGTCCTAAGGGGTGTTAGGACCTATTTCAATCAATTAAAATACATTAGGACATCTTAGTGTTATACACTAAGTTTTCACCTTTGTTTCAAACTCTCTTGGTCTTGATAACTCAGTATAACATGGGAATCATCTCAAGGTTGTGGGACCTTTGCTAACCGAGATGAAACCTCTAGGTTCTAGGCTGGTTCCTCTTGGATTATCACCTTAGTCTGCTCTTAAATAAGAAATTAAATCTTTGAAGGGAAAGGATTAGAAATATTGCATGAGAAGGAAATAACTGAAAGCAAACTACCTACTAGGTGATGCACCAAAATTAGGGTTTGGATCTCAATATAGAGCAATGAGATCAATGGGGGAATTGGGTCTAATAAATCACCACTCACTAGATAGGCTTGCATAAGTATTTCATAGGAAGGCCTAAACAGAAAACTCAACCTATGACCTGCAAACAAACATCCTCCTCTACAACTAGGTGTAGGGATGAGACAAGACTGCTAAGGGCTGTAGTATACCCACAAAACATCTAAATCAGATTAGACATAGTAACACACAAAATTGCAGAAAATGAGAGGGACTAGGAACCCCAATTTCTATTGAAAACATGCATAAACCTTAATCCAATAAGAGACAAACTCAGACAAAGAAGCATAGGGACATGAATAATAGTCACAAAAATACTTCTGCAATGTTTGAATTCATCAATGGGAATTACAGAATGTGGGAAACCAGGGGGGTAGGAAGAAATGCCATGGATAGCTTCCCAAGAAAGAGTCTTTCTCTTTTTACAAAATGTGAATTCTGAGATGAAAAGCTCTCAAAAAATATATATATACAACACTCACTACACGCAGGCAGGAGTCAAAAATCTAACCAGGGTTACAAGATTTACAATTTAATAATCAACCCTAGGGTACAAATTCTGATCATAAATACAATTCTGTAAATATCTCAACTGATTAGATATTTCTCCTTGCGTGCCCATGCCTATACCACCAACAACTTGCAGACAAGCAACCTGGACTTATCCTCCTGCACAAAAACTCACCATGAATGCTAACTGGTACCTTCAGAGAACAAGAAATGACCCCTGACAGCCGGCCAGACTTCTTCATCAACTTCACAACCTGCAACTGTCCTCAAAAGTCATAAATTTTTAGCTACCCACACTCACGGCCTACAAACTGAAAACTGGGAAAACCTTCCTAGAAATATTTGAATTCGAATACTTAACGGCTAGCCGGTCACTTAAAACATGCCCATCGATATCCTTTTTTTTCCTGGCAAACGAGCGGCTCAGATCATCTTTGAAATGGTCGCAAACCCCCCGAAAGGTCAAAAATCCACCTCGGCAAGCTTGGACCAATGAGCATCGAGCACGTCATAATCGACCGACACCTCAGAAGGTAGACGAAACTGGACCCTGCATCGGATGGCAGTCGCATGATCACATGGGATCGAAAGATCCCATGCGGTCACGTGAACACCGTAGATCTTTCTCCCCTGTCATCTTGCTAAGATTCTCAGCCCCACCTCAAGTTTTACCGCAAACTTGACTCTGGTTCACCCCTGGGTTTTCCATTATTCGTCGGGTCGCTTAATTTTTTCCTTAACCCTGGCTACATCCAGCGACCACACAAAAACTCTTAACCACACAACCGTGCACTTTCTTTACCAACCTCAGGCCCATTCGCAAATTGAGATTCCAATCAGATGACGATTGCAAGATCTCATGGGGTCGGAAGATCCCATGAGATCTTACGACCACTGTAGATCTCTTTCCACCACCACCAAACTACAACTCAGACCCACAGACCATTGCATCAAACCGTTGTTGCATGATCGCATGAGGTCGGAAGATCCCATGCGAACATACCACCACCGTAGATCTTTAGCGCACTTAACAACTAGTCGCATGTTCGCATAGCCTAAAAAAAAGCTATGTGATCATGCAAAAAATTGCTAGCATTTGTAACAGTACCAAATCGGTTAGTTGCATGGTCGCATAAGGGGAAAAAGACTTATGCGATCATGTGAAAAACTACATGCAACTCAATGAAAACATCAACTGGGCCCCACTAGTCAGAGTTGCGCGCTTGTGAAATGTCGATGCCAAAGGAAGAAGTGTGAAACATGAGGGGTCAAAAACACAGAGGGTTTTCAGACCGAAGATTGAAAACATAGAGGACTTTCAGACTGAAGGTCAAAAACATCCTAAGCTTTCAGGCCAAAAGGTAGAAAACACAGAGGCTTTTCGACAGTGAACTTTTTTTCCTGGAACACAGTCGCAGTAGCACACAAACAATTCCTGCAACATTAAAACTTGAATAACTTCCTGGGTATTGTGATTTAAGTCATGAGATCTGAACTAGGGTTTGACAACACATTGAAGAACATAAGGTCAAGATTGCATAGCATAAAACTTTGAGGATCTACTTCGCAAGTGAAAACAAGTTGCAGCAGGGTGGGACAAACGCAGGAAAACTTCGAAGACAAAACCAATTCACATAATTTTTTACATTGATGGAACTTGGTCTAACAAAGAGGCCAGGATAAACTAACATGAAAAAAAGAAAAGGCCAAGAATTGGCTCGGGTCACAAGAAATTATGTCTAGTATTAACCGAGCTAGGTCAGTCTAGAATTAACCGACCACTTTAGTGCTAACTGACCGTCGCAGTGTTAACCGAGCATTGCAATGTTTTACCAAGCCAGGTCGGTGTAGTGTTTACAGACCAATCTAGAGCTGACCAAAAAATGTAGCATGAAATTTTTAGGGACACATTGGTAGGGGAAAAATAGAGACCTGGAAACTTGGCCAAATTTGCAAAATGGAAATTTTGGGCAACATTTTGGCGACTTCTGTGGGATGTCAGCCTGCTAGACATTGGACCAGTGGCCTTGATATATCCATTGGGTATGGAGTCATCACTGGTGTATACACCTAAAAATGGTCACCTAGACTATTAGCCCCTTTTGCTAAATCATAAATTGCTTATTCTTGATCAAATCCTTGTGCTATAATTTATTCGATTATTTTCTATGGGCTAACCATTTTATCCTAAGTTTTTATTTATTTAAAAGGAATATTTCCTCCCCTTTTAATAAATAAAAAGCCCACCTTTTCCTCTTATCCTATGTTGCACAAATAAAGTATTTAATTCTTATTTATAAAGAAAAATAAAAATAAAAGAAAAGAAAAAGTACTTTTTGTCTCACATGGACATAAATTAAATGCTCAACATAAAGTAAATGCTTCTAATTTTCTTATTGGAGAATATTTGTGGACAACGATCAAGCTTCTTTTTTTCTCCACCGTTGATTAAATCTTTTGCCTCTTAATCTCCATGGCCCATTCCTTTTTCATTCCCTATAAAAGGAGAGCTCTCTTCCTCATTTGCACACACAATTTTTATGTTATTGTTATGCTACAGGTTTTCTAGGTCATCTTGGAGCTTTTGGAGATATTCTTGCATCTAGGGTTTGAAGATTTGGAGCATTGTTGGCATTCATCTTGGATCTTCATCAAAACTCTATCTTCTTGTTTTCATTCTTGCATCATCATGGATTTCTTGCTTCATAGTTAGATTTCATTTCTTGCATCTTTCATTTTCATAGCTTAGCTTGCATTGTACTTTCATTTCCATAGCTTAGCTTGCATCTTCATTCTTAGCTAGCTTGCATTGCATTGCATTTCATTTGATTCTTGGGGATATTGGCATTCTTTCCCTTGTCTTCATTGAATCTCCCATTGCATGGTTTACTAGCAAGGTTATTGGCTAAATAGCTCTAGCTGAGAGCATTCTTAAAACCCTTGCACTCCATGCCTAGGGAGCTATGGATCGATTTGTGAGGCATCATTCTTGAGTTCCCTTGCATGTAATGATTCATAGAAGTGTGGTCACATTTTCACCATACATTTTTGGTGCCCACCGTGGGGTAACCCACCTCTTGCATGCTGGTTTTGATTATTTTTGGAGCTAACCCTTGTGCAGATTTGTTTGGAGATGAAAAAAACCCTAGATTTGAAAGATTTGACCATATCTCCCAAACGACGTGGTGTTCTGGTCTGAAAAAGTTTTTGTAGGTTGGCGACATATCAAAGAAGCTCCAAAAAAAATTTCAAAATTTTTGGAGGTAATTTGTATTTTTTATGATTTTTTCTTTATTTTTCATAAAAAATCAATTTTTGGCGCAAATCAGCATATGTTTCTAAAATTTTTATATTTATGGAAAGGTCTTCAAATTCTACAGGGGGTCCATTCACTATGTTTTTAATTTAGAAATCATATCATAGCTCATTTGGTTGATTTATAAAATTTGGTCTGTTTTGGTAGAATGGCTCTCTAGGGCACAAATGAAGAGATTTTTCTAAAATTTTTATATTTTTGGAAAGATTTTTATTTTTTGATAGAGGTCTCTTTTTTGCATTTTGAGTTTAGGGTCCTAATTCATGTTGTAAAAATCAGATCTTGTTGACTAGGTCAAATGCAAAAAAAATAAAATTTTGTGATGGGTATGCACTTATTTTTCATTGTTCATTGCATGATATGAGTTATCATTTGGATTATTTGCTGGTTATCATTGCTCCTAACAATTGATTTTCAGATCTAACCTTAGGGTTTGCATAAATTGGATATATATTGCATATCTTGTTTGCTTGTTCTCTTGTCTTGTTCATTTGAAGGTGCTCTTGCTTTCATGGAAAATGCTTAAAATCTACTAAGCGCGTTGCATTGGACTTGAGGTAGTTTGTTATATCTCTACAACATTTGGATTTTGGGATTAAAATTGAACCTCTCATTTGTTTGGCTTGAGTGTTTACATACTTTCATAGAACACATTTCAATTGATGCTCTTAATGGGAAATGAATGAACATAGATTTGCTTTCATACAAGTTTGTGTAAGTGAATGCTTGTGTTTAAACCTTAAGTAATTCTTGGTTCCAATATCAAATATCTCATTGAGTGATTGGGGGCATGGATTCATTCCTTGTTTACATAGAGAGTTAAATGCACCACCTTGTGGACTCACTCTATGTTTGCTTGGAAAGTTAAATATTCCATTGGTACACCCCTTTTTCATTTGTGAGTAGTATTGATAAGCAACTTTAGAGTACTTGTGATTGATCTAGATTTCTATCTTGGGTTATTGGACTCGTTAATCTGCCAGCCCCTCATTTCCACCCTGTGGTTGCAATCCCAGCACCATATTAAAGGGGAGGGGTCAACAGGAAAGAAGCGTTAAGTGCTCCACTTGGCAACCCTTTTGTGCTTTTTGGAACTCACTTGTTTTCTAAGGTGTGGACTCACTTTGAGTTTGTGTGAGGAGTTAAATGTTCCACTTTTTTGGACTCATCTCATGCTTACTTGAAGGGTTAAATGTACCACCTCTAGTGCTCTAAATACTTTTGATAGTGAATTACTTAGTTGTTATTTCTAGAAGGCCTGCTTGGGGACACACCACCTCAAGGGACGACCTTAACTCCTGTGTTCTGGTGGAGTATAAATAGCGGGAGGTGAATCGAAAGATACCTCTCTTGGGAATTGAGTTTGATATCACTCTTGGCTAAGCCTCAAAGAACTTTATACCTTTGAGAAGTGAAGGAGGAGATTTGGGTTACCGTCTCCCCCTGGCTGTGTGATTTTGGATTCTTCTCATCTACAGATTTGGGCCTCACGTACCTTGTGTATATCGAGGACTCCTCTTAGAAAGCCATGTGTATCCTTGTAGATAGCTTGCTAAGGTGTTGTTGTGTTCTATGTGCCTGCTAAAACATTTGAAGAACATACACAAGTAGAATCTTTAAGGAGTAGAAATACTAAGTCACTATTCTTGTTCATGTGCAAGGTTGCTTTGCCCCTTGCTCATTGTTTGAAGACAACTGCTTGCTTGAACTCTTTGATTGCTGTCTTATGTGCTTGATCCATGATAAAAATCTGTTGATATAATTACTTGATCTTTTAAAACACTTCAGACTGATATTTTTATGTTCGTTGGTCATAAAGTTGTACGACTCTGTAAAAGTGTCACCCCACTTACTAGAAACTATCATCTGGCTTAAGGTGAAGTATCACCCTGTTTGCCTGAGAACTATCACCTGGGTCATTTCTGTTGTCCTATCTTTGTTGCAATCCGGAGCTGCTAAACTTGCATTTTAACCTGTCGTAGAGTATCCTTTTCTGTTCTTATCTGAAGCTAGTTTGTTATCTACATGCTTAGATTTGTTCTAGACTGAAACAAATGAGCTAAAATTATTGGATTTGAGCTTAACGAATGCTACTCTTGATCACTTGTCACATCACGGTTACCTCTCTAGCTACTTGCTTATTGAGCTTCTTGCTTGCTGCTTAGCTTTAGTCAATTGATTGCTGTAAGTGCTTGAGCACTTTTGACGAGCCATCTCTCTATTTTTCTACTTTGACAAGTGATCTTTATTAGCTTTGCTTATCTCATATCTGAGAAACTTTGTCTCATTCTATTAGTCAACCAACATCTCTTTTCATGCTGGTTACAACTCGATCTCAATTTGAGCAGGAGAATCACCCTCCGTTTAATTATACACAGTTACCTTCTCCAACTAGACGCTCACGAGCGCCCGCTAGCAATGACAGTTCTAGTTCTGACCAATCTAAGGATTCTAAGGCTACTCCGTGGTACAAAGGAGGTTTCCTCTTTTCTGCATTCAAGACCCCCAAAAACACAGACAGTGTCTCACTCACTTTGACTGAACAAGAAAAATTTCAACAGTTGCAAGCACACTTTAAGCACAAGGATAACCAAGCACGCTTAGACAAAGAACACAATCAACAAAGAATGGATGCTGCTAGGCGCATGGCTTATAGAGGGACATTTCATGAGCAACCTGAGACTAGTAATCATGAGCATAGACCTTTTTTTTACCAATGGAAACAATGGCAACAACACGCCACCAAGATCTCCTCTAAGACCTACTTTTGGTGTGCCTTCTTCACCTCCTAGACCTCCTCCCTCTCAACATGAGGCAGAGGAAGATGATGAGATTTCTAGTGAGGATCTTATGAGATTTGAACAAGATGTGGTCTCCCAACGAATGATGCATAAGCTTTTAGAGCGTAATGGCGATCAATATTTTCAATATATGACTTCTAGAGGATACAAGCTTCCTCCTGGCTATGATGTTAGACAAATTGTCCAACAAAGAGTACCAACTGAATTGGAAGTCCTTCAGGAAGAACTGCGTCGGACAAATCAACGCCTTACCCAAATGGCAATAGAAAGAGAGCCTCCAAAGGTCTCTTTTGTAGAATCAATTTGTGCTCTTCCTTTTGATAAAAATCTATACATGGTCCCATTTACTAGGGATATTGAGGTTCCCAAATATGACAAGTATGATGGAAATGGTGATCCCCATGATCATGTACGTCACTTTTATGCTCTTAGTATGGACTTTCTTCATGAAGACACATATCTTCTATGATTATTCCCTCGAAGCTTAAGAGGACAAGCTTTAGAATGGTTTGCAAAATTGACACCTCCTTTGAAGACTTTTGATGAGTTAGCTATGCGCTTCACACAACACTATTCATACAACATCCAACAACCTGTCACCGTGATAGATCTTGGTAATCTAAGACAACATCAAGGTGAGCCATTTGCAACTTACTTACAACGTTGAAGGTCATTGTATTCTCAATATCCTCGTCAGCTACCTGAGAGAGAAAAGATTGACATTTTTGTCAACACTCTGGTGCCTGAGCTATATTATGATCTAAGGAAACAACTATTCCCTTCTTTCAATGACATGGTTGAAAGTGCATATCGAATTGAGGATGTAGCTATAAGAAAAGGGGATATTGTTATTAATAAAGATGTTAAAGGCAATGGCAAAGACAAGAACAAACCTTGGAATAAGAACAAGTATGTTGTTAATGATGGGGTTGTTGACGCTCCTAAAGTTAAAGAGCCTGCTTTCAATCTCTCCAATGCTATCTATGCAGCAAAACAACAAGAAGCTGCCAACACTCGCAGTGCTCCTAAACCTCAGTATGCAGATAAGCCTAAGAAGTCATTTCGAAAGTGAGTCTATACCAAATTGGCAGAACCTTATGATGTGATCCTTAAGACTTTGGTTGATAATGGATATCTTACACTTCCTGATAAACCTGGTAACTGGGATCCACTAGATAAGCCTGATTGGTGGCGAGAGGATTCTTATTGTCATTATCACAGAAACAAGGGGCATCCGACAGACAATTTTTTTAGGCTTAAGGATGATATTCAGGATCTTATTGAGAATGGCACAATCTCCACTGATGGCTTAACTAGAAATTCTGATCACACAGCTTTCAAAGATCCTCTACCTAAGCATGATAAGGGGGAAACCTCTCAAGCACATAAGAAGAATCATGATGCTAAGATCAATTACACGTATCCTTCTAATACACCTGTGATCAACATGGTAGAGCCCGTTGAGAGTGTTCTTATGGTAAGATCTCAAGATGATAATAAAGCCAATCATGGTAAGCCAAAATTGGTCTTGCAAACACGTGGTAGTTCATCTTCCCGAAGTGAGACACTGAATGCTATTACTAGGGGGCAAGCCAAGATTGTCCTTAAAACTGCACAAGATCCCAAGTAGGCTTTGCCTTCCAAACAAGTGGCTCCTTTAACCACCCCTAGCTATGATCTTGTCCAACATTTGCAAAAGATGCCAGCCCAAATATCCATTTTTGAGTTGCTTCAGTTATCCCCTTCGCATAGAGAAATCCTTGAGCAAGATTTGCATACAGAACATGTCCCCAAAGACATTGATCCAGATCAATTTCAGGCTATGGTCAACCACATTTCATCTCCACTATCTCTCTCCTTTTCTGCAGAAGATGACATATCTATTGCTCACCCTCATAATTTGGCTTTACACATTGAAGTTCTAGTCTACAACACCCGAGTCCGCCGAGTCCTGATAGACAATGGTGCAGGGTTAAATATTGTTTCTTTCAATGTCATACAACAGTTGGGTTTGTCAGAATTTGCTGTGGATTCCAAGAAGAAGATTACTTTAAAAGCTTATGATGAAGAGGAAAGATCTTCCAAAGGTCTTGTCACACTGCCTGTCCGAGTGGGTCCTATCACAAAAGATATTAGCTTCCAAGTATTGGACATCCCACTCGCATATAAAATTCTTTTGGGTCATCCTTGGATCCATGACATGCAGGCTGTTCCTTCCACTTTTCATCAGTGCGTCAAATTTCCATACAATGGCACTGAAGTTGTGATTCTTGGAGACCATACTATTGCTATTAATGCTCTGGCTACTGCTGAAAAATTTGTTCCTCATAATGAACCTTCTATTGATCCTAGTACGTCTCTAGTTGCTACTGAGAAATCACTTAAGATGATGAGCCTTGGTATGGGTGAATATACGCTAGATTCATTTGCTTCTATATACGCTAGATTCATTTGCTTCTATACCTGTTTCTCCTAGGTCATATGGGAAACCTTCTGATACAATGAAGCCTTCCACTTCTGCTATGGTGATCTTTGATACTTTCATTCCTTCATCCATTCCTTTAGAAGAAGAAAGAGAAGAACAAGCTATTCAAGAATGGATCTATAGAGAAGATTCCAGAAATACTCCCATGCTTAGTAATTTAGACACAGATACAGATGAGTCACCCTACACACTATGGCTCACATGGGAGATGATCTTCCTTCTACTTCACTTCTTTGGGGGGAAGCATGTATGCCTACTGATGATATTGCTGAGTCTTCTATGTCTAGAACCTATGTTCCTAAAGAATCATTGCACTATGATAGACAACGTCACAACATTGAGCGACTACTACAAAGAGGTGATCTATCACATAACGACATGAGTGTTTCTACTTCTCAGCATATTAAGCCTCTTCCTGAAGATTCTTCCATGATAGATATGGATGTTGATGTAGTTCATATTTCTCATAACCCACCCGACGTAGTTGATGAGTCTTGTGTTGGATCTGATGAGTTTGTTCCCCGTATTGCCTTAGTGGACTACGTTGGTCCTCCTATGATGAATCTAGATCTAGCTACTTTTGGAGCCTACCCTATAGGCTCAACCTCTCTTGTTACCAGAGATGACATCCCTCACATAAATGCTATTGAACTAGTCACTCCATTTCATCTCGCATCAACACCTGTTACTTCTTCCACCAGCGAACTAGCAACAAAAAAGATTGAATCAGAAATCAAGCATCACAGTCATCAAGTCAAAAGAAAAGAGCAATGGTCGGATGGCGAAAACCACATTGTGGCGGAATCCAAACCTAAGAAAAGTAAAGATAAAAATTTGCTCAAAAATAATGACTCCAAAATAAAAGATGAGAAGCTGATTCTCTACAAACAAATGGTGCATTACTTCAAGCATGATCTCATAACTGTTATACTTCAGCCCATTCCTAAAGCTGAGAAAAGAGTTGCTAATGCCTTGGTTACTTTGATATCCATCTTACAAATGAAAAAGCATAAATCTCACTTCAAGTTCCTGGTGGATGAATTACGCTATCTTGCTCACAAATCTTACAATCCTACCATCTTTCCATGTCTTCCACCTCATACTCCTCCATGCCATTCTTTCCGCCATCCCTTACACTTTGCCTTTGTCTCTGGTGGCTTGTATAGGAAGGGTCTAGATGGAACTCTCCTTAGGTGTCTAGAAATAGAGGAGTCAGAAAAAGTACTAGCTGAAATCCACGATGTCATATGTGGATCACATTCTAATGATCCTCCACTAACTCAGACATTGCTTAGGGCTGGTTATTATTGGTCGAACTGGTTGAGACCTCCTATCATCACAGCTGTAGCATTTGGGCCTGGGGCCTATCAGTTCTCTACATCAAAGGAAGCAGATCTTTAATGCCCGTTCCTATCTGGGGCATTCCTTGTATATACTTTATGATCCTGAAAAAAATTACAAAAAAAATCATATATGATGCTGAAAAAAACCTAAAAAGCATATAAAGTACTGAAAAAATGAGCATCCTAGTGAAAACCTAGCAATAGGCGCTTTGATGTCTCACCAAAAAAATCAAAAAATTCAAAAAATTCAAAAAATTCAAAAAATTCAAAAAAAATAGAAAAAGTGCCTTGGTGAAAACCTGGAAACAGGCGCCTTGGTAGCAAAAATACAAAAAAAGTATAAAAAGTCCTGAAAAAATCTATCAAGTGGTGAAAACCTGGAAACAGGCGCTTCTTGAGACCCTCTACACCTATGTCTATCAGTCTTGCGTGGCGCTCTTTCGCTCCACTTCTCGCTTTGCCTCTCCTAGCCTGGAATTGATTCTTGTCTTAGTCTAGGGGGCATATATTGCTTTAAGCTTATCTTGGGTCTCTTTGTGCGTCTGGGTTTCTTGGGCAACTTGGTTCCAATGGTGTTTTTCAACACTACCCTTGCATCGAGTGTTTCTCAACACTTATCAGATGTCCTACCTCCAGTCTAGTATGATGCGATATTTCTCATTTGCAGATGCAATACTCAAAGTTTGACTCTATGACCTACACACACGCACTTGACTTGCTGAGATTTGTTTGAATTTATTTCTTTGCATGCTGTCTATGATGATTTCTTTGCTGAGTGGTCTCTCCCTGAGAAGTTTTCGATGATGCATAGCTAGAAGACTGAGGGTATGAGAACATGTTTTATTGCTTTTTCTGCTTGTGGGTATATTTTGTTGATCCTAACTGTCATGAGCATTTATGCTGGTCTTACTTGACACTGTGGATTGACAGAGTATTATCCTTGACTATTTTTGTGCAAGTGCATACTTGTAGCCATCTTGACTTTCCTTGTGTCTCGATGCGAGTATAATCTTGCTATATTAAACTTAGGTAATCTCACTGTGCTAGTCATCTTGACCTACATGTCTTTGATGCCTAGGTGAGATTTCCACATTCCTATCTGATAAAGATCATATTCATATTCACATAGTTATGCTAGTGTGTATTGTATGATCTTGTGACGCTACCAATAATGCTCAATGATGAATATTAGATGTCTATTGGCTTTGTAACCTTGCAAGTAAACCACTTTTCATGTAGCTTGCATTTCTTAGGTTCATGTTAGTTTAGTTTTGCATCTTGCATATGGAGAGAGCTCTCCTTTCATTTTTCATGGACTTGTTAATCAGTTGCGCTCACCTTTCGCTTCTTCCTGATCATGTCTTTCACTTTCTTGTCTTTCATCTCACATCATTTTCTCTTCATTTCATGATGCAAACCGAAATCCACATTCACCTTGACCCTTTCTCCTTTTTCCGCATAGTTGGCTGACCTTTTGAGGCCTGATCCTTTGATCTTCGCTGGGGCATCATAACCTCTTCATCCCCATCTCTTTCAACCTTCTAGTCTTTCATTCAAATCCCAAGTTCCAATTCCCCCCTCTATGGCGTTTACGGGTTGAGGGACCGATAGGTTTGTGCCCTGTGTCCCATGTGTGGGGCATCCCTTCATTGGTTGATGGTTATTCTATTATCTTTTATCTTTGATTATGATTTCTAGTGATTTGATCATGTTGCTCTTGCTTCTGCATTCCCTCTACTTGATTTCACTTTCGATCCCGAGGGGGCAGACACATCATATCTTATTAGCTATCTCTTTTCTAAGTGTTCAGTATTGTCGCTACCAGGCTGACCATGCAGGATTTTCTATCTCTCTGTACTTCATTCTTTGGAGTCAGATCACTATCTTCTTGCCTTCTTGGCTACTTGCTTGCCTTCTTAGCTATTTTATTCTTTGACTGCATGTGATCCCAAATCGATCTCACATCTGTCAAAATCGCTATTGCTTGCTTTCTTGGTTGTCTGCTTTCCTTCTTGGCTGATCTATTCTTTGACTACATGTGTTCCTAGATCAATCACACATTAGTCAAAGAAGGGCAAAATGTATACACCTAAAAATGGTCACCTAGACTATTAGCCCCTTTTGCTAAATCATAAATTGCTTATTCTTGATCAAATCCTTGTGCTATCATTTATTCGATTATTTTCTATGGGCTAACCATTTTATCTTAAGTTTTTATTTATTTAAAAGGAATATGTCCTCCCCTTTTAATAAATAAAAAGCCCACCTTTTCCTCTTATCCTATGTTGCACAAATAAAGCATTTAATTCTTATTTATAAAGAAAAATAAAAATAAAATAAAAGAAAAAGTACTTTTTGTCTCACATGGACATAAATTAAATGCTCAACATAAAGTAAATGCTTCTAATTTTCTTATTGGAGGATATTTGTGCACAAGGATCAAGCTTCTTTTTTTCTCCACCATTGATTAAATCTTTTGCCTCTTAATCTCCATGGCCCATTCCTTTTTCATTCCCTATAAAAGGAGAGCTCTCTTCCTCATTTGCACACACAATTTTTATGTTATTGTTATGCTACAGGTTTTCTAGGTCATATTGGAGCTTTTGGAGATATTCTTGCATCTAGGGTTTGAAGATTTGGAGCATTGTTGGCATTCATCTTGGATCTTCATCAACACTCTATCTTCTTGTTTTCATTCTTGCATCATCATGGCTTTCTTGCTTCATAGTTAGATTTCATTTCTTGCATCTTTCATTTTCATAGCTTAGCTTGCATTGTACTTTCATTTCCATAGCTTAGCTTGCATCTTCATTCTTAGCTAGCTTGCATTGCATTGCATTTCATTTGATTCTTGGGGATATTGGCATTCTTGCCCTTGTCTTCATTGAATCTCCCATTGCATGGTTTACTAGCAAGGTTATTGGCTAAATAGCTCTAGCTGAGAGCATTCTTAAAACCCTTGCACTCCATGCCTAGGGAGCTATGGATCGATTTGTGAGGCATCATTCTTGAGTTCCCTTGCATGTAATGATTCATAGAAGTGTGGTCACATTTTCACCATACAACTAGAACACAAAAAATTTTGATAGAGGAACAAAACTGAACTGGGAGGATGAACTTGTGCATGGGCACTTCTTGGAAAGCTGGGAATTTAACCTAGAAAGTTGGGAAAATAGGGGAACTAATCTAACCTAAACTAACTAGTTTACAAAAATGGTTAAACAAAACCATTCACTGGCATGTTGAAATAGCTACCCATCTTTCTTAGATTACAACAATTTGCATGCTTATGGAAAGCTATTAAAAGATGAATACAAGAGACATACAAAATCACCTACTTGACAAAGATCTAGCTGATATAGATTTTGCTCACTTGGTCAAGCTGATTATAGGCACCATCATTTTGAAGAGAAATAGCAAGCAGTAATAAGACCTCTCTTACTTGGTCAATGGGGGCAATAAGAAGATCTGGTTCATTTTCAGCCTCAACTTCTGGTGGAAAACCACATTGGGATGGTGGCACAATTTGTACTCCTTTGATAACCTCCATCCTGGCCAAATACCTGATAGGGAAACCATGAGAGATGCTGGAGCTGGAGCTCTCCTTGATAAACTCAGGCTCCTGAGAGATTACTTTAGTCTGATTGATCTCCTCATCATGCTGGCTAGAAATGACCATCTCCTGTAGATTGTAGGTGTTCTCTGGAAGTGTGGGCTTGTCATCAAGATGCAAGCAGAAATGTTCCATCTTGTCCCAAAATTGATCTTCCTCTTCTTCTTCTAGATTCTTTTGTAGGAGAAGTATACCATTTCTAGCACAACTATCATGATTTGCTGAGGACTCATATGTCTTGACTTGTGCAGAGAGAGCCTCCTTTAGATCAGCAATCCTCTGTTCCATGCTCTCCTTTTCTTCTTCAAGTTGAGAACATTTCTCAACCTGCGTCTAATAGCTTCTTTTACATGTTTCAATGGTAGAAGCCAAGAATCTTATATTTTGCTTGAGATCCTTTAGCTCTCTCTCATGAAACTCCTCATGAGCTCTCAACTCCTTTTCTTTCTCAATTTGAAATTCATTGCCTCTATCAAACATGGCCTCCATCAAGACCTTTTGGTCTTGAACCACCTTTTCACAATTATTCTTATGAATTTCCAACTCTTCATAAGCATCTCTCTGGGTTGTTAATGTTCTTTGAAAATCTTCCTCCTTTTCAGCCATAGCAACACTAACCTTAATCAAATTTTCTTTGTACACTTTATTCAGCGTGGCTAGATTGCTTGTAAGGGCTGCTTGACTTCTTTGATGTCCTATAATGATTTCTTCATACTGCTTCCATCTAGCATCAAACTGCTTCTTTGCTTGTGCTCGCATGCTCCTTTTCTGTGTTTCCAACATCTCCTCATAAAACTTCTTTTGTGCTTCCAACCCCTTAGCAAGCTTGGCTTCATTTCTCTTATATTTCTCTGCTAGATACCTCCTATAACCTCGATCCTACTGAGCCAAAGCTTGTTGTTGTTGGATCTAGGCATGACGAGCATGCTCTTTCAAGGAAAGCATCTCCTCTTGAGGTTGTTGGTATGAGTAATTCTATTGCCATGGTACTAGAAGTTGGGTGGGTGGGGGGCAAGCATGGGGTGTATATTGATTCATTACTGCAACTGGGTAGTCCTACATGAAATCAGAAGTACCACTCCTCTGATAAGGCTAACCTCCATGAAATGAAGGGTTGTCCTCATGAAAAGAAGGATGGTAATCCATCTTAGGCATTGAATCTCCTTGAAACTAGTAAATGTGAACTTGGAGTCACCAGATATGCAAAATAATGACCTCTCAAAGGTCTACAACTTATTGGATGCATATCAAAACAAGCAAGAACTATGAAAATTATGATTTCTTGGTCCCACTGGGTGTGCCAGAATTATTATACACTGAGTTTGCACCTTTGTTTCAAGCTCTCTTGGTCTTGATAACTCAGTATAACATGGGAATCATCTCAAGGTTGTGGGACCTTTGCTAACTGAGATGAAACCTCCAGGTTCTAGGCTAGTTCCTCTTGGATTATCACCTTAGTTTTCTCTTAAACAGGAAAATAAATCTTTGAGGGGAAAGGGTTAGAAAGATTGCATGAAAAGGAAATAATTGAAAGAAAACTACCTACTAGGTGATGCACTGAAATTAGGGTTTGGATCTCAGTATAGAGGAATGAGATCAATGGGGGAATTAGGTCTAATAAATCACCACTCACTAGATAGGCTTACATAAGTATTTCATAGGAAGGCCTGAACAGAAAACTCAACCTATGACCTGCAAACAAACATCCTCCTCTGCAACTAGGTGTAGGGATGAGACAAGACTGCTAAGGGCTGTAGTATACCCACAAAACATCTAAATCAAATCAGACATAGTAACACACAAAATTGCAGAAAATGAGAGGGACTAGGAACACCAATTTCCATTGAAAACATACATAAACCTTCATCCAATAAGAGACAAACTCAGACAAAGAAGCATAGGGACATGAAGAATTGTCACAAAAATACTTTTGCAATGTTTGAATTCATCAATGGGAATTGTAGAACGTGGGAAACCAGGGGGTAGAAAGAAATGCCATGGATAGCTTCCCAAGAAAGAGTCTTTCTCTTTTTACAAAATGTGAATTCTGAGCTCAAAAGCTCTCAAAAAACAATATATACAACACTCACTACATGCAGGTAGGAGTCAAAAATCTAATCAGGGTTACAAGATTTACAATTTAATAATCAACCCTAGGGTACAAATTCTGATCATAAATAAAATTCTACAAATATCTCAACCGATTAGATATTTCTCCATGCGTGCCCATGCCTATACCACTAACAACTTGCAGACAAGCAACCTGGACTTATCCTCCTCCTACACAAAAACTCACCATGAATGCTAACTAGTACCTTCAGAGAACAAGAAATGACCCCTGACAGTCGGTCAAACTTCTTCATCAACTTCACAGCCTACAACCGTCCTCCAAAGTCATAAATTTTTAGCTACTTGCACTCACGGCCTGCAAACCAAAAACTGGCAAAACCTTCCTGGAAATATTTGAATTTTAATACTTAATGGCTAGCCAGTCACTTAAAACATGCCCATCGATATCCTTTTTTTTCCTAGCAAATGAGCGGCTCAGATCATCTTTGAAATGGTCGCAAACCCCCCGAAAGGTCAAAAATCCACCTCGGCAAGCTTGGACCAATGAGCATCAAGCACGTCATAATCGACCAACACCTCAGAAGGCAGATGAAACTGGACCCTGCATCAGATGGTGGTCGCATGATCACATGGGATTGGAAGATCTCATGCGGTCACGCGAACACCGTAGATCTTTCTCCCCTGTTATCTTGCTAAGATTCTCGGCCCCACCTCAAGTTTTACTGCAAACTTGACTCTGGTTCACCCCTGGGTTCAATTTTCCATTAGTCACTGGGTCGCTTAATTTTTTCCTTAACCCTAGCTACATCCAGTGACCACGTGAAAACTCTTAACTGCGCACTTGCTTTACCAACCCTAGGCCCATCCGCAAACTAAGATTCCAATCGAATGGCGGGCGCAAGATCTCATGGGGTTGGAAGATCCCGTGAGTTGTTATGACAACCATAGATCTCTTTCGATCACCACCAAACTGCAACCCGGACCCACAGACCGTTTCATCGAATAGTTGTCGCATGATCACATGGGGTCGGAAGATCCCATGCGAACATATGACCACCATAGATCTTTAGCACACTTAACAACTAGTCGCATGTTCGCATAGCCTAAAAAAAGCTATGTGATCATGCGACAAACTGCTATCATTTGTAACAGTACCAAATCGATTAGTCACATGGTTGCATAAGGGGAAAAAGACTTATGCGATCATGCAACAAATCACATGCAGCTCAACAAAAACATCAACTGGGCCCCACTGGTCGGAGTTGTGCACTTGTGAAATGCCGATGCCAGAGGAAGAAGTGTGAAACATGAGGGGTCGAAAACACAGAGGGTTTTCAGACCGAAGATCGAAAACATAGAGGACTTTCAGACTGAAGGTCAAAAACATCCTAAGCTTTCAGACCAAAAGGTAGAAAACACAGAGGGTTTTCGACAGTGAACTTTTTTTCCTGGAACATAGTCGCAGTAGCACACAAACAATTCCTGCAACATTAAAACTTGAATAACTTCCTGGGTATTGAGATTTAAGTCATGTGATCTAAATTGGGGTTTGACAACACATTGAAGAACATAAGGTCAAGATCATATGGCATAAAACTTTGAGGATCTACTTCGCAAGTGAAAACAAGTTGCAGCAGGGCGGGACAAACGCAGGAAAACTTCAAAGACAAGACCAATTCACAAAATTTTTTACATTGATGGAACTTGGTCTAACAAAGAGGCTAGGATAAAGTAACATGAAAAAAAGAAAAGGCCAAGAATTGGCTTAGGTCATAGGAAATTATGTCTAGTATTAACCGAGCTAGGTCGGTCTAGTATTAACCGACCACTTTAGTGCTAACCGACCGCCGTAGTGTTAACTGAGCATTACAGTGTTTTACCTAGCTAGGTCATTGTAGTGTTTACCAACCAATCCAGAGATGACCAAAAAATGCAGCATGAAATTTTTAGGGACACATTGGCAGGGGAAAAATAGAGACCTGGAAACTTGGCCAAATTTGCAAAATGGAAATTTTGGGCAACAATTAGAACTATAAAGTGTGTTTTAAGGGGTTGTAATGTGTTATAAGTGGTCCTAGGATCCCTTAGAACATATTACAACCCCTTAGGACCCTTTAGAACACATTACAACCCATTATGACACATTTTAAGGTTCTTATGTGTCCTAATGGGTAATAATCAGTCGTAAGGGATCCTAATGGGTCCTAAGAGGTGCTAGGATCCATTAAAACACATTAGGACACATTATAATGATAAAGTGTGTGGTAATGGGTTATAATGTGTTCTAAGTGGTCCTAGGACCCCATAGGACACACTTTCTGGTTCTAATGTGTCCTAATGGGTCATAATGGGTTGTAATGGCTCTTAAGTAGTTGTAATGGGTCCTAAGTGGTTTTAATGGGTCATAATGGGTCCTATTCAAATCTAAGTATTCCTTATGTATCATAAGGGTTCATAATGGGTCGTAAGTGGTCCTAGGACCCCTTAGGGTGCATTAGGGCCGCTTTAGGACCCATTAGGACCCCTTAAAACACATTAACCATCATAGGATAGACTAAAGGGTTATAAGTGGTTGTAATGTATCGTAAGGGGTCCTAATGCATCCTAAGGGGTTGTAATGGGTTGTAGGACCACTTAGGTCTCATTATGACACCTTATGATACATTAGAACCACTTACAACCCATTAGTGTGTCCTACAATGGTTAATGTGTTCTAAGGAGTCCCAATGGGTCCTAAGGGGTCCTAAGACCACTTAGGACCTACTATGACCCCTTATGATACATTAGGACCACTTAAAGCCCAATAGAACACATTATGACCCATTATGACCACTTAGTATCCATTTTAATCCCTCAAGACATATTAGTATGTCCTACGACGGTTAATGTGTTCTAAGGGGTCCTAATGGTTCTAATGTGTCCTAATGGGTCCTAATGTGTCCTAAGGGGTCATAATGTGTCCTAAGGGGTCATATAACCATGTAGGACGTATTACAACCCCTTAGGACACATTAGGACACATTAGGACACATTACAACCCATTATTATGTCCTACACCCCATAATGTGTTCCAAGGGGTATTAATGGGTTTTAATGTGTCCCAATGGGTCCTAATGCATCCTATGTTGGCATAACTAGTTGGATATTGTTGATTTATGTTGCTACTCATAAAGACAATTGGTATACATGATAATCAGTTATATGTTTTTCATTAATGTCAAATTATTTGGCATGATGTTTTGGTCTATAAAAGTATAAACCTTTGTCACACTTTTATAAAGGAAAAGGTCAACAGCATGCAAACTATTCAACTTTAATGATATAAAAGTGGCATTTATGTTTAGGATTTGGAGATGATGTAAACTGATAAAATGTGTAAAAGTACATGAATTTTATGCTTATAATTTTTTTTAAAAGTTGAACAAGAATTGACATAGTTTTTTAGTTTTGAAGTCAATTTTTTAATTGTTGAAAATGCTGAAAATTGGGGTCTAGTTCCCACAAAGAAAGTATATGCAAATAATCTTTTTTTCCTCTGATTTCAAAATATGTTATAAATGACATGTATAATTAGTGCAAAAAAGAAGAAATATTGGTTTCCTATGTATATTTTCTCCGTTATAACTACTCAAAGTTGAACTTATCTGAAATAGATAGTTTTCATCTCCCGCCAAATTTCCCCTATCAAATCTAAACTTTTAAGAAATAAAAATACACATTCTTGAATATGACTCTCTCCTCTAGCGTTAAATATAAAGTTTAATTTTTTTAAATATGTTTTACTATTGTTTTTCTTTTCTTGAAGCAATGTCTTCTCAAATTTTAAAATACCTACTTGCAATATTTTGAAATTATAATATAATAGATCTAATAAAAATACTATAAAACTTATATGATGATAATCTTGACTTTGACCTCTACAAAAGAGTATTTTTTATATTTAAAAAAAAATCATTAAAAAGAGTAGGAGTTATTGAAACGTCACTTTTCTAAAATGATTTTATTTATTTGGTAATTGGACCCAAATTGGTATAAAACATGCATCTAATAGATATTTCCAATTGGAAAATATGAAGCACTTATTTAACTTAGCTGGAATGAATATAGCTAGACCATATGTTTGACAAAAATTAAATTTTTGTTAGAAATACTCAAATTCAGCTCGGCTGATAAGTTAGCCTGAAACGTGACACAATTTTGTGCTTTTACCATCAATACTTAATGAGAAGTTAAGTAAGGTAAAGGATATGTTGATAGAAACCTTATTGGGTAATAGTTAAGACAAACAATGGTAGACAGATGAATAATTTGATTATTTATCAAAATATGTTAAGGAGTTAACTGAAGTATGTTGTTCATAAAAATGATAACTAGATATGAGTAAAGATGAAGGTAATTTGATAAAAATACTTACTAGTAAACTATTGTCTTATTGGTACAAAGGAAGTCTTATCGAAGATAGTAAAGATCTAAAGGTGAGAGAAGAATAGATGATGAAATAAGAAAGAGGGACAACTCAAGCATAATCTAAGGAGAAAGGTGATGACACAAAAATTGAGGTAAAACATAATAAGGAAGTTTCTACAAGAGTAAAATGGTTTATCAATTAGTAACCCGACAAGGATATAAAGAAAAGAAATATGGATGATTAGATTTGATATGAAAGATACATATCATTGGATTTAGGTTTAGGGTTAATGATTGAGGAAATTATACTTAAGGAAGAAAGAAAGAAAGAAGAATTTTCGTATCGTGATGAAGAATAGAAGAAGATTGTGGTGAAAGACTGGATATCAGCGGAAAAGAGAAGTATTGTTGTGATCACATATAAGAACAAAGAAATGAATTGGTATTTTATTGTGTCAAGGAACTTCATTGGATTTGAATTAGCAAGATTAGTGAAAACTAAAGATCATTTGTTAGCTGTTACTATCTAACAATTGTGATAGTAAAGTCCCTTATCGGGTGACCCTAACAGGTCTATTGTAAAATCCTCTAACCAGGTGGCATTCACAAAAGAGTGTCTAAAATCCTCTAACCAGGTTACTACTAACAGAGTTAAATACTTTAACAGGTCTCTAGTAAAATCCCTTAATCGAGTAGCATTTAACCGTGCTTTTGTAATCTTAATCAGGTGGACCTTTAACAGGGCAGACTCTTAACCAGGCGTATTCCAAAATAGGAAAATTATTTGTGGGTATTGTTCTCACAGCGTGGTTTTCAACCTAATCAGGTTTTCACGAGATAAATATTGTTTTTATTATTGTGTGAATGATTTTATATGTTGCACGGATGTTTAATGTTAAGTTAACTAATAATGATGTTATTGGTTAAAATATATCTTAATTCAATAAATCTATTTAAAGAAGTATTGAGACTATGAAATTTAGTTTGGGTTTGTGATTACTGATTCAACACCCCCCCCCCCTCCCCCTCCCCCTCCCCCTTAGTAATCAATCATATACCTACATCCTAAGGGGTTTTAATGTTTCCTAAGGGGTCCTAGGACTATTGAGGACCCATTATGACCCCTTATGATACATTAGGACCCCTTAGTACATATTAGTGTGTCCTAAAATGGTTAATGTGTTCTAAGAGGTCCCAATGGGTTCTAATGTGTCCTAATGGGTCCTAATATGTCCTAAGGGGTCATAATGGGTCCTAAGTGGTTGTAGGATATTGTACCATGTTACAATTACAATAATTGGATGCAAATTGTTCAATATAAAAAAAAATTATGTGTAGGTATGCACTATCAACAAATTATATACAATGGAAAGAAAAAATTATCAAAGTAAAAGATTTTCTATGAACATTGATGGAAGAGCAAAAGAAACAAGGAATATTGTGAGTTTTATAAATAGTACTCGACCTAGGTCAACTAATAAATGACCCAATTACATATTCGAGGCGCGTGAGGGAAATCATGTTTTTTTATGTGCAATAAAATCAATAAGTGCAGGGGAAGAGCTGCTAATAGATTACCATTTGAATCTCATAGATAAAAACAAAGTTACTATCATGGGGGTGGTAAGTACTATATACAATTTAAAATAACCTCCAATTAATGACTCCAATATACCATTTTATTAATAAGTATTTTTGCTAAGTCTATTTCTTTCATTTCGCTGAAGTTTTTATATTTAATCTGTCTCAGGATGACATGGATCCACCACAAGACAGAGGTGGGAATGTTCCTCCCACCCCTTCTTCAAAGAAGGTAAACCTTAGTTTAATTATACGAATTAGATAGAAGAAAATTTTTATATTATTATGTTCTTTTCTTTAGGGTTTTGGAGTTATTCTGATAGTTTTACTAATATTCCTGTAACAAATTAATGTTCAAGGAAAGAGGAAAATGCCTATAATAACTCAAGCAATAGTTGCAGATTTGGAGGTGACAGTATTATGCGATGATGACATCACATATACATGTGACCCCATAAAGATGATAAGAAAGAACCTAAAAAAAATCAATCAAATCTTCTTAACCTCTTGCTCCATCCATATCCAAATAAGGAGATTCGGGTGTAGAGAGATGAATTGATACAGAGAGCACATTTTTTGGAAGTAAGCAATAATGAATCTTTAGTTATAACAAAAGTTCAATAAAGATTTATATTTTATACTATTTTATGTCCTAAACTAAAATATGTATATTTTCTTCTTACAGGATTTTTTGAGTACTCAACCACCTTCTCATGGACATTGTGAGGCCGATACTAGCTCAGGTCCCTTAGGTAAAATAATCCTTAAGTTAAAAAGTTACAAGGATTTTTTTCTTTGGAATATTCACAAACTTCATTGGACTTACTGATTAGAAATTTACATTTTTCATTGGACTTACAGATACCCTAGATGAGGTTTTTGTGACAGTATTTTTATTCAAACTCATACTTATATTATTTCAGAATGTCTTTGCTAACAATGTATTTTTTAGGTCATCAAGGGAAGATGCCTCCTCCTATTGGGACCAACAATCTGACATTGTTGACTGCAATGTTGGCAATGAAGAGAATGCAAACATCCATGTTTGCACCATTTGCAGTTGGTAGATCCTTTTTTTTCTATATTCAGTTATGTGTTAATTATGATTTTATTTTTACTTTAATCTTGGGTGCATTTCATAATGGATTAATTTTGTGCAGTAGAAGATACACCTCCTCAAGATATAGATCAGGCCAGTACTAGTGATAATTCACCATCATTTCCTGGATCTACACATGTTGCTAGTACAAGAAAATTGCAGACGTCATTATTGTTGACCGATGAAGATATGATTCCTTTAAAATTACCTAAGCTTCTAGGTAGTTTAAAATTATTATTAATTATATTCTAATATTAATTTACTTATTCATAACTTATTTTTGGATTGATGATCCTATGTTTTTTTTGTAGTGAACGATGTATTTTTATGAAAAGCTTAATGAGATGACATTGTCACTATTTAGGCCCACCATACGTACAAGGTGGAACATCATATGTGAACTAACTCCATCCCATTACTTTGATTTCATATAATTGCTAGAATATTTTTCCTTTCATTTCTTATAGTATATTCAAGGTACACAACTTCAGTTAATTGTTTTATCTAACAATTTTGTTTTTTCTTACAAGGTGGAATTTACAAGATAAAAAATTAAAAGCTCAGCTCATAAAATATTTAGAGGATCTATTTGGAAGTAACATTTTTTATAGCACCAAAGTTCTTTAGAGAGATTGAAAACATCTAAAGACTATGAGGGACTCATATAGAAGGACTCTAGTGAACAACCCAAAGTATGAATGTCCTCCCTTGATTGCAGAGAAGAAGTGGAGGGAATTCATTTTGGATGCAAGGGATAAAGTGCAAAGTAAAAGAGGAATTACACTACCAAAAAATAATAGAAGATATGCAATAGTGTTAAGTAGAATGTAATTATGCACTAATTAGTTATCTTTATATTAATATAATCTAACATATTTCAAAATTTTCATAGACTGCAGGACACATCAAAGGTTACAAAGGCCAGACTAGATAAGAATGGCCAACACAAACTTGGCTCTAGTGGTTATCTGAATCTTCAAGCATGAATTGTAAGTAGCAGTAAATGAAATTTTGAATCAATTTTTTTATAAATGGAAAAAAAATTTGTTTAATCAAACAATACCTTCACAATTGATGATATTAAGCCAAAAATGCAAGGGTCATATTTTAATATAGCGTCCACAGAAGAAGATAAAAATATTTTTGTCAAGAAAGGCTATAAAGTCGTGGTTGAATGCCTACGCCAAGCTTCCTCTGGCTAAACCCAACATTCTGTTGCATTGGTTCACACACAAGTAAATAGGCCAAATGAAAAATATTTCAAATTGAATACTTGAGAAATAATCTATTTGATGTTAATCTCGAACATAAATTGACTATTTTTGTTTTAAAAAGAAAATAATGATAACAATGCGCATGACATTGCAATGCAACCTTCTAATCCAATCATAGAACCTGCACATGACGAAGGCATTGATGTGCATCGCAATGATGGAGGTATTCATTTTCTATTGAAAATTAATTATGAAATTATTAATATAATTTAACATCTTAAATTGAAATTGGTGTAACCTTTTTTGTGTATATTTTAGAGCATGCAGAATGTCATGGTGAATGAGTGGAGGATGATCCAAGTTTTCACCATGTTGACATTGGGGTTGAACAAAATGTTATTGTAGATGATGTGGCAATGTCAGGTAAAGAAAATATATGTTATGTTCTTTTAAAAAAAATTTGATTGGTTGTTATGTTCTTTTAATTAATGAAATACTTGTAACACTAATATAAAATGTTGTGAATTTAACCAATTTAGTGGTTATTGTAGTAGACCCCCCTTTGGCGCACTAGCCTCATCCTCTATGACACAAGACAAGGAATTTATTGAGATCACAAGAAGAAGAGGAGGGAAATTATGAAGATATTGATGCTCTGCTTATCCATTACATTAAAAAAATGAGGAAAAAACCAAAAAAGAAACGATTGTAATAAACCTTTTTTTATAATGAAAGAACATTGTCTTAATGAATGTTGATGAATGATGTGTTAATGAATTATTGACGAATGTTATGCTAGTGAATTATTTATGAATGTTGTGTGTTAATGAATTTTATGTGTTAATGAATGTTATTTGATTATAATGATTGAATGTTATATTTTATAAATAGATGAATAAATTAATGTTAGAAGTTAATGGGGAATTTAGAGTGGTGTTAGTGGGGGTGGGGCTGAATGATCTTCCTCCTTTATGTGGTTGGACTTGTTAATTAGAGAATATTAAACTATTCTCAAAACCAAGTGAAGCTCAAACTAGATCCCACTCACTCTAGGATCACCAACCATTAGGCTTATTCTCCTAGCCTAAAATCAACCAACTCCATGACCATTGATTCTACTCACACTCTTCATACTTGATAAAAAAATCTTCATAAAATCATTATGTCCACTATCTTAATACTTTTGATTGTCCTCACCAATTTTTTCTCTTCAATATCTATCATATCCAATCCAAAGTCTTAGATTGGATTCCACTTGGTCTTATCTTTCCCAACACCTTGCAACATGGATTACACCCATGCAAGGACCCTTAATTCAGTACTCCGAAAAAACACAAACCTTAGCTCACTATCCCAATTCTGATTTTGGAACAGTCACATATCAATCTCCCAAGATAGTCATCTCAATATCCCTCACTGACCTTAGTATCCTTTGGTGACTCTTAGGAAGCCTTCCCTACTTCCCCTAGGCTTTTCTCACCAATTCTAGATCCTTACAAGATCATTCAATACCCCTGCATAAAATAAAACCAAAACATTGAACTTTTGAAAAATTCCAATTGAATTTTTTGATGTCACATGAAAGTATGATATATAGAGGCATTAGTAAGATATTGGAAAACCTTTTGTAAGCTTCGTAATGTTCTCATTCCCAATACTAAATTCATGTTCATTTTTAAGCTCCTTATTTGTTTACACAGTAGGTTATCAGGCATCTCTTTTTCTCCTTGGAAGACAATAATGTGCTGAAGACAATCACAATATTTTGTCAATAAGAATTTTAAGGTACAAAATCTAAACATTTTACATTACTCTTGATTAACTTATTTTCCAAATAAATTTTCATGACCATGTTTGTTAAAATATTTGTAACATGTTCTCTTTCTATGATGACATGCATGCTTTTGAATATACATGTGCTTTGTATTTCTTTTACAAATTCATATTTTCATCTTTTATTTGGATATAGTTTACCAATTTAGTTGTAAGATAAACATTCTTTCCTCGTTATTTGAGTTAAAGGTGATTCCCTTGCTAAATAGACACATATTTTTAAGCATACATGTATTTTTCCCTTCTTTTGTAATTGTATCAAGCAGTCAAGTCTCTCAAAGATTTCAATAGATTTATAAATGTGTTCCCTTTGCTAAATAGACACACCTAGTGTTAAGCATACATGTATAAGCCTTCCTAGTGTCTAAGCCTTCCATGCATCAAACCCTCCATTTAAGGGACACTGAGCTATGGATTTATTGTTCTTGACCATGCAGTCACTTCCAGGACCTTCTAAGATTCATTTCACCTTGTCTTGGGTACAAAAATAAGGAATCAAACATAAAATACCATCCTCATATGGATAGAATGCTCATTGCTACTCCCATGGCACTATTACTGCCAAAAAGTTGTAAATGGTAGCAAGATGAATCAATTTATGCAAAATTTCCAATGTGAAGCAAGAGGCCTATAGAGGTCACTATATAAAGGATTGATGTGTTGTAGTCTTTAGGGGATTTGAAGGGAATAAACATATAATAAAATTTTGTTATGTAATGATGTAATAAGAGCCATCACGATATAAGAGGCTCACTATTGTGTGCAATGATATGATCATTGTGTATTACAAAACCAAATCTTCATTTCATGTGTATGAATGGTCATTGATTCAAATGGGTTAAATGCCTTATTTGTGCTTCAATTTTTAGGGAACCTCCAGGGATGACATTCTTTCAAATATATCATTTATTATGCTTTCCATTTCCTACGTTCCTATTAGGGAATCTGCAAGAGGAGTCTTTTATTCTTACTATTTTGAGAAATGTTGTTACATAACCTCAATTGATAGGAAGCGAGATCATTGGAAGAGGCCATTTGATCAGCTTCAATATCAACATAGCACTTTTCTTGAATGTCTAGCATTTTGTAGGCCCTTTTATCATAGCAACACAAATTCTTGAAAGTCTAACATTAAAACCATAGTCAAGATGTGATTAGAAGGTGTAATGAGTAAAAAGGATCATATTTGTTGAGTTGTAGAGAGTTTAAAACTAACTATTGTAACTTATAACCTGGCTGTCAATGGTTATAAGTTGCAATAGTTATTTTTAAGTTGTCTACATTCGGTTTTAAGGGTAGTTTTAGGTTGTTGTTGGGTATTAGAAGTATGAGGCTCTATTTAAATGTTGGATCCACAAAAATATTGTTTGGGAGAAGAGGAATGTAACAAGTTTTGATCAATAAATAAATTAATTTCTGCAATAAAGAAAATGAAGTTAGTATATCCTCCTACTAACTTGATGATCCTAGGGTAAATGAAGTTGGTTAAAGACCTAGAAGGTCACTTAATGATGTCTGTGGGCCATTAGAGCCACTAGGTGATGTAAAATGCACTAAAAGTGCCAAAGAATGTAATGTTGCCTAGTTGGAAAAGTAAGGCCTATAAAGGCTCATATGAGGGTTTAAGGGGTCTAAGAAATTTTAAGGTATAATATTGGGAAATGATCCTAAAAAGGCCTTTTAGAAGTTGTTTGCAATAATATAAGTGAAAAGGGATGAAGAGTTGTCGAGTTGAGGGGTGTGCTCCTTCATTCAATAATATAATACAACTCTTCATCTCTTTGCACATATATTATTGCAAAGAACTTCTAAAAAGCCTTTTTAGGATCATTTCCCAATATTAGACCTTAAACCCTCTTAGACCCTTAAACCATCATATTAGCCTTTATAGGCCTTACTCTGCAAAATAGGCAACATTATATTTTTTGGCACTTTTAGTGCATTTTACATCATCTAGTGGCTCTAGTGGCCCACTTACATCATTAAGTGACCTTTTAGGTCTTTAAAAATTTTTATTTACCCTAGGGTCATCAACTGACAACAAGTTCAAGAGGGACTGCATTTGTTTTGTAACAACACCTCAAAGGCTTCTTCACTAGGATCATCGTCATTGATCCAATCAATGCCATAACCCAAATAGGGGTGGTCCCACAATAGTTTGTTCCACTTTTTGGCCAACTTTGACACAGAGATCAACATTCTGAGAAAAAAATTCACTTTCGAACACCTGTTGCCACAAAACTATTAGGAAATTGAAGATGATGTAAACTAGAGTCTTTTAGGATTTTCTTTCTAGTTTCTAAATATATTTTTATAAATTCATTTAAATTCATTTAAATTCATTTTTCCTTCTCCTTCGAAAAGTGGTTTGTGTGAAAAACTATGTTTTTAAGGAGTTACCGTCACTTGGATCAACATAACTTTTTTTTTAAATATGATAACGATGTAATTCTTTCGAGGTTATATTTGTAACTTCAATATCTAAAGGATGCAATTGGTTTAATTAATTTTGGGTTAATATTTCATAGTTTATTATGTTCCAAAGTGACAGTAATTTTAATTTAGACATAAGGTCACTTGGATCGCTCTAACTTGATCTGTGTATATCGAAATTCATTTTTTCTTTTTTTTTTATAGAAAGGTACCACAAATAATCTTTTCCTACATATTTTTCATAATTTTTTAGAAAGCTTGTTCTGAATGGCATCATACTACATAGATAAGTTTTTCAAATGGATTCATTTGATCTACCAAAACATAAAGTTGAAGTGATTTTTTGTCAGCATTTTAATAGGTGTGAAGGAGACTCCATTGTAGGTATGAATGAGGAGTATAGATTTATATCAATGTTGTTTTAATCTAAGAGGATTTGAGCTAACCATTTGTAATTAATTCCTTTAAATGGAACCTCTCAAGGCTTAAATAATCATATTTTATTAAAAATGTGTTATTTTAGCAAAAATCAGCATGTCTAAAAAAGTGGGACACTATTGTGGGACCACCCATAGAGTACAAAGAAATTCCTTGTGCCACCCATAGGCTCCACACCTTTTTAGTCAACTCAATGTCCCTCAAATACATCAGCTAGTTTCAACCAACCAACTTAACTCATCAACAATCCCTTACCCGGGTGTTAACTAGGCCTAATTCCTAGAAGCCTTGTTAACGGGTTTTCCAAGGACTTCAAAAAACTTCTCCAAAGGGCTATCAGATCTGAAGAAATATTCAGATACCCTTTTCACTATTACATAACATTTATTAGAAGCACCTATTTCTCTTTTGGATCATTTTTCCAAACCAATACCCTGGTACCTTGCAAATAGCCCTATTAGACCTCTATTTACAAAGAAACTACTTACTCCATCCAACCCCAAACTTCCCAACCATGAAATAAATTTCATACATGATTTAAATCAACACATTCTCAAGTTTATAGGAAATTCCACCAAGTTTTAACATTCCAACCATCAAACCCTCACTCCTAGAGACACTAGCCTAGGGCTTTGTAAAAAAGACCTAACCACACACTGCTAGATCCTTCCAATGGATCCTACACCATACAATGATCATGTCTAATAATAAAATTTCATAAAAAGTGGCCCTCCTTCAAGTAGATCTTCCAGACCTTGACTGGTGATATCTACTCTATACCCTTTATTAACATTTACCTCCAATCAATGATTGATTTCCTCAATTTCCTGTCCATCCCTACAATCAGACATATACTAGAACATATTGTACAGGGTTGACTTCCTCCCACAAGAAAAATTAAACACAGAAAGTGGGAGAAGTCCTTGGTCTCATGGAAACTTCAAAATAGTAGATGATTGATTGCACAAAACTATTTAGGAATAGTCAACACCAAATTGAGATTATTTATCTCAAAACTCCATAAAACATTACACACTTAGTATGGAAATGAAAGTAACTCAACCTAAAACCAATCTACTTCATTTACAAATCACTTTGCATTTGAATAAAGGATTTAATACCATAGAGACAGGGATTGTGCCCTTACGGCTAGAATATGATTGTCACGGGAAATATTTGTTTATTGATTTAAAATTGATTACATTTTACTTTCCCTGACTCATACACACTCCTAGCTCATACAAGTTTATAGTTGATGTCACCAAGTTTTAAGAATTTTTTATTTTTAAGATCCTTATTGTTGAAGTTATGTATCTGTGATAGAGACTTCAATTTTGTTTTTGATGTTACCTTCTATATCTATTTATGTAAGAAGTTTTTTGTGAGCCTTATTGATGATACTTGTAATTATCCAGTTTGCATATCTGTGTTGATATAGATATTATGTGTAATATTGTGTCACTATCATTGGTGATTAAGAAAGTGCTTAATCACCAATGATAGGTATACTTACTATTGGGTCGTGTTTCTTTTATGTTTGGCATCATCAAATATTTTGATATCGGTATTAACCGATTAATATTATCGGTTTCATGTTTTGATTCGTAACATTTATATGACTGATTTTATTATTGGTCTCTTCATTTTTTGTGGCACTTAATATTTATTATGTTGGACATTGAGTATTATCGGCATCATTATCTTTGTAATGCCTGAAGTAATGGTTCTCCACCTTACTTGGTGGAACGCCAAGTAAGGTGAAGTGTCACCTTCCTAGGGGATGATTATTCAATAGCAAGTATCCATTTCACCGGATGTTCATGTAGAACAAAAGCCAACTATTCTGGGCATAACATTCATCATCAAAGATAATTAGAAGTATCCATCTCAGAGATTTTGTGTAGCAATTTTATTCATGCTTTGGACAACATATGAAAGGCAACATTTAGTCTATGCTCATCTTGTGATGTCTTCATTTTAACTTAGCAATATTTGATTCTTAATCGGTGAGAGATTAAGATCAAAATTTTGTATTAGTTTTGGTAAATAATAAAGGATATACTCTTTCTATGGACTAGGTTGTTTCCCTCGGTGACGAGGGTTTTTTCCATGATAAAAAGTTGTGCCTTCTTCTTTTGTTTTTCTATTTTATGCAATCTTATTTATATTGCTATATTTTGGTTCAAATTTAACACTTATTTGTTTACACTGCAGGTTCTCACGCATCTCTTTTTCTCCTTGGAAGACAATAATGCACTAAAGGCAATCACAATATTTTGCCAATAAGAATTTTAAGGTACAAAAGCTAAACATTTTACATTGTTTTTTTTCTAAATAACTTTTCATGAGCACGTTTTTTATATAATATTTGTAACATGTTCTCTTTCTATGATGACATGCATGCTTTCGAATATACATGTGCTTTGCATTTATTTTAAAAATCAATATTTTTATCTTTTATTTGGATATAGTAGAATATTGAGTCTCCTATGCTACAAACCCTCCATACCCTATCATTGGACTCGTAAGATTCCAATGACCCACTCCTAGTTTTCAATAGGCAGTCAATCAATGTGAACAAATTTTTAGACTGATCCTCATCATAATTCAAATAGTCCTAAATACTCTATTTCAATTACCATCTCATCAAATACTTGACTTTCCACACTTGGTTGATCTCCTTCCTTTCTTGTAATGCAAACACCAAATATTTGATCAAATATTTTATAATGCCTCTGAATGCGGTGAGCTTCACAATCTACAAAAATGTCAGACAAAGATGTAAAGAAAGAAACACCTTACTAATCACTAACTCCACTTCTACCATACTTTCACAACACCAGATTACTCTCTTTTTCTCCTCCTCACCAATAATAATCACAACAATGATAGCTCACAAATGATTATAAAATCAACAATTGTCTCCCTCAAAATATCTTTACCTAAACCTATAATGTTGGGCTATGAAAATTATCCCCCTTACTGGTCCTATTTGATAGAAGTGTAGGTAATTTAGCATTTCTTAAATAAGTTTAACAAGATGTAATTTGGCATTTGGCATCAAATACCACTATATATTTTTTGGTAGATCTATCTTACGCCTTATATTTTGTAAATAGAAGGTTGATGTTTGTACGCCTTATATTTTACTTACAACTTATATTTTCCTTATCTTACAGGTAAATCATTTGCATCCATTTCTTCATTTATTGATCTTCCTCTTCAACAAGCTAGTGTCAAAAGGTCCACCTCCTTTAGCTCATTTCCAAGACTTGAAGGGAAATGATTGTCTACATGCACATTGTAAGGGCTTAAAGCCTTGAAGACTTCAAATCTAAATAGCTAGGAAACACTAAATTTTCTAATGTGTCTTGGTTGTTTTGATTAGAAGTCTTCGAGTCTTTAAGTTGCGACAATTCAAGGACGAGCAATGATTGTCTATATCAAAGGCACGCTTGATATTATCAGCCATGATTTTGATATAGACCATATGATTGAAGTTGAAGATAAAGGCATGCTCATATTCTCTTATTCTCTAATTCTTCATTATATGAAATGGATCTTGGATCATTGTGAGTTTAATAACCCGTTAAAAAAAAATTAATTTTTTTTTTTTAATTAACAAAACCGTTCGTCAATTTATCGATGCCCCTTGAACTATTCTACAATGAGAGGGCTATAAAATTGATGAAATAATCTTCGTAGTGTAGTTGGAATTTTGGTGCCTACGACTCTTCATTTTGACGATCATTGCGTCGCTTATATAGCATCACCGTCATTTTTTTGTTAGTGTTCATGTTGTACCATCATTGAAATTGTGAAAAATAGGGAATGGATTCATCATAAGGTGGACCGGAATTATTGACCACACAATCCATTTCTTTCGACGAATAGGTGGTCGGTATTGCGGCGACAATGTTGGTCGTCGATGTCTTCGACTAAAAAAGTTCAACATTCAGTGTCGTCAAATATTAGACGTTGTTGAGTTGCAAAAACAACTAATGAGTGTCAAAAATTGGGCAAAAATTTACTAGTGTGGTTATATAATTATAAAATTTAATGATGATATAGGATGGTATTAAACATGGGATAAATATTTAATATGCTAATTACTAATGTTAGTGGAAACAATTCTATCAAATCACAAAATAATAGTGGGTAATCTAACTCACTCTTTCTAGTTCAATCTTTGTATGACCACTCTATTATTTAAGTTGTTGTATTCCACATCTATGGTTGGACATGATAGAAGTGATCTTACCAAATTATCTCAAAATAAAAAAAAATGGAAATTTTAGTTATAGCTAATAAGAGAAAGAAAAGCATTGGTAGCCAAGAGTTGCGAGTGGCATGGTGATTGATGATTAAATTTATTTTTTATAGTGGGAAATCAAAATCATAGATTTAAAATTTATGTTTTTCGTATAATGGAAACAACAATGACAAACATACTTCTAGATCCTGAGAACGCTAGGGATAAGCAGACTTTTTTGACATTGAATAATCTCTCAACTATGTATCTATGCTATCAATGGTAGCATGCTATCGATGACATGGATCATCAAGTTTATGTAAACTTTGCTAGTACTTTAGACCACCTTCACATACTCAAACAACACCATACGTAGTATGTTATAGAGGAGATTATAAAAGGGTTAAAGTTAACTCTTCCTATCAATGTTATTCCTACAACCTTTGATTTTTGTAATGATGAAGATTCTAATGGGGTGGAAAAATTTTATCCACCACCTCTAACTAATGATCACAAAGGTTGCAAGTAGTCATGTGGATTTTTAGTAAGGTTTAGGTAAAAAAAATTCTCACACTCATTTGGACATAACATGTATAAATTCTAGTCCATGTTATAGGATTACAAGTCATGATAGTTTACATCTTCTCCAATGCTCATACTAGAGCATATTTAAATTCACTTTTAAAAATAACTTTAAACATAATCTTAAGCTCAACAGTAATTTCAAATAACTTCATAAAAATACTCTATACAAAGTTACAAATATTGCTACTTTTACACATTATCCTTGTAGCCCTCATGAGTTGTAGCTCTAGCTTATCTATTGCTAATGATATACATAAAATAATATTAATTATTTTTCTCCAAGAGTTTCCCAAACCAATGAACTGATGCTTTCGGATAGCGATTCAAATAGTTATTATAATCTACATAATACAACCCGAATCGAACTGTAAAGCCACTTGCCCACTCAAAGTTGTCTAACAAGGACCATGCAAAGTAACCTTGTATATTAGATCCATTCCTGCCATTCAACAATCACAATATTTTAATATTTACTATTAAAAAAACAAATACAATTTTTGTAAGATTTACCTTATTGCTCCTTGAACAAATGATAAATGCTTTGAGTAGTAGTCAATTCGCCAAGTATCATTAAGAACTTTTTTCACTGATAATGTATCATCATTTTTCTCATCAACACCTACAATATTTAATCATAAATATATTAATTTTTTCATGACTTCAAAATAATAATACTTTTAATAAAATTGAAGTATAAAAATATATTTCTCCTAACAATAAAATCTTTTCAAAAAATAAAAATTACAGCCGTAGCCAAAACTTTAAATGAACTTTACAAACAAGATAGTCAGCATCCTTAAAAATCGGTTTTGTTAATTTAATGCTCTACAATATTTAACATATTCAATCTACAAACTGTTTACCATTCTCTGTGATGAAAATCAATGGATTGTCATATTTATGTTTTATGTACGACAACAGCTTGCTTATGCCAGGGGGATACACGTAAAGCCAACTCGATGCTGCCTGTTGTCCGCAATTAAATATTAACATTGGCCACTCAACTTTACATAATATTGCTTATTTAATAATTCTTAAACTTTTGTGAGCCTTACCACTGGTCCAATGAGCACACCATTTCTCTCAACTGAAAACATTTCCACAGCAATTTATGTGAGAGTTTTGTATAAAACATTGTCAGAAGTAGAAAAAATTAATTCATACTGATATTGTGATGAATATTGTGATGAGGATTCAACTGTGTAGTTTTTGAAATAAATTCTTTGATTCATGTTTTATAAATGGTGGTTCACAAGAACCCATCTTTCATGAGAATGAATGCAATATTTACTATTCATTGCATCTAGGTGATGTTCACAAAGGTGAAGCTCTGGACTTTCCTGGTGGTCACCCATCCCAATACTATTTCAGTTCAAGCATGGAGTTTTCTCTAAGGTTAAGCCAACTTTGCTTGTAACTTCATTTGTAAAACCTTCAGCTGGAATAGTATTGGGATTGGTGACAACCTGGAAAGTCCTTGTGCTTCACCTCTATATTTTATTCATTTTCATTAGAGATAGATTCTTGTGAGCCACTACACATGAAACTTGAGTCAATGAATTTAAATAAAAGCTACACAATTGAATTCTGATAACAATATCACAATTTAACTTGCACCTATTTACTCCTATTTATCAAGATCAATTCATATCCTTTAGAATATAGAACTGAAAGATGTGTACCTGTATAATTAACTTGAGAGTCCGGTGAGCTTGGAAGATCAGCAGCGTAGCGGCTTGTGTAATAATTTAACCCCAGAAAATCAAACGAACCTTCCAACATGGCATGTTCATGGGCAGTAAATTTTGGCAAACGCTTGCCAACAAGCTTTCTCATTGTTGATGGGTATCTCCCTTTTGCAATTGGATCCATATACCTGAAATTTTGTACGGCCTGTTAATCTCATATGAAAGGCCAACTAAAATGGGCATTAGTAGACTGTTTTAAAGATTTGTTTGCTTACCATCCAAACATAAAATCTATTGCCCTTTGGGCGGCTTTCCGGTCAGAATGTGAATTTGAATAGGGAATATACCAAAAGCTATCTATTGTAATTCCGATCAATCCCTTCTGTACCGCCTACAAATAAAAATGATAGATTGGCATACTAACAGTTTTAGGTATAGTAGGAAAAAATTGGGAGAAAAATGTTGGTCACCTGATACTTGCTCTTATATACACGCACAGCAGCTGCATGAGAAAGAAGAAGATTATGCGAAACAATATATGGCTCTGCAGCAGCTGAACTTCCATTAGAATAGGAATATCGTCCTGTAGCGTAGGAATGAGGTTCGTTTAAAGTAATCCAGTGCTTCACTCGATCGCCAAACTCTTGAAAACACACTTCACTGAAAGCTTCAAAATCTTTCCTGCACATATGAAATAACAGGGCCTTCTCCATGGATATTCAATATAAATAAAGTGTATATATAGTATTTGGGCATAGATGCACAAAGGATATAATGATATGAAAGTGTTACATACACAATATTTTTACTGAGAAAGCCTCCATATTTATCCTCCAGAGCTTGCGGAGTGTCCCAATGAAACAGTGTCACGAAAGGCTTGATATCTACAATAAATAGTTGGTTATAGCCTTTTAACAGCATTGCAGCCATTTCAACATCGATACAAGCAAACAATAAACATTTTACCGTGTTTTAAGAGCTCATTAATAATGTTATTGTAGTAGGCTACTCCAACTTTGTTAATTCCACCTTTGACTGTGCCTCCTGTTTCCCACGAAAAACTATATTAATAGAGGCACAGTTAAAAAAACTAGCTACTTTTCCTTGAAGGTTAAAAAGAAAAAACAAGGGGGCTCACGTGGTAATATCCGTGACCAAGAAATAGAGAACCTATATGCATCCAGGCCCATGTCCTTCATCAGTCTCACATCCTCCTGTAAATTACAAATACACCCTCGATCTTTAATGTGGTTCAGGATGCAAACGGTAATGCATTCAGATACCAAAAGTATATAAAAACGCAGGTCCAAGTTCTTTCATGGATGAGAAAGATATATGATTTGAATCAAACGTCGTAAAAAACACACCTTATAACGATGGTATTGATCTACAGCGACATCCCCATTGTCTCCACCAGCGATTTTCCCTACATACAATTTTACTTACCCTGCTGAGTTAAACATATATACATCGATTCTAAACGACCAATAATCTTTATGAATTATAAGGTATGTGTTAATCTATTTACAATGTTTTTTGTACTAAACTAAAATACTAGCCCTCTAGGGTTTCGGTAGGGTGTAGGTTTGATAGTCTTATTGATATATAGCATTGGAGAGTTGCTTTCAAATCTTCTCTTCCATACAATTGTTCCTAAAATTTTAATCATACTAAGAGAAAAGTACTTTTAAGCCTTGGGATTCATATAGGTTACATGAGCAAATCAACAGATAGAAATGCATGATGCAGATAAATATATGTATATAAGAGTCAATGTTTACCTGGAATATGGGAGAGAGTATCCCAGACGCTTGGGCCTCTTCCTCCTTCCTTAGCAGCTCCTTCATACTGGTATGCAGCAGAGGCTGTACCGAATATAAATCCAGGGGGAAACCCACTCCTAGTCAGTTCCCTTTTCCCTTCATGAGCCGCAACAAGAAAGACCCACCACATGCACAACACTGTAAAGGTTCTCCACTCCTTGAAGGCCTCCATTATTGTAAAATGCTGGAGTTTAGGATCCAATTCAGAGCAATGCAGTTTTGTTTTGTTTCTTGCGTTAGTATGGACTTCCAAAAAAATGCATGTAGACGTGGACTGATAGAAAAAGAAGGGATGTATATGAATGTGGATTCACATAAAAACAGGGGATCTCAAAGAAATACAGTTACAACTTTCAAAAGCTCAACTCAAACCTTATCCTCTTGCCTTGTAAGTTTCTCTAAATATGTAATCTTAGGAAGATAAGATTTTCTATATCAGGATAAAACACGAAGTCTGGGCCATGTAATAAGGATACCATATCAATTATATAGAGGATAGTGTTTAAAACCAGCTAACGAACTATTTAATGTAGTAGAGGCCAAGTATTGTATACGAAGTTGCTAAACACTGATCTTTCCAAGGCGTGGTGGTTCCGGAATCTGATAACGTGACTCAGCTACTTTCGTATATCTATAGTTTTCTTCATAGGTTAATAAATTGAGTTTCCATTTTATTTTAAGTCATAGTGAAAGTTGTTAGAACAAGTAAATTCATTATTAGCCGAACATTGGTCGGCACAGATCAACCTGCATAGACCAGCAGACCCAACAACCCATGCACGTTTTTCTCACGCTCTCTCATCTGTCTGTCAATAATGCTCCAACAAACTGTGGTATGAAGTCTTCATAGAATCTAATATATATTTGATTATAAACTGATGGAATTGGTAATACAATCTTAGAGTTCGTTTTGATGGATTTTTTCTTTGTATATGATTTTCTTTCAAAAGTAATATGCTATAGGTAGCATATGAGGGAAAATGAGTTTGTATTTTCCTAAGCATCTAGAGTCGTCTGATTTAAATATTGAAGTTTAAAAAAGGACAATTTTAAATCTTTTTATAGAGCAAATATTCTTTAAAATTTAAAACTTGATTTAGTGTACAAGTATAGATCTCACTTGTTTTCCAGTTCTTTTGTACACCTTGGCAAAAACTATGCTGATGTGCTATCATATTTGATGATGTGACACAATAAACACAATATTTATAGTGGTTCGACAATTGCCTACATCCACTCTCAAATAGAAAATTCATATATTAATCCAATCTACAATACACATCATACATAGACTAGACGCAGTCATTTATACAAAGCTCTTCGAATACAAAGAGATGGGAGAAAACATATGGTCATTTTATTGTTGGGCTTTACATTTCAACAATAAGTAGGGGACTTGCCAAATCAGCTATTGTGAAAAATTGGGAATGATTTTAAATTTTTAGATAGATTTTTGAAAATATTGAGTTTAAATATGCTAGAATATAGAACTCACTTTCATTCACAATTATGTCCTTACCTGAAAATTAAGGATTTGTTATTTAAATAAGAATGTGGGAAAGGGTATGAAATGCATAACATAAAATTGGTTATCCAGTGTGATAGTTATAGAGATATGATGACACGAGAAAACCATAAACATTAATATCTTACACTAAATATATATGTTGCATCAAATAGTTTTCAACAAATATGTTCTAAATTTCCCCTTATTGAAAAGGGAATAAAGTACAACTAATCATGTTGTCAAAGCCAATTTTATAGAGCTTAAGTATAATGATACAACTTTTTTGGAAGATTAATAATGGTCTCAACAATAAAGAGGGTGAGTTTACCAAACTTAATTCACACACCTGCAAATATGTAGTCTAACAACTAAATATAATTTTCTCTATGGCTTGAGAGTTTGAATCTATTCAACTCACTAACTAACAAATAACATAACTATAAAACACATTCATCTGTAAGTTGTAAAACACATTCTTCAACCTAAAGAAAATATAGTTTCCCCTAGCCAAAATGCCTCTCCTTCCTCCCTTCTATTTTTCTCATGCCTAGCTATCTCTTTTTCATGAAAGCAATACTTCCTAATTTTGTTTGCAGTTCCTTGTGCACATAATCTTTTCACCCCTTCTCTTCTTTTGTCCAATTAGCTTATACTAATGCAATGTCCCCTTCTAGAATTTTCCATAGTTTATACACTACAATACAATTGTAATAATAATTAGGGTTAAATATATGTTTTGCCAAGTAAGATAGTTTATACATTGTGCTTTCAAATATAAGTCCCGTAATAAACAAACATGAAACAAGTACTCATGCACACACACACACACATAATCTAATTATATTGTTAGTGTAATATAATCTTCTTTAAGTTTTACAAATTGATAATAAAAGGAGATATGCAATCCTAACCTAGAGATTAGGTGATAATATAATCATAATGCATATTTAGGATTATGGAAGGAACATACTTATAACACTTAACTCTCATGAACCTTAACCATAAGGAGCAAAGAGATAAGAAAGGCATGATGAGGTGCCCTCATTGTCTCCACCCTAGGCTCAAGGGAAAAAATATCCATCCACCTTGGCCCCAAGATTCTTGTGGTTTCCATGCTTAGAGAATTATTTACACCATTCTCCTTCATCATTACATTACTTGCCTCATATGGTTAAGGATCCTTTCCTTACCTATCACAATAACTCTCTCACGTGACCTAATGGTGTTAGAGTAAATGGTCCTTTCCATTTTACTCTTGACTTGAGTTCACTTAGGTGAACTTATTTATTTTATTAGGTGGATATTATTTAGGATGATATTTATGAGTCCTACTTGGACTCTAACTCCTTCTATGATATAGTTGAGTCCAGTTTGGAATCTAACTCTTCTTAAGGATATTGCTTTGTCCTATCAGAACTCTACTTCCTCTAGGTTGAGACAAGTGTCTCAACCTTGTCCATGCTTCCTATCAAACTCTTACCCATATAAGTTGGCTACTTTTTTTTTATTTTGCATATTGGAAATATTAGGATATTGAATATTGGAGATATATCTTGATGCTATTGTTCCTCTAAGAATTCACATCAAGTTTATTTATTATTATTGTTTTTTCCATTTATTTCTAATTATTTGATCTAACTCTTTCGTTTGATTGTGGTTTAAATCTATTTTCTCAAATTTTAACATGGTATGAGAGCTTATTTTGAAAGGTTATATTATCTAGATATCTTGTAAAATCTTTATATTATTTCTCTTGTGTTTCGTATGATCTAGAGAACAACAAAGATTTATGAAGATACAATAGTCTATATTTTGCATATATATTTTTCTATCTAGGTGATTATAACACTTTGAAGCATTTGGAGAGAATTTTTTACTATTCCTTTGTGTTTGGAAGGCTCAAGAAAGTCAAGATTGGCTTTCATTTCATCCTTTTTGGAGGTTGTTTGCAAAAGTTACCAAATGGGGGTTTGCAGCTTAGATTTGGAAAATAGCTTGCAAATAGAGCGTTTTCAAGCCAAAGAGACCTTACCATTACATCTGGGAGACCTTGACAATGAATTTTGATATAAAATTTTCCCCATTTTGGTGTCAATATCCTTTGAGGAAAAAAAAAATCTCCTATAGGCTATACGACCCTCGACATGTAGAATGAGGCATTCTTTTTATTTTAAAAAAAATTAAATTTTTTTTTTTAAAAACTAGCGTTTTAGTGCTAGTGCTAGGCAATGCTAGCCTTAACACTAGTGGCTGCAAACTACTAGTAGGCCATACTACTAGCAAAATGCCAATAGTTTCAACTACAACTACAGACCACCAGTAGGCCATCTCAGCTGTAAGGAAACTCAGGTTCGAAAATAGCTTCCTACACTAATCTCTAAAGGAAAGTATTGTGCAAATTCTTATAAATCCTTACAATTTCAGATTCGTTAACTACTTTAAGAATGATATTGTAGCCATATACCATGCATACAAAAAATAGAGAATGACACAATGATTTACCCTGGGGAAACCTTTCAGTAAAAACCCCAGCAGTCCAAAACCTGCACAGTGTATTAATCAAAACTATTACAGTTTATAATACACTTGCAATGCAAGTTCTTTCAGAAGATTTTTCAACTCTTGAAGACAAATCATGACAGCATAAAACATTTCAAAAATACACTAACTTCTCCAATCTTCGCAACCCTAAAAATTCTTATATCATGCGCTTCCTTTTTAGGGCAACTTCCAAAGATAGTCGTATTAGGGTTTTACCATTCTCCAAGAAAATAGGAACCCAAACCCCATGATTGGGGAAGAGTGTACAGTACTCAATTTTATCAGTTGCCACATGTCCTTACCTATCATTGAATCTTCCAGACATAGCTCTTAAGTATCATAGGAATCTGTCATAGCCGTTTCAGCCATGATCTCATTACACACAATTCAAGATGCCGACACATCAAGTGGAGTGACACATCAACATGCCAACTAGACATATACACTCACACTTAATGACATTATTTGCAAGAAATAAATTTTACAAAACAAATAATAAGAATAGGAATTATCCAAGGTTGAGACACCTTATTCCTAACATTAGCTAGAGACCACCACCAAAGGGCTACCACTACTAGTCAAGTGCCAGATCTCCTTTAGGACCCCATAAAGTGAATTTATTTCAAAAGGGCATAACTTTCATCTTGGGTGTTAAAAAAATTCAAAGAAGATATCGACGAAAATTTAGAGAGGATCTCTTTGCTTTAAAGGAGGTTTGGATCAGATTTTTTGTCATTTTAGCTAGTTTTTTACATGTTGAAGTCCGGTATTGCTAATTTCTTTATCTAGTCATAACTTTTGCCATAGTGCTCTATTTTTCAGAAATGAATAGGTGTCAGAAAGATGGTGAAGAGAACTACACATATACAAGGCTTATTTTTTAAATTTGATCTCTAGTTCATTTTGGTTCTGAATTTGTAATTTCATCCATTACCAGCCTATTATGGATTGAAACTTGAAAAAAAGATTTGTAAATGTGTTGAATTATATAGTGCCCAACTTTTAATATATGTGGGTGGGGGGGTGAATTATGATCTATTAAAAGGAAGGGGGGTTGGTCTTGTGGGGTTTCTCATGTGCTCTCTATATGTGTGATTTTTCTCTCTTATTTTTCAGATAATAATCTTACTTTCTACATTAAAATGGATCAAACAAAAACACCATTATTCACACACTATAAGTACTATGAGTGGAAGTAAAAAATGACAATCTATTTTAAGAAGTTGGGGTTGTTTAGGGTAATTATGGGTCTTGAAACTGAACCATCACTGATTGTAGAAAATCCAACGTGGTTTATCAAATGTGATGAAGCATATAGTACTTTATGCACATCTGTATCTCCAGATCTTATTTTTCATGTTGAATATACAACAACTCCAAATGATGTATGGACAACATTAGAAGGGTTGTTTGGTAAACAATATGAATTAAGGGAACACCAATTGGAAAATGAGCTAATACCTGGTTAAATCCATTTTAATTTTGATACAATTTAGGACTTCTTCACAAAACTAAAGGTAGTAAGATTGCAATTGAAAGTGTGTGGGATTGAGAAGAAATATTCACAATTGATTCTTAGCATTATTTCCAAACTTATTCTAAACTAATCAATTTTTTTTCTACGTTGTATTCCATGAAAAGTTCCTTAAGAGCCAACTATAAAATGCCTTCTCTTGATGAGTTTGAAAATGAACTTACAAAAGAGCAAGACAAGTTGATTCATATAGGCACAATTAAGCCCTCTAAATCTCATGCCTTGGCTGAAAATTAAGGCATAAGAGATCAAAAAGGGTGTTCAAAGAAAGATAGGAAACAAAAGAAGCAAGGATAAAATAAGCAAGAACAAAAATTGGCTGCCCCAAGAGCATGAAATAATGCATTTTCTTTAAAAGGCGATAAGCCTAAGAATGAGAAAACTATGTATTCCTATTGTAAGAAACTTAGCCATGATAAACATAAATGTTAGAAGAATAAAATTGATCACTTGTTTCATCTTCTTAAAAAGAACAACATCAAGGTACCTGATTCTATCAAATCAAGTTCATCTCAAGAATCTTCAAATTACAAAAAAAGTAGAGGGAAAGGAAAGGGTAATGTCCTAGTTTTTGTTGCTTCACAACCTGATTTTTAGATTATTGACATGGGTGCTTCACACCACATGGCTTCATCAAAAGGAAGTTCTCCCTACTTGGAGCCATGTTCTATGCCATCTATTCTTTTGGGTGATGACGCTCCCACTGAAGTGCATAGGAGAAGGTATTTTGATGTGAGCAAAGGAAAATTTCATGATGTCCTTTGTCTTCTATCTTTATCAACTAATCTCTTATCTATCTATCATGTCACTCACACAAGCTCTAGCAATCAAGTTGAGTTTACTCCAAACACAATAGTAATTAGTGAAATGCATAATGGGTCTATAATTGTAGTGGGAAGGGAAGATTATCAGTGAAAAATATATCACTTCTCTCACTTTGTTCCTAATTCTCCTTTACTTGTATTTCTCACTCACTCAAATGAAGTGATTCATTTGTGGCATCAATAGTCTGGCAGCTTGAACTCCTAGTACTTACAATAGCTCAGTCAGTATGACATGGTTATAGATTTTCTTTCTATTTGATTTTCTAATGGAGTTTTCCAAGGATGAATTATTGGCAAACAACCTGAAGAAAATTTTGATAAAGGAAAAGGATGGAGAGCCACACATCTTTTGGAGCTAGTACATAATGATTTGATAGGCCATTTCTACATCTTTCTTTCAATATAGAAAAATATGTCTTAACATTTATTGATGATATCTCTCAGTTTACTTTTGTATACTTTCTCAAAAAAAATTCTGAAATATTTGATTATTTTCAAGAATTAAAAGCTTTTGTAGAGAAATAAATAGGGAAAACCATCAAGGTTATATGCATTGATAGTTGGGGGAATATTTCAACCAAAGGTTTGAGAAATTTTGTATCTCAGAAGGAATTGATCTTCAATACACAATTCCCTATAATCCATAGAAAAATGGAGTTGAAGGAAATGGATAACTGTATGATCCACTCCAAATCATTAGCACCTTAGTATTGGGTAGAGGCCATCAATTGAGCATGTTATATCTTGAATTATGCTCCTCATCAAGATGTGAAGGGGGTAACTCCTTTTCAAGCTTAGACTGGTTATAAACTCACAGTCACATATTTCCAAGTGCTTGGGTCTCCTACATGGGTCCACATTCCAGTAGATAAATGCAAGGCTATGGACCCACAGAGAAATCCTTGCATATTTGTTGGGTATCCAGATGGAGTCAATGGCTATAGGATTCTCCATCCTACCACACATGATATTTTCATTGAGATGAGTGTTCATTTTGAGGAGGATACCTCCAGTTCTTATTCTACCACTTCTCCATCCTTCATTCTAATGGATACATTGTGACTACATGATGATAGTTCTTCCGAGAATTTTAATTCTCTTGATGCTACTGATGAGTCTTCTTCTTCCACTTTATATTATGATGATGAGGATCCATCTTCCTCCTCTCTTAATCATCATTAATAGAATGATTATTCTCCTCTAGATTCTACTAGGCCTCTTTCAGATCATGAAACATTGGCGTCAATAGGTAATTAGGTTGGTGATCCTTCAGATGAGAGAAGAAAAAAGTCATAGTTTGAGAAAGCTCCACATCTCATCATTGCTACAGCTTTTAATCCACATCCTTTT